>CM069433.1:161684044-162390940 GCA_035610365.1 Aquatica leii
GAATATAGTACACACTACCAAAAGTCGTGAATTTCTAACGAATACGTACTAAAAGTTTCGAACGAACTTGAATGTTGGTAATTCATAAAATATTGATGAATTATCGAAATGGTTTAAAATAAAACGTCGGATTTGTATTATAATTGCCGAAAAAATATCGTGGACAAAACGCCGAAAACTAAAAGACGACGCTTCACAAATTATAACAGGTCGTCAAATCCAAGTTCTCAAATTTACCAAAATGTGTATGTGAAGACGTCGAAAACGGTCAAAACATGGAAATTACTACGTGAACAAAACGCCGAAAATATCTCAGACGAAATTTTGAAAGTGATTATAGTATTATTGTAAAAACAAAATTATAATAGTATAGATGTAATCAACGTAAATTAAACCAGTGATGGGTTTAATGTAGTCCGTTTTTTTTATAAAACAATGTTTAATGTTTTTTCATTCTTGTATTTCACAAGAAAAAAAGTTCAAATTGCTGTAACTCAACATAAAATACGATGCTTTTTGCTTAGTTTTATGAACTGGTTTATAAAAAGAAATTCTGGAAATAGTCTAATAAATGTGTATGTATGTATGTCATTACATTACACTTACTAAACTGTTTTTAGCGAGAAATCTATTTTGAAAAAAAGCAGTTTTACCCTATTCTTAAAATAGGAGGAAAAAATATTACACATTGTTTTACGAATCAACGGACGGAATTGTGCTCAGTATGTGTTACTTTGTGCTGTGAAAATATTTGTTGTCTTTTTATTTATAAATTTGATTAAAATAATACCGTTTTTACGATAATACATAGCTCCGTCTTTTTCGATAAAATAAAAAATGACTTGTGTGCTCAGTATGTTGTATTTTGTGCCGCAAAAAACAATTTTTGTTTTTTCACCAATTGGACATTTTTAAGTTTATCAAAAAAGGCTGAGCTAACTTTACTGACGCATGTTTATTTCAAGTGCTTTTAGTTCATAATTATCCGAAGTCTAAGAACACTTCTTGAAAAACTTTCCAAAACTAATTTTCTTGTATCATTTTAAAAAAATTATATTTGCACCGGACTAATAGAAAGTAACAAAAAAATTCACAGATATCGCAAATCTTGCAATTATCGGAAGGTGTTGAAAACAAACACAATATTAACTACGTAATATAATGAACAAGGTTTATTAAAGATTTTTTTGTCATAACAAATTATGAGCGAGACCGTTCATTATCAAGAATTGCTGCGCGCTGATAAAACATAGCTTCCAGTGACATACCTAAAAAGAAACCTGATCGCGTTATCTTAAATCCATGCACTCGAACAAACATCATGGCATGTATATAGGCCGGCGTCACTAATTTTTTCTATTTTTGTAGTTTAAAGTCCTTTATCTCTCTAAGAGGAACGGAAATTCTGCTCGGCATTGAATTAGTATTAAAAACTCTAAATCCAAACAGTTCCGGCAATTTTTGTCATTGATAGCTTTAGTTGTATGTAACAGTTTAGTGCGATTACAAACTGGAGGGTACATCTTTTATAGAAAATTTTTCTAGAGAAGCACAAACATGGGTATTTGGGCTGTGTTGGTAACGCTTAGGTTCTCTTTTCCAAGTGATGTACGGTCAGAAACACAAAGCAAGCAAAAACATCGAACTTTATTTGATACAAAATATTTTTAAAGGAAAAAGTCACTTTCGCAAAGCTCAAATAATAATATTGCGCTCACAAGCATGTTATGCGAGTTAAGGTCGAAAAATTGAGATTTACGTTCACTGACTGTCATTTTCTGCTGGCTTAGATACGTTTGAGAGCATTCGGATAAATGTAAAATTTCCTCTAGACACAATCAATTTTAGAGCCAAAGTGGAACTTTGAGAAATTTAGCCAGACTTTGAAAACGCTTGGATTAAATAAATTATTCAATAATTAAATAAACAATTTCGCGTGATTCCTGACAATTGCTTCACCACACCTTAACTAGTTCATGCGCATTTAAAAAAAACAACAAAACTAAATGATTACTGGATTTTACCCGAGTTTTATGGCGGTTCACAGTTCTACAGCTTCTAAGTTTATGACACGATTCGAGCTACGTTGCCACATCCTTTCCGATGTAAAAGTTGCAAAGTGGAGATTTCAAATTTGAAAATGTGCATGCAAAGTTCAAAAATTGAATTTTTTTTAACAGTTTGTCGCGTTCGCGATTCGTTGTCATATCTAAAGAAGACTTACAGCAGATTGGACTCGCAATAAAAACATTTCCCGACGCGAAATAATCGACATGTCTTTTTATTAAATTCTCTCTTTTACCGATTCTAATTTTTTTTCCTATTAATGCAACAAATGCGGTACTGACTATAAATAAGCATTAAAGAAATAAACTTTACTTTAACATTGAATACTTTCTCTAGTCTTAACAGATTTATAACGCTAATAATCTTTACAATTGCTTGACTGTTGATACAATTTCTACATACTTTCTTTCTATGTTGATATCTTTATAGTGAAATCATTTATGATTTAAACTAGTAATTACTTATAGTTTTTATCATAAAACTTTATAAATCAGGTTTATTAAATTATTTTGTTTGCGCATTTTAAAATTTGAACATAAATTATCCGTTTAGTAGAACATGTGTGTTTCGGTCGAGTTGCTTTTGGTGACCACCGCGGCTTTTTTGCGGCTAAGGGTAGCTTTATCGGTGCCGTAATATTACACCAGTATCGAAACCGCCACAATTTTTGTATTGAAATGATTTGCTTAATAACTTAAAATCACCAATAAACTATTACCTTAAAACGGTGCAAGATAGATAAAGTTGCATATAAAATTTTTAGAGCACAAAATTTACTATAAAAAAGTTGGCGGAAGGGTACAGTTACCATTAATAGTTTAGAAGATACAAGTGTGCAAAGTTGCACGAAAATGTCACCACATTACATTAAAATTCTGTAACTTTTAAACTATTAGATATAATTATACGCTCCCGCGGATTTTTTTGTAGTCAATTTTGTGCTCAATAAATATTTTATGTGCAATTTTCATCTATATTGTACCATTTTTGCAGCGTACAAAGCGGAATCTCGCTTGGATCTAATTCTGCAATTACTATAATTATTTTTCATCACTGCTAAGTGAAATTAAGACTTATTATATTTTTAAAACATAAGGAATATCTTGTTTAATAATAATATTAAACACTGCATCCGAAAAATACAAAAAATGAAGTGAAATTGGGCACTCCGCAAGTTCCAGATTTGTTTCATCTGAGCGTTTTATCGTTTCGTTACACGAATCTTCGAATCAAACATGCTATAAGTGTTTTCAACACTAAAACTACGAGCAGCATGACACAACTCTATTATGAAGGAAACGTTTGTAAAGAAACAGAACGTGTATTATCGTACATCGGTTCTGTTTTCACAAAATTTACAAACTAAAAATTATTTTCACGACATAAATTAGCACATACTGAGCACAATTTCGCACACTAGTTGTTTTTGATTTTATCAAAAATGTGTGGTTATCTGTTATCATAAAATTTAATTGTCTCGGTAAAAACTATAAATGAGGAAATAATAATTTTGCAACACAAGGTACATATATTCAGCATAATTCAGCGTAATAGTGTCATTTTTTACTTTATGAAAAAAGCGGGACCAACTTTACTGACATTCAGAACGTCGATAATAATCTTGTGAACAAATTGCTGAAAGTACTCAAAACGACGAAAAGTAATTGTTGTTGCGGTAATAACTTTACTGACATCTATTTTCGGCGTTTTATCCACGGTACTTTTGCGGCTATTAGACCACAACTTCCACGTTGTGTCTTTTCGACGATATGTCATGACCGTGTTTTTAGTACTTGTGTAGTTGATAGAATCAAGGATGAGTGTGGACCGAATAATTGACAAAAATCGTCTGATTAAACTGGAAACATAATCAAATCACTTTTCCTATTAATGAAATTTTACAACTTTAATCCTGATCGGTGGCTTGAGATTAGATTTAATATTTTTTAAATTGTCACGTATCAATAAATTTCTAGGTCATAATTTTTTGGGTTTATTTTGTTCACAACTTGAGTTGTAACGATAATAAATTGATGTTGGTATTTTATTTTTATAGACGGTCTCAATTAAATGGTATGCGGGTCTGCGGCCTTTCGTCTTTTAATTGACCTTTTTGAAATATCATGACCGTTTAGTGGTTAGTGCATTCATTTACCGGATTATATCATGGGTTCAATTTTTACAATCGGCCGAGCATTTAGTGGAATTCTAAGAGTTGATGGTAATTAGGTCGTTACAGTCTGTAAAACTAAGTACTTGGGGTAATAATAAGCGGTTGAAGCGTACAACCGACTTCCTAGTGATAGCAGGTTATCGACATTTCTATTCCTCAGTGACCTGTGCACAGTACTTTAAATTACTGATTATTTTTTACAATACTAAAAAACATGACGTTAATTGTTTAAGAATAAAAAATTGTAGATATTGCTTGGAAGATTAATTTTTCAATAAACATTTTTTTTGTTTAAAAAAATAATTTTGATTATTCTGATCTCGTATTAGGTGTCGAATCAATTTTGTGCGATTTCTGGTCCCGAATATAAACATATTTAAATTACAATACTCGTTCATTACGGAGGCAACGGTTGTCTTTATTGTATAAAGGCGTTTTTAATTATATTTGCCAACTTTTGAATAATCAGATTTGGATTAATAAAACCCTTTATTAAAGTATTCGCAATCTTTACGTTGACTCAAGAATTAAATCAATACTTTAAGGGTTTGAGTAGGAGTTATACGTAATTGTAATTTTATTACGGTAGTTAAAATTTAGGAATGTAACCTTTTTGCTAAATTAAATTAGTCGCCTGGTTGATTAGGTACATAATTTTGTGGTTTCGCTGAATAATCATCTCTTAAAATGATGATCGTTTTATTCTTTGAATATCTCAAAGTAAAACTTCTGACAAGACAAAGTATTGAAAAATGTTTGAGATTTATAAAAAGCGTTAGGAAAACGAGATTAATATTTTTCTAACGGTTTGGGAGCAATTTACCTGCAAAACGCATATACGGCTGACGTCTACGATGCAAATTAGCTGTTGATTACACAAATAGAAATGTAAACTAGGTATTTCAATAGTGTTATCTAGAGATACCGCAATAATAACTTTTTTCTAATAAAATATGTATATTCGTTACTAAAGTATCGATTATTTTATTTAACGAGTTTTTTCTAAGAGTCAAAAGGGCGTATGAAATATAAGGGTTAGTCGATATATGATCTTAATGAAATCGAGGAGAAAATTTTCAAAAAAATTATATGCTAGGAAATCAATACAAATGTGTACATATCACTTTAAAATGGTTTTATGACAACATTACCTTAAAAATATATAGACATTTTTTTATCATTTCTTATACGAAAGTCGTGTGGTGATCACACCAGTTTTTTAAAATATCAATCAAAAATTAAACATCTAGGTTTTTCTCACGATGTTCTAAAATAGCTTTTGCCATCATACTTCTGTGGATTTATATGTCTACAGATATCATTTGACTTAAGAATTGATTTAAGAACAAATAAAGCTAGTTTTAAAGCATTTTTTTGCACTCTTTAAAATCAATGAAAGTTAGTTAATGTATACATATTAACCAATTTTGTTATTATTATAAAATAAATAAAAAATAAAGTATAAAAAAGCTTTGGAGATTATTCTCGGACTTGATCATTTTCTAAGTAGTTGCCGCGGCACCTTAGGGTGCTACAAGTACGCCACAATTGTCGCAGAATGTTTAAATAATTAATTTTTATTATAATAGTTGCTTCTGCTTGTGGTATTTAAAACGGAAAGGAATAATTGATCTCGGTTACTTAGTCGGGCCAATCCAGTTGATAAGCATTGGATGAACCCAAAACTATTTCACAAATGGTTCCAGTCAACGGTCATGTATTACATATTTCAGTTGACGTTATAGAGTTAGCAATTGCTAATGAAGTTACAATTTCAAAATTATTACCGCATCCTACCCATATTCTGCAACCTTTAGATGTGGGGGTTCAGAATTATGATATCGAAATATGTTCAGTGATAATATAGTAACGATTTTTAAAGCCAATTTATTTATTAACAAATATTTACACGATTAAAACTAATTAAATCTAACGATATTTAAGAAAAACTATCACTCGAAAAATAATGTTCACGGATAACTTATGTTTATCTGCACGGACACGTTTTATCTTAGCACACACGTTAATCACGTATTTATTTAAACCGTACAGTCTTTTTAACTTCCGACTTTGAAAAACTGATTTGGGCTCCCTTGGAATACTTTTTATATGTTTCTGTTATCTGTGTTTAGAATCTGCAATATCCTTCGGTCATTGTCTCAAAGTTGACAATAACTTCGAGAACGTTTTAATATTGTAAATTGATTTTAAAAAATTGGTATATGTAGTCAGGAAGCAAACGGTTCAAACAGAAAACAAATTTCACAAACAATTATTAGAAATACTGACCATGAAAAATGCTAGCAACAAAATAGGTAGGCCAAAAAAAACTGACACAAATGACCAATTTGCCGATGTCCCATACACTCAAGAACAATTAGAAACTGAAGTAAAAATCATTGAAGAAACGCTAAACCAGCAATCGATGACAGAAACCATTAACCTCAAGTATCAAAATTGCAAGAAGCTGAATAGTTTGTAGTTTCTGTTAGAATTAGGTGAATCAATTGGAACATTAAGATATCAGAGGGTTTTCGAATCCTAGAACTGATGACATTTCGAGTACAAGCGAATAATTATTGGAACCGTTTCTTTTGAATTTTATAGGAATTCAAAGAGAACCAGCAACTGTTGTTGCCTCACCGAACAAGAAAAGGAAACTTTTTCGGGAGCCGAAATAATAACATTAACTTTTGTACGAGGTACATTTAATTGGAAGGCCATATGATAGAACCAGTTGTTTCCAATTCTAGAATTAATTAAACGAAGAGTGATGTAAAATAATTGCTCTGTTACCCATATCCACCTTACTTCTCACACCTCCAATAACGATAAAAAGCAAATAAACAGCCACTCTCTTGGGTTACAGAATTTTTTTCTTAGAACACAACTTCAATTTTTTTCTTAATTTACATTATATTTTATTATTTCTACAATTTTCTGATACACACACATGTACATTTTTGATTACTGCAACCAATTCGTTGTGTTGATGGAAAAACATTTGGACTTGTTTCACAATTCGTCTTTTCACCGTTTTATTGTGTGCACAACGCTGATCTGCCCATAAAATAAATTTGCAAAAATTTATATTCACTACCCGCGTTGGCAATAAGGCACCTGTTAAATGATATATTCGTTGAATCTGCAATGGTAAACAGACAATAAATAGATGTAATATAGTATATTGTATAGCGAATTGTTTGTACTACCATGTGGCTTTCAAGATACTTTGACAGCACTGCCATTCCCACATCAACTTTTTAAACATACTGTTGCGTATTTATTTATTAATAACTACTTATTTTAGAAATATGTACACTTTGAAATAAACCGAACTAATTAAATTTAAATGTCTAAGGATAAAAACTTACAGAAATTTATATCAATTAAGATAAGATAACGTCCTCGGATTTCACACTTGTTTGTTTACACTATAGATCACGTTCACTCGATTCGGTGTACACTGTTATTTATTTAAAACTTCGCACGTGCTAATCACTTATTTATCTTCACTTGAATAATCTTCTTAATACAGCTGCATTCGCGTTTCGACAATAACTGACCTACGATTTCTTTCTTACGTATTTATAGACATCGGCGAATCCTTCTCGAGCGTTCCTTACTTTTCGCTATATCTTCTAGAAAATAGATAACAGCTTCTAGAAGGCCCTTGCATTTGCAAGTAATTTCTCGGACGTTTCAATACTTACTTCTGGCTGCTTTTGGCTGCAAACCTACTTTACGCTATTTCAATTGATACACGATTTCAATTGAAAGTTACCAACGTATTTTGAATCAGGCATGTGGTGGTAAAATTTATTGTTTTTCAATAATAAAACCTTGAAAGTTGGCATCAAATTAACATTAACTCGAAAAAACTGACCCTTACTTCTTCCAAACACTTTATGTTCTTCCGTTATCTGCATCCAGAATGTTCCACGTTTTTCGATCATTGCTCGAAGTTTCCAATTACTTCGGGAACGCTTCAGTATTCATCAAAATGATCTAAACATATAATTTGTGAGTTAAAATTTGTTATTGGGTATCTATAAATCCCAATTTAAAGTTAGAAGTTTCAAAATTTTCAAAGCGACGTCTCTCAAACTAAAGTTATTATTTTTTAACTTAAAACATTAAGGGACTTTTTGTTATTTTTTTTAAATTGTATCATGTTCTTAGCACACGTTGGTTTTCTATTGTTTAAATTTTGAAATTAATTGTATTTAATATTGTATTTAACTATTTTGGTATTTCTTAAAGAGATTAATTGTAAGGTTTCTAGATTTAGTCTTTAAATTCTTTATAACTTATACGCTAAAATTAAAATTTCTATTTATAAATTATTTTATTAGTTAATTAGATTTTGTTGGCGAGCAGAAGATTTAGGGTTATTTTATTTTAAAATTTGTAACAATTGGTTTCATGTTACCCAGGTCTTTTATAAACGACAATGAAACTTTGTAAAATAACAGTTTATAAAATAGTGTATTCTTCAATGAGCATATAATGATAGCTATCATTCACGAGAATGATTTAAGCGAACAAGTATAACACTACAGTATATTCACACCAGAAAACTTTTAATTCATGTATTTTATGACGACTATTTTCTTTTGTAATGGATAAATAGTGTTGCCTGTGAGGATCAATATTCCTGAAAAGGTTATTTTGTGCAAGATGTGACGCTTGTATTAATGTTATAAAAGTCAAAGTAACTACATAAAAATTTTGATTGAAGGCGTCATACAGCATTATGATTACTTCTTTGTTAAGTGTACATGTATGCTTATGTTACGCGACAATTGTGCGTTTGTGCAGCAATCGAAAAATTATGTCTAACCTAATGCTTACACAATTTGATTTGTTCGTAATATGTAGTAACATTCTCAAACGTTGAGTAGTTATTTTTATTAATGAATGTTTACGGTTCAGATTTTTGTGTAATTTGTGACTCAAGGATTTTCTACTAATTATAAAAATATTTTTTTTAAAACCAATTATTTTCGTAATAATTCGAAAATAAGCAGACAAGCACCTGTTTTAAGTCGCGAGGAATTTGAACTTGCAACTTGACATAATTTGATAATTTTGCATTGAACGTACTTACCGGTTTCTATTATGGTCTATGTTTTATGTGGATGCCAAATTTATAAAATATATTTAGTAGTGTTGCTAATAGTACAGATATTTTGAAAATATGATATAAAAACGAAACTTCAAAAGAATTTCAGATTGCTGTAAGCCACCACTTTTCACGACGTGAAAACTACTCAATAAGTTTTTACACAAAAAAGTGAATAAACACATTTTTTTTTGTAGTACAAATGGTTTCATAATTTCTTTTGGCCTTTAAAGTGGCGTTCATACAATGTTGGCTGCCTATATACAGGGCCTAATCGTATTGTTTGTTCATTGAAGTTATTAACAATTATTAGCTTGGTTTTGAATAATAACAATACAGTTGGAAGTTGAAAATACGATTATTAAATTTGACCTCATTGATGCAGAAAAATATTTGCAAAAACTTTTGTTAAATAATTAAATAATTGATGCAATGCGTAATAAACAAGATTAACAAACCTTACGAATTATTAAAATTTGTCTTGTGGATTAGTGTACTTATTATTCGATAGGTAGCGATAGAAGCTGACACTTCTTTGACTGTATTTCAAATTTAATGTCATATTGCAGATTTATAAAAATAAAAGTTCGTCACAATACAATAAATACGAATCGTAATAATGTAGTTGTTTCTAAGATTTCCGTCAGTTAATAAACTAAATCTAACGTTTGCCAAAGAAATAGAATCGTAATTTATTAAATTAAATTACCACCAGTGCAATTTTGCTTACGTTCGAATCAATTCTTAAAACATTTTTTTCCCGAAACAATCAATTCTTTGAAGTCCCGTTTCCGTTACTCTTCCTAATTTTCTTAAAGACTTCTGGCAAACAAATTGTATATCTACTTTTCACTCTGCAGCATCAAATGTTTTGATTCTGCAAAGGGATGGGTGCAACATGTTCAGTTTAACCAAAGAAACAAGCGATTAACTGTAAGCGATCTTTTTTTTATTGTTGTTTAGTTTCCAGTTGGTACGAATGTATCTTAGTTTGGTTTCGCATTTTTTGGTCTTGTTTTTTCAGAGTCGGTCAAATTATGCGGAATCACGAACCACGACCACAGCGAAATTCTACAAACCAATTGTAAACGGTTGAATGTAGCGATGCATTTGTTATGAGTGCTAGTACTGTAATTGGTGGAACTGAACATTGACGGTAGATGCATCTGAATTCATTATACGGTAGAGGCGTTTCATTATGTCGTAAACTGTGACCTTGAGTCGAAAATCGGAATTAATATGCTAAAAGTCAAAAATTTGACAAGTCTATCTGAATTCCAAAAACGTTAGTCTGTTTAAAAGACACTCACGTCAATAAAAATCAAAATTAATCAGATATTAATTTATTAAATAAAAATTAATTTACTTATAATGATACTTAAAGACTTATTAACAGCAAATACAACGATAAAAACAAAGATAGGTTAGAAAAAATGTACCGGCGTATGTTTGTAAGACGGATAATAACAATCTTTTGACATATACAGACTACAGCGCCACAGTTCACGAGATCCTGAAAGACATCTATATACACCTTTTTCTGCACTTTGATAAAAACTTTTGGAGACTTGTCTGTAATTTAGTATTAGATCGTTTTTATATTTTTATATAACTAATCACTTACGAATTAACTAAACATATTGCCAAGGAACTACAAAGATATGCAGGAAAAACTGACTCCTACCTAAAGAACTCTAAAGACTACGTAAGGATAATTCAACAACTAAAAACATTAATCAGCGTTTGCAAACTGCAATATCTAGCGAAACGTCAGTATGTCTGGGTTCACAAAGGACAAAACGGCAAAGGCCAAGTATAACTCTTTTTTTTTGACTCACAAGGAGAAAATAAGACGAAACTTAAAAAGTTTGGGTGTTCCATTACGATGCGATCAAAAGTCGTTTTCTAATTAAGTCAAAAAGGGCGTACAGTTACGTAATAAGTTACCACTTATATAGGGTTTATATGAAATACGACTACAAACTCGAGGAGTACTTTCCTTGTGGCGTTAAATGAAATTGTTTCTTTTAAAGATTTGGTCTAAAGTGGCCCAGTATTTGCAATTCAAGTTTTCAGACCCATCCTCACTATCTAAACAAATGCAAATTGTTTGTTGATTGTAACTATGCGGTGAATGATGGGTGTAAATACTGTAAAATCCCTAAAACGTGTTGATGTATTGTGTTAATTATTATTTTCTTTCATTTTCTGTCATCTACAAAATGAATTTTTAATAAAATAATTAAAGCAGATAGTAATGTTTATGTGCATTAATACTGACCTAGCTTAACAAAATGTACTTTGTATACACGATCACATTTATCTTTGGTTGTAACCAATGCAATACTATTATTAATACTATAATTTGATGCAAAATTTAGCTTTCTTAGAACTAGTTCGACAATCTGATTTATTTCTGTCTCGATTTTTAACGGATTTCTTTAGAGTTGTGTTCTTCCTATCCGTTTATTTTACCGGAAAGACTTACAGGCGACTTGCACTTTTACAAGAAACTTTTGCGCACGAATTTGAAGATTTACCTCTTGAACTTCCCAGAAAAATATGGTTTATGCGCGATATAGCTTCTCCGCATGTAAGTCGCTCTGTTTGCGATTTCTTAAATATAATGTTTACGGGTCGTTGGATTGGAAGAAACTGCACTAAACGCTGGTCAGCCCGTAGGTCAGATATTGACCCATTAGATTTTTTTCTGGAACTAGCAAAACTCTCGTAAATAATAGAGAAGAGTTGCAAAATAGATTTTTTACAGCAGCAAATGAAATTAGACAGAATGTGCAATTATTTATGTCAGTAACGAACAATTTTCGGCGACGTTTAGACATTTGTGTTTTATCTAATGGGGGAGGTTTTATCTAGTGTACTTGAAAAAAATATGCAGAATAGCAACTTCATTTAACCACAGTAATTTAACTACGCGTTATTTGATAATATTATTTGGTACTTCGGTGTCAACAAATCACTGAGAAGAGATTTGCACTTCTTAGAACAGTTTATTTTTATTCGTGGTGTCAACAACCTTAGGAGACTTTCAAAAACAGAAACCTCAACAAGTACAATTTAGTTTGGTTATGATTCAAATTCAATATAAGTTTGGTTTGATTTATTTTACCTCTTTAGTAGATTAAAAATAAAAGCGAAATTTGTAATTACATTTGTAGAAACCGTGTGCAACATATGCAATATGTTTGCAATAATCCAATGGTTATGCTATTATAACACACATGGGGCAGTAATTTTAGTACTGATTGCCCTCTGATAATGTTTTAAATGTAATAATTAAAAATTAGTCCAGTTATGCTATTTTAACAGGATTTTCATGAATATTTTACTAGATTTACTAGATTACTCTGCTACCACTATACTGTATTTATATCTTGGTTTGCACATTATTTTTCTGTAGTTCTTTTGTGTCTTTTTAAATTTTATTTCGTCTTGGCTTTGAGGATGTTCTGTAATTTTTTTGTTGATGGTTAGACACTTTTTTTATGAAGAGTCTTATCAAAGCGATCTAAGAGAGGTAAAATATAACAAAGAGTTTTAATAAGCATTATATAATGAAGAGTTTTGAACATCTAACTTACTGTCTAAACTGTATTTACTTTTATGCCCTGTTGTAAAAAGGAAAACAAACGAAAAAAATTGGTGTGGACGATTTCGAAGTGATATGTTCACGTTTGTATTGATTTCCTTGCATGCTATAATTTTTTTGAATTTTTTTTCCCTCGATTTCATTAAGATCATATCGACTAACCTTTATGTTTGTGCGTCTCGATATTACTTACCTTTTTAGTAAACCAGTAAAAAAAATCTCCGCAGGCAGGGTTTGAAACTATATTATATTTGTGAATTCATTTTAAATTACAAATTAAATGTCTGATAAACTGTTAATCTGTTAATGTTAGAAATTTTTTATTTGAATAAATTGTTAGGAAGAATTATCTCTATAAGAAACTGTAAAAGCAACTCGAATAATTTACATACGTACAAAATTATATAAGAAAAACTGTCAAAAATGGCGGATACACCCACTTCCGTTTTCTTTATCAAACCCATCTTTTGACAAAGCAGAGAGAATGTAAAAAGCCAGCTTCATACCAAATTTCAAGTTACTAGGACTTTTGGTTCGAGAGTTTTTGTGGGTACATCCAAAGATTATTTAAATAAGATGCAGCACAACGTATACCGGGTGTCTCTAATAAATAATAAAAAAATTGCCCGCGGTTACGTATCTATTTGACGTTATTTACAAACTTAAGAAAAACGCTTAAGAATTAGAACGCTTATTTAATTATCAGTCCATTCGATGCAGAAATAAATTTTCTTTAAATTGATATACCATATTCCTATACCTAAAATCAATGATTACAGAGTTATTTACATTTTTCTATTCAAATATATAATTACATAGATAGGTACTTGACAAATTTTAATTCAATTGTTTCTTATGTTTTTATTTTGATTTGACAGTTGTCAGTTAGCTATCAGTTTGAAAGTTACATTTACCTCTGTTATTAGTGTTATCTGTTTGAGTTTTATTTTTGCGCTTGATATTTGTTTTTAATTGGGCAATATCTCTTGGATACTCCAGAAGTTCGATAGATAGAATTTTAAATAATCATAAAATGTTACTATTTTTTAAAGAGGGTATTATTAATCGCCATAATTTAGACATTTGGTCGCGTAAAAATCTATTTGCAATCAGACTAAACAATTATTAGCAAAAGTTTAGCTTCAACGTGTTTGCAATGTTAATGAACCACCGCGTGTATTATTTTATTTATGACGAGAATTTAAACGGTGAGAGATATTTAAGTACACCTATCCCTCGATTTACACGGTACTTATTTTACACGTTTTCGCTTTTACACGGTTTTCCAAATAAGTTTTTTTTTGTTTTTATCGCACTCTACTAAACGCTACTGTGATTGAACACGTGCGCTGCGTACACATCTCAAATAAAAACCAGTGTTTCCGTAATATATTACATATATTAACCTGTCAATGCATTTTATTTTTATTTCTGTGTACACCTAAAAATATTGAAAAAAGTCACAACTGTTAAATAGCAAAATTATGCATTTTCTGCAAGCTTTTCGATTATACGGTTTTGACTTGAAAATTTTTAATTTTCGATTTACAAGTTTTTCTCAGGAACGTATCTACCGTGTAAATCGAGGGATAGGTGTATTTTAAGAAACCAGGTACAAAATTTCTTGCAAACTGTACCACAAGCCGAGTTAGAAACATACTGGTATCAATTAGATGGTGCTTCAACTCATTGTGCCGCTGCGTCTGGCTCCTTGATTGTGGCCAGCGAGATCGCCAGATCTAACGCGATTGGATTTTTATTTGTGGGGCACTACTAAATCAAAAGTGTACGGAACTCCTGTTAATACCAGAGAAGAACTACGGGGTCGCGTTATCGCAGCATTTAATAACTTAGATCCTTTAGATCAGTCTTATGAAATGTATGGAAGTGAATAGTACCCATTTTGAAAATTTAACATAACTAATGGGTTTAAACTAGTCAAGCGGCGACATCAAATACAAATTCGTGTAGCCGCCTAGTGATTCCATGACCCAGGCAGCGTAGAACATATCGCATACGTTTAACTTAATATTAATTTGTTGTTATACCCTACACCCGCTACAAATTTTAATTATAATTTAGTTATTGTTTGTTTGAAAATTTTCAAAGCCAACCTTGTTTTGTAAAGTACCTATATAATTATAAATTTGAATAGAAAAATGTAAATTACTCTGTAATCATTGATTTTAGGTATAGGATTATGGTGTATCAATTTAAAGGAAATTTATTTATGCATCGAACGAACTGATAAACTTTTTAAAGTTTTTTTTAAATCTGGAAATAACGTCAAATAGATACGTAATCGTTGACAATTTTTTATTATCCATTACAGACAGTTGTGTCTCGATTTTTCAACATTGAGAACCTAAAATTCTATTTATATTTTTCTTTTACTACTTTCGATTTTCAGTTATATTTTCTAAACAAGATTTTGAAATTTTTCGGTGAAAAAAATTTTTTTCTCAGCAATTACAATTGATACGCCGATTATTTTTAGCATACATACTAAAAATGAGATACCCTGTATAAATAAGTCAAAAGAATATAGAGAAAAATTGTTATTTTATAACGTATCTTGCTTACCCTTCAAGATATGGAATTTTAAAAAAAATCGTCGCAGGTAGGATCGAGCCTAGGTTTATATATGCAATTCACTTGAACTTATAAATCAAATATCTAATAAACTGCTAATGTTAAAAAAATTATTTTAATAAATTGTTAGGAAGAATTAACTCTATAAGAAACTGTAAAAATGATTCCAATAATTTACATACGTACAAAATTATATAAGAAAAACTGTTAAAAATGGCGATACAACCATTTTTTTTTGATAGAACCGAGAGAATATGAAAAGCCGACTCCATACCAAATTCTTTTGGTTCGAGATTATCGTGGGTACATCGTTACACACAGACACTCAAATTCTTTTGTCAGAAATACATTTTTCTGGTTCAGGAGACCTTGAAACGTAAAATTATGCAATAAAAAAAATGTTTCAAAAAAAATGTGATTGCTAGACTTCTCTTATAGGAAAGTAAAAATATGAAATTAGTGCGGTAACAATGGAGGCGTAACGAAACATATTTTACACTATTGTTTTCTGAAAAGTACAACACAAAAATAAGTAAAAGTAAAATTCAACTAATTATTAAGTACCTACTTTTGTTTTGAAACATGTATTGTAAAAATAGTACATTGTACAACAGACACGGAATAGTGAGTTTTGTAATTTAGAGACGGAAATGAACACTTTGTGCGAGTTTTGTGCGATATTATTTAATTGCTAATCAAATGTTATTATTTGAAGATTTTAGATCCGTGGTTATTTTGAAAAAGGATTAGGAAGTGTTAGATGTTGGAGTTCAATTTATAGTCATTAAAAATATCAATGTTCTATGTCAAATCGAGGGATTGATCACTGACTACAATTTGGTACACCATATTTACTAATATTTACCAAATATTTACCAAATAATTACTAAATTTACCAATCGCGGTACACCATCCCCACGGAAAAATAATATAAACAACTGAAACGTAGCCGAAGTGCACTGAACTTGTTTATCGAATTTTCTATTTCTTATATTGCAATTGTTAGACAATTTAGTCTTTTGACTATCTGTGCCGGAGGTTATGAAGTCCCGACCCAGTGCTTTCGTTTCCTTCAGTTCTATGACGATTCGCATTGTTTTTGCTCTTTCTGTTGCTATTTGTTTTATTCTATGCTCTATCTAAGCAGTACTTTGTCCGTTTTTTTGTTTCTACTTTTTTTATTTCTTAATTGTAGCACCTGTTTTAAAGTTTCTTTTTTTGGATCTACTGCTTTTGTTACTTTGCTTTCTTTTTTTGCCTTGCATTCATTTGCTAGCGTTTGTACTACTGCTGCGTTTAATTTTTTTCTGTAGTGTTCAGTTGTTTCATCAAGAATGTCTTTATCTATTTTACAATAATATCTAAGATTTGTTTTATTAAATTATTCATACTTTATACCACTCTTTTATAAATAATAGTGGACTTAAAACCTTTTTGTTTTTGTTTATATTTAAAACAAAGTTAGACATATTAGCTCAGACATAATTTTCATTGTCGTCATAACGCTTGCTGCAGAAATCAGAAATATCAAATTTCATTTTTATATATCTCTTTTAGTAATTTCAAACTTATATATTCGGTTTCTGGTGAATATATATTGAATAAATTTACAATTAGGCGTCAAAAGCAATATCTAACAAAGGTTAATAAACGTTGCTAAGGAAGTTTGAATCGCACCTACTATTATTATAGACTATTATTAGCGTTATTATATTTTTGACAGGTAACGTCAGAAGACAAAAACAAAATAGTCTTAATATTCATGATATTTAGATTGAAATTTAAATATGTAATTTTGCGAATGCAAAATGTGTGATATTAGTTTAATTTATTTTATGATGTTGAGTTTTACACTTATTTTCTAAGTTAATTTTGTCTTATGCGGGCGCACGATAAAAATGGATTTCTCTACTATAATAGACATAAAAGTCAATATCAATATGACACGATTTTGTATGGCGGAAATCTCGTTATTATATGAACTCAACATTGATTATTTCACAATTTTTTTTCAAATTGCTTTTGTCTAAAACACATCTTGCGTTTTCTAGTAACTGATGTGCGTGATTGCACCACCATTTTTAAAGTTATATTAGTGGTAAGTAAGTAAAAAAGTTAAATTTTGGTTAAAAAATAGAACTGCTATAGACATTTGCAACAGTCCACTATTTTCTGATTATTTTGATTCCAAACACATCTACGTATATTAAAATCATTAAATTTTTGTTATTTGCTAGTTAAGAATTCACTGTGATAACTAAGCTTCGGGTAAAAAAAAATAATAAAAAAACTTATGAAATGATCAATAAAAAAAAATTGAATGCTCAAATTTGGTTTAGGTTTAGGTGTTCGTTTAGGTGAATTGAAGTCTTAAACTAATCTCCTTGTTTCTGCAATGGTTACATTTTTGGAAACTACAAGATTTTTTTTATTTACTTTTGAAATGTCTGTGTTGCGTCGGAAAACAAATGAGGGAACTGTACCAGAAGGATGTAAAAATATTGCTACCACTAACGTGGATCATATTCACACTTGACCTAACGTGAAATTTTATTCATTGACATTTTACCTCCTTCGGCAATTTCTTGTGTGCAACGGTCTTCACACAAAAAAATTTTCAACTTTAATGTAGTCGGACTGTGAGAAATTAAAGTGGGAAACTGTTAATATTTTGAGCTTCGTGTAGACGATATTTCAAAAAAGCTTCTTCTCCTGAGTAATCCAAGGTTGTTGATTTTGAAATATCGTCTACAAGAAGCTGCATTTATTATAGGAATTTCAACAATTTCACATTCATTCATTCCTCACAGTTCGACTGAATTAAAATTGAAGCTTTTATCTTTATGTGACGAAAAGAAGTTTTTGAAGAAGGTAAAATTTTGTCAATAGAAGAAATTTCAGGTAACATGATCGGCATTGGTGCCGAGTATCCTATCTAAAAAATTTAAATGAAGATGTAAAAATAACATTTTTACATCCTACTGGTCCAGCTCCGTTATTTGTTTTCCCTCGCAAAAGTGAACAAAAAACAAATCTTTGGGAAGACAGTTTAAAACTCAGCAAATCTTGGTTACCAGCACTACACCCTCTAAGACAAAGATCAAGCTTCTTGGAAAGGACACAAAGTCCTACTCCGAGTAACCACGGTCACTTACATTTTTCCTTCAGTTACATTTATCACTCCGAAGATGTCTCGCTGTACGTCAGTTTGTTTGTGTTTTACGATCGACTATACGGCAAAGGCCAAGTTCTACTACTTGTTTTGGCTCTCAAGGAGAGACCAGGACCAAGCCTAAAAAGTCTGGGTCTTCAACTAAGACGCGGTCTAAGCTGAAAGTCGCTTATAATCGTAACCAAGAAAAGAGCGAAAGCTTAAGATTCTATACTGATGTTATACATTTTAAATTTGCCATTACAGTGTCGTATCGAATACTGGATAGCTAACTAATGAATGAAAGTGAAGTCAAAATCGACCATTTTCTGGGTAGGCAATGGTTAACGACATTATAATGACATGTAGTAATGGTTACCATCTTGTGAGTATCTCACAAACTACTCTTAAAGAAACTAAATCATATTCTTTAATAGTAGTTTTTGAGATACCTACAAGATGGTAATTGTGCTAACACAATTACATTTGAACTGACCAAATTTTGTCTACCTAACAAATAGCCGATTTTGACTTCACTTTTTTATACACGGGATACGCGTTACCGATCCAGTATATTAGAAGAATAAACATTCTTAGTCTTTTCACAATACAAAAATCTTCTTGCTCACAACAGACGTAGATTGAATATTTATTGGAGCATGTAATTATCAAATGTAATGAATATTTATAATTTTTTTAAAGTATTTATTAGTATAGAAAATAAATACTCATGTTTTAAAGGCAAATTTAAGTGCATATTTTCACAGCTTTTCGTAGATATTTTAACTGTCTTTAGTGCATAATTATCACAGCCAAAGTATATTGTTAAATATTCTACTTCACATGCACTGTCATTAATTTACACATACTTAAAGATTAAATTTTGTTGCAGATGTCTCTTTTTTATTCAATTCCTTCTCAAAATCTTACCCACATAGCTAATTATTATCTATATTAATTATTAGTACAAACCAAATCTTAATTGTTACTAAACGCACATTTTTTGTTTTTCAGAAACGGAGTAAACGTTGAAGGTGCTACTCATAAACAAGTCGTAGATTTAATCAAGTCCGGCGGCGACGTCTTAACTTTGACCGTAATTTCAGTAACGCAACAGGTATGTGTTGCTGTTGCTAATTTTTTTTTGTAATAATTTTAGTTTCAGGAAGCAGAACGACTGGAACCTTCGGATGATGGTCAAGGATATCCATATTTTGATTATAGCGAAAAAAGATCATTACCTATTAGTATACCTGACTATCATTACAACGAAAGAGGAGGCGAGCGATATGTTACGTTTAATATTTACATGGCTGGTAGACACTTATGCTCAAGAAGATATAGAGAATTTGCTCAGTTACACAACAATCTTAAAAAGGAATTTATAGGTATATTTTGTTTTTGTTTAGTTGTAAGTTTTAATATTTAAAAAAGATAAGTATACACAAATAGTTATTATTTATGACACACTAGTTAAGTTGTTTTCATGATAAATACAGTAATTTTGAAGTGATTATTGTGAAATTTGTTTTATCACTCGTAATCATAATGAGCAAGTCTTGCTGTTGAGATAGTGTAACACCACGTCACAAATACACTTAATTAATCATTTACGTTTTATTGGTATTATAGTTATATTGGTATAAATTACTAGTTTTGTTTTGATATTGATATTCTCCATCACACAATGTACGAGGACTACTCAGAAAGTTTCTATTATTGTTTATGTGCCATAGTACACTACAAACATTTGGCATACCTAAACTTTAGTCGTTTTTAATTCAATCAAACATTATTCTTGACATACCAACAATTTTTATAAGTATACGGTTGTTTTTATACACCAGTGTACTATTTGGTAGAAAATTGGCTAGTAAATGAGTGTAGGTTGCTTGTTTTGGATTATTATTTACTTATCTGCTAATGTAATAAAAGATGACACAATATATACTACAGGGTGCTTTAATAATACAATTTATTGAACTAACTGGTTCAGTTATTTAGTGGTATTAAATTACGAAATTATATTATTGTATTTATTTCTAGGTAAATAATTTAGGTGATATACATACAGGGTTATTAAAACGTATGGAGACAGCGATTTATTGTCGTTAATATTCATTTTAGGAAAAATTGTTCAATACAAAAGATGTTTATCTAATTTTTATCTACAATTGGGAATACTTAAATTTTTGTTGTCTGCAATTCCCGTTCCGCGTAATTTTTTCAAATGGAAACATTACTTTTATCTCATCATTCGATAGAGCATTTTTTCTCTTTAAAACAGCACTAAACAATTTTTTTTAATTTATTTTAATAACATTTTTTTTAAGAAAACGCCGATTCAAATATTTACAATAAGTAGGTATATCTGAGACAAAAAACATTAGGAATCAAAATCTTATCATTAAAAACAAATGAATAACTAATTTAAACTAAGCGTTAAAATTGTCTTCCCTTTATCATTTTACAATGATTTAGTCGATTTATAAAACCACGAAGAGAAATCACGGGGAATTTCTTGTATGGTTCTAGTAATTCAGGTTTTTAAATCTTCAATGTCATTGGACATATCTCTGTAGAATTGGTTGTTTACGTATCCCCAAAGACCAAATCTAAAGGGCTTAAATCAGGCGAACTGGCTGACCACTCATTCTTTCCTCGTCTTCCAATCCATCTATTTGGAAAAACGTTATCCAGATATTGACGAACGTTTAAACCATAATGCGGTTGGGGCGCCATCTTGCTGGAGCCAGATGCTGTCATTGGGAAGATGTTCGTGGTTTTCGTGTGCACAGAGCACAGCACAAGTAGGTATAATTTGATTCTGTAATAACTGCAACCATAGAGCCGAAGTTAAATTTCCATCGATGAAAAAGGGACCAATAATATTACCCCCTTGAATGCTAACGCAAACGTTAATCTTTTGAGGATACCGCATATGGTGTTCCAACAACCAATGAGGATTTTCCGCGATGACCAGTATTTGCAGTTATGTCTGTTTTCTTTACTGTTAAGGCAAAACGTGTACAAGGTGTCTCATAAGGTTTATATTTTTCAGAATTGAAACGATCGATGACGTGAAATATTTAAATTTGCCGCTAACCGATTGGTTGATAAAGGAGGATTTTCAGTTACAGCCAATAACACCTTCAGTTTTTTATCATCCCTTGTAGCATTTCTATGTCTAACACTCCTTGGCAAATCTTTAACGCTACCAGTTTGTTTAAAGCGTTTTAATATTTAATTGTAGATAAAAATTACATAAACAACTTTTGTATTAAACAATTTTTCCTAAAATGAATATTAATGACAATAAATCGCCGTCTCCATACTTTGTAATATCCTTGTATATTAATAGTAGGAGAACCTGGCGTTAATTACATCACGTTTTCCGTGTTTCGTGTTTCTTTGTAACTTGTGTAATTTGTTCACACTAACGATTACACTGTGGGGTGAAAAGAGCACTTTAGCACAGAAGTACACAACTAAAAAACGGTTTAATGTTTCCTTTCTATGCATCAGCAAGACAAAAGCCTGGTTGTGTAAAGCATTGTTAACTTTGACGATGTAGTTAGACTTCATTTCAACACTAAAGAACCGCTGCGCAGAAACCAATTTTGTTCCGAATGTCAGTACACTAGCTAACCAAAAAACGTTTCCAACTTTCGTACGGCGTTTGAGGTGTCCACATTCATTCCACAAACTGTTACAAACTCTTTTTCATCTTTGTTTTATATTTTTTTATATTATATTCATCGTTTTGCATGCATTCATTTTTTAGTTAAATTAAAGATAAATCATTACAATTAATGTACATTGTTTACAGCAGATGTTTTTAGTTATAATTTATTTCGCATGATCGTCAAATTCCGAATTTATCCGACGCGCACCTCACGGTTCTTTAGTCGTGAAATGATCTCTAACTACGAGATAATGACGTTAAGCGTCGTCGTTGGTACAAAATCAATTGTTTTGCTGACGACATTCTCAAATCAACAGCTATGTTTTAGTTAACAATAGTCTCAGCTTACTAATTAACTGCTTTATGCAAGCAGACCTTAGAATTAAATTTCAGCAAAGTTTTTTTATTCAAGTTTTTGTGGAATGTGGTTACCTAACACGTAAGGGTGTTGTATAAAAGAGAAGTAAAAATTCAAAATGAAGGTATTAAAGATGGGTTTTGTTAACCAAAACATCAAACTCTGGATCAAGGTAATGTGAAATGTGGAAACAATAAAAACATTCCTACGATTTCAAACTGTTTCGAAAACCAGTTCAAGTTTATGTTATCTAGTTCGGCTTCTAATAACAAAATGTTGGCTCAATTTAACCAATTTTTTATTTCCACCGGTTTTGAGATCCTTGTGCGTAGACTTGAATTTGGGACACCCGGTATACTATGAGTATTTATTATTGCGAGATCTACCATGAGGAACAGCTTTTTTTGAAATAATGGCAAACCCAGAAGACGAAGCCGCACATGCTGAGGTCTGAGGAACGGGAATTCTAAGAAACATCTCCAAAGCCATGAATCTTCTCGCAGTTTGACCTGTTGGAACCAAATTTTATTCGTGCTCAGTCTTCTACACAACTCTCTTACGAAGAAGTTTCTGATTATTTTTGTGTACCGTTCATCGTTAACTCTTACCTTGGCACAATGGTGTATCATCGCACACCATACTGTGACTCGTTGTGAGTGAAAGTACGTTGGGTCGCTGTCATTGACTCGCCGGTTTACACGAGACTCGTACGCAAACACGTGGTGATCATCCATTTCGTTTCTCTGACAACTCTTACTGCCAAGTACACTCCAGACCAAAAACACATTTTTCTTTTTAGTCACCTGGTATCATAAATGATACTATAAAACACGTATATAGACAAGTTACAGGGCGCAGTTTTCACGTTGAAGAGCTGTTGCTTTAGGTTGAAGCAGAAGGTTTTGATTAGTTTTTCTTTGACAATGTCTCACTAGATTTGTATAGAATTGTTGGTGATAATATTATTTCTTTTGAGATTGTACGTTACCGACAAACAGACCTTGACTAAGCGGCTTTATAAAGCAGTCAATGTTTTATTCATCGACCTGACAACATCGGAAAGCTACGCTTCCTTCTGGACGAATAATCTGTATACTTTCGCAATATGTTTGTTTCTCTCAAACATGTAGAAAAGGAAGTAGAAGTCTTTCAGGGTCTCGTGAACTGTGGCGCTGTAATCGGTTTATGTCAAAATGTTACTACCATTCGTCTTACAAACATTCGGCGGTAATTTTTTTCTAACACATCATTGCGTTTGTCGTTGTATTACTACTTATTTTTATTTAATATATTAATATCTGATTATTTTGAAATTGTTAAATATTTTTGTTGACGTGTTTGTCTTTTAAATGGACTAACGTATTTGAGATTCACTTAGTACGTAATTCTGATTTTCAACTCAAGGTCACAGTTTACGACATAATAAAACGCCTCTACATTTGTTTATGTTTACGGTACGCACTACTTGACAATTTATGTTGACATACTTATAACCTCAAACTTTAGAATCGGTTCTAGCAGCATTATTTGAAGTACGTAGATATTAAAATTAATTAAATCAAACGTTAAACATGGACTATAAATACAATGTATCTTTAGCTTGTAGTAAGAATATGTAAAAGTAAACAAACAAAATGGTCGTTTGACAAGTAGTGCGTACCGTTTGTTTACAATTACGATTTCTATCTCTTACAATGTTGTGTACACTTTTCAGCTTGTGATTACTCGTCCAGAGGGAAGCATAGCTTTTCGTTGTTTCCAGGTCGATGGTTTTATTCCATATTTGTTTGGGTTTTTGGCTATTATTAAAAAGACATCGTGCTTTTGTTGATTATCATGTTTTCAGTTGACTTCTAATTTTGAATTCAGGTCTCGTTAAATTTTTTCATATTTTTGCAGTTAATTAACCGTAAATAGGCTGTAAAATCGAATCTAAATAACCTATAATTTCGGCAAATCGATGTTTCGATACTGTTCATCCAAGAAATAGTACTCCACTAGTTTCCTTCTGTACCCTTTTATATCTGAAGCTTCTTGCTCTGCCTATTTCTCAAAACAAATAATATCATGAAAGTTTCCGTTTTCTTTTAAGTTAAAAGACCTCTACAATTTATTTTTTAAGAGAAGGGGCTGTTTAAATTTTCTCACTAAAAAATTTACAGTCTGCTTCACTTTTACTATAAATTTTAATTAAAATAGACTCGCTTGTAAACAGTTCCAAATGGAGTAACGCGACTGAGTAACAGTACTTCCATAGATCTATCCGTTTTTAAAATTCTTTTTGCAGCTGTTTGTTTAAAACAACTCATAATTCACCACGTGGAGGTAGCATATCCTGCGGGACCCTTCTTCCATCCTATGGATATCAACGTTCCAAATTTTGTTTTGGGGTTGAAAATTTGTCACTAATTTAACGCATCGTTTAAGGGTTTGTGAGAGGCAAGGATATTAAAAAGTTTTTTATCGATCGTCTGTTAATAGCAATATTAACGTATAATGTATCAGAAATAACGACTGATCGAGATTATTTGCAAGCCACGTGCTTTGTTTGTTTACTTTTTAGGGATATATACTGTGTTCGCTATACTACAGGGTGGCGTGGTTCGAAAGTAATCTTGATCTCACTGTACATCGTTAATAACTCCTATTAATGAACGATTTTGAATAATTGATCTAATTTCTATTAATCAACGATTTTGTACAGCAACCAATGAAATCGTTTAACGATATTGCGCGGCTACTAAACATAGCAACAAATTAGTTCCTATTCTGTAGTTTCTTTATTTCATCAGTTTTACTAATCTACGAGCAACAGTAAAACTTTAAAACGAACTCGGTTGTTAATTGGATTTTGGTACTCTCGACAATATTAACGCGTTTGTTCGTTACACTCACTCAGGGCGTTAAAATGTCTCGATTATTAATCAGTATCATTAACATCCTTGTTCATTAAATAACTATTTTTTATCATAATCACAAATGGCAAATAGCATTTTTCTTAATACTTTGTCAGAAATGTAAGCTGTTAATTAGTTTAGCAAGACTCGCAATTAAGTTAATATAATCGTATGCATCCAAGTTAAATGATATTTTGATGTCACAAATTCCACTTTGTTTTGAATTTGCTTTTCTAGTAAATTTTTATTGGGTATCAGAATATTTATTTTAGGTTGACAGCAGGATTTATTTATTATTCTTTGGGTTAGATTCGCTCCTAACCTCTAAGCTTGTAGCGTTTCAACTCATAAGTTCTACTTCCTTAATAAATTTCAGAGTCAAACTTATGGGCACGTTTACTATTACTTGTCCCCAAAGTGTAAAAATGTAGTGCTTACAAGAGGTGTTTTTTCTTCTCTACACATCCTACATTCCAGGATTGTTTTTCACTTTTATATTAGTGAGGTGTTTCATAAATGGACAGTATTCTGTAAAGACTCCAAATCCAAGTCTTAGTTGGTTTTTACCTAATTTAATTAATTCTTTAATTCTCTTTCTGGATGGTCCCGTGATAAAAATCCTAGAGTGTTTTAGTCCAGGAGCTGCCAACCAATGGAATGTATGTTTTTGCCTTAATAAGTTTCTAATGTTCTCCACGTGTTGGCACAGGCCCTATTAGACTGATTTCAGTCTAGCAAGTTAACAGAATTATCTAAGGCTTTTAATGATGCTTGGCTACCGATAGCGATTTGGATTCTCCTGTGTTGATAAGATTTCCTAATCATTTATTGAGCACAGGCGAATACTGCAATAATTTCTGCTTGTGATACGGTTGCTAGACAGCCCAGGTTTACGCTAAAAGTGCTCCCTGATCCACTGCCAGCGATTTCCGATCCAGTACTTTATGCAGTTTTGGAACCGTCTGTATACCAGACGATTGCATGCTGCTTTTTCGGTTATCTATTTATCTTCTTTTCTTTTATCGGTATAATTATATATAATAATATCCGATAAGGCTTGTGGATAATTGGACTGGTATTTATCTGATCAAAAATCTCGGTATGGTATCCTACTCTAGCACGAATGTTCCCCCATCCGTTAGATTTTAACCGGTACGCTTCTACTAAAACTTCTAATTCTACCACTAAATGTGGAGGTGGATAGTCTAGCAAAATTTCCATTGCTACAGTGGACGTTGTTGACATTGTCTCGATGCTTTTTAGACACGCAAGTCTCTTATAACTTGCTTTTGTTATGAATTCTCTTCTTTTGGTTTTATGTCACCAAATTAGAGATCCACAAGTGACTGTGGGAACTATTACCTTGTAATATATCCAAAGAATCATTTCCGGTTTTAGTTCCCATGTTTTACCTATCAGACTTCTACAGGCCAAAATGCGCTAGTAGCTTTGTTAATTGTTTTCTTTAAGTGAGCATCAACGCTTAATTTAGTTTCTAAAGTGAGTCTCAATTATTTAAGCTCAGTAATTTTTCTACCAGTTATCACAGAGCTGATCCATTCTTCTACGGACCGAGAAACGTTTCGACTTTTGACAGTCTTCATAATGGAGTCAAAGGACTCTATATGTAAGTAAGCTCCTAGTACAAACTCTTGGTTGCGTAAAGAGCTTTCAATTCTGTGAGCTTATGTATGCTCAGTTGACACGATTTATCCTTTTGGTAAACTTATCAGTATCAGCAAAGGTGCTGTACCCAGTGCTTCGTCTTTAATATGCTTATTTATTAATGTTTCAACAGTCTTGAGCATAAAAGATGTTAAGCTATTTGGGTGTATAATTCTCGCTCTGGTTTAGGTATAAAAACCACTTACTTTTCGCCAATCATTGGGCACGTCAAGTAGAGCTATATTGTCTCTAAACAATGTACACAGAGGTGAAACCAAAGGTTTCAACCTCTATTGTAGCATGATTGATAATATCGTTATATGTTGCAAAAGACATTGCAGTCCAAATAATCTTTTGTCCATCAACTTGTTAGCCAGTTTCCAGCCTCCTTTAACCCTCGTTTTTTAGGCCAAGTTTGAACTCGTTACAACGTTTGCAGGCATGGATGTACTTTCCGGAAAGTGCGTTTCTAGCATTAATTCTAGAATCTCCTCTTTGAATAAAGTATAACCTCCATGTAGTTTTTGCAATCACTCATGTTTACATTAGTTATGTTTCTACAAAGCCTTATGTAGCCTATTTTTCAATCTCCTCACAGGATTTTTCTTTCGCTTTTCTAATCTTCCAGTTCTTTTGGCCCGATTAAAAAACTTATGATTTTGTTCCCTTAGAAAGGAAAGGGAGAGCCTCGGCTGATTTTTCTTACTTTTATCTATTTTTGTAAGCGTCTTTGATAGATCCCTTGATGATATCGTTCATCCATTATATTAGTACCGAGGTTCGAGGTATTGACGGACATTCGTCCAGTCCGTGCTTAAGTCTCTCCTTAAAGAGCAGGTTCTTGGCCCTCTGTACGTCTTCACTTCTTACGACAGAAGTTTTATTTCTTCTTTTAGATATTTTTAGTTTAGACTTCTATGAAACTTTACTGAACGAGCATAAGTTTTTACGAAATCAGTGCGCATTGTTACTACTTGCGCAGTAATATTTGCGTTTAATTTCCAGGTTTTAATTTTCCCAAATTGCCAGGAAAATGGCCGTTTATGTTAAGCGAGCAGCAACTCGATGCCAGAAGACGAGGTTTAGAACAGTACTTAGAAAAAGTGTGCGCTGTGCGTGTTATAGCAGAATCCGATATTGTACAAGAGTTCCTGACAGACGATGAAAACAACAGCGGTCCTGCCGATTTAAAAGTATCCACTACTCATACTTCCATTACACAAATATTGATTATTTTCTTAAAATAGGTATTATTACCTGATAGAGAAGTGATAACGGTTTCCTTAAGGAAAAGTTCCAATGCCGATGAGGTATATTCGGCGGTTTGTAAAAAGATCGATATGAACAAAGAGACTTCACAATATTTCTACCTCTTTGAAATTGTCGAGTATAATTTTGGTACGTATTTGGTGAGTTGTTAAACCATCGTGTTCGATTCGTTATTTTTCAGAACGAAAATTGCAACCAACCGAATATCCGCACAACTTATATATACAAAATTATAGCACAGCCACTAGTACCTGCCTTTGTATAAGAAAATGGTTATTTTCGTTGACAAAAGAATTAGCAATACTCAGGGATCCACAAGCATCGTCTTTTATTTTTTGGCAAGTACGTATTTAAATTGTGTTTCGAACGGTGTTGTTATAAAGTTTAATTAAAGGCAATCGACGAAGTAAATCGAGGTTATATACACGCTGGTGAAAGGTTATATCAATTAAAAGCCCTTCAGGACAGCACTCGTGCCACCGAGTACTTAAAATTAGCACGCGAACTTCCTGGTTATGGCGATGTGGTTTTTCCACATTGCGCTTGTGACTCGCGTAAAGAAGGTCACGTTATCGTAGGAGTAGGTAGTGCTGGACTTAAACTTCACGCATGTAGAGAAGATGGTACCTTGGAAAGTCAAGTTGTTCAACTACAATGGGATTGTATGCGACAATGGGAAGCCGACGACGAAGGCATGGCATTTTGTTTACGTTATAATAGGCCAGATAAAACTCCAAGGTGGTTGAAAATTTTCACTCCATATGTAAGTTGATTCGTCACGATAGTTATAGATAATTATTAAACTTTCATTACAGTATATGTATTTGTTGGATTGTTTTGAAAGAATTTTAGAAGAGAGCAAATGGATGACAGCGGGAGAATAAAATATATCAAATCAAACGTAATATTAAATATAAACTAAGAAATACTTAAATCACACATTTCGTAAGCACATCTAACACATACAACACCGCTCTACTCATATATTTCTCTGGTAAAGATAAGAATATCTTGTTGTACTATAAGTTCGTTGTAGGTCAAATATTATGTTGTATGTTGTAAATAGTACTCAATTTTAATTTCTTGTTGAGATTATTTTGCAAAGATAATACTATTGTTACTTTATAAGATGGCGTATATTTGTTATTTCCATTGAAAATATGAAATTCTTATCTTGTGATAGCAACTTAGATCATCATTAAATGATAATTAGTAAATTATTACTAAGTAGAAAGCTTTAAATTAAACAAATCTAAGTCTTGTTGAAATGTCTGTTATTTCATATTTCCATGGTTGATACCTGAATTTTAGATAACACCAAGTTAATATTTCTTTCTTTAAAAATTTAACACTGGTTAACTGGTTGAATATTCTACGAATACATAAAATGGCCAAGCAGCCCTGCATTTTGCTAAAACTTCTATATCTGCTCCAATAAAAAATATTTGGTTAATAAATGAAGGCTGTTACATGCCAAAGTTAACACAAAGTCACTGCCTGAAATGAGGTAACATAAACGGTGTTGTGCCACTAGCTCAATGGAGAAGGGGTGGGTTATATTTAAAAGTTTCGTGATTGAATTGGATTGACTTGACGAAAACACAAAATCGAGAAGTAATAATGTCGAAATCAAAGGGCGCCAGGAAGGAGTAAAGCTTAATGGACTTCTGGCCCTTGCCAACCACAAATCTGCTCCTGGAGGATACACCCTAAACGGACTTACCTTGATAGAGTGTATCTCACTAAAATCTGTAATAAACTAATAAAGTTACACACGCGGAGGCCGACGGAATTAAAAGCTCTTTACATTTAACAATTTAACATTTATTTGAACACAAAAAAAAAATAATGACACAAAAATAAAGTACCTATAGTAATCAACAAAAATTAATCAAAACAACAAAAGGTACGTAAATGAACGTTTGATCAAAACAAAATTTGAAGTTATTCGGATAAATGCACAAAAACAAAATAATAAAATACAAAATACAGAATTGAAAGAAATAAAACAGCACAAATTAATAAATCTTAAATCATCTAAAATCACGGCCGTGTGCGCGTCGAAATAACTCAAATATAAAATGAAATAAACTTATAAAACTAATATATATAATTTGAATCGAAAATTCGGTCCCGTTTAATAAATTTTAAACTCGGGATTATAACACAGTTCCGCTAAATACGGACAATAATTAGTTACATTAACGTTAACTTCGAGACACTTGTAATTTTTACTTGAAATTCAAAGCTTTTAACACTTAATCGCGTAAACAAAAATTTCACATATCAATAGATGGTGCAAAATAAATACCTTGAATTATTCGTAGTCGGGCTTTTGGTTAGCGTAGGCCAGCTGTCGTCGTCCGGAACCTCGATAGGGTACCAAATCCAGATGAATAATTTACCAACGGAAGATTTATTATTGATCCGCCCCCAAGGCGAAAGAGATGAGAATGCGAAACAAACTCACGCACAAATTCACTTAACGATACATGCTAAATTAATTCGGAAAACAGTGATCTCAATGAACCGTAATTACGAAAAGGAAAGTTTTGTTTTCCACTTAAAGAATCACTGAACCATTTTCATTTACTTCCGCGGTAACTCTAAATTTACTACTAGAAAAGGTGAATTATCACCCGCGATAACTAAATTTTGACGACTGTCAACCAACTAACTTCGGACTCGCTTCATTTACCAAAATCACATCTATATATCAACTTTTTTCGACTACCCTTTCCACAAAGGCTGTGTTCGAAACTTCAAGAACGAAAACACTCTCATTAAGAAGTGCGATAAAGAGGCAATCAGTCCCCATTACGTCATATTTATAGCATTTGGACACGGCATTTCGCTTATACGTGAAAATGTCAAATTGACAAAATATTATATTACAAGAATTTAAACTGCCTAATAAATTAAGATAATGACTTAATTTTTCCACGTAATCTAAACGATTGACACAAAGAAATCAAAGGACGACTGTACTGAGAATGCACTTGAACAAAGAACTTTTGAACCAACTTAAAATAAACAAACGGCGAAAATATATTTAATTACGATTATATCTCAGAAGGGAAACATAAATTACAACTGGAATTCTCAACAAACCAAGTGAAATACTCAATAAACAAAATCGCGAAATCAGATGATTCACGGCGTAACAAAATACAAAACTTTATCAACAATTTAAATTGTAACTTTGAATTTAAAAACGTAAAATCACTTATTAAACTCAATCTAAAATCCTATTAAAACAAATTCAAAATACATTAAATGAAAATCGTCAATCCAAATACTGTGTCTATTACCAAAAATTACTCAAACCACCAATCGTTTTTAAACGATGGTTACGCCGAGCTAACAAATCGAGAAAAAAAAAGAAAACCGCAAATTCAGCCAGCTGAATCTATTTACGGGGTTCTGACATAAAAAGATTACTGCTGAAATCCCAAACGCAGGTTACAAGGCATTGTATATCTATGTGCCTAAAAAAGAATATAAAATGTTTAAAAGTGATGGGGCCATAAAGAAAGGATAAAATAGGAATTTCACTATTTTAACATTTATTTTTATTCACGTATAATCAACTTAAGAACGTTTCATCCAAGGCTATTTACCCTTACATCCCCTAGAAACATGCTTGGTTTCATCTTACTTAATTTTATTTGCCCAAATAGATTTTAATTTTGGATTTTACGATATGGCCAAGGTTAAAAAAACAGACTTAGTAGTAAATTGTGGTTGACAAATTCTAGGTGTTACAGTTGCGGTCTGACGTGAGGTCAAAAATAATATCGATTGTAGGAAGGAATACTATAATATCTTAGAAGATGGTAAGAAACTAAAAACCAAGGTGTGTTCGTTTCTAATAATGTCTGCTAGTTTAGTATAAAGTGTTTACAGTACTTTGGATTGGATTACTTCTCTTCAAAGGCAAAAGTTTAAAGTTTCTTACAGGTTATTTTTGAATTGCACTACAATTTAAAAAGTTGCGGTTTGTATACTGGCAAATTGTTTCCTACGGCTTACATAGAGAAGGGCAGGGAGCGTTTCAGACACTTAAAAAAATATATTTCGCAAACGGCATGTAAATGCTGAAGTTAGTTTGGTAGATTTTGCACAGGAAAGGCAGACTCAAGATACTACACAAGTACACACTACATTAAATTAGATCTTATTCTTAAAAGGTAGATTCTTGTCTGTAATAAGCAAATATGATTCATCCTGCACTTTTATGAGCTTTTGGATTGAATTTGTATTTTGAAGAATTTGATGGTGTAGCTCCTTTAATTTTTACATTGTTAGCTGTTCTACACAATTACAAAATCATTAGTTTTTTGGAATCACATTCCCATAACTCCCCAAATATTTGTGGTTCTGACATTTCTTTATCATGATCACTTTCTGTACACTAGGAATCATTTTTCTTAACTTTAGCACAAATATTCTTAAAGAGTTTACATTCTCTCCGTTCTATCAGAAGATTGGTCTGATAAGGAAACCGGAAGTCGGTGTATCCGTAATTTTTAACAGTTTTTCTTATATAATTTTGTACGTATGTAAATTATTCGAATTATTTTTAAACGAGCACAAAACAAACAAATATTGTTTGAATAAAAAAAAATGTCAAAATGTATCGTAGATTTGTTTAAATTTTTTTTATCAGTTTAAAATTACCATAAATTTAATTTAGCACAAAACGGACACAACTAGGCAAGCAAAAAGTATTGTAAAAAAAATAGAAAACGGGGCCCTCAACTTTGTTTTAATTTTTTTATCAATTTAAAATTAAGCACAATTAAAACTTAGCACAAAAAGAGTACAATTACAAAAAATATGGTAAATAAATTGTAATAAAACATGGGGTTAATAGTTAAGTTAATTCTCGGATTTGTTTTAAATTTTAGCAATTTAAAAGTAAGTTCAGAAAAAATAATGACACAATTCAACTCAGAATAAGTATAATTCAATATACAAAAGAAAGTGTAAAAAAGTTAAAATACGAGGTGGTGGTGATCAAACATGTAGGTAAGCATCAGGATTTATTTTTATTTTTTTTATTGGTTTAAAAATAAGTTTATATGAATTTAATACTTGCAACATTTAGCAAAAAAAACAAGCACAATTAGACGAGTAATTAAATACTGTAAAGAAATTAAATAAAAAATGAGGGGTTATGGTTAAGTTAGCCCCCGTATTTGTTTTAATTGATTTACCTATTTACAGTTCAACATAGTTAAAAATAATATTGGTACAATTGAGCACTAAACAAGCGCAAAAAAATTGTAAAAAAGTTAAAAAAAAACGGATGATTGGCGGTCAAAGCCCCCGGTTTTTTTTTTATTTTTTTATCAGTTTAAAATTAAGCATAATTAAAAATAATATTAGCACAGAAGAAGCACAATTTATTACACTTGTGATGTAACCTACTAACGTGTGAAAACTAAAACCCGCAAACAGAAGAATTAGCGACAACTCACTGTGGCTGTGATCGTCAAGCTACCCGCTCTCTTCTACGTTGTAATACATTGTTACACACTGCTTACTCTCGATATGTGGGAAGGCTGTAGTAGGTTAAATAAAACATACAGCAAAAATATATCCTGGTTTTTATTCAAGTAGGACTCGTTAAAGTTTAACCGAATTTTTTTTCTGTTTGGTGCAGTAGGACAGGAAGAACAGACGAAGAAACCGCTCCGGTTCTCTAATTAAATGTAAACACAATATCATTACATAATTTAGATTTATCAAGCAACCAGTTTACATATACAGATATCAATAAACATCGGAAGATTAGACATCCCCAAATTTAATTTAATATGAAACATCGTTACATTAAAAAGAAGAAAAGTTAGTTAACTGACGACCTGCTGGTGGGTACTGGATTCCTGGTTACGGAAGCATCCCAGTTAAAGTTGTCGGTACATACAAACGTGCGCCAAAATGGCATTAGCTCTCTTTTACAAACAAAGAAACATTAGAACAACGCAACTTTTAATTTTAATAATCTACAAATTTAAGCATAAAATGATTCATTATCACACTTAAATTTACGACAGTTAATATGTTGTATCCAAAATCACATGTGTAGTATTCCTTTAAGACATGTCGATTTAGTAATGATCAAAATAAATATGCACTTAAACGAATGCGCGTGACCCTGAAGGGAAGTAGTAGGGGGTCGAGGCAGAACAGGAGCTTGCGGAGGTCATTCGAGCGTGTAATGTTGAGTAGAGCTACGATACAATAAATGCCTAAGTTTTTGTGCTTAAGTCTGAGTAGTTTTATTGAAAAGTCCTTATCAGTAGTTTTAAGTTTTAATTAATAACAGGTGAAAAACAACCTTCAATAATTCCATCTAATTTAAGTTTGCAATACATCGTACCTACACATAAAATAATTGAATCGACATAATTGAAATGGCCGTCAATGCATTTGTTTCACCAAAACAAAGAAAAGGTGGTCTTTTAAAATGTATTTTTTTTTCTTATAGGAAAGTATAACGATCACAATTTTTTCTCAAAAAAAATTTGGGTGTGTGTGTGTGACGATCGTGGGGATAACTCTCGAACCAAAAGTTTTAGTAACTTCAAATTTAGTATGGAGCTGGCTTTTCATATTCGGTTCTATCAAAAGATGGGTCTGATAAAAAAACCGGAAGTGGGTATATCCGCCATTTTTAACAGTTTTTCTAATAATAATTTTGTACGTATGTAAATTATTCGAATTACTTTTACAGTTTCTGATAGAGATAATTCAAACTAACAATTTATTTAAATAATAAATTTTTCTAACATTAACAGTTTATTAGATATTTAATTTATAATTAAGTGAATTCCAGCTATGATCTAGGTTCGAATCTTACCTGCAACGATTTTTTAAAGAAAATAATTCCATATCTTGAAGGGAAAGCAAGATACGTTAAAAATAACAATTTTTTTCTATATTTTTTTGAATTGTTTATACAGTGATGCATTTTCCTTACATTATCTTTGGATGCACCAACGATAACTCTCAAATCAAAAGTTTTAGTAACTTGAAATTTGATACTTTTTATATTCTCGGTTTTATCAAAAGATGGGTTTGATAAAGAAACCGGAAGTACGTGTATTCGTCAATTTTTCTTATATAATTTTATACGTATGTAAATTATTCGAATTATTTTTACAGTTTTTTATAAATATAATTCTTCTTAACAATTTATTCAAATAAAAAATTTCTAACATTAACAGTTTATTATTCACAAATTCACAAATATAATCTAGGATCGAATCCTGCCTGCGACGATTTTTTTTAAGAAAAAAAATTACTTATTGAGGGTGCTGAAGGGTAAAGCAATATCGAGGCGCACAAATATAGGGGTTAGTCGGTCGATATGACAACATAAGCTCAATTTTCCATATTTCGGTTATATCTTAATGAAATCGAGGAGAATAATTCACAAATGTAGTATATATAAAAATATTGATAAAAAAGCTGGATAAACTATAAAAAAGTGCTTTTAATGCAAATTTTTTGAAGAAAATTTTGTTGAATGTTTAAACTTAGGACAACTAGAAGAGTGCAGTTTTTTTAATAGCAAGATAATGAACTTTTTCAAAAGTTTTGTAAAAGAAAACTAACAAAAAAGCTTTATAAACCATAAAAAAGTGCGTTTAATGCAAATTTTTTGAAGAAAATTTTGTCATGCTTAAACGCCAATTGCGGACTAATTAGGACAGCTAGAAGAGTACAGTTTTTTTAATGGCAAGATAATGAGTTTTTCTAAACGTTTTGTAAAAAAATTGATAAATCATAAAAAAATTGATTTTAATGCAAGCAGTTAGAAGAGCGCATTTTTTAATAGCAAAATAATAGGTTTTTCTATAAGTTTTCTAAAAAATTTTAATGAAAAAGCTTTACAAACAGCTGGAAGAGTGCATTTTTTGAATAGCAAAATAATAGGTTTTTATAACCGTTTTTGTAAAAAAATTAATAAAAAAGCTTTATAAACCATAAAAGAAGCGATTTTAATGCAAATTTTTTGAAGAAAATTTTTCGAATTTTTTGTGAAATGTTTAAACGGCAATTGCGGACTGATTAGGACAGCTAGAAGAGTACATTTTTAAATAGCAAAATAATGAGGTTTTGTAAAAAAAAATTTATGAAAAAGCTTTACAAACAGCTAGAAAAGTGCATTTTTTGAATAGCAATATAATAAGCTTTTATAACAGTTTTGTAAAAAAGTTAATAAAAAAGCTTTATAAACCATAAAAGAATTGCTTTTAATGCAAATTTTTTGAAGAAAGTTTTTCGAAAATTTTGTCAAATGTTTAAACGGCAATTGCGGACCAATTAGGAGAGCTAGAAGAGTGCAGTTTTTTAAATAGTGTGTTAATGAACTTTTATAAAGGTTAAAAAAAATTAATAAAAAAGCTTTATAAACCATAAAAAAGTGCTTTTAATGAAAATTTTTTGAAATATTTTCAAATGTTTAAACGGCAATTGCGGACGAATTAGGACAGCTAGAAGAGTTTTTTAAAAGCAAGATAATTAGCGTTTCTAAAAGTGTTGTAAAAAAAATTTATAAAAAAGTTTTATAAACCATAAAAAAGATGCTTTTAATGCAATTTTTTTTAAGAAAGTTTTGTACAAATTTTTCAACGGCAATTGCGGACTAATTAGGACAACTAGAAGAGTGCAATTTGTTTTAATAGCAAGATAATGAGTTTTTCTAAACATTTTGTAAAAAAATAGCCTTGCATTGTTAAATTTAATAGTGGATGATGTTTTGAAGGAAATAAAGGATAAAGTAAGAAAGCTAAATACAAGTAAACGAAATAGAGCGTTTAGATCTTTTCACACGGACCAGTAATAAAATGGATTTGAAAAAAAGAACACAAACGTTGTTGCCATTACCGTATTTTTTATCGTCTTGTATAAAACAAATGCAGAAGAGAAAAAGGGTACACATGGCAAGCCTGAATTTGTTATCAGTTAAACGCGCGACCTCTCTGGCGCGACGTAGCATGTGAAAGGATTGTATAGATGCTATGCCATCACGTGCCGCATAGCTACATAATTCAATTCTTTGTAGGTATGTGTGGGTATGTGTATATGTTTTGCTTCTGTAAATTAATGATGTAATGATTGAGTAATAAAAGCAACTGAAATATTATGTTACTGAAGTACTAAAAATATTTCTGGAAACAGCAATTTGACTGATACTAAGAAATTCATTCGGTGCCTATTCTTTGTACTGTAATCAACGACTTATATAGTTGCCGTTCTTTAAATTTAAATAACGGATTCACATCTTATTTGTCAAACCTAATTCTAGAGCAAATACACGTATGGTGTTATGCACATGTATTTAATCTTGTAATGGTAGATTCCACCTCTAAAATCATATAAGTCTCCAATTTATTTTCTCTACTAAATTCCATAGCATTGTTACTGAAAGAGTCACATAAAAAAATGAATACTTGGGAAGAACTAACTTACGAGATGAATGAATTCAGACGACTAAACGTCATTGGAAGTACAAGCCCTAGTAGAAAAATTCATTTCTGCAACATTTTCAAAACGATTTTTATGAAATAAAGAAATATACCAGAATCGTTTCACACTTGTCTCAAATTTGATAAATGTCCGCCCTTTGCAATGTTTCTATAAATCATTTCCTAAATCATTCTTGAAATGTTTTAAAACACTTCTAAAAATGATAACTAGTCGTTACTTATCCATGTTTATTTAATTTATTAAATTGTTTCTTAAAATAGCATTGAAACGATTATTAAATTTAAATCCAAAATAAGGAAAGTATACGTTCAAAAAACAATTTTTTGAAATGTTTTTGGAACGTTTACACAGGCGGGGTTTGCAACGATTATAAAGTTCAATTTCAAAATAATGCAATTATGCGTTCAAAATATAGGATAGGAAAACTTGCTAGAACTTGATCTTGACGAATAAAAAACGTCATTTGATATATTGCTTGATAAACAACCAAAAAATATAATGAGTATCACGAGTGAGTGATTAAAAAAATGTACGTGTAAATCGTTTCTAGAAACATTAAAAAATGATAACTATGTATTATTCTGCAACGTTACGTAGATAACTCCGTAAATTATTTTCGACATCAACGTTTAATATTTAGTGGAAACTAACTGAAAATGTTACATACACAATTTAGGCAATAATTTTTCAGTCAATTTTGGTATTATTTCTGAAATCGATTTGTATGCGCTTCAAAAACCGTCTAAAAAACAATGTTCGAATTCGCTTTTGAAGCAGTATGACAATGATTTGAAAATGTTTTATAAACGTTTTAATGTACCATTTAAGCGTATTAAAAATGTTACAAATGTAAATGATTTAGAAACGTTATGCTCTACTAGGGAGGTGTTGGAGTAAAGATGCTGCCTTGGGAAAAACGTTTGGTTCTTTCAATGATCCCTCAAAGTCGTTATTGACAACGATTGTCATTACTCTGTCTAAGATTAAAGACAACACATCTAATGGCGACGCCAGACTGAAAGCGACGTCCTATATATAACAACGTTATTGTCATATAAAACAATATTAACTGCTCAAATATTTCTAAGAATATTTTAATATACAATGCCTCTTACAAAGTACCTACCTACAAACCAAGGGCTTGGATATACTTAAAAGCTCATAAACTGATGGAGAAGACAGAGTACACAATCAGGTTATTGATATATTGACAAACAGCATGAAACGAAGATTTCAAAAAAATAGCGCAATTGCTGCTGAAATCGCATGGTTCCATCTTAACAACTTTGGCCAACCCCCGCTTTCCGAGTCTTAGCATTTGAGTCCATGAGCAAATGAGTTATCAAATTTAGCCGAGATGCCACAGCATCAAGAATTCGTAAAAAACTAATAGATGTTGTTTCGACATATAATTCACTAAAAACTTAAAAAGCAAACAATTCACCGGAGTTACTTAAATGAGGAGGAAGGCGAAATATATTCGGAATTAAATAGTAAAAATCTTGACGAAGAGAAAAGGCAGGATTATTCTGTATCTACTAAGGCATGCAGAGATTGCCAAGTCTGTTGCTATCTAATTTTACAAACATATAACCAAAGTATATACTCTTTGATATAACCTATATTCCGAAACATATAGTGTTATCCTCACTTGTTACAAGTATTGCTTAACACTGCCAATAACACAAGTTTCATGCAAGCGCAGTTTCTCAAAACTGAAACATATCAAAAATAGGTTGCGATAAATGCTGATAAATCTGGAGTTCAAATATTGTAGCAATATAGGTAATAATACAATTATAACAAAGCTTGCAAATCACAGTGTAATCTACGAAAAGGTTTTAAATTATATTTAGTTTCTTTTTGTAGTTATTTATTTTTACCAAAGCTTCGGGTCGACCTAAGTAATTATGCCCGGGCCGATTATCTAGTTCTGTCCGCCGTTGAAGCTGGGTAATATCAAAACAAATGGGAAGCTAAATACAAGCCATGGAAATGAGATTTCTAAGTGCTATAAAGGGTATTACCAGAAGACATCGAATTAAAAATGAGGTAGTAAGAGAAGAAGTAGAATTGTTAATTATTTAGAGTGTAAGTTATAAGCTGTACAATTATTACTCAATGGATGTACTATGTAGCTACAGTAAATATAAAAGTGTATACTGTACCTTTACACCTAGCGGTAGAAAAAGATTCTGATTATATATATGTATATAGATACTATTTCAGATAGTCTTATTTAGAAAGGGTGTTTTGTATTTCGTATTTCAAATACTTTTTTGCAATACTACCGCCTGTACTTTTCTTACTGTGTTTGTTTTAATACGATTGGTATCATGGTAGTAATCCGCGTCTTATATTTGCGCTATTTGGAGTTAGAAAAACACGTATTTATTTCAAATATTTTGGTAATTCAAATACGATGTGATCAAGTAATTTGTATTTTAAATACTTCATGTCAGTATTGTGCTCATCCCAAGTAATATGTTTCGTGTAACAATTAAATAAATTTAAGATAGTTGTCCAACGTTGTAGTGATGTTTAACAAAGTCATTACTAAAAGCTATTTTATACAGGAAACTATTTCTAATTAGTTTATAAAATTTTACTATGCGTATTAGTGTATTTAGTTACTACTTTTTGTTTTGGAAGGAATTTTCTTTTAAAATGTTTTTTATACCCTGCATACTTTTTATTCATAGTTCAGTTTCTTTCATTTTAATAGTCAGTCATTAATACACACTGATATTATGTTGTCAATCTTTTTGTTATTTGAATATTTAATGCTTGACTTTGAAAAGGGTTATTCACGCATTACGATAATGGAAATTTGATTGTAAACTATGCATCGTAAATTTGAGTAGAATAAAAGGAAATGACGCGACTGAATTTCGGCAGGCACGTTAAACATACAATACTTCTTTGATTTAAACTAACTTATACGTTAAGTCTATTTTAGGTGATACCATTTTCTTGTACAAGAAAAAAAAATTCATTCTACTTTTAGATGAAACACTTTTTCTTGTTTAATTTTGAATTTTATACTCGCTCGTGAAGTATAAGTTTAATTAAGACCTCAAGTTCAAATCTACTTTTTTAATTTAAATTGCTAACAATACTTTTTGAATATGTATGATCGGGCTTCTAAAAATTTTAATACGTTTTTGAGTGTCGACCTGCCAGTTTAATTGTGATCTTGACCGCATTATGACAATCAGATAGTGAACATAAATTATTACCTATTTACACGTTCAATACATTTGCTTAAAAAAATGTCCGAAGAACAAGAAAAATTTAACGAAGAAATCGAAGATCCTACTCGGGAGGCACATTGGGGGAAAATATGGTTTTTTACATATTTACAAATGTTAACCATATATGGGTTTATATTAATTTTTAACGGGGCCTACTTGTTAACAACTTTATTTAGTAAGTATTACTGAGTGTGTTTAATCGAAAACGTATTTGTTTAGTAAATGTTATTTTTTATAAATCATTCTTAAGAGCAACTTCCTAAATTAACAGATTTTTGAAAAAAGCCCAGTGTTAACTGCGTAAACTATTTGGAACAATTTGTTTGCAATTTGTCTGACTATCGGTACTAAGCTTTTCTCACGTAACCATTACCAATAACCGTTTTCTAATTTTTATTTGTGTTAGTTGCAAACATACGTTTTATAATTTTAACAATTAAAAAAAGCAAATTTTTTATCAAACTTTAGTATATCCACGTATTATTGAATTTTTCTAGAGAAGAACGTTGAGGCTAAGGTCAAGTGAATATGACGGCTATACCATTGTTTTAATATATTTACATAATCAATGTTTAGTAAAAGTTTTACATTTTTAATTCACTTCACAAAGTAATTTTTTTCTGTCGATAATAAATTTTGGCATAGTATCGTGGATTCCTTTTTGTTGTTGGTGAATCAATCATCGTTCATAATAACACCTTGGTATTATTTTTTTTTTTTTTTTGATTTGATATAATAGCTAAGAAAATAACAAAAATGATGTTTGATAAAAATCGAAATCCACATTTCTCTTTTAGTCGACCAATCGGCTTGTTTCGACTAATCGACTTTAGCAGATTAGAAAAATTGATCTCGTCGACTAAGCGAAAAAAGTCGATTACCAGCACTAGTATAGTGTTTGATATTTTTTAATTATCTTGGTTGTTTGCTTTCTTATTTAAAAAAAATTAGACATTTAGTTTTTCTTGCAGTTTGCAGAATTTTGATTCCACACAGATTTTTTTAAGTAAAATACTTTTTAAAGTATAGCTTTTGGGCAAAGTTTTGTGGTTTAAATGGCTACATTATCTAGTTGGTACTTCATTGTCGTGTTTTTGTTTTATAGATATGAATGATTTCTGAAAAATTTGAATTTCAAAATCGTCTGTACTTTTATTTGAAGTTAATTTTTTTTTAATATTGTCAGGTTTCTTCTATTTCAACTCTCATCATCGGTATTCAATTCATAACTTCATGATTTGTGAATCTACTATTCTCTCATGCATCGAGAAAGAATTTTTGTAATTAATATGTTTCTTATTGTAGATGATGCAATAATTATTATTCACCATCTGATCAAGTTTGACTCGGACTGGTCCATTTAACCCAATCGGTAATTTTTTTTAAGGTTTTTTTACATTCGTGTAAAGTTTGAGCAGGATACGTTCATTAGTGTGGGTTTGGCAGCCTTTGTTCACGACGCTAAAAGCTTGTCTGGCGATTTTTACTATAGAAAAAAAAAGAAACATAATATCAAAACTGTCTTTACGGCTAAGGATACCCTGAACAATTGGTTTAGATCTGCTAAAAACAAACAAAGGTCTTTAAAACATGCCGGGATTTACAAAATTTCTTGTTCCTGTGGATCAAGTTATATAGGACTTGATTGAAATTGGAGTAAAAGAACATATGGGTGACCGGAAACACCGCAAAGTTACAAAATCAGTAAAGGTAGAAAACATGTAGGACCAAGGACACACGCTGAACTTCAACCAAACTAAAGACAAACATCCATATAATATGAACCGGGAAGAAGGTTTAAAACGCAGCAAATCTTGGCTACCAGTACTAAATCCTCTAAAAAAAATCAACCTTCTTGGAAAGCACACAAACACTCCGAGTAATAACGAAGTCAATCAAATGGTGACGGAAAGTCCGTTGATTATCTTATTGCTAATTATTGTCTCTTATTTATTTCCGATGTCAATTTGATTTATTTTCTTTTTTCTTATTTTTCGCATTTAAAAACTGTATTGTTGCGTCTTTATTTATTAAAAACTAATTTATTTAAACGACTAAAACTACGTTTACTTATTCTAGAAATATGTACACTTTTAAATTAACCGAACTAATAAAATCTAATAATAAAAACACTTACACTATAATTTATATCACTTACAAGAAGATAAGATAACGTCCTCGGATATCACACTTGTTTACTAATTATCACGTTCACGATTATTCTCGATTTATTTATGTAGACACACGCGTGCTAACGATTTATTTCCACTTGATAATCTTCTTAACACATTCGCATTCCAGCAATAATTGACCTACGATCTGTCTCGATCGTTCCTCACTTTTCGCTATAACTTCTAGAAAATAGATAACAGCCTTCTAGAAGGCTCTTGCATTTGCAAGTAATTTCTTGAACGTTTCACTGCCCCCTTCTTAGGACTGTTCTGTCCCAGAACAGGAGACTGGATGCGACACCGGTAAAAGGGATCGTGGCGATAGCGGCAGCTTCCTCCATTTCGGCAACTTCCTTGACCATAAAAGTAACAGTCAATGGACCTCCTCGGTTGGTAACTACACACCAACACTTGAATGCCTGTTCCTCGGAAGACGACCTCCAACATGTTTCGAACTGTCCTCCAATTCAGTTGATCTAAGCCACAACCAAGCTTGGGTACTGCCAATTTCTTAACATGATGGAACTCCATTTGTCTCTTGAGACTCCATAATGTTCGCCACAGATCTTTGTATAACGGCTTGACACGTGAGTATTTCTTGGTGACCAGATAGAAAACGAAGCGTCCGTCACCACGTAGTCCTAAAACCTTTCCGACTGCCGGTTGCTGTCTTCGTAATTCATCTAGCTGCCCAAACTTCTTTTTAAACACGACTGCAACCCCTTTGGACATGTCAAGGTCCTCGCTCACGCAATGTGCGATGGCGTAATCTTTTTGTGTCTGGAACAGGTCTTGTTGTTCCTCGGTGGTAACTCCGAACCTAGCTTTTCCAGAACCTCCGTATAAGTTCATAAACTTTTCGAACTCCATTTCTTCGATTGGATTTCTGGTTCTGCTACTTATTACTCTGGTTCGGACCTGAACTTGCAGATTGTGGTTATCGCCAGCAAACGGGGCTAGACGATCGACGTGGACCACTTTTGGCTTGCCTCTGGGCGGTTTTCGGATGCGGTGTATAACGTCGTTAATACGCTGCACGACTTCATAGGGGCCCTCCCATTGCGCTTTGCAGCTTCGGCGACAAACCACGTCTCCTTTGAGGGTTATACAACCAGACCATATCGCCAGGTTGAAACCCACCATTTTGCGCCTTGACGTCATATCTTGTTTTCATCCTGTCGCTGGCAATTTGTGTGTTTTTACGGACCTCTTCATGTACTTCGTCTAACCTCTTGGCCAGCTTGCTGATGTAATCTTCTCCAGCAACTTCTTCTTCCGGTCTTCGCCCAAATTGAAGATCGCATGGTAAGTACTGATCCCAGTCCCTTTGGTGTTTAGACACTACCTTGGCTAAGTACTTGCCCATTGTTCGATTCATCCGTTCAACCATGCTATCAGACTGAGGATGGAGAGGCGTTGTCCTAGTCTTTTTAATTCCTAACAGTCGGCAAACTTCTTGAAACATCCCAGACTCAAAATTGCGGCCTTGATCGGAGTGTAATTCCAACGGAACTCCAAACCGGCAGAAAAACTCCTTTACTAATACGTCTGCGACTGTAGCTGCTTCCTGATTGGGTATGGCGTAAGCCTCCGTCCATTTCGTGAAATAATCCATCGCCACCAGGATGTATTTATTTCCCGAATCGGATTCTGGGAACGGCCCTGCGATGTCAATCGCTACTCTTTCCAAAGGGCTTCCTACGTTGTATTGTTTCATGGGTGCTTTGCGCTTTCTCGCTGGACCATTTCCTGAAGCGCAGACTATGCATTTACGGCACCATTTCATGACGTCCTCTTTGCAGTTCATCCAGTAGAATCGTTCTCGCACTTTACCCAACGTCTTCTTAATGCCAAAGTGTCCTCCTGATGTCCCATCGTGGAGATGCTTCAACACTTCGGTCACCCTGCTCTTCGGCACTACCAGCTGTAGTTTGTTTCCCGTGCCCTCGGATCGCTTAAGAAGACCGTCTTCTACTATCAAGGAGTCCCACTGCGCCCAGTACGCTTTGATATTTTTGCCCAAAGCACTCACTTCTTCCCAGGTTGGTCGTCGGCCGCTTTCTTTCCAGTCGAGGAGTAGTCTTATTTTAGGATCGTCTTCTTGTTCGCGACGTAACTGCTCAGGTTCCCACTCAACATCAACCACAGCAGTTCTCCGGAGGCATTCGACTTTTTCTTCCAGTCGCGAACAATGGCTGCAGTCCGCCGGACATGGTCTTCTGGACAAGGCATCAGCGTTCCGATGACTGCTTCCGGCACGATGTTCTGTGTCGTAGTCATACTCTTGCAGTCTCTCGATCCATCTTGCTATTTGTCCTTCTGGGTTACGGAACTGCAGTAGCCATTTTAAAGCGGCGTGGTCTGTTCTCAGTAAGAATTTTCGTCCATACAAATACTTGTAGAAATGTTCGATGGACTTAACGACTGCTAACAGCTCCCTCCTAGTCACGCAATAATTCCTTTCTGGCCTAGACAAAACCTTGCTAAAGTACGCGATAACCTTTTCTTGTCCATCTTGAACCTGCGAAAGGACCGCGCCTATGGCCATATTGCTTGCGTCGGTATCCAAAACAAACTTTCCATCTTCTCGTGGATAACTCAAAATCGGCGAAGTGACTAGGGCTTGTTTTAGTTGATTAAAAGAATTTTCGCAGTCTTCATTCCATCTAAATTCTGCTTTTTCTTCGGTTAGTTTTGTCAATGGTTTGTCAATATTGGCAAATCCGGGGACAAATCTTCTATAATAAGTGCACAACCCAAGGAAACTTCAGACCTGATGTTTGTCGATCGGTCTTGGCCATGCTTGCACTGCTCGGATTTTGTCTGGGTCAGCCCTTACTCCATCTCTAGATACGACGTGGCCAAGGTATTGGACTTCCTTCTTAAATACGTGGCACTTCTTTGGGCTCAGTTTGAGGTTAGCCCCACGTAATCTCTGGAACACTTCCTTCAAGTTGTTCAAGTGCTCTTCAAACGACCTTCCAACCACGATCACGTCGTCCAGGTAAACCAAGCACGTCTTCCAAGACAATCCGCGCAAGATGGTCTCTATCAAACGCTCGAACGTTGCAGGAGCGTTACACAGGCCGAAGGGCATTACAGTGAACTGCCACAAACCAGTTCCGATCGTAAAAGCTGTTTTTTCACGATCCTTGGGTTCTAATTCTACCTGCCAGTATCCTCACAGGTTGTCTAGCGTATCGTCAATTCTGGGTAAAGGGTAGCTGTCCTTTTTGGTCACGTCGTTTAGCTGCCTGTAGTCTACGCAAAACCTCGTTGATCCATCCTTCTTCTTCACGAGTACCACTGGGGATGCCCATGGACTACTTGAAGGTTCAATCAGGCCTTCCCTCTCCATATCCGTAATTATTTGTTCGGCTTCTTCTCTTTTCGCCAAAGGAAGTCTGCGTGGATGTTGCCGTATCGGCCGAGCGTCTCCGGTATTAATTTTATGTTTCACCACGTTAGTTCTTCCTTTGGAGCCACTCTCCAGCGCGAACACATCTTGGTACTCTTGGATCAACACTTTAACTTTAGCCAGCTGGTCTTGGCTGAGGTTTTCGCATTTGGTGGCAAGAATGTCCAATAGATGTTGTGGACACTTCTTCGGCGACGTATCTTCGTTCGACTTCACGCATCTCACAATTTGTGATACTGGCGTGCATTGGCCTACCACGGTCTTCTTTTTCAGCGTTACAGGATCTGAGTTGATGTTTAAGATCCTTACTGGCATCGTCTTCTTTACTCGTACTAAGGTTCTGGCAACGAGTAGTCCCTTTTCAACTAAGCCGCCTTTCATTGGTTCAATCGCGCGTATGTAGCCTTCCCGGAGATTTCCATCCAGGCGTGCCATCACCACACTTTCCGTCCTTGCAGGCAGAATCACGTCTTCACTCAACAAGACTCGCACGGCTGCCTTCTCTGACGAATGAAGAGGAATTTCTTCATTGTCGATCTTCAGGACATCGTTGTTCATATCCAAATGGAACCCATACTTCTTTATCACGTCCATTCCCAGGATAACTTCTTCCGTGATGTCGGCTACCAGTACTTGATGGTCGAGTACTCCATTTCCCAAACCAATGGTTACTTTGACTTGTACGTGGCCCACTTCCCCGCAGTTCCAGCACGTCACTTCTCTTCCTCGAGCTACTTGTTCCCGAAATACACGTCGCACTATGTCTTCAATGCTTTCTTCTGAGTTCGGGGGTATTTCTGTAGCACAACGGAGCTTATGGCCGTTTCGGTGCGACGCTTGTTTTGCCGCCTCGAACTCCAAAGCATGGGTTAAAGCGACATCCAACGTCTTCGGTCGTGCTAATTGTAGAGTCTGCTAAGTTTCGTTGTCTCGGAGGCCGTCTACGAGGGTTTGAATAGCCAACTGCTCCAAGAAGGTATCTGGTGCTGTAGGATACGCAAGCCGTGTTAATCTGGCGATGTCAGCCTCAAACTCTTGAAGACTTGCGGCAGCTTTTTGAAGCCGACTTTTAATTTGAGCTTGATAGACTTGTTGAAGATGAGCATCTCCATATCTCATTTCTAATCGTGATATTAAGAGTTCGTAGTTTTCTTTCAGATGGTCCGGAACAGTTTGTAAAATTCCCAGCGCTTCTCCACGTAAGCACACTATTAAAGACGTCGTTTTCTGCTTGTTGCTCCAACCATTAGCAGTAGCTGCGGCTTCAAACTGCTTGTAGTAAGTTGACCATGGAACTTTACCATCAAAACTCGGTGGTACAACTTTGAACTTGTGAGTGTTTTCTTCCCGATGGTCCATTATTAAATCTTCGCTCGTGACGCTTCCTTCACCGTGACAATTCATTTGGATCATTCTCTCTTCAAGCAGTTGTATTCTTTCTCTCAATTTTTTTTCTAGCTTTTGTTCTAATTTGTCTTCCACTTCTTCTATTTTGTCATTTACAGATTCGCAAATTTCTTCTTTTAAATTTAACATATCTGCTTGGGTTTCCTCTTGCGCAATTTTGATTTGATTTCCTACACTAACTTGTATTTGTTCCTCAATAGTCTTTATTTGATTTTCTATGCTCGCTCGTATTTCTTCTTTCAAACTTCTAGCATTTTCTTCCATTTTTCTAGAATTTTCTTCCATTTTTCTTGAATTGTCCGACAGTTTTTCTTCAATTTTCTGTGAATTTTCGTAAAACTTTTCTTCTATTTTCTGCGAATTTTCTTTCATCTTCTGAGAATTTTCGGACAGTTTTTCTTGGATATTTTTATTCATCGATTCGAGAATTTCAAGTATTTTTGAATCCATTTTAACTGCTTGCAAACGCGTCACCGGCATAAATTTAAATATAACACGAATATAAAGTTTAAATACACTACTTTTTAAAATGCAGTTTTTGTATAACACAAAATTTTAATAACGATCCACTTGTTAATATTAAACCACTAGTGTACGGAAACGAATTAATTAATATCGCGATCACGCACTTATTAAAAGAAAAAGTTTAATAAACACTATTTTATACTTTATAAATAAACACGCGTATCGCAAACTTAAAAGTTATTTACGTAATCAATGTTTTTATTACGGGAGCGATATCAAATAACTTAATGGTATTCACACTAATAAAAATCGCGACCTTCACACCGTGACACCACTGTTACGTATTTATTTATTAAAAACTAATTATTTATAAATACTAAAAATACGTTTACTTAATCTAGAAATATGTACACTTTTAAATTAACCGAACTAATTAAATCTAATAATATTTAATGAAAACACTTACACGAATTTATGTATAACCGTTGTATAACACTAACACGAGATAAGATAACGTCCTCGGATATCACACTTGTTTACACTAATTATCACGTTCACGATTATTCTCGATTTATTTATGTAGACACACGCGTGCTAACGATTTATTTCCACTTGATAATCTTCTTAACACATTCGCATTCCAGCAATAATTGACCTACGATCTGTCTCGTAGCTATATATAGACATACGGAAATCCTTCTCGATCGTTCCTCACTTTTCGCTATAACTTCTAGAAAATAGATAACAGCCTTCTAGAAGGCTCTTGCATTTGCAAGTAATTTCTTGAACGTTTCAGTATACTCGGCGTCGTCACCCAACCAACACAAAGATGTCCCAAGGACGTCCCTGGCACATGATGTTGCGGATCACTGGATGTCCCAAAGTCATCCCACTTTGCTCCTGTGTACGTCCTAAGGACAATCATGGGACGTTCTTTTGTCACAACTGTGTGCATCTCTACGATGCACTTAGGACATCTTAGCGCATCTGCGTAGGATGTCTACGGGACGTCCTTTTAGATGGCTGTAAGATATGTAGGCGGTAGTCACCCCTCTCCTTTTCTACATATATGAATTGGAAAAATAAATAAATAACTTTATCAAATGAAATACAAATTATCATTACATAAAACTATATTTTAAATAATAATACTAATTATATTCAATTAAAATAAATTTAGAGATTATTTCATTTTTTTATCTTTTAGATCCTAGCGTTCTTTGGCCCTTCTTCGCTAGTTTTTTATACTTTCTTTCTGATTTTTTTTTAAGTGGCGCCTGAAACAATTCAACTATATAAGAGATGGTAATCGTCATGTAGAGTCGATAAAAAAGTATATTTTGGTATTTCTATGTAGTCAGAATTTACATTTTTATAAATTAAAGAATTGGTAAATTAATACTTCTGGTTATTGTGTAGAAGTTTGAAATTGATCTTTTTGACGATTCTATTACTGATAAAATTATTAGACATGATCGATGTTGGATAATATATATTCATAAACTCTGTATAATAAAATAAAGTTGCGCGCGCATATAATTGAGTACAAATAATGTGCAACATATATAGAGTCTGTGCTGTTGTAGTTACTCGGTGAATGTAGATGTTATTAAAACGTAGTGTTAAGCATTTTTCATGTAAAGCTATAATTACTTTATTTACTCATTAAATAGTCACGATCGTGTTTAACGCTTTCTTAATCTATATCCTTAAGAATCGATTATATATAACCAATCAAAAATAATTTAAATCGTTTTTAAAAAATGTTTTTGTAAACACATCAGGTTTGCAAATTCATTAGGAATTTTTATACGTTTCGCATTTAAGTTTCATCAGAGGAGTGTGGTAAAAACAAAATTAATTATTTTATTTTTTTAATTTTTATTACGTATCGAAATATGGAAACGTATCGGTATACCGATACGTATCGATATTTCGATATATCGATACGAGCTTGTGGTTTGTATCGGCGTATCCATACGTATCGATATATCGATACAACGACCCAGAACTAATTATAATTACAATATGTTTATGTTCACCATACTATCAATTTATTGCAAATGTCTAGTGTATTAAACGCAAACATATTTATAGTACATTCGGATTACTCATTAAGTTAATTAATGTGCAACTGCACGTACTTACAATGCCTTATATGATCATTGATATACGTTATCGCGCCATATGACTTTTGGAACGTGGGTTATGTATTAGAGAAAGTACACGTTAATTACAAATTTTAAAGTCGGCCGTAAACCGTTTAAAGTTAAAGTGGCAATAGAAATGATAAATTTTATTGACCTCACTATAGACTTGCATATCGTCTGCAAACAAATGGTATTTGCATTTAATTTGCTAGAACGTTTATAAAGATCGTAAGGCAAACGATGAATTGCCATACTGCTGAGTTATATCAGATAAAAATACAACATTTTGCAAGATGAGGAGGACAGTGAATAGTTGTTATATAGTTTTGTCACCAAAAGAATGTTCAATTGAGATAAAAACGTTACTTATGTTCAGATGCGTCAATATTATACTATTGTCCCTATCGATAGATTCTGTGAAGTCATCATTCACTTTGAGCAGAGCTGTGGCACAGCTATGTTTAGATTGATTTGAAACCAAAATTTGGGTTTAAAATCAGAAGGCTCCTTAGAGATGATTGTACTGAGTTTTCATAATTGTTTGACCCCCACGTGATCAATTTTAAATTTCGCACTTTAAATATGCTTTCTCTAGATTCTTCTATTCTTCATTTTCTAAATACTGTTGCATGGTAGACATTCCTAGGGGAAATTAATCAGGTTTGCCATCGTGCATCTTTATTTGCCTAATCACCTGCAATCACGTGGGGGTCAAACATTTATGAAAACTCTGTACTTTTCGTATTGTAGTAACTCGGGCACTCTTCCATCAGGCAGGAAATGAAAATTTTAGTGATGATGGGAAAAAATTGACGTATTAAACAAATGCCAATGTGAAGAAATTTTGAAAACAAAGTAAAGACATCAAAATCCAAAAAACGGATATGCCATCGATTATAAGTTTTCTTAATAAACAAATTGAAGTTTATTTCACAAAAACTTTATATTGAAGAAAAGAAAATAGAAAAATAGATTTTTCAATTAAAAAAGTTAAATATAAAAAATATAAGAAAATCAAAAAGTTATCGACTACATTTTTTAAAATAGATTGATTTATTTCATAGAACCTAAAATAGAGTGAAAAAAAATTGAAATAAATATCAGAACAAAATTGAAAAGGGAAATGAGAATAAAACAAAATCGATAATAATTTTTGTTAACAAATTGATCAAAATATATTTGAAAACAGGGAAAATGCATTTTTCTTTTTTCAACTTGAAGTTTTTGATATAAAAACAAATACCAATTAACTAATAAAATAAATATAATAATAAAATATAATTAAAAAAAAAGAGGGATGTAAAATGTACAAAATCAAAAGATTTTTTTGTTTTTTATTTCTTTATTTTGTTTTACTTTTTAGTTTAAACGTTTGTTTTCCTTCCTTCCTCTTTAACAATGTATTCAAATCAAAAAAAAATTGTAACATCAAAATGAATTCAAAAATATAATCTAGGTTCGAATCCTGTCTGCGACGATTTTAAAAAAAATCCATATCTTGAAGGGAAGCAAGATATGTTAAAAATAACAATTTTTCTCTAGGATGTTTTTCTTCAACTTGAAAATCAAAAATATGTAGAAACTCATAGGAAAGTCGTGTGGTGACTAGTTTTTTTTCTGTAGTTTTAGTAAAAATTTTTATAGAATTATATACAGCTTGTGATTTCTTATCTTTTGGTTCTTTAAAGAAAGTATTCACTTTGGATTTTATTTAATAAGTCTACTTTGTTTCAATTTTTTCAAAATCAATTTGAATCTATTTTTTCAAAAACTAATAGTACCTAATTGAGGGTATGTTAGTTTCCTTTATTTTTATTTATTCAATTTCATCGCTTCTTATTTTATTTAATACGTCGCATTGGTGTCAATGTATTATTACCAAAATCGATAAAACAAATTATCTATTTTTTTTTATTAATTTTTAATTGTGGTTTTATGCACATCTAGTTTTAACGATTTAACAAGTGAACTTTTCATTTTCTGTTAGTCTAAATTTGTACATAGTTTTTAAAAAATCTTTTTCTCATTAAGTTTTTGACGTTTTACTTCGAGTTTAAGTGTTTAATTTTATTTAATACGTTTTCTTTAGTTTTTTTTGTAAAAATCTTCATAGTATCTTTTTTGGTTTTGTTCTTCTTTACTTTTTCTTTTAAGATTTTCTAAAATCAATTTTGTTCAATTTAATAACAGAAAGCTGTAATCGATGGCTTCTCAATTTTCTTCACTTTTTTTAAATTTTTTTATTTTAACTTGATGGTTAATAAAACTAATTCTATATTATTTATTTTTTTTTTAATTTTAAATTTTCCTTCCATTTTATTTTAAGTTTTTCTACAAAATAAATTTCTCATTTTTAAAAAAAAAATTGAATTTTTTTTAATTTCTTTTTCTTTTAAGTTTCTTTTCTTACATAATTTGTTTTAAACGACAAAACTAATTTTTTCTATTTTTTGTTCGTTTTCTTAGTCTTTCTAAAATAAACTTTTTTAACCTAAATTTTAGTTTCTTTACTATCTTTATAGTCCTGTGTTGTATAGACAGGATTGGATTAAACTTGTACTTAAAAGTAGGTAGTGTCTCGTTTGATTCTTTTAGAGTGTACATGAACATGGTTAGAATGCAGCGGTGTGATGATTACACGCTAGTGTAGCGATTTGTTTTTGTTTTAAAGTTTACATTGTTAAACGCAACTATTTTTGTTTTTATGCAAAATCTATAATAATCCAAACATAGAAAGTTAGTATTAAAACGAAATATGTAGTTATCACTAAAAAAAGTTTTCCCATCAATACTATACAGCACACGTATGTATTTTTTAAAATCTAAAATAAAACTTAACAAAACAGTACTATACCTAAAGTAAATTTAAACGTGTAATAGGAGAAAAATTTTTTTGATTTACTAACTTAAAAATCGGTTTGTATTTTAGATTCAGTTATTATTTCTCGATGGTATATTTGTATCTTTTGCTTTACAGGTTTATGTTTAATATGTCTTGGTGTAATTGGCGTAACCGCAGGGGCTCATCGACTATGGGCTCATCGTTCATACGAAGCAAACACATCTTTAAAAGTGTTCTTAATGCTTTGCCAAACACTAGTTGGACAGGTAGGACTAATAATATAACATAATAAAAATAGGATTAACTATACAGCTTTTATAGGGCTGTATTTACGATTGGGTAAAATACCATAGACTGCACCACAAATGTTTTGGTACAAATCAAGATCCATTTAATCCGAGCAAAGGATTTTTTTATTCTCACTTTATGTGCTTGACTCAAAAAACGACAGCGGAACAAGAAGAAATAGCCAACAATATAGACATGTCGGATTTAGAAAACGATTCAGTAGTGATGTTTCAGAAAAAGTAAGTATACTTTTTTGACAAAGTTTTTCTTATTTTTAATCAGAGTTAAGCTTCTTTGTTAAACTTTTACCAAATAGAAAAAAGCAAAAATAGACAATAAAGCTAAGATTGATAAATTCATCCTTGAATAGCACTTTTATAATCTCGCCAAATATTGTCTATAAATTAACTTTTTTTAGGTATTACAAAATTTTGTACATGTTATTGGTCATAATATTACCTCTATATATACCAATGGCGTACTGGAATGAAACTGTTGTACGTGCTGGAACAGTAGCTGGGTGGATGAGATATGGAATTATTCTACATTTTTCATGGTTGATACACAGCGCTACAACAATTCTAGGTTTAAAAAAAGGAGAAAGGTCATTTATAACGTATTTTATTTATTTTAATTTGTTTAAATCAAATCCTTAGATACCCGTTGGATACAAATTTGGTGTTTATAATAAATAAAACTTATTGGTTGCAATACCATTATTTGGCGCCGTGGGATTATCAAACGAGCGAATACGGAAACTACGGAAATGATTATATTTCGGCTTTTATAAGGGTTTGCGCTGCTCTTGAGTTGGCAACTGATTTAAGAACTATTGATGGACACGGCGTTAGAGATGCTTTATATAATAGTTTCGAGACAAAGAAAGATATTTCGCAATGTTTGTCCGAAGTAGAGCTAAGTATTCCGAAGGATCATTATTTGCGTCCTCAGAAGTTTTATTATAACTACTAATTATACTTTCTTCCGTTGCATATTTTATTATTTTTGATGTATTTGGTTTTTTAACGACGTTTTTAATAAATTAGATTTTTTTGTGCTACTGTGTAATAACGTTATTTTGACAGAAAAAGTAAAATTTACTTAGTAGACCCGGTACCGGAAACAGTTTTTGTTTTTAGGAAAAATGTAAATATTTGGCATTATTACAGTTTTTGTTGTAAAGATCACCGCTCCACTATAGTTACAATTCGAAAATCTGACAAAACATTCATGAGGCCTTCGAACACTTACCATTAGACGCTATAGTTTTATTGAATTTCAATTAACACAAAAATGGATTTGCAAAGTGTTTAGTATATTATTTACTGCTCACCAAGCGCTTAAAAAGATTCTCAGAATCTGTAAGGTAAGTGCCTACATTTTTATAATACGCTCTTATCGCATGAATAAATTATAATGTTGTGGTTCTTCAAGCCTGATTTCTTATTCAAGTTCGACGTATCCAAGCAACCATAAATTACCAAAGACGTTAAATAGACGTCCCCATATCGAAAATTATTTTATTGTTCACGTTGTGTTTCACATACTCAAACTCATTACGAAGATAGTACGCAGGGTTGTGTGGGATGCGTTACAATACGATTTTTGATCGGAATTGGCCAATTTTGTAGTTGACAGGCGTTTCAGAGGATGTATTGGCCTCTCGCTACCAAATACAAAAAAAAAATATTCACGATTTTCTATTGTTCGATTTAATCTATTCCGTTTGAGAATGTAACAATAAAAAAACAATTTTTATAGTTACAATACATATAATTTGCTGCAACATAATTTTACAAAATATATATTTCATCAAATAATTAAATATAATCATAGTGTAAAAAAACTATTAAAGCACTACATCTACACATTTAACATTTAATGGAATTGTACTAAAGAATTGTTGTTTGGTACAGTCGTATTCAAATAAACTCGCGTATCATCCACCTCATAATGTACCACATCGTTTTTCTAATCAATCTTAGTTTATTTAAATAAGAGTATAATAATCTTATATCTAAAGTACACTATAACACAGTATAACAACATTAACGAATACAAGATTGAATGATTGCTTGGTAATGCTACCAAGAGATTCTGGAATGTGTTGAGTATTGTCCATCATCCAATAAAATGCATCGGTTGCATTTTGTTTTTTTAGTTCGGTTCCTACAAGATTTCTTATTCTGGCGTTATAGTTGTTTAGCCATTTTTTCTAAAAACATATGATTACAAAAATTGAAACGATTTTGTTAAACGAACTAGTACGTGGTGGTTTGATAGCATTCCAAACTTAATCAATTTATTGGAGTAAGGCACTAATGTAACATCTTTGAAACCAAGGTACGATCTTCCAAACGAATGCTTCAAGTAGGGCTTGTCAATTACTTCCAAAATGTTTTCTAATCGAACTCCAAATTTGTTTTCCAAATAAATTCCTGGTTCTAAAACGCCATGAAATAGTATAAAGGGTACGGGTAAACAAAAACTCACCGTTGCTGAAAAAGTATCCAACTTTGAAATGTTCTTGTTTCATACGTGGGTTGTAATGAATGTAAATAGGAGCTGTTAATATAAATGTTATTAATTAGAATTGTAAAAAATATTTCCTTACATTCGTGTACGCCCAAAAATGCTCCAATTCCATGACCAGTTCCGTGCGGGTAATCTTCGCCAATTTCCCAAAGCGGTGCTCGTGCCAATACATCTATGCTACCCGTTTTTAGATTATCCGGAAAAATCAAAGAGGCTAATTCGATAGAACCTATTAATACTCTAGTGTAGGCGTCTTTTTCTTCGTCCGAAGGCTCGCCTAAATGTATAGTTCTAGTTACGTCAGTAGTACCATCTGCAAAAATTATTGGTATTGTAATGTGTTGAGGAATGTTTGAAATGTCACCGCAATATTGGCCTCCGGAATCAATGATAAGTGTACTGTTATCGAAGATGGGCTGAGTTGTTGTAGGACTTGGTTCATAATGAGGTTGTGATCCGTGCGTGCCAAACGCTACTATCGTACGAAAACTAATATCAACGGCCAATTCCTGTACCATTCTAAACCGATCAATTTCTTGCGCCACTTTAAGTTCGTCCCAAAAATCGCCTTTTTTAAACTAAAATCGAAAAATCATAAACTGACTATTATCATATTATGGGATACTCACTCGTCTTTCAAAATATTCAAAAAATCTGCACATAGCCACGCCATCTCTAACGTGCGCATTTCTCATGCCAATCCTTTCCGTTGGGTTTTTCACAGCTTTTAAATGAATGATAGGAGACGGTTTCGATACGCGTTTATCTTCAGGTACTAAATCGTAAATCATTTTGCTTGCTCCCGGACTATAGACGCACGAAGAAGGTACCAAAACCGATTTCCAAATTTGGCAACGCGTTTTTAGGTCTAGCCAGATATCACCGTACGGTTTAATTCTAGTAACAATATTAATTATGTAAAGTTTTGTGTTTTCTACAAACTTACTCTACTGTTGAATCTGTGAGACCCGGAATTTCTGCATTAAAGAACGTTGTGACGTTTCGTTTAGTTTTATTTAAATCTACGTAGAGCGTGACTGAGGATTGACTTAACAGCACGTAGCTTTTAACAAATCGTGTGTAAGGGATGTCGCGTCCTCGGATGTTTAAAAGCCACGCAATTTCATCCAAAGCTGTAACTACCATTGCTTCTGCATGTAAATGTCTTAGTTCTTTTCTTGTTTCGTTTACTTTTTGCGTCCAATGTTTACCTAAAATAAACAGTTTAATCTTTAGTACGGTTTGAATATGCGTTTTGTTTGTTTAAAGCAACGCATATTTGCCGGATGCCGCAATATTTATTTTTATATAATGGAGGGGGTTGGGTGAAATATGTAATTTAAATTTAATCAGGTGGGGGATGAGGTTATTTTGGAAAATACTGATAAGTACTGTAAATAAAATCGTGTACCTGTGTAATGTTCATCTAAAGTAAACGCATGTTTTTCTTCTTCAGTCTCACTATGATTTAGCCATATTTTATCAATCAAATTAATTTTAGTTTTGACCAGCTGCAATTTTTCACTTTCTGATTGAAGTTCGTATTCTAACGAGTTCCAATAATCGGCTGCAATCAGTCTTGGATCCGCGCCAATCCTTGCGCCATTAGGGAATTCGGATATTAACCACTGGGCTTGTGTTGGCACTAAAGAATTGCCTTCTTGCATTAATAACCAATCGCAGTTTATTTCTTCATTGGCTTGTTGATAATATTGCCCATCGGCCCATAACACGGCTTTATCCATTGTTATGATTGCATCGCCACCTCTACCACTGAATCCTGATATGTACTCACGTCTCTTATCGTAATTAGATACAAATTCTGTCTAAAAGAAATCAATTATTTCAATAATTTAAGTAAAATTAGAAGAGAAAAATTTAATAAGAGGTCTCAACAAAAAATGCAACAAGAAACAAAAATTGTTATTTCTGGTTTTGCAATTAATTTTTGATGCATTTTTTAATAGTCATCAACCATTTGTATTTGTTTTATGCTTTGTTTGTACTATTCAGGTAGTACATATAAGTTATGTCACTTACTTGATGATCGTCATCTGAGGTAACTAATAAGGCATCTAATGGAAATGGGTCTTTTAGTTCTGCTGTGTTATTTAATATTTTACGCAACGCTTTTAATCTTTGTGTCGTATCTACACGTACTGGTGGTTGTGGGAGAAGTCCGATTTTCGAACACGCTTTCCGCAATTCTCCTGACGCAATTCTTTGTTCGTATGCACTCAAATTATGACGCATACACGTTACTCCACCTGTAAACAAACAAACGAATATTAAGTTGTGCAGCGAATAAGCAGCTAATATACTTAGTAAGAACTGTTTTTGCTATATGACAAGATTGGGTTCTTAGTTTTTTTTTGGATTTATAAAAAAAACTTTCTACAAAATAACTTCATCGTAGTTTAAAAAAAAATGTTTCAGATTCTAGGTGTATAAGACTGTAAACTGTTTTAAAGTGATTTATTTTTAGATCCAGTATTGGTGGTAAACTTTGTAGAATCTCGTGTTTTGATGTCATTTCTACATCTATTTGTAGAATGTTAAGATACGTAATTGAATACTATTTGCGCATCGCATAATTTAAAGCAAAAATTGCGTGGCTGCCATCACTTTGGTATACAACAACAGTGGTGTATCGCGATTTCCATTTAAATACAATAATACATATTTTAAATAAAACTTGTAAAAAACGAAATTTATCATTAGTGAAAATGGTACTTTGTACGATTTCTAATTAATAGCAAATTTTATAAAAGTATAAAAAGAAACATAACCATACCAGCGGTTATTGGCACAAACAATAAATCTTTCATGGATGTTTCTTAAAGAAGTAGTCGTATTCCAGCTTTTTGTTGTACGCCACTGCGGATTGGACATCGATTTGCCTAGTTTGCGCATCTAAGTTACCTATCCTTTATCTTTTATAATCTGAGGTAATCTTTTACTGCTTGATTCTAAATTATTCGAGACATGATACTGTATACTCTATACATTATCAAAAGTAGAAAATAACTCTTAAATTAGATATAATTAGAAACATTTGTTAAAAAATGTTGTGATTCATAAAATCCTTTACTAATTGGTTTTTACTTTTGAACTTACTTGGAACTCATAACGTATATATTAATTAACTTAAACTGAATAATTATAAACTTATTCGTTGCGTAGTCTGATAAAATAGTCAAAATATTAAACAGTACAATAAGAAAGTATCTATCAAAGCGAATTTCCATCAGAATGTGTCATTTGGAAGAGAGCTAATTTTTCTATGTGATCTTCTTGGTAAGAAACCTGATGGAGAAATCGTAGGCATAAATAAATACATAAAGTGCACTAAAGGGAAGTTTTTGGCCCTTTCTAAATGAATATTTGGTGTGAGGAAAAAATTCATTGACAGAAATTAGCTTCTGCTGACTTACTTTTCATTTTATAAAATAAAGACATCCCTTATAATAACTAATGTCATTACTAGGCTCCAAAATTGCTTTGGTCATCTTTTTTTCTACATCACAGCGTAACACACATGTTGGTCCATATGTTGTATTAAGGTCGAACAATTTGGTGGAAAGCACATCGCAGATATTTCTTAGTCATCGCCCGCATGTGACAAATGGCACACCCGACTACGTGATTTTTTGGACTTTTGGTGTCTGAACTATCGTATATATGGATCAACGAGATTTTATTGTAGTAGCATAAAGTGCGTGATAGACCTTGATGGCTTATGAAAGGCGTTAAGTTTTAAAGGCTCATTCAGCACTAGCGCGCTATAGATGTTAGTCCTTAACTACTTATGAAAGGCGAATTCGACATGCTTGTTGGTCCTTACAGCTAACTTAATACCTTAATAAAAGGCGAGTGCGCCATCCATGATAGCCTTTAAAAGGGTCATAAAACGCAAGCACGCCATGCATGTTAGACCAGTGGCGATCCGGTTGTGAATAAAAAAACCCATCACTCCAACCCCATGCCTCCGACTCCAACACTGAAAGTGAAAACGAAGACAAGCAACCATTAAGAAAACGTAGGTCTTATGCTTAAAACTACAAATCTGAATGGGAACACATAATAGATGAATTTAAAAATTGGGTTCAAAGAAGCGACTGTGGTAACATTTATTTTAGTTGTAAAGTTTGTTTTAAAGACTATACTGGTAGTGTAGCTGCAATCAAAAAACATAATATGTCAAAAAAACATGTCTGTTATTAAAGAACAACCTAGTTTAACACAAAAAATGTTTACAATCACTAGCGAGAAAATTATAAAGCAGAATGAAATTAGAATTGCTGGCTTCATAGCTGAACATAATATTGGTATTAACGTTTCCGACCATCTTACCGAGCTAATAAAATCAGTAGTTCAGTCACGAATAGAGCCGAAACAAGCTTAAAAAATTTCGTGTGGAAGAAGGAAATGTACAGCCATAATTAACAACGTAATTGGGCAAACAAAATTCAAAAATTTGCTATGTAAACTGCAATCTGCAAAATTTTCTTTATTGGTAGATGAATCTACAGATCATTCTTCAACAAAAAATTTAGTTCTTGTTGTTCGCTATACAGAAAATTTAAAAGTGATAGACCAATTTTTAACATTAATTCCTATTGCTGATGCAACTGCGAAAAACATGTACCTATCAATTAATTACCCAATTTTTTAATTCGCATAATGTACCATACAAACAAAATTTGATAGGTTTTGGGGCAGATGCTTTGTGAGGAAAACAAATTCGTTAAAAACTCTCTTATCAAATGATAATCCAAGTTCATTTGTAATGAAATGCATTTGCCATTCTTTGGCTCTATCCGCTTCATATGCTTGTGAAGTTTTAGCCGATTCAGTTGAAAAAATGGTACGCAACGTATACACATACAAGCAGCACACTTTTAAACGAAAATCAGAGTTTCAACAGTTCCAAACGTTTGTTAATATTAAACCACACAAAATTCTACAACCTAGTCAGACTAGATGGTTATCTTTAAGTGCTGCTATCGATAGAGTTTTAGAACAATACGCCGCCTTAAAGCTTTATTTTAGTATGGAATTATATGATGGAGCGTCTGGAGCGGCCAAAATTCATACTTCACTTATTGATCCTGTGACAAAGTTGTATTTAGAATTTTTGCAATATGTGTTACCCATTTTTACTAATATGAGCGCAGAGTTTCAATCTGAAGCACCTAAGATACACTTACTTTATTCAAAAATGTCCTCTGCATATAAACTTTTACTAAGTTTTTATATGAAACCCGATTACTTAAGAGTCACTGATTTAACAAAATTACAATATAAAGATCTAGCAAATTATGTTTTGTTGGACAAACTGTAATTGGGTCCAATAGTAGCCTTAGCATTAACAAAAAATAGATTAGATCAATCCACCCTTCATACATTTCGTCTCACATGCTTAAATTTTTATATTGAGCTGTCGATCAAATTTATAAGAGGGAACTTCTTATAAATTCTCTCGAGAAAAACTCTCGAGAAATACAAATTCTCAAAAAACTCACTTTTTTAAATCCTAAGAATATAGCGACAATAGAAAGTATTGGAACTGTAATTTATAAATTTCCAGGGGCAGGTATAGATATTAATTTAATAGATAGGGAATATAGACAACTGAAAGCTTGAAGTAGACGATGTCACATTTTGGAAAAATGTAAAAAGTGTAACAAAGGGAGATGAAAATTTAGAATATCCTGAACTTATAAAATTAGTCGTTTACCTGTTGTCTTTCCCCCATAGCAGTGCGTTTGTTGAGAGAGGTTTTAGCGTTATAAACCTAAATAAAACTAAACAACGCAACAGACTGTGCACTGAAACTATGGCCGGCATTTTGCTCACAAAAAATTTTATAAATCCAAACAATTGTTACGATTTTGAAATAACTAAGGAAATGTTAAATAAACATAATAGCAAAATGTATAATACGCAGTTAGTTTTTCATTACCTACTCTTATTCTTAGGATTTATTTTTTAGTTCACTTTTAATATTCCTGTTACATGTTGTCAACCTTCATTTGGCCTAAAAATAAAATACTGTTTAATATATTCAATATATTAAAAAGATTTTTTACTAATGAACGATTTTACCACTCCCCACTTTAATTTTCAAATCTAGTGAAATTCTAGTGATTTTTTGAAACGGATTCTAGTGAATTTTTAATTTTTGATCTGGCAACGCTGGACCACGGTTCAGTAGTGATTGATCGGAAGAAAGTGTACAACGTATTATAAGTAAAACAGTATATTTGTCGTACATTATTTTCAAAAACAAAAAATAGTGTAAAATTTATTATTATAAATGATTTTTTAAAAAAGGTTGCAATAAAGTCTCTCAGAAGGCCTACTCCAAATTTGAAACAACATCAAGCAGATAAAACTGCGAAACGTAATTTTACAAGGCATTTTTCTAGTGCAGTTTATAATTAAAAATTTGAACAAGAAAAAAAACGACTTCAAAAAATGAACTGAAAATTAAAAAACAATTTAATTTAGTTATAATTAAACGAGGAAATTTTTATTTACATAAAATTGCTTTTTGAAGTCGATGCCATGTATGACATTGACATAGAATTAAGCTTAATCTTTGGCAGTTGCAATTGCTTTAACTCAAATGTGTTTGGCATCGACTTCAAAAAATAATTTTATGTGCATCGTCGTTTAATTGTAAATAAATTAAATCATTATTTTTTACTTTTTAGTGTATTTTATTTGATGCATTTTTTTGAAGTCGTTTGTTTGTTTGTTAAAAGACTTTTTTGTTACCTTTTTAGTGATGTTAACAATAGTGGTTATGCCGTTGTAAATTTTGAGATACTTGATAGAGCAGTTCGCCTCATAGTAATGAACTTAAATTGTTAACGATCAAATTAATGATTCTTTCTTATAAGAGAAAAATGAATGTTCCTTCTATAAGATGAGATTATTAAGATTTTCCTCTTATAAGAAGGGATCATAATTTGATCGTTAACAACTTGAGTAAATTGGAAAGTTTTATAATTTTTGCATCGATTCCATCATCAGAATTTGACCAAATTGAAATGGGACCACTGCTAAAGTTAGCGTCATAAAAAATCATCGCATAGGATACATTGGAACAAATATATTCCGCCGCTTTTTTTAAGTCGATTGAAAAATAGGTGGATATTTGGATGTGATACGATAAATGCCTTGCTATGTTTGTTTGTTTTATTCCGATGGAACCGATAAAACTTCAAAACATTTTAGTAGTTACCTACATAATGCCATAATGATATCTGAAAATGTTCACATTATTTACAAGCATTTTAAAAAATGTAGTCTACCTTTAGCCCGACCGCACGAGCAGCCACTAACTTAAGGGCTTATAAACAAGATCGCACTATGATTTAAGTCCATAAGGACTTATAAAAAGATTTTGCTATACATGTTAGGCCTCAAGAGCTTATACAAAAGAGTGCGTTATGCATGTTAACCTTTAAGAGCTTATAAAAACGTTTAGAAAGCATATGCAAAAAAAAAATACTTTGAACGTAAACATATTTTATTTATTATAAAAGTCATTACTAATATATGTCTGCGTATCGGCACTACTACATTACGTCTGTAGTGCCAAAGGCGCCGACTTAATACATATGTACCGGGTGTCTGGATAATCGTATTTCGACAATGGTAACATCTATAGGTTTGGAAAAAAAAATCTTTACGAATAAAGTGAGCAAAAGAAATGGCTGAAAATTATTTTGAATTTTGTAAATTCATCGCTAGGAGGTGTAACCGCTATGAAGAAACATTAAGTATCCCAGAAAGTTGGGCAATGAGCCATACCTTTGAAAACATAATTTGATACTTTGTGTATCTATTATAACAAAGGAAAGGGACGCCAATGCATTTTCTCATATTTACATTTTAATATCTCCGGAACTATTCAACCTATTTGAATACTTTTGATCTCGTTTGAAAAAACATTTTATGGTCTTTCGACAAAAATTTGTACCGTTTGGTTTAAAATAAATAAACTAGAAGACGCTATCTGCAGCAATTACTCATTTTTGTGATTATTGGAAAAAAGTTAAATAAAATAGTACTATTTTTCTAACAGAGTTTTAGCCATAATAAAATGAGCTAAATTTTTGTAAAAACCGCATCACGATATTTCCATCCGTTTTCGATTTATAAGAGAAAATGATAAAAATTTGAGTATTTTAATCGGATCAAGTTACTTTAGGAAGAAAAGTTCTGGCAGTTTCTGTAGTTTAGATTTCCTTTTTAATCCATTCATATATGAATAATATGCATTCCTACCACATTGCTTTACATCAGGTATTAAAAGCTACTGATTATGATACTAAACTAAACCATTGTCACTGGCTGTTAAATTTTTTGACACTAATATTATGAACCGATGAAGCAACTTTCAGTAGCGCAGTGGGTGTAAATTTACGTAATATGCATTGTTGGTTTGAGTAAAACCCGCATTGCATGCAGCAAGTAGATAACTTAAATTACTGGACTTTGAACATATGGTATGGAATTGTAAAACAAAAATTATAGGGACATATTTTTTTTACCAAACTCGGAGAGAAGTTTTTGGAGTTTCTACACCATTTTTAGAATGCATCTCTTTGAAAACAAAAAGAAACATTGGCTCCAACTTGATAGTCGTTCGGCGCATTCTAGCCGAAACGTGCGTCAGCATTTAGACGAGCAGTATTTAAATAGTGTTATTCGAAGAGAAAGTATATTTGCCTGGCAGGCGCGCTCGCCCGATCTAACTTGTTTAAATTTTTGTCTATACGGTAGACTGAAAGAAAAACTAACAACCACGGAAAATATGATAGAAAGAATACGAAATGCCATTAGAAACTTGTCTAGGATTGAAATTGAAACAGGGGGTTTTTCTACTAAAAGTAGACTAAATAAATGCGCATTGTTGTATGGACGTAGCCAAAAACTTTAACGAGTGTATCAATGTAATAAGAAATACTCAAATGATTTTAAATGGAACAAGAAACCATTTGTTTTTGGCCCAGCTTAATTTCTTTTAAATTTTGTCAGTTCTGACATAAACTTTACAAGATTTTTATAATTTGTCAAAATGGAGTATAAAAACAATTCTAATAGTTCATCTAGTTGGCAAATTGACCATTTTCCTCTTCATTTTAAAGTTAAAGTCGTTTCGGAGAAATTATTGTCAAGTTTGAGAGCGTTCACGAAGTTTTTATCCATTTCCAGGACGTTCACCAAACGATGTAGAAAATTCTCGAAAGATAACAGAAATATATAAAAACGATTCAAAGTGAGCATAGGTCAGTTATTCGAAGTCGGTAGTGTTAAGAATATGTTTAAATAAATAAGTGATTAACGCGTGTGTTCGAGATAAATATAAAGGAGTAAACTTACGTGTCTTTAATGTAAGTGTCAGTTTTAAGATAAACAGAAGTTATCCGCGGACATTATTTTTCGAGTGAAGATAAATTAGTGTAAGTGCTTTTCTTAAATATCGTTAGATTTAATTAGTTTGTGTAGTTATAAACGTGTTAGTTTTAAAATTCGTTACAATATACTCTTGAGCGATCGGTCTCAATACAATCTAGCCAAATAATGTTTTTGTGATATTGGTTTACATTTTTCTAAACTGATTTGTCTAATTTTCAATTGTCAAAATATGTCAGCCCAAATTAACATGTCTAATAAGCTAGATATATTAAACTCAGAATCAGCCAAGGAAATGTTGTTTGGAATATTTAAGAATGACTCATCAAAAGAACTTGAAGGTAAGTCATCTGTAATTTTAGAAATTACTAAGCAATAAATATCTATAGAAAACAGATTAATATAAGATCTTACTTTGATAAACATGCTATATTTAACTTTACTTAAACTACAATTTAAACCGGCAACAGAAACATCTACCTTTATTTGGTTTAAATTTATTTTATCAGCTAATTTGCTAGTGATAAAATTACTTTGCGACCCACTATCTAACTGATGGTCACTTCCAAGATTATCTTCAATTGTTACCGCTGCAGTTGAAAGTAGTGTTTAACTTGATACATTATTTATGTGTGCATTTATAATTGAATTAGTAGGTTCATTCATAATTCGTTTCGGTAGCGGTAAGGTTAATGATGATTGACCTCGTTGGACATGTAAGAGTGTATGATGTTTCTTGTTGCATTTTCTATAGTTAAACGCAAGTTTACAATCTTTTGTTGTATGGTTCAATTTTAAACATAGGTTTTTCAGTTTTACTTTCAAAAATCTTTTATCCAGTAAAAGTTTAAAAAAAATCTGGGCATGTATCGATAGTATGAGCTGTTGCACAAAACGTAAAAACTGATTGGTTAATAGAAACATATGATTTAAGTTTTAGTTTACTACTTATACATTTAAAATTATTTGCTTTGCTTGCTTGCATTTAGGGTTTCTAACACGATAAAAAATAGCTAAGCCATTAATTCGTGTCGCAAATATTTCCCATTCCCTGCAAGTTACGTAATCTAATTTATTTATCATTAAGTAAATTATTAAAACGTCCCAATTCACGACCGGTTGTTCTAATACTTCTAGTGCGCGTATATGTTTATTTAAACCATCGTGTAGTTGTCGCAACTGCGTATAGGAATCCTTAACTATTTCGGATAAATTAAATAAAGCTTTGATATGATTGTACGCCAAAAGTTGTTTATTTTCAAATCTATTTCGCAACATATCCCATGCAGTATTATAATTTGCGGTTGACGCCTACAATGATTTTAATAAATCGGATGCCTCGCCTTTAAGTAATAGGCGCAAGTAATTTGATGCTGCTATCATTATGAATAATTGAAAGAAACGTATCTCTAAAATATAAACATTGATCGTAAGAACCGTCAAATGTAGGAAGCGGTATAGATGGCAGTTTAAGATTACTTGATTTAGCACTAGCGTTGGAACTTGCGATTGGATTTAACGGCAATGTGTTAACACTATTTCATTCGTTTAAAATGACTTTTGCAAGAGTTCAGTAATGGAAATACTCATTTTCAAATGAATCGCGTTCTTTAAAGTGATCTTTCGACACGGTTTCGGAATCGGAATATTTGATTTCGCTTTGAATTTTATCAAATCTATTAAGAATATTTTCAAAATCTTTATAACAAATTTCAAGGTGAACTACATCAACATGCTCGTTAACAATACTGTTAAAATGATTATTATTATTAAATCGCGTTAAGCTACCCTTGATTGTGGCGCGTTTGACCACTAATTGATTTACTGGTGCCATTCTAAATTGTTTGATAAATTTAATTGATTTATTTAAACGTTAAAGTTTTATGGACTAGAGAATACACAAATTTAATATGCTTTAAAAAAATTATAATGATATAAGAAAATTGGATATAGAAACGATTAACCTTAATATTGACGGCAATAGAACATAATGTTTTTAACTTGAATGCTTGATTATTAATTGTTACGTATGCACTATGCGTTGAACATGAGAGTAACAAACTTAATGATAAAATTAAAACTATTACAAATTAAAAGAAAACTTTACTCGTTACTGGATTGGTACAAAAACTAACTAATTTTTGTTTTAACCAATGGCAACAAAGGTAACACATTATATACACAATGATGGTAATTTCAAGAATTTCAATTATTCTTTACATTTATTATGCTTAATACTAAATTCATAGCACTGTCAATCATTAAGCATTTACTCACTATTAGCAATAAATTGTCTTTGCTATTTTTTCAACATATTAGAAAATTTCTTTATACTACAAAAAGACTGATATGAAGAAAATTGTCATGGGTTTAAAGTTTAATTTCTGAATGTTTGCAGCTCTGACGCTAAATCTAAACTAAAATGAATATCTTTAACAGTTACTACAGTCGAGCATTCGACCTATAGAATATTTAAATACATTGTTGACAGGCACTATTTCTTTTGGTGGTGCACGACGGCGCTGAGGCGCCGAAATGCCTCAAAACAAAGTAAAAAAAAGATAAACCAACAAACAACATTGTCAAAACAAAATTTATAATGATAAAAAAACCAGTAAGGAATTGCTAGCGATTACATTGTTTTTTATAGGATTATTTTTTTATTTTTACTCTTTGATACGAGGGGATCGAATTACTTCTCGAAAATAATATATTTTCCAAATGAGAGTACGTAATAATAGCATTTATTCGATCGAATACGTAACATGATAACATGAATTGTGTGAACTCAAACAACTCTGATTTTATTTATGTTTGAGCTTGAAATTTGGCTTGCAACGAGCGAACAAGCGTTTTTTTCCTGTCCTTGCAATGTACGAAACTTTATATATTTAAGCGTTGCATCGGTCGGGATTTCATTTGTTGCCTGATGTCGGATCGATAATTATCTTAGCGACGTGAAAAGGTGCATGGGGTAAAAGATATCTGCTTTTGAAACTTGTTTTTTGTAGTTTTACATACTTTATAGTGATGTGTTGTGCTGTGAATTAAGGTGAGTTTATCTAAAATTTATTTTTTATTTTAGATTTATTAAAACATTAAAAACCAAAAACTTGCATATCAAAAATCCTTTTATATTTGATTATATAAACATCATTGTTAATTGAAGTAAATTCAAACAGAATAATTGATAAGCACTAATATTGCTATATATTAAAATTTTAAAATTTTGAAATAACTTGAAATAAGTAATGTTGAGAAAATACTTTCGAGTTTGAGTTTGAGACGTCGAAATATTTTCATTTTTTATGAATAATTTGTCAATTTGTTTACTTACGTATTAATTTCTTTACAGTATACAGGATGGCAGAAAAAAAGAAGAAATTGTCTGGATAAAATTTGCTGAGTAAAAAAAAAAGAGAGAAAGAACTAGAAAATCATGTCAAAATTACGCATTTTTTTCTCAAAACCCGAGTATACTTTGCCAAATATGAATAACAACAATAATACAGCTGAATCCCAATATTCTAAATCTGTACTTGAAACCAGTATCAGCAGCAGACAAGAAACTGATTTTCTAGAAAGCAATCCATCAACATCTTCAAGTTCCGCTGATAATGAGAAATCAACACCTTCAAAAATTACCAGAACGGAACATATGAGTCAACTTTCGAAAGATGCTACACTATGGCAAAAAAATAAAAAAATTACGTTCTAATAATATTCAAGAATTAGTAGAACGTGGCCCCTGCTCATTATCAAAACAAAAAGGATATTTATCCGAGAGATAGTTCGGAGTCGGGGCGTAAGTTTTCCAATAGTTACTTCTTTAGAATTTTACCGAACAAAGAAAAAATTGAGCGTTTTTGGTTGTTGAATTCCGAAACAAAAAATTCACTTTACTGCTTCTGTTGCAAAATTTTGACAGCGATTTGAAATCTGTTCGCCTTTGTGATGAATTTGGTTACAATGACTGGCAGCATTTAAGTGAACATTTAAACATTCATAAAAAGAGTAAGTTACATATCGAAAATGTTCTAAAATTGCTAGATGTTTCTAACGGTTTTAATAAAAATTAGGGCGTGTACTAGTGTACACATGTAAGAAGTGAAACTTCTTTATGGCCTTATTTTTCGCAAAATGATCTACATGCAACTTTTCAGAAATTGGTTAAATAAAGTTAAATTAGATAAATTTTAAACAAAAGGATTTTATTATCATAGACATGAATACAAATGTTTGTAAATCAATTAACTAATTTTTGTAGATTCAATTTCATATTTCAGTTACCATAAGCCATTAATTACAAAAATATATAATAACGATGACAATGATAGTAATAATTCTATTACAATTAATGAAATGCTGTAATAATCTTAGTAACAAAAAGTTAAAGTTAATAAAGTTAAATAATTGTATTATTTGTATTCATGTCTATGATAATAAAATCCTTTTGTTTAAAATTTATCTAATTTAACTTTATTTAACCAATTTCTGAAAAGTTGCATGTATATCAATTAATTGATGTTCATTAAATTAGCAGTCTTATTAATTAATAAATACTATTTTAATGAAATCATATACATTGACCGATAGTTACAATAAGAAACTGAGGTTAACCTTAAATATTTTAAATTTAAAATTAGATAAATTTAAAAAAAAGGATTTTATTATAATAGACATGAATACAAATAATACAATTATTTCACTTTAACTTTTTGCTACTAAGATTATTACAGCATTTCATTAATTGAAATAGAATTATTACTATCATTGTCATCGTTCAAACAGAAACTGCGGTTAACTTAAATATATTAAATTTAAAATGTCATCGTTCAATCAGAAACTGAGGTTAACCTTAAATATATTAAATTTAAAATGTCATCGTTCAATCAGAAACTGAGGTTAACCTTAAATATATTAAATTTAAAATGTCATCGTTCAATCAGAAACTGAGGTTAACCTTAAATATTTTAAATTTAAATTAATAACATATTTCAGAATTTATACTCTATGTCAATTAATTCCACCCAAGTATTAGAAAAATAGATATAATTACTTACTTTTGTTAAAAATCCACTGGAATTAGAATTAAAATAAAGCCTTTGATTTTGTTGATCACTTTAGTATTGATATATTATTTATCACGTCGCTATTGCGTTTCAGAAAAAAAGATGGCGCGTAACGGAAAAAATGTGACGGTAAATTTTTTTCCAACGCCGATAAAGAAGTTTCACTTCAAAAATGAAATAATTGATTCTGAAATTCAAAATGTAATAAAATGAGAAACTAAATACTGGCAAGCTATTATAGAAAGAATTTTCTACGTGATTTAGTTTTTAGGTCAGCAAAACTTAGCTTTTCGTGGAAGTGGTAATAAGGTGTTTGAGAAAAACAATTGTAACTCTTTAAAATGCATAGAAATGATATCTAAATTCGACTCGATTATGTCAGAACATACAAAACGCACTCAAATAAAAGATCACAAAAACTATCTCGGGGATGAATACAAAATGAAGTAATTAACTTGATCGGTGAAAATATCAAATCCAAAATTTTAGAACTAACTAAAAAGGCAAAATATTCCATATTATTAGACTGCACTCCTGATTTTAGTCACCAAGAACAAATTTCAGTATGTATACGATTTGTTAATTTAAAAAGCACGGGAATTAGTATAGAAGAACATTTTTTATTATTTTGTCTTATAGATGATGTGTCGGATGAAGGCTTGATAAAATTTCTTTTGTCGGCGTTAGAGAAAGAAGGCTTAAATATCAACGATTTGCGGGGTCAGGGTTACGACAATGGGGCAAATATGCGTGGTAGACATAATGGTCTACAAACAAAATTTTTGATTTCAATCCGCGAGCTTTCTTTGTTCCTTGTTGCAATCATACCCTAAATTTAGTCGTTAATAATGCCGAAAAAATCGAATAATTTGAACATCAATTTTTTTTTAGTTTAAGAACTGTTTGTATTTTTTTCAGCTTCTACTAAACGCTGGTCAATTCATCATTTGCATTCTTATATTGTGGTATAATATCTTAAGTAAAGTTAACATTCTAAGTAAAATTATTCAAAAACCGAACTTTGATGTTTGTCAGTGTTGTATCATTTAAATAATTTTTTGAAAGCTTATCGCTCCGATAAAGGTTTTAATGATTCATTAATTGATGCTAAAGAAATAGCATCCAGCTTAGACATAGAACCTAAATTCAAAAAACAAAGAGGTCCAAGACCGCTAAAAATAAAAATAAAACATTTTGATTATGAATGTGACGATGTAATCATAACATCAGTAGATGAGAGATTCCAATTAATAATTACGCGTTTTTATGGAATATTGATAAATTTAAAAATTACTCTGAAAACGAACAATTAGAATTATTTCAAAAAGTTGAAAACTTATTAAACGACAAAACTCGCAATGAACGAGACATAACTGCCGTGGAACTTGTTAAAGAATTGCAATATTTACAAAATTTTGATGAAAAAGTTATTACGTCTCCAGAAGAAACTTTAAATTATATAACAATTACCAACTTAGTAAATTCTTTTCCTAATACGAGCATAATACTTCTTAATACGATCTTTTTCAAAACTCAAAATAATAATAAATTATTTAGAATTGACCATGGGGCAAAACCGACTAAGTAATCTTGCTATCATTTCAATAGAAACGGATCAGCAAAAAGAATTAGACACAAAAGATTTAATTAAACCATTTGCAAAAATTAAAGCCCGGAAAGCTCAATTCACTTAGCTAAAATATTAATAACAACACCTAATACCTGGATATTAACCTTTAGAAGGTGACATGTTGCATTATTAAAATAATATATTGATTTGTTTTTATTTGTCGATCAGTTTCGTCCTGTGATATATAAACGAGTATTTTTAATGTTTTAAATATTTTTTTATTTCTTGCGCTTTTGTATCATATATTACATTTAAAACTAAAATACAAATTTTTGAGTTGTAATACTGTTAGAATATATTTATAATTCCGTTATGTACCTCAATGAAAAAATACTTGTATGGCTTATGGCTTGTACTTGTAAAATATAAAAATGAAAATAAATTTATGAAAATACTTTTTAAAATTATTTTTCAATAGTGGATAATAATACCTAACTTAACCCGTATCTGTACTCACATATAAACGTAATACAATATTGGGGCATTATTTTGAAGGTGCACAAGAGCGCCAAAAATGCTAGGCGCGGGCCTGTGATATACAAGATCATTAAAAACTAAAAAGACATCAACAGGGTTGTAATAGAGTTTAGTTCATTTCCAAATTTATAAAATAGTCAATGTATGTATTCTCCATTCATGTTATCAAAGTCTCACAGAAAAATACGTTTTAACCTCAATGAAAAATTGCTAAACGACACTAATAAGGTCCTCTGCAGCCGAAAAGTTAAAGATGATAAAAAATGTATTCAAATACTGAGCCAGGTAAATTTAAGCGTACGGGGATTAGCCACAGAAAAGGCAAACCTTAGTTGCAACGCCTATATTCTTGTACACGATTCGACTTAACACCAAGTTCTTATATAGTAATTTGGATCAAAGCTAACTTTCTGCCTTCTTCATAACAACTCTCCATCACCTTACACGCCCTGTTTAAAATACAAAATCATATCAATTCCATTAAATTTCGTACTATTAACACAATTTAATTATCTCAATTAAACTAATTATTGTAACAAGTAAGCAGAATTAATTAAAAATGCTATTTGTTTTAAGTTCAACATACATATATATTATTGATACAAAAAGAATAAAAATCGTAAATGCAAGTCTTTTCGTAAAAAAACTTACATCGTAAAAATATTATAAACGCCGGCTATAAAAAATAAAATAAAAACAACTTTCAACAAAATGCATAAATTTAAGCGCCCCCTTTTTAAAGCGATAATAAAAGTATAATAAAGATGAAGTTAATGGCTATTAAATTATAATATACGAGCTTTACACCTTAATGCGTTATAAAAAATATCCAAAAAACCTTTTTAAGAAATTCCATCGTCTTATTTCTACTAGGAGAGCAGAAATTCAAACGGGAATATAAAAAAACGTAGGACTAAAACGAGCTTTACACCACCGTCGACTTAAAAGTTGTTATTGGTGACCCCATAAAAGAAATGGACCACCAATAAAGTTTATCGATATGGATGGTGCACTTTAGGGCAGGTTATACTAAAGGGTTAAGATGCGTGGGAGTCAGAACAATAGAGCTGACGTCAGCGGATTACCAGGAACACATAAACAGCAAAGGTTCGTTGAATGCAGTAGCCCTTTACTAACACAAGAAAAGCATTATCCTTATTCATACATAGACCGTTTTTGTTACATCTTTCTTTTGTAGCTGTTATTTTATTATTATTAATTAATTATTCGTTTATATAATCAGAACAAGAACTGAATTGATTAGTAGACCTGCTAATGAAGAAGAAATATAGATTCGTATCAAGTTCTAAAACAATTATGAAGTAATATTTTATGTGTTAGTAAATACCAGAAATAAAAAACTTCAACTTATGTTAATTTTATTGGTGATTATAGCTTTGCACTGCAATTCAATGTAGAAAGTTAGTCAAATTAGTTTATATTAAAAAACAAACAAATTAGTTATATAAATAATACTTTTGTTTACGTCTAACTGTAAAAAAAATTAAAGCTTCACTTTCTAAAATTGATACAAAAACCCATTAGTTCCACCTCTCGCTTTGATTACAATTGAGGACCCCATAAGTAGTAGTAGTTTTCTGCTGCCGATTATTTAGAATTAGATTCGTCTTTTTAGAAATAGTGTTAAATCAATTCCGAGTTTAGATAAGTAAGACCCAAATACTTCTCATCAAAATATCGATGGCTATTCTGCAGAAACTCTTATGTGAGTTTTATATTATTTTATAGAGAAGTCGTCTAACTTGATTATTCGTACAAATGATAAACGTTATTCAATTTTATTGTTTGTAATGCATTAAATTAAAACAACATAAGTGACGAATTTGTTAATTATGATTTATTTATGTGAGATAACTGATTTTGAAACGATATGTTTAACTTTTATTTTTTATATGATAAGGAGGTTAAGGCTGTTTTTTGAAAGTGTATTTGTAATTAATATTATTTTTAAAGATTTTTAATAAAACAGCATTTTGGTTAGAAAACCATTTTTTTCTTTATTTTAAAATCTGACTTGACAAAATTTTTCAATAAAAGAAATATTAAAAACGTGAAAATTTATATTCAACTATTTATTTATAACTAAAGTAATAAGTTGCGAATAATTAATATAACCAAAACCAAGTAATAAAATTTATAAAAATAAAACATTTTAATTAAATTGATTAAATGACAAAATTATAAAAATTTGAACAATGTACAACAGAGGTTTGAAAAAGCTTACAAGATAAGCGAAACGTCGTCACCAAAAAGTCAGATTTTAAAATAAAGAAAAAAAATGGTTTTCTAACCAAAATGCTGTTTTATTAAAAATCTTCAAAAATAATATTGATATGTTTAACATTTATTGCAAATTCAGATTTTTGAATAAGTATAATAAAATGCAGGGATATAAACCGTAATCAAAGTAGAACCAAACTAAAACTAGAGGAGGGAAAAAAGATTTTAACCCTTCACGAAGGTTGCTTTTTTCTAATTTTTGAAAATTGTAAAAATTGAAGAGTTTTAGAAGTCATTAACTTTTTATCTGATACAGAACTACAAACTATATGTAGCTAAATATTGTTGCGAATTTATTTATTAATAACTAATTATTTAAACGATTAAAAACTACTATGTTTACTTATTCTAGAAATATGTACACTTTTAAATTAACCGAACTAATGAAATCTAATAATATTTAATAAAAACACTTACACTATAATTTATGTATAACCGTTGTATAATACTATCACTAACACGAGATAAGATAACGTCCTCGGATAGCCTCACACTTGTTTGTTTACTCTATTTATCACGTTCACGATTATTTTCGATTTTTGAAGTGAAACTTCTTTATCGGCGTTGGAAAAAAATTTACCGTCACATTTTACGCGTCACGTCACATTTTTTATCGTCACATTTTTCCGTTACGCGCCATCTTTTTTTATTTATGTAGACACGCGCGTGCTAATCACTTATTTATCTTCACTTGATTAATCTTCTTAATACTGCATGCATTCACATTCCAGCAATAACTGACCTACGATTTCCATGTTCGGCGAATCCTTCTCGAATCCTTCTCGAACGTTCCCTACTTTTCGCTATATCTTCTAGACAGCTTCTAGAAGGCTCTTGCATTTGCAAGATATTTCTTGAATGTTTCAATATGTTCGTGCATCAAAGAAATTATTGTAGTTAGAATTTTTATTATAGTATTAGTTAAGAATAATCCTTGTATGAAGAATGGTATAATAGATAATTTTGTTGGTACCAATAATATTCCCACCGCCTCAAAGCTTGGTTTTTTTTGTTAAAGCTTCTTTGTTTAATCTGTTTCATCCGTAATGGACACTTTGCTTTTTTTGTTATTATCGACTAATAAGAATCGTCCCTGTAATTAAGGGAAATGGAAGGTTGAATACAACCTAAAAATATTTTAATTTAAAATTATCAGTTCTATTTTTGCTTCCAATTTAATAGCAACTTGCAACACCCGGTCTAAGACGGTTACTTAGAATAATAATTTGAAAAATATATGTAGTATTAGTGATGTTTGCAAATATAATTTTTATATTAAACCTCGCGTGTTATTAATGCAACGCGTACAAATACGTTTACGAGAAAGTGCGTGTAGTTGTGCAGCAGCTACATAAACCGTATATTTTCTACATTTATTAAGTCAGAGCACATCTTCGACGAGAACGTAAGTTCTCAAAATATGGGCCTTCGAGCCGGATTGCATCCATTGTGATCATCTGTATCCTACAAACTCCAATCCAGTTGAAGAGTTCAAGGCAGAAGAATTCTTCTTAACCAATTCCGGTAAGTCGCCAATCATTTTTATCTGTTGCTTTTATCCTACTGCGTCAAAATGATCTCAACAGAAGTTAAAACTCTTACAATAAAAGGATCTATTACTCGTTTTCAAAATTATTTAGATTCATTAAGCACCAACAATGTTGATAAAGTACAAGTAAAGCTTAGAATATATGGTTTTATCAGATTGAACAATAAATTTAATGACGTTCAATCAGAACTTGAATTATTATCAGTTAATAAAGATGAGGTGGACCAGAATAAGCAATTATTTGAAAACTCTTAATATAATCTTTCGTCTAGAGCTAAAAATAATAATTGAAAATGATCAATTCAACACAGGTGAATATAGTATACGCAACAGTTTTAGCGGTGAATATAATAATCAATTAAAATTGCATAGATTAAGTTTGCCAAGTTTTTTTGGTAATATTGACGAGTGGATGTCGTTTTTTGGTACATTTCAAGCTATGGATCATAATAACGAAACGATAAGTGATATTCAAAAATTAAACTATCTGAAATCCTCTTTAAAGGGCGAGACCGCGATCTTTAGAAATTTCCGCGGTAAATTATCTTCAAAAGCATATTAAGTCTATGTTTGACATTCTACGAACTAGCTAGGAATTTCAAATCTGCATACGGTCTATTATTGACACGGTTCAAAGACACTTACGGACGGAGTATTGGGATGATCTTTTAATTCACTTGTTATGTAGTAAATTAGATGTAATCACATTAAATGAATGGGAGATAACGGTTCCCGTTAAGGAATATCCCACCTTAGATAACTTAATACAATTTTTAGAGAGAAAGTGTCAAACTCTAGAAATAATTGATAAATGGAATGATTCTGTTAACAATAGGGAACCTCGAAATGAAAGGGTTACATTGCACAGCGCTTCAATAAGTAGTAGCTGTCAATTTTGCAACAAAGATCAAGCTATTAGTACGTGTGAAGCATTTCTATCCTTTCCAATAGAAACGCGAATCATCAAAATAAAGGATAAGCGTTTATGCATTAATTGCTTTAAGTCAAATCACACTACGTTTTATTGCAAGGCTAAAAAATGCCCTAAGTGTAATAAGAAACATAACTCGCTGTTGCATTTAGAATCAAGTTTAGCGTCGTCTGCTCAAGATACTAGTTCTAAGCAAGTAACTCCTAATTCAGTGCCTAGTACCATTTAACAAATATTTATCAGTGTATCCATACCAGTAATCATGATCAGGTGCTTTTATCGACAGCAGTAATTAACATATTAGATTACAAGGAAACTGGCATCCTTGCGGGGCTCTTCTTGATTCGGGATCTCAGACAAATTTTATCACTCAGGCGTTAGTATATAAATTAGGGCTTCCAATCAAATATACGCGTCTTTTTGTGACGAGTGTAGCTAATTTTAATAATGTTGTCGAGCATAAAGCTAACATAGTGAAACGTCCGAGAAATTACTTGCAAATGCAAGAGCCTTCTAGAACTGTTATCTAGTTTCTAGAAGATATAGCGAAAAGTGAGGAACGATCGAGAAGAATTCGCCGATGTCTATAAAAGCCGAAGATGGAAATCGTAGGTCAGTTATTGTCGAAACGCGAATGCAGCTGTATTAAGAAGATTATCAAGTTGAAATAAATACGTATCGTTAGCACGTGTTTGTCTACATAAATAAATCGAGAATAATCGTGTATGTGATAATTAGTGTAAACAAGTGTGAAATCCGAGAACGTTATCTTATCTTACGTGATATAAATTATAGTGTAAGTGTTTTTATTAAATATTATTATTAGATTTAATTAGCTCGGTTAATTTAAAAGTGTATATATTTCTAGAATAAGTAAACGTAGTTTTAATCGTTTCAATAAATTAGTTTTTAATAAATAGATACGTAACAATAGTTATAGGTTCTCGTTTAAATGGCTATCGCGAGGACATGAGCTGTTATGTATTAAACAGAATCACTGAAAAAATAACGTTATTGCCAATCAAGGCAGAATATTTATATATCCCTAAAAATATTACTCTTGCAGACCCAAACTTTTACGTCCCTGGGGAAATTGATATACTTCTAGGCGCAGAACAACAACGACTATTTTAAACTTCTGTTTAATGTTTTAATGCTCATTTTTTACTTCACCTAAACTTTCTGATTTGAGGCTTAACAAAAAAATTGAGTTTTTCTTGCGTTAAAAATAGAAATTTATATAGAATAAATGAGCTTATTTTTGTTAACTTTTTTTCTAAATTTTTTGTACTCTTTAGTGTAATTCTTTCGTTTATTTTACATTTTATTGGGTCTATTATCACCATTTGATTGATATGTATTTTAAAATATTTTCTTGTAATAATTACTCATTATGTAGATTATCGTTTGTTGAAAAATGTGCTTTATTCTTTTAATAATCGAGTCCCCCTTTCGTTTAAATTTCTTCGTGTGATTCAATTCTAAAATCAAATTTCTTAAATATTAAATTATTATTGGATTTTGACGAACATTTTTTTTAATGGCATTTAGAAATTTTGTAATCCAAAACAACGCAAACGTTACTTATAAGGGCGTGAAACAGTGTGACATACTTGAAAATTGACTGAATGTATGTTTTAATTTTGAAAAATGAATGTTTTTATTTACTTAGAATTATAAATGATGTAAATGACACTGATATTGTTACACTCAAAATAAACATAATTAATAACAGTTTGTAAAACCCAAGTGCCTTTAACCGCGTCTTTTTGACTTTGATGTTTTTATTATTAATCTTCGTGTCAGGAATAATTAAAAACAGAGACGTTTTGCGGTTTCTATACACCAAATAAAAAAAAGTAACGATTTCAACAAATGCTTTTTAGAATAAAAACAATATAAATGAATTTTATTCAAACATTGTTTGCTGCTGAACTATTTAAGAATGTTAGCATAAAAATACATTATTAATAATAATAACAAGTTCGGCACGTAGATCTTCTCTAACGTATATTTTAAGTTTCGAAATCGTTATTTTTATGAAAAACAGCAACAGGTGTTTGTTTACAATTGGAAACTTAAAGAAATTTAAAAGAAAAGAAAGGAAAAAAGGTATTTTAAAATCGGTTTTAAGAGAGGAAGACCTGAAATCGCAAAAAGCGTGGGACTTGTTCCAGAATAATGTAAAGCGGAGATCAGGACTTCAGCAAACGAAAGAGACGTATTAAAATTTTCAAAGCAACCCTCATATAAAAATCAAGAATGTAAACATGTCTTCAGAGGCCCCCACAGGATGTAATGTAAGGATCGTCGTCAAGCAGGAACGCATAAAAGACATAAAGTCACAGAGGGGACGTGATTCTTGTTTTCGAAAATAAGAAAAATACGTTCAAGTTATTTATGTTTTTTAAGCGAAACTTGTTTACCTCGTAAGTACAATAAAAGTTGATGTTTATTTATATGTATATCAGAAGTTGGCAAATTTCGAAGAAATTTACATGCGATTAAAACTAATTAAGATTTTTTTTTCAAAGATTGTTTATACTAAATTCATAAATTAAAATCTGAAGAAAATAAAAGATAAATTTTTGTTATAATAACAATAACTATTGTTGCTTTAAAACTTTGCATTTTATTTGTTTTATTATATTGATAAGTGGGTTGGTAATTCTAGCTGCAAAAGGTACATGCACAAAAAATTTCGTTATTGGTGATTATTACAAAAGATTGTCTACCATACCCCAAAATTTTATTCTCCGAGTACAGATCAAGTTGATGAAAATTATCAGCTTTTTTCTATTTTATAATAAAAGCTACTTATCGGAATTTATTTCTATTGCAAATAGTATTAAATTAATCACTTTCGGGAACAAAATCGAACCCAATACTTTCGTTACTTCAGTTTGGCGGAAATTAAAGATACATAATTTGAAAGAGCAAACTTTTCAATCTGTAGGTAAGATTTCAAATAAAAAAAAATTTAAGAACAGTTTGAAAAATGAACTAAGTAGGTTTTGTAAAACTACATATGTCACCACAGTGTAAAGTAATCCTGCTGACCGAAACGATCACACCAGATAGTAATTTAATAGATAAGTGAATCGATTGCATTGTAAAACCTACTGACAATTCAGTCAATTATCAGCATTGTGCATTTAGGGTTAAATAGATAACATACAGATGATACGAAATATAAAGGAAAAAACAAGTGAATATAACATAATCCTGCACTTCGCCGTTGTACGCTACAATGAGGCTCTGGAAAAATTGACATTAATCAACTTCGAACTACAAAGAAACAACCAGCACAATAGAGATACACTCAAACATAAGGAAACGAAAAACAACCAGAGCTATGAAACAAGGTGACGCAATGTTCCCAAAACTGTTTACTTTGTTGATAGAAGAGATATTTAGAAAACCTAAATGGGACGAATATGTATAAACATCAAAATATCTGATATGGTCAGACAAAAGTTCATATTCGTTCCTATTGGAAAAAGTTTTAATTGATATATTATCTATAAATCTTGAAAAAATTATACTAAAGATAAATGGAAAACCTTAGATAAGCAAGCAGGTTACTGTTATCTATACATGGTTGTATATTAAAGACGCTGGTTAAAAACAACAACATATCTTTATTAAGAACACATTCTTGATTTATGCTAATTACATTACATTACGTAATGCGTCTTATGTCTTGCACCTCGTGGTCACAAATGCAGTTGCATTTCCTTCGATCGTGCGCTAACGTCTCTTTATTGCATTTTCTGTTAGGCGCGCGTCATATGAATGTTCATGCATTACAGTTACTGATTGTCGACTCTAGTTAGGAGACAAGATATCGTTTGAAGTACGCGATCACGAAACTGCCCAAATAACACATTGGTATAAAAAACGTTTGAATGTCCGCCTGATAAACGTTTATTACACATTAAAACGTTTTTAAACGTGTAATAAACGTTTATCAGGCGGACATTTGAACATTTTTTATACTAAAATGATTCTTGGGTGCTACAAAATATTTCAAAACGTTAAGTGTAGAAAAATAATAGTTGTGTCCTATCAAATTAGGAAGTGATTCAGTGTAAGAATGCTGTATGTCACCACAGCTAGATAAATAAAAACAGTATTGCATAAACAACAATAAATCAAACTCAAATACAAACCGATCGTACACAAAAAGATTCTTACCTCCGCCGAAACCTCAGCCAAGACTAGCTGGTTAAAGTTAAAGCGTTGATCGAGCAGTATCAAGATGTGTTTGCGTTGGAAAGTGGTTTCAAAACAAGAACTGACGGAGTAACACCACAGACGCTGGACCTATAGGACAACATCCACGCCGGCTTCCTTTGGCAAAATTAGATCTTGTACGTAATTTTAGTGTAAACAAATGTGTGAAGCTATCCGCGGATTTTATCTTATCTTCGTGTAAGTAATATAAATTAGTCTAAGTGTTTTTTATTAAATATTATTAGATTTAATTAGTTCGGTTAATTTAAAAGTGTACATATTTCTAATAGAAGTAAAAATATTTTTAGTAGTTTAAATAATTAGTTTTTAATAATAAAATTCGTTACAATATGTAACACATTATGATACAAACATAAATATTGTAATCAAGCACATAATTGCAAAATTAATAATGTCATTGGAATGTCTACAACTGCAACATAAAAGTAGGTGAAGAAATTGTCAAATAAGCACATTCTTTGTAATGTCTACAACTGTAACATTAAAAAAAATGTACGTGAAGACACAATATTTAAATGTAATAGTAAGCAGTAAATTTTTTTCTTTACATAAATTACATAATTATAGTAATTTGCAAAACCGAAATTTTACGGGACACTAGATTTTTATATATATATTGTATATATTCAGAATTCAGATACATATTACTTATATATTTATTAATATTAATTAGATACATATAAATAAATAAAAAATATCAATGGAAATTAATTTATTTATATTAACTTATATAGATAATTTGTACTGCACATAAGGTATGAGAGTTATTAACAAACGAATATTGAACCATCAAAAACGTTATCTTTGTGTACACACAATAGTATCCATACCAAAATATATTTTACGATCACACACCATAACTACAATCCTTATGGACTGACCTACATCCGAGCATACCCGAAACGAAATGATTTTTACGATATTTTACGATTCCCCTACTACCAATACGATGTATCCCGACTTACCAATTCCGAATGCAACTTGAGCATACCCGAAACAAAACAATATCAACGAAACTTCACGATCTCTTACCGATCTTATCCGAGTAAGCCAGAACCGGCCCTACTATACTACTTACGTACTATAACAATAGTCTGAAACAGACCAATAAAATTACAAGATAAATTTGAACAAACTGTAACAATCATTTAAAAGAAAGTGGGCTTGCTGCCATTAAACAATGAAACAAAAGCCGAAGGATAAAAGCGTACTTCAAACTTAATGTATGTATTTTCTAGCTTGTACGTTCAAATTTAAATCTTTTTTTATCTTGTTGTTTAAAAATACCATTATTTACAACAAAAAAATAATTTACTGCTTCATATTGAAACGTTTCTGTCACGTGTATCACTTGTTTGCGTATAATTTTTGAATAAAAATTCATATTATCAAGGCGCTGAACTTCTTGACGTGCTTTTGGAGAGGCAAGGCGTAATGTATTAGAAGCATCAAAGTGTCAGCAACCAAGTTGCCACATTTTTAAAAGAAGACGTTTGTCAGAGACTAAACGTTTTCACCCAATAATTGGTGGGAATTCTAATATATTTTGTCGAACCTCTGCATTTGAAGAAGCTGTTCTTAATATATTATTAAAAATGAGCCATCAACGAGCACAAAAGTAATACTAACATTAGAATGTCTTCCGGGTTTGGACCGTGTCATAGATGCAACCGAAGCTGCCAACGTTTCGCCCACTTTCATAAGGGGCTTCATCAGGGCGTGAGATAAATCGCAAAACTGAAACAAGCAATCGAAATCTAACTAAGAACTTCTCAAAAGTTAGGTTATCCACTTGTAAAACAAGCCATAACCTAAACTATGAAAAGGTAAGAAAGAAAACGATAACCTGAAAAAGCAAACGAAAATCTAACAAAGAACCACTACCGAGTTAGGTAATCAACTTGTGAACCAAGCCAGATTCTAAACTAGGTAGAAGTGACTTAAGAAGAAATAGTCTCCGTATTTAAAGGAACAGGATCGTCACGGATGATTAAGCTCGACCCTAATTGGGTTACGGTTGCTAGGGGGCGTGTTTTTGTTAAATGACTAATAACCGGGAACCAAAGAGGGGATAGTTCGAAACCATGATCGCGATTGAAGTTATTGGGGTGTTTGATGATTTCTATGCTTTCTCGGAATTTCCTGTTGAAAAGAATGGAGATTTGGCAATCAACGAAACATTATCAAAATCTATCTTGTGACCTGTAGTAAAATGATGTTCAGCGACCGCAGACTTGGAAGTATACCTTTTCCTTATACAACGATCATGTTCTGAAATGCGAGTAATGACGGAACGACCGGTTTCACCAATGTAGACTAAACCACAAGAACATGGAATTTGGTATACACCTTGAGATGAAAGTGTAGGAAATTTGTCTTTGGGAGAAGGAAGAATCTGAGAGATTTTGCCTGTCGAGTTGAATATGGGTTTAATACCATTCTTACGAAGGAGTTTCCCTATTTGATCTGTAACCTTGTGAATGTAGGGTAAAAAGGCCAATTTCAGGTTGGATTCGTGAGTAGAAATGTCCTTAGGTAATCGAGTATGTGGATGTAAACGACGATTAATAACTCTATGAATATCTCGCTTGACATAACCATTGTTCACTAAGGTTCTAGTAAGATGACGGAGTTCTGAGTCTAGATTCTCAGGTTGACAAATAGAAAAGGCACGATGAACCAAAGATTCAATGACAGAACGTTTCTGTGCAGGATGATGATGAGACGAAGCATGAAGGTATCTGTCCGTATGGAGTGGGTTTGCGATAAACAGAATGGCCTAGAAGTCCGTCGGGCTTACGAGTCACAAGAACGTCAAGAAATGGAAGAGAACCATTACTTTCGATTTCCATAGTAAATTTGATATCTAAGTGTTGATTGTTAAGATGATCAAGAAACTTAGACAATTCAAGATGACCATGAGACCAAACAATAAACGTGTCGTCAACATATCTAAACCACACTTTAGGTTTTAATATTGATGATTCCAAAGCAACCGTTTCAAAGGATTCCATAAAAATGTTAGCTACAACAGGTGATAGAGGAGAACCCATAGCAGCACCAGAAACTTGTTCGTAAAACTTATTATCAAATTGGAAGTAAGTAGAGGATTGGCAGCTTTGGTTGCATCTATGACACGGTCCAAACCCGGAAGACATTCTAATGTTAGTATAGATTCCGGCCGTGGAAGCCTTCGCTATTACATTAACAATCTCTACGGGGAGAATATTTCTTCTAAAACCTCCGTATTTTCCAAACTTCGCCACAAACTCGTCAAACTTTTGTGCAATTTAACCTTTCTTAGTCGCTGTCGTGACCACAACATCATTCCTACATTCCTCAAAATTAAGTTCCACATTCAGACACGTTCTTCTAAAAACATCCTACACCGTGCTAGTCTAGCGTTGATACGCGAACGGATTAAGCAAACTAGGCGAGAGTTAGACACCATTTCGAAACAACACTTTTATCTTCATCTTGAGTTGGCCAACACTCTATCCCCGGATGATTGGAAATTCTTTGACAACATTACTTACCAGCAGTCTGATACCACTCTACGACTAACCACTGAAGGTCATCTCAAAAAGTTTCAATTATTGGAATCCAAGAATCGTAAAGTTTCTTCTACTACTAACTCAGTAAAGACGGTTGTCAATTTATCTAGTTTGGTTCTCACTTCAGAACAGGAATCGGTGCTTTCTAAGGGTTTGAATTTTGCGGTTGCTCCTAAACGTATTCCTAAAGAAGATATTCTATGTGCTGTTGAGTCTTCTATAAGACATCTTCCTCGCCACATCTCAGATCCCATTCGTATTAACACTGGCAAAATCCTTGAATCATCGAAAATTCCTAAATCCAACATTTCTAAGTCGGAAGAGTCAGCTCTAAAAAGACTTCGTAAGAACCCTGATATTATTGTTCTTCCAGCCGACAAGGGCAACGCCACTGTAGTTTTGAACCAAATTGATTATGTTACGAAAATCAATTCTATTTTGTCTGAGGAAACTTACGCTCTTCTAACCCATAACCCCACTTCGAGGATTGAACGCGAGGTTAGCCAAATCATCAAATCTTCCAATCTGCCTCCTGAAACTAAACGTCGACTTACCCCATCAGATTCTAAACCACCTCGTCTATACGGACTTCCCAAAATTCACAAACAAGGTATTCCTTTTCGACCTATCGTGAGTACTATCCAATCTCCTACTTACAAGCTAGCCAAGTTCTTGTCCAACATTCTTTGCGAGTTTACAGGTAAAACCTCTTCTCACATCCTCAACTCTCAGCATTTTATTCAACGTCTAGAAACTATAAAACTTGAACCCCAAGATCTTCTCGTGAGCTTTGATGTTACTTCACTTTTACTAAAGTTCCTATTAAGGATTCGCTTATTATCATCAAACAGATTCTGTCTCAACATGGCAAGGACTTGAGTTTGGTTCCTCTTATTGAAAAGTGTCTATCCTCTACTTACTTCCAATTTGATAATAAGTTTTACGAACAAGTTTCTGGTGCTGCTATGGGTTCTCCTCTATCACCTGTTGTAGCTAACATTTTTATGGAATCCTTTGAAACGGTTGCTTTGGAATCATCAATATTAAAACCTAAAGTGTGGTTTAGATATGTTGACGACACGTTTATTGTTTGGTCTCATGGTCATCTTGAATTGTCTAAGTTTCTTGATCATCTTAACAATCAACACTTAGATATCAAATTTACTATGGAAATCGAAAGTAATGGTTCTCTTCCATTTCTTGACGTTCTTGTGACTCGTAAGCCCGACGGACTTCTAGGCCATTCTGTTTATCGCAAACCCACCCATACGGACAGATACCTTCATGCTTCGTCTCATCATCATCCTGCACAGAAACGTTCTGTCATTGAATCTTTGGTTCATCGTGCCTTTTCTATTTGTCAACCTGAGAATCTAGACTCAGAACTCCGTCATCTTACTAGAACCTTAGTGAACAATGGTTATGTCAAGCGAGATATTCATAGAGTTATTAATCGTCGTTTACATCCACATACTCGATTACCTAAGGACATTTCTACTCCCGAATCCAACCCGAAATTGGCCTTTTACCCTACATTCACAAGGTTACAGATCAAATAGGGAAACTCCTTCGTAAGAATGGTATTAAACCCATATTCAACTCGACAGGCAAAATCTCTCAGATTCTTCCTTCTCCCAAAGACAAATTTCCTACACTTTCATCTCAAGGTGTATACCAAATTCCATGTTCTTGTGGTTTAGTCTACATTGGTGAAACCGGTCGTTCCGTCATTACTCGCATTTCAGAACATGATCGTTGTATAAGGAAAAGGTATACTTCCCAAGTCTGCGGTCGCTGAACATCATTTTACTACAGGTCACAAGATAGATTTTGATAATGTTTCGTTGATTGCCAAATCTCCATTCTTTTTCAACAGGAAATTCCGAGAAAGCATAGAAATCATCAAACACCCCAATAACTTCAATCGCGATCATGGTTTCGAACTATCCCCTCTTTGGTTCCCGGTTATTAGTCATTTAACAAAAACACGCCCCTAGCAACCGTAACCCAATCAGGGTCGAGCTTAATCATCCGTGACGATCCTGTTCCTTTAAATACGGAGACTATTTCTTCTTAAGTCACTTCTACCTAGTTTAGAATCTGGCTTGGTTCACAAGTTGATTACCTAACTCGGTAGTGGTTCTTTGTTAGATTTTCGTTTGCTTTTTCAGGTTATCGTTTTCTTTCTTACCTTTTCATAGTTTAGGTTATGGCTTGTTTTACAAGTGGATAACCTAACTTTTGAGAAGTTCTTAGTTAGATTTCGATTGCTTGTTTGAGTTTTGCGATTTATCTCACGCCCTGATGAAGCCCCTTATGAAAGTGGGCGAAACGTTGGCAGCTTCGGTTGCATCTATGACACGGTCCAAACCCGGAAGACATTCTAATGTTAGTATAGATTCCGGCCGTGGAAGCCTTCGCTATTACAAAAGTAATAGATTAGATGTAAATCACGTGTGACAGTTTGGCAAGCTTTGAAGAAACAAGGTCTCCATCCATTTTCTAGGCAAAAAGCGCAAGGTTTAGGATCTAAAGACTTTCAGCCAAGATAGTTGTTCTGTCGTTAGTTTCTTGATTTTGAATTTATTTTATTTACAAACGAAGCCTGTTTCACAAGAGACGGTGTATTTAATGCTCACAATAATCACCTTTGAAGTGAAGAAAATCCTCACTCAACATTTATTTGTCATTACTCTTTTATTTTAAGCAATATTTGAAAAATTCCAAACCTAGTAGCATTTGCTTTAGCGTTTTGATAGTCATCCATTTTTATAAACCAGTTATGCAAAATACGGACACAATTAAGTGATAACGTGGCAGAAACTTTACAAGATGAAACAGTAAATAATTTTTTTAAATAAATATATTTCTCAAGAACAAGCTTAAGAAGTATTTAAATTTTAGCTTACAAACTAAAAAACACGTGTCTCAAGTACGCGTTTATTATTCAACTCTTGTTTCATTGTTTAATGGCAGCAAGCCTACTTTCTTTTAATTATTGTTGCAATTTGTTAAAGTTTATCTTGCAATTGTGTGGTTTTTAAATATCTTGTTTTGAAATTTTTGATCGATGACCATTTGGTTATTTCATAAAATAGAAAATAATTGTAAATACAAATGTTTTAGAGAACCGAAAGCAAACGCTGAACCTTTTTATATTTTTTAAATATTTCCTAAAATAAGGGAGTAATTATAATTTTTCGAAAAACAAAAAAACGCCAATAACTATGAATTAAGGCTCCAAATAAAAAAATTGAGAAGTGTTGTTTGTTTCAATGTGCTCTAACTGCCATTTTTGGGTATTACAACTTAGCATTAACACCCTGTATACAGCGAGTATTTGGTTAACAGGTTGTTAATTTAGAAAAATGTCAAAATAAAAATCTAATAAAACATTTAAAAAATTCAAAATTTTGAGCCAGCAAATTTAAAATTACGAACCTGTTACATTAAATAGTTTGTTGGCATCGTTAATAAAAAGGAATCAGAAATGATTGTATGATGGTCAATTCACTTTTATAAAAACTGCACTTCTTCTTAGTAATTTGCAGACACCAAAAATAAATACAAAATAATGCTCAAAAATAAGACATAGTTAAATTAAGTTGTTATTCTAATAATTGCACATCATTTCCAAAATAACTCTCAAAGATATTTACAGCTGTTTAAATTAAGTAATGTTACGTAAGTCAGTCTAAATACTAAATAAATAATACTGCAAAAATTAGGCTAAATTTGCAAAACCAATATTTTGAGGTACACTGATTAAATTTTTCACTCTAAACAAGCGTATTATGAAACATCATATAAAAAATTCAAGCAAAATAGATTATTGATCATAGAAACAAAGCTGAGAAAAATTGATAACATAAACGAAAATTATGATTACTATAAACGATGTTTTTTTTTATGTAGTAGCATACGTTTGACCCATTCTTTAATAAACTGGTAACATTACCCAATTAATAACATTATCCGTAATAGCGAAGGCTTCCACGCCCCTTACGAAAGTGGGCGAAACGTTGGCAACTTCGGTTACAACATTGACACGGTCCAAACCCGGAAGACGTTCTTTTCTTAGTATAGACTCCGGCCGTGGAAGCCTTCGCTATTACATTAACAATCTCTACGGGGAGAACATTTCTTCCAAAACCTTCGTATTTTCTAAACTTCGCCACAAACTCGTCAAACCTTTGTGCACTTTAACCTTTCTTAGTCGCTGTCGTGACCACAACATCATTCCTGCATTTCTCAGAATCAAGTTCCACATTCAGACACATTCTTCGAAAAACATTTTACACCGTGTTAGTCTAGCGTTGATACGCGAACGAATTAAGCAAACTAGGCGAGAGTTAGACACCATTTCGAAACAACTCTTTTATCTTTATCTTGAGTTGGCCAACACTCTTTCCCCGGATGATTGGAATCTCTTTGACAAGAATACTTAACAGCAGCCTGATACCACTCTACGACTAACCACTGAAGGTCATCTCAAAAAGTTTCAAATATTGGAATCCAAAGATCGTAAAGTTTCATCTACTAGTAACTCTTTAAAGACGGTTGTTAATTTATCTAGTTTGAATTTTGCTGTTGCTCCCAAACGTATTCCTAAAGAAGATATTTTATGTGCTGTCGAGTCTTCTATAAGACATCTTCCTCGCCACATCTCAGATCCCATTCGTATTAACACTGGCAAAATCCTTGAATCATCTAAAATTCCTAAACCCAACATTTCTAGGTCGGAAGAGTTAGCCCTAAAAAGTCTTCGTAAAAACCCTGATATTATTGTTCTTCCAGCCGCCAAAGGCAATGGCTACTGTCGTTTTGAACCATATTGATTATGTTGCGAAAATCCATTCTATTGTGTCTGAGGAAACGTACGCTCTTCTAACTCGTAATCCCACTTCGAGGATTGAACGTAAGGTCAGCCAAATCATCAAATCTTCCAATCTACTTCCTGAAACTAAACGTCGACTTAGCCCTTCAGATTCTAAACCACCTCGTCTTTACGGACTTCCCAAAATTTACAAACAAGGTATTCCCTTTCGACCTATCGTTAGTACTATCCAATCTCCCACCTACAAGCTAGTCAAGTTCTTGTCCAACATTCTTTGCGAGTTTACAGGTAAAATCTCTTCTCATATTTTCAACTCTCAGCATTTTATTCAACGTCTACAAACTATAAAACTTGAACCCCAAGATCTTCTTGTGAGTTTTGATGTCACCTCACTTTTTACTAAAGTTCCTATTAAGGATTCGCTTATTATCATCGAACAGATTCTGTCTCAACATGGCAAGGACTTGACTTTGGTTCCTCTTATTGATAAGTGTCTATCCTCTACTTACTTTCAATTTGATAAAAAGTTTTACGAACAGGTTTCTGGTGCGGCTATGGGTTCTCCTCTTAACATTTTTATGGAATCTTTTGAAACGGATGCTTTGGAATCATCAATACTAAAACCCAAAGTTTGGTTTAGGTATGTTGACGACACTTTTATTGTTTGGCCTCATGGTCATCTTGAATTGTCTAAGTTTCTTAATCATCTTAACAATCAACACTTGGATATCAAATTTACTATGGAAATCGAAAGTAATGGTTCTCTCCCATTTCTTGAAGTTTTTGTGACTAGTAAGCCCGACGGACTTCTGGGCCATTCTGTTTATCGCAAACCCACTCATACTGATAGATACCTTCATGCTTTATCTCATCAGCATCCTGCACAGAAACGTTCTGTTATTGAATATTTGGTTCATCATGCTTTTTCTATTTGTCAACCTGAGAATCTAGACTCGGAACTCTGTCATGTTACTAGAACTTTAGTGAACAATGGTTATATGAAGCGAAATATTCATAGAGTTATTAATCGTCGTCTAAATCCACGTAATCGATTACCTAAGGACATTTCTACTTCCGAATCCAATCCGAAACTGGCCTTTTTACCCTACATCCACAAGGTTACAGATCAAATAGGGAAACTTCTTCGCAAGAATGGTATGAAACCTATTTTCAACTAGACAGGCAAAATCTCTCAGATTCTTCCTTCTTTCAAGGACAAATTTTCTACACTTTCATCTCAAGGTCTATACCAAATTCCTTGTTCATGTGGTTTAGTCTACATTGGTGAGACCGGTCGTTCCGTCATTACTCGCATTTCAGAACATGATCGTTGTATAAGAAAAAGGCATATTTCTAAGTCTGCGGTTCCTGAACATCATTGCACTTACAGGTCACAAGATAGATTTTGATAAAGTTTCGGTGATTGCCAAATCTCCATTCTTTTTTAACAGAAAATTTCGAGAGAGCATAGAAATCATCAAACACCCCAATAACTTCAATCGTGATCATGGTTCCGAGCTATCCCCTCTTTGGTTTCCGGTCATTAGTCCTTTATCGAAAACACGACCCCTTTCAACCGTAACCCAATCAGAGTCGAGACGGAGACTATTTCTTTTTAAGTTACTTCTATGGAGTTTAGAATCTGACTTGGTTCACAAGTTGATTACCTAACTCTGTAGTGGTTCTTTGTTAGATTTTCGTTTGTTTTTTCAAGTTTATCGTTTGCTTTCTTACCTTTTCAGAGTTTAGAAGCTGGCTTGGTTCACAAGTTGATTATTACAACATTGACACGGTCCAAACCCGGAAGACGTTCTTATCTTAGAACATTATCCGTGTTTCCAATAACCGGCGTGCATTGTGTTAACCAATATAGTCTTTATTTTTATTGAAAAACTAACTAAAAAATAATATAAAAAAGCGTTTTTACTAAGTAGCGGAATCCATGGCAAAACGGAGTTTCGGGGTATAATAAGGTTCGGTCTCTATAAAACCAGTATAATGCTAAAGTTTAGTGAAAACTATAGTTTAACTTCTTACATATGTCGCAACGATTTTGACAGTATTGTGCGATGTAAACGCTATTAAGTATTTTTTGACGTCCTGGTTTTGTTGTAACTTTCTAACATTATAAATTCCTGGTTGATTGCTACATATATTAATTACCATAGTTTTAGTCTAATTATTATAAATACAGTGTTCTAAAGATTCTTTATTTATAATAAAATTCTCAGAATAACTATATTTTCTTATCTTAAAAGAGCCATAACTTAAACCGTGTGCTCTGTAATTGTTCATAGGATCTTAGATAAAGTTAAATAGATGACAACTGGACTATCCTTGGATTAGTTCAAAAAGTTTGTGCAAGTTTCAAGAGCAACTAAAGAGTCGTCTTCTTCATAAAGCCTTTAGTTTACATTATGTTGATAACATCAGACGATGGTTTTGATGTAAATCTGAGAACATTGTAACTTCGTAGCAAATTTCATCTCTATTTGGAGCTGGGACATGGGTTTTAAGCGGCCAAATATTTTCAGAAGCAGATTTTCTTTTTACATAGACAACAGACATCAGTTTTAATGCTGGATATCATGTCAACAATATTTCATTACTCTTTTATGAGAGTTGACAGTGATGATGATGAGACGAGATATAAACTTTGCTTTTAAACGTGATTTTTTTAAATTTTTACTTTCGTTCCATGTATGGCACAGAACGGGGTACTTAATATAATGTTTTTTAAAAAATAATAAGGAAAGATAACTTTAACTGATGAATGTAGTGTATAGTCTTTGCTGCCCTTGATAGATTAACTCAAACTAATTTTTAATAAGTATAATATATTAAGAGTATGTGTTACAATATCTAACGTCATACACAGTATGGACATAAATAATGCAACTTTTAAATACAATTTATAATCATGTGTGAAAAATAAGATTTAAATTAGACAAATATTTGAAAGTGGTAAAAGAAACTGGGAGTAAATGATCCGTTCAAACGTTCAGAAACATTTTGAATTATTGGCAACCATACAAACAGGTGGTGGTATGACTCATAATCAACAAAAAAATCTTAATAAACATGGGTAAACCGGTATCCGAGATATGGAATGTTCTTTTTTTTACTCTTTTTTAATTTTGCAAAAACTTACATTTTCTTATCATAGTTAGCTGATGTTTTGTGAAATAAACATTAAGATCGGGTTTCTCAATTAAGGTTTAAACTGCGGATTAAGACCCGGTTTTTCAATTAAGGTTTAAGCTCTGGATTAACTAAACTACGGTTAATTTTAAAATTCTGTCATATTATTGGTTAGCACAAAACCAATAACCCATAATATGACACTATTTTAAAATTAACTCGAGTTTAAGTTAACCAAAGTTTAAACTAAGAATGAAACACCGGGCCTAACTAGTCTATGGGTAATTTTAGAATTCTGTCATATTATTGGTTAGCACAAAACCAATAACCAATGATATAGCAGCATTTTTAAATTAGCCAAAGCTTAAACTATAATTGAAAAAAAGGTTTTAAGTATTTAATTTTTAAAAACGTAGTTCATAGTACCCTCGTAAATGGAATTCACGAGATGCAGCTACGAATTAATCAAAAATGCCAACTTTAGAAATAACCTTCAGATTAATATGTCGTGCCTGCTTGGAAATTGAAGAAAGGCACTTCAAACAATTTAATAACCCTATTTTTTTGTTTTTGCTAAAAGCTTCCTTTGTATATACACAAACAAGTAATGCAAATAAATGTTTTAAAAAAATTTAAAAAAATTTATTTATTTATTTGGTTCATACTACTATTGCCTTAAATATGTTACACTCTTTTTTGAAGACCCTGCATAATACAGGTTTATCATCAACAGAAAATTATTGTTATATTAAATCTCACTTAGCATTTAAATCCACCAATCGCTTACTACGCTACTGCTTAAAACGATTTACTTTCTTTGGAATTATGTTTCTTTAGTTTTCACGTTTCGTTGTTTCGTGATTTTTTTTATTTATTGGTCTTTCCATGCTGCGTCATGTCGTAGGAAATTTAAATTTAAAATTATTTAATTGCGTGCATTATCAGTAATTAATTAATTTTTATTTCCACATTACATTACCTTTTACCAAAAACCACGCGTTTTTACATTTTACATTACATTAATTATGTTTTTTACGTAAGCATTTGGTATGTATGTACCCCCCACCCTCTGTAAAAAATTGATTCGCACCCTGAATGCGTTGATATGGTTGATGCACGAAACTGATACGTGCGCCGTTTATATAACGATTATTTCCGGATGAAATTATTAATTTGTTGACTTTTGTATAGATAAAATTATAACTATTTGATTACATAAGCGTTTATTGTACTCGAGTGCGTAAAACGTAAAATTTTGGGGTCAATACTCGCGACCTAAATATAAATACGGAGCTATCGATCCGTCTCGTACAAAGCGCCTTGAGGGCGCGTGGCCCTGGAAAACAGTCAAACTGTTACTGTCAAATATTAGGGGTACAGAATGTTGTAGTAGCTGAAATAAATAAACCCACCACGTAAATCAACAGTACAGAAGAGGATGAACATAAAGGGTCAATGCACGTTTGTTCCCGAGCAGGGTCATTTGCTTCAAGGGGCAGTCCAGGCTCAAACTGACGTCAACAACAAACCAGGAAAGCATGTTTTCGGAGAGATCCAAAAGTAAACAAACGCGAGTATGAACAAAATGCGAAATACAAGAAGTTATTGTTCTCGTGTTACCATCTACAAGAAACTCGCGACTTCTTTTACAATTTATCGATTTAGGGTGAAACTAACGAAAGGGTTACAACGCGGGGGCGGCTGCAATTGAAAATGACGTCAACATGCTACCAGGGTTACAGAAGAAGGAAAAGATTCCTTGCGTACCCTTTGCGAGGACGAAAAGCACGCGGTACAAGAAGAGCAAGTTCAAGGAACTTAAAGGTCGCGTTACGTGAGAGTGCTATTGGAAAATGACGTCAACAAGCTAGTAGGGTTGCAGAAAGTAAAGAATACGACAGGGTTGCGAGGTACCTAGTTAGATTGAATAGGAGCATAAAACTGCTTTCCTTATTAGTTTCAATTTCAACAATAGCTTAAATTCAATTGATAAGACGACCACAAAAAACCATTAAAATTTAATCCTAAGCAACAAAATATTATTTAAACAGAAGTCGTTAGCACCACCGAAAATATTTATTAATCGATAGTAATGCAAACATACAAATGTTTACCACAAGTTTATTGATTCGAAATAAATAATAAAATTTACAATGGCATACAATACGTCATAAAGTTTTACGACTATAAATATGTATCTGTATGTTTCTATTATATCTTTTTAATGTTTTTCCTATTACTATAAGTAAGAGACTATTGTAATTTATTGTTGTTTTATAATGCGTTACAAGTACTACATATGTATGTTAATAATAGACTAATTACAGTTAAATTAAACGTGTACGTTAAGTTATATTCTACGAAACCGTGTTTCTAAGTTTTATACTTTCACTTTCTTCATCAAAATCGGAAATACATTTTTAATTGATTGTTTATCAAATTCACCAAAAAATAGTTTCAAAAAGATAAGATTTTAAAAGCCTGTGAAAAGTAAGAACGTACTAAAACTAAGTACGTTTATTAATTACAAAGTTTCTTTAGCGTATTACAACTCAAAAACTCAAAATTTTTGTATTTTGGAAATATTTAAAACATTAAAAATACTCGTTTATATATCACAGGACGAAACTGATCGACAAATAAAACCAAAAGAATATACACTGTGCAACAAAATTAACGCACAACCAAAAATTTACCTTAAGGGTTGTATTTAGTCAAATAAAATGTTAGTTTTGAAATTTAATAAACGCCTGTAGTATCTGCAAACCTCATGACACCAACTACCTGGCTCACTGCAGGGGTGCATGTAAACCATAAACCAGCATTTACCATTTGTAATATGATAGACATCTAAATCCCTTTCTTAAACAAACCAAACTTAAGTTTATTTACTTACTCTTATTCAAAATGCTACAATTTTTTTTAACATAATAAGTCATTGATTAATAATTCTATTAATATTAAATTGCTGTGATTGTTTACACGGAAAAAATGTTTTTGGAAGAAACAAACAATATATTTTTAAATTAGTTACCAATAATGTTTAAGTATTAAAGATATTTTTAGAGTAATAGGTTGTATTTATTTAGAACCATTTAAATGCAAGCTTTCGAACTTGTTCTAAGTTCTTCGTCAGGCAAAATTAAATTTAAAAAAATTTTAAAAATATATTTATGTATTTTATCATTAATTGTTTTGTTTTTGTTTTATACGAAATATAGATTATAATAACAAATTATAATTAATCATTTAATGGATATTTTACAAAGTTAGAGCTAATACTAACAGGATGTTGAACAACAATAAAATGTATTCTTATTCTTTTAATTGCTTTATTGTCGTTTTGAGATATTGATGATTAAATGAATTTCTAGTAATTATCATAGAGCTACAGAGGCGCATGTAACTTAGCTACTTGATAAACATCTAACATTTGCAATATTGTCAATCCTTTGAAACAATGAACCAATGCAAGTTTATTTATAAATTGTTATCAAAAACGTCCTGCTATTATTGTAAACGTAAAATGTGATTATTATTTTTTTAAGATTAATTTTTGATTATTTAAATCCTATTTATTGGTTGAATATAATTATAGATACATTCCAGTCTAATATAAATAACAACTTTATTCTACAAATTACTTACATACATCTCATTTAAACAGTAATTACCAAACATAATACGAAGTGATATTATCTGTGTTTAGTTGTTCATTCTTAGTTTTCGAGAATGTGTCGTACAGAGTATGCAAATTCGAAATACTTGCGGTTGACTAAAACAAGACGTAGTATGAAAGAACAAATGCGTGCGGCAAAAGAAAGGGCGCGCACAGTTAGTGCACCATGTGTATCGTGTGTACACGATGAAGAAAGTGAAGTGAATACGTCAATTTCTTCTACTGAAGAAAATTTAATAGATAACGACATAAACGTTTACGTTGAGGAAGAAATATTTTCATCTGAAAATGAATATTATTTTGAAAATTCCAATGATTCCAAAAATTTTAATGAAAACCCAACTGACTTTTCTGCGGTTTTAGATATTCCTAGTCCATCAAGTGCTACTTACGCCGTTTACCAAGATGAAGTTTGTCAAATTTCTAATCGAGCAGCAATTGACGCGATGAATAAAGCCGCCAAAGAAGAAACGAAACTAGCATTAGAACTAATAGAATTAGACAACCAAGGGTGTCCAAACATTGCAGTTGTAACAGACGGAGCGTGGAGCAAACAGTCGTATCGCACTAATTATAACGCTTTGTGAGGTGTTGCGTGTATAATTGGACTACGGACAAAGAAGGAGCTCTATATGGCCGTTAAAAATAAGTTTCGTTTGATGTGTGCACGGAAGGATTTGTACAAAAATAATCAATGTCCAGAGCACATCTGTTATGGAAATCCAGGTCCATCAACTGGAATGGAGGCAGTTATTTTAGTAAAGGATTTCCAAAAAACAATAGAGATGTATGAAATATGTAAAATTAGTGGGTGACGGCGATAGCAGCGTGCATCGAAAACTTGTGGAGTCGATGCCCTATGGTACTTCTACTGTAATACAAAAAAATGAATGCAAAAACCGTATTTTGCGTAATTACATAAATAAACTACGAGAAGTCAAAAAACCAAAAACGAATTAAAAGACATTATCTCAGAAAATATTCTCAGGCTTCGTAGTAAAGTTACTAAAGTCATTCAATTTAGAAAAATCCAAGATGTGACTACAGATAGAAAAATTAAAGAACTAGAACTTGATGTTTTAAATGCACCGAAACATATTTTTTGTGATCATATTTTTGTACCGGTGCTAAAACCAAAAACAATATTATTCCAGATTTTGAAAAAAGCGGTTTATTTAGGGAAATAATGACTGCAGTATGTCGTGTATCTTACGATTCTAAGAGTTTGATACATGATGTTACCAACAATTCCGCAGCACTTTAAAATTCCCACGTTGCGAAATTTGTTGGTGGTAAACGAATGAATTTTGCTTTTCACCGTAGTTATCAAACTAGGAGTAAAACTGCTGTAGCGCATAATGAATTAGGTACACTCCACGAAATCGTGAAAACTACAGCCAATAGTACGTACGTAAGTAGTAGTTATTTTGCGAAAAACAAAAGCGTAAAATTGATTTGCAATCAAAAAGCAATACGTTACCGTACTAAGTACTCTGAAATCGCAGATGCTGATTATAAACCGGATGCAGCTGAACCAACGCCGGATATGTTAGAGAAATAATTAAACGAAGCAGCGCAGAAATTTGTACAGAAATTGTTTTTGAAGCGAGAAGAAGCATCGTTACCCGAAATTTTGGATTCAAGACAATCACGACAGCTACCTAGAGAGACATTTTTAAATTAATGTATGTGGAAAATTGTATCTTCTGAAATTCAATGTAAAGGATGTAGTACATCTGTAAAGTTGTTACTTTTTCCCCTTTTTTAAATTAATTTATATGCATACAAAATAATATACAGGCTGACTTATTATTATTTATACATAGTTGATTATTATTAGTAATGTTTATTTGTAAGATTGTTTATTTATGCGTTGATAACAGTATGTTGGTAGTTGGTACCTATTTTGAACTGATGTATTTATTGTTTTAAATTTTTCTCGTCACTATTAACATTGTTAGCTAATATGTCGTAAATAAATATCTTTAGGCAATTTTATTTTTATTCGTTATGAATGAATTTCAATATTCTAATCAAATTGGTTACGTACTTGGTGTATTATTAGATTTATTTGAATAAATAAATGCGTTTTAGTAAATGTAGTAGGTTTCTACCTGCAGTTTACAAACAGTTATAATCCTTTTGTTAGTAATCCGATTGTTTAACAACGGGTGGTCGCCGGCACAGGTCCCTGGTTAATGGGTTGCCTATATTTGTACAAAATTTTAACAAAATTAATAGAACATTTTTTAATCGCTAACTCAATTAATTCGTCACCATGTAGAATGTAAACATACATCGATGCATGTAGGTAAGTAAAATACATGTATGTAACGGGGTAAAAGAATAAAAACTTATAAAAATAAATTCCGTTGGCAGTATCAATTAAAACTTATGTTTTATTTGTAACGTGATATTATTCATATTTATTAAAAAAAAAAACTTTTCGCGATTTAGCCCGTTGGAGAAAAGATTGTTTTAAATAATACTTAAATTACTTTTTTAATCATACTGCTACAAAGTGAGATATCTTGATTAGCGTTTCACTATTCTACGGTACAAGACGTCCTAACTAAATACAACCCTTAAATTTAAAGCAATGTGTTTTTGTCAGTTTTTGTTCGATTTTATTTATTTATTTTTTAAATTGTAGCCTGTTTTCTTGAGAATATCACTGCCTTAGTTGTTTCAACTACAAATGTCATTTTCATATAATACCGGGTGTTTTAAAAATACCATTTTTTTTTCCAAATTTTAAAGCATCCTGTGGGATATACTGATTACAGCAAGTCATTGCGAATTTAGGCAAATTAAAGCCTCAAGTTTCCTTTACATTTTGTTTTTTTAATCATTTATTTATCTTTGTTACTTCACGAGATATTCAGTGTTATAGAGTAACGTGTTTTTTATTGAATTTTCCTAGCTATCGTTTTCCAAGTAAGCATTGCTTGAAATTTAATAAAATGATGATGATGATCTCCCGTGTCAGCAAATCTGCGAACAATTCTCGAAATGGTTGTGTGATACACACCAAATCTTTGCGCTATACGGTTAAAGCTCCACCCTTCACCATGTAATGTAACGGCCTCAACACATTCATCACGACTTAAGTTTCTGTTTTGCCGTTCCATTATTTACTGAAGATTGTTGGATTGTCAACAAAAAAACTTATAACACAAGTTGTCACATTATGACGTTTAATTTTTTGTTTCCATAGCCTCCTAAATGTTTAAACTTTCAAGTCAAATGCATTTTACCGTAAAAAAAAGCACATGATATTTTAAAAGGGTATATCTCAGGAAGAAACAAAGATAAATAAATGATTAAAACAACAAAATGTAAAGAAAATTTGAGGCTTTAATTTGCCTAAATTCGCAATAACTTGCTGTAATCAGTATATCCCACAGGATGCTTCAAAATTTGGAAAAAAAAATGGTATTTTTAAAACACCCGGTATTATATGAAAATGACATTTGTAGTTGAAACAACTAAGGCAGTGATATTCTCAAGAAAACAGGCTACAATTTAAAAAATAAATAAATAAAATCGAACAAAAACTGACAAAAACACATTGGTTTAAATTTAAGGTAAATTTTTGGTTGTGCGTTAATTTTGTTGCACAGTGTATTATTTGAATAATGCAACATGTCACCTTTTAAAAATTAATATCCAGGTATTAGGTATTGTTATTAATATTTTAGCTAAGTGAATTGAGTTTTCCGTGCTTTAATTTTTGCAAATTGTTTAATTAAATCTTCGGGGTCTATTTCTGCTATTCCGTTGCTATTGAAATGATGAGCAAGATTACTTAGTCGGTTTTGCCCCATGGATGATATTAAATAATTTTTTATTATCTTAAGTTTTGAAAAAGATCGTTCTGCGGTAGCAACAGAAACCGGCATTGTTAATAAAATACGAAGTATTATGCTGGTATTAGGAAAAGAATCCACTAAGTTGTTAATTGCTATATAATTTAAAGTTTCTTCTGGAAACGTAATAACTTTTTCATCAAAATTTTGTAAATACATATTGCAATTCTTTAACAAGTTCCACGGCAGTTATGTCTCGTTCATTGCGAGTTTTGTCGTTTAATAAATTTTCAACTATTTAACATAATTTTAATTGTTTGTTTAATTTATCAATATTCCATAAAAACGTGGTATTATTAGAGTAAGAAGAAAGTAATTAGAATCTCTCATCCACTAATGTTTTTACACCTAGAGCGTTAAAAAACAATCAACTTTGAAATTTAAAGTTTCGTCGTGGATCGGTTCATCGTCACATTTATAATCAAAATGTTTTCTTTAAATTTTTCGCGGTCTAAGACCTCTTTGTTTTTTGAATTCAGGTTCTATGTCTAAGCTGGATGCTATTTCTTTAGCATCAATCAATAGATCATTAAAATCTTTATCAGAGCGATAAGCTTTCAAAAAATTCAATTTATTTATTTGTTCAAATTATTTAAATGATTACAACACTGAGCAACATCAAAGTTCGGTTTTTAAATAGTTTTACTAACAATGTTAACTTTACTTAAAATATTATACTACCACAATATAAGAATGCAAATGAACTCAAAATTTTGCAAATTTTTTGACCAACGATGCAGCCAAATTTTTTACGTTATGTTCAAAGTTTCCTTCGTTTATTTCAATCAGAGCATCATAAACCTCCCCAAGTTGATATCTTAAAGGAGTTATTGCATCTATTGTACTAGACCATCGAGTATCCAATAAATGTTTTAAAGTTAAATTTGTTACATTAGATAAATTAGATTTCAGAATTGACCAGCGTTTAGTAGAAGATGAAAAAAATACAAACAATTTGAGAACTAGAGAAAAAAAATTGATGCTCAAAGTATTCGATTTTGCGGCATCATTGACGTCTAAATTTAGGGTACGATTGCAACAAAGAACAAAGAAAGCTCGCGGATTGAAATCAAAATTTTTTTTTGTAGACCATTATGCCTACCCACGCATATTTGCCCCATTGTCGTAACCCTGACCCAGCAAATCGTTGACATTTAAGCCTTCTTTCTCTAACGCCGACAAAAGAAATTTTGTCAAGCCTTCACCCGACACATCATCTATAGGACAAAATAATAAAAAATGTTCTTATATACTAATTCCCGTGCTCTTTAAATTAACAAATCTTATACAAACTGAAATTTGTTCTTGGTGACCAGAGTGCAGTCTAATAATATGGAATAATGTTTTGCCGTTTTAGTTAGTTCTAAAATTTTGGATTTAATATTTTCACCAATCAAGTTGATTACTTCATTTTGTATTATATCCCCTAAATAGTTTTTGTGATCTTTTATTTAAGAGTGTTTTGTATTTTCTGACATAATAGGGTCGAATTTGGAAATTATTTCTATGCATTTTAAAAAGTTATTATATTGTTTTTCTCAAACAACTTATTACTACTTCTACGAAAAGCTAAATTTTGCTGACCTAAAAGCTGAATCACGTAGAAAATTCTTTCTATAACAGCTTGCCATTATTTAGTTTCTCTGTTTATTACATTTTGAATTTCACACAGAGAGAAATGCTGTATCACAATTTTGCACAAGATTGTGCATAACTGTATTGTTGATGATATTACTACAATTGTTTATATTTATACCATGCGCTTGCACGCTTTTGTTTAATACGTTTGGATAAATAGGTTATGAAGTTTTATTTGACAAATTGTTTGAAAAATATTGAAACGATCGAGAAATTACTTGCAAAGGCAAGAGCTTTCTAGAAGGCCGTTATCTATTTTCTAGAAGTTATAGCGAAAAGTGAGGAACGATCGAGAAGGATTCGCCGATGTCTATAAATGCCGAACATGGAAATCGTAGGTCAGTTATTGCTGGAATGTGAATGCATGCAGTATTAAGAAGATTATTAAGGTGAAGATAAATAAGTGATTAGCACGCGCGACGTTTTAAATAAATAACAGTGTACACCGAATCGAGTGAACGTGACTTATAGTGTAAACAAATCCGAGGACGTTATCTTATCTTAAGTGTTATACAACGGTTATACATAAATTATAGTGTAAGTGTTTTTATTATTAGATTTAATTAGTTCGGTTAATTTAAAAGTATACATATTTCTATAATAAGTAAACGTAGTTTTAGTCGTTTTAAATAAATTAGTTTTTAATAATAAATACGCAACAATATTATAAACTTTAGTATGTTTTGTATTCGACAACAATGTGCTAGTATTTTGCACAATTTTGTTTTAGTTTCTCGTACAGCTTTGATAATATATATTACAATAAGATTATGCAATTCTTTTAAACTCGGAATAAAGAAAAAAATTGAACGAACTGTACAATAGCAGTAATTTTTTATGGTGAACGTTCCCTCTCCCGGAAAATATGTGAACTAAGTTTAAAAATTTGAAGCGATAAATGTTTCAACCAATCACAATTAGCAAGTACCATCGGCTTGAAAAAATGTCTACCATGTCTACAATCAAAATTCCTTGATTGCGTTGGGTTTGTTTACATCTTTACCTCCTGTTTTCTGAAAAATTCGTAGTTATTCAGTTAGTTTTTGTCAAGACTTTTTGAAACGCTGTTAGTTAAACAAGGTAAGTGTATTTATATTATTTATAACATTTTTTAAGTGTAACCTTTGTTTGTAACCTCAATTATTACTTTAAATTCTGTATTTAATTCCAGCGTTAATTCTACGAACAATAGCTAATTTCTGATGGAGTTTTTTACATTACTTACTTTCTGTATTGTTTCAGCTGTTATTTATCAACATGAAATCTAAATCGAAGAAAACCATTCATTTCGAAGCAAGAAACATTATTAAAAATGTTTTTCGATAAATTCTCCCTTTAGAGAAGGCAACCAAACTAGCTGCTGTAGTAACGGACAAATCAACCACATTTATAAAAAAATCTGGAGTGAATCGATAACAAGAAGTAATGGAATTTTAAGATATCCCTCGCAGAAAAAAATAAGTATATAAAATAAGTATACCATTTAAATATAAATAAATAATGCTCTTAAGATTTGTAACGTTTTATTGACAATTTACCCAATATATGTTATTTTTAAGTAAATAATATTTAACCAAGATGCATAAAGTTGTACAATAAAAAGCTAAACGAAATAATAATAATTTGCACAATATTGTGCAAAATTAACCAAAGAGAATATGGATCTAGATAACGTAACGCTATTAGACATTTAACATACCATTGGGTAAAAATACTTCAAGCATAGTTTTAAAAAAGTATCAAACATTGTGCAAAACTTTACTATCCGTTTTAGATCAGTTTTTAAACAAATTGTGATACGGTGCAATCAATTGGAAAAAATAAATAATAATAAAAATTGTTTATATATAATGAAAAAAAACTGTAACATTTAATCTACACAAATGAATAAAACTGCACAAATTGGTCTTGTCACTTTTTCAGACCCAATTTGTGTACTTTTGATTAACAATTGTAGATAAAATATACAAAGATTTCTCTCTGTGCAGAATCAATTATTTCATTATTATTAATACGGTTAGAAAGATCTAGCAATTTTAGAACATTTTCAATATGTAACTTGCTCTTTTAATGAATGTTTAAATGTTCACTTTACATGCTGCCTGTCACTGTAACCAGAATCATCACTAAGGCAAACAGATTTAAAATCGCTGACATTAAAAATTTTGCAACAGAAGCAGTAAAGTGAATTTTTTGATTCGGAATACAACAACCGCTTAATTTTTTCTTTGTTCGGTAAAATTCTAAAGAAATAACTATCTCTCGGATAAATATAGTTTTTGTTTTGATAATGAGCAGGACCACGTTCTACTAATTCTTGAAATTATTAGGACGTAATTTCTTCTTCTCGCCAAGTGCAACATCTTTCGAAAGTTGACTTATATTTTGCGTTCTGGTAATTTTTGAAGGTGTTGATTTCTCATTATCAGCGGAAGTTAAAGATGATGGATTGCTTTCTAGAAGATCAGTTTCTTATCTGCTGCTGGTACAGGTTCAGAATATTGGGGTTCAGCTGTATTATTTATGTGTACTTTGCCAAATATTAATAATAACGATTATTAATATTTGGCAAAGTACACTCGGGTTTTGAAAAAAAATGCGTAATTCCTCTTTTTTTCTTTTATTCAGCAAATTGTGGTATCCAGACATTTTTTTTCTTTTTTTCTGACATCCTGTATACTGTAATGAAATTAATACGTAATTAAACAAATGGACAAATTATTCATGAAAAATGGAAATGTTTCAACGTCTCAAACTCAAACTCGAAAGTTTTTTCTCAACATTACTTATTTCAAGTTATTTCAAAATTTATAAATTTTTATAAATAGTAATATTAGTGCTTATCAATTATTCTGTTTAAATGTACTTCAATTAACAATGATGTTTATATAATCAAATATAAAAGGATTTTTGAGATGCAAGTTTTTGACTTTTAATGTTTTAATAAATCTAAAATAAAAAATAAATTTTAGTTGAACTCACCTTAATTCACAACACAAAACACATCACTATAAAGTCTGTAAAACTACAAAAAACTAAAGTTTCAAAAGCAGATATCTTTTACCCCATGCACCTTTTCACTTCGCTAAGTTAATTATCGATCGGGCATCAGGCAATAAATGAAATCGCGACCGATTCAGCGCTAAAATATATAAAGTTTCGTACATTGCAAGCTCAGACAGGAAAAAACGCTTGTTCGCTCGTTGCAAACCAAATTTCAAGCTCAAACATGAATAAAATCAGATATGTTTGACTTCACACAATTCAGGTTATCATGTTACGTATTCGATCGAATAAATTATTGCGTACTCTCATTTGGAAAATATATTATTTTCGAGAAGTAATTTGGTACCCTCGTCTCGAGAGTAAAAATGAAAAAATAAACAAATAAAAAACAATGTAATAACTAGCAATTCCTTACTGGTTTTTTTGTCATTATAAATTTTGTTTTGATAATGTTGTTTGTTGCTTTATCTTTTTTTTTACTTTTGAGTTTTGATGCTTTTCGGCGCCGTCGTGCATCACACGACTTTGCCCTTATGTATGGCGCGGGACTATTGGTCAACTATCTGTAATTGCATCAAACCAAATTTTAAAAAAATTGTAAACAAAAAAGTTTTACATTGAAAATTAAATATAATTTCAGTTTTTCGTAAAATACAATTTTAAAACTAACTGACAATTTAAATTCAAACTGTCATCAATAACCTATAAAACTATAAAATATTAGAGGCAAACGCTGCGTACAAAAATTAATTATAAACAAGAAAGAATATAAATAGATCAAAGATGCATCAGACTAGAGGTTAGAACAAATATTTAACAGTAAAGACCCAATCAAGAATAATCAGCAATCAAAAAGTGAAAAAATAGTTGACAATGGATTTTTTAAAAATTCTTAGGAAAGTCCGGGATAGATGGAGGAAGAAGTCGCTAGTCTGTCACAACAGCGCCTCAGTCGTTGACTGGAGTTGTTCTTTTCCAGTGCCACGCTTAGTTTTGCTCGTGAGTTTCATATGCATTTTAGAAGAAAACCTCATTTATTTTTTTTTGATGAGCTGAAAAAATATTTTATAATGGATGTCTTTGTTATGTGATTAAGTTAGTTTAAATGATTTCGACGTAAGATCAATGCTATAACTCAAGTGTATACAAATTTCGAACCCAAGGCGTACTCTCACACAGTTTGTGGGCCCTATTATTACACAAACAAAAAATGATAAAACCAAATTGAAACAAAGTACTTAATCTTTTTTTAGCCGTTTGAGTGACGTTTTTATTTTTTATATTGTTTTCTCGGAATCATGCAACTAAAATAAATTATGTAAAACTAAATAAAACAAAGAAAGCTCGGGATAACTTAACCATTCACTCCTGTTTTCTATTTAATTTTTTTACAATATTTTTGCTTGTCTAATTGTGTTCCTTTTGTGCTAACATTAAATTCAATTAAACTTATTTTTAAACCGTTAAAAAAATTTAAACAACCCGGAGACTTATATTCTACCAACCCACTGTTTTTAAATTATTTACACTATTTGTTGCTCATTTAATTGTGCTGGTTTTGTGCTGAATTGTGCTAACATTATTTTTAATTGGGCTTAATTCTAATAAATAAATAATCAAGACAAAAACGGAGTCAAACTTGCTCGCCAGTATTTTAAATGTTGTGACCATTTTTTTGGTTTATTTAATTGCGCTTGTTTTGTACTATCATTATTATTTTTCTCTGAACTTATTTTTAAACTGCTAAGAAAAATTTAAAAAAATCTGAGAACTAACTTAACTATCAATCCCGCCCTTTTCATTTTAATTTATTTACCACATTTTATACTTTTGTAATTGTGATCGTTTTGTGTGAAATTATGTTAACGTTAAATTAAAATAAAATCTTTTTTAAACTAATAAGAAAATCGAGTTTTGTTAACAAAGATTTTTGGCGTAAACTCATGCAATCTTATCAGTCTTAATAAATTTTCTATTTTATGGTTAAATCTAGAAATTTGTTATTCTGGTTTAGCTGTCTGTTGTTGGTTATTTTTGTAACCATTTTATACTAATAATTAAACAAATAAATAAAACTTTACAAGTATATAAGTCTACATTGGTAATAAAATTAAAACTTGGTTACCAGTTTGCTCTATTAAAATTTTTTATTGAATCAATAATAAACAAAATATTGTACAAAAAATTTAATAAAAAACTGGGTATCAGTTAAGTTTTTTCTGTTAGAGAAAAATGTCTGTTTTTTATAAAAGAAAGGGGGGATTCAGTACGTTATATGACTTACTGTTTAGCAAAAAATTGCAATTAAAATATAATTTCAATCATGAAACCAAACAAGCAGGCTACGACTGGCTCTCTTCTTTTCTAGTATGCACACTTGACCTTTCTGTCCGGCAATCTGAAGGGGTTTCTATTGGAAGAACAAAGAACTTGTCAAAGAGCACTTTGACCTCTTAGAAAATGTTTTGAAATAAAATGGTCTTATAGATAAACCTGGACACTTTTTCAACATAGATGAAACAGGTTCACAACTGAACAACAAACCTGGAAAAGTAGTTGCCTTGACAGATTCTAAGAATGGAAAGTTATCTCAATATTAACATATGTAAATGGAGAGGGTACATTCTTGTCTCTTTTTTTTAGAAAATAAACAGATTCTAAAGCAGGAGTTTTGTGACGGTTGGCCACCTCGCGCTGAAGTACAAATGTCTCTAAAGTCTTTAAAAATGAACTACTATTCTGCTTGGTCTAACTACATGACCAATAATCCCTTAAGGAAGATTACTCGACTACAGTTTGGTACACTTCTTAGCTTAGCTTGTGGTAACTCAGCAAACGTAAATAATGGAATTAGCGTTTTTAGAACCTGGCGAATCATTTCATTTGAATCTGATGCAATACCAGACTATGTTTTTCCGTCAGAATCTACAGACTCTAGGCTTTTAGATTCATCTCATGTTTTCTAAAACCACATGACCGGTGTCGATGTTACTGGTTCTAGCAGTTCATGAAATTATGTCACTGTTGCTGGTCTTAATTGTTCCTGAAACGTTAATAATACTGGTACTTTAAGAAACTATGAAGATGTTCTTGTGCTTGGATTTTCTGATCAATACGAGAATATGTCCCTTGAAGTTATTGGACAAAATACATTCAGTGCCTTGTGTCAATAATTGTGTCTGAAAAGATAGGTTTAAACTAAATCAACAGTTTTAACCTCTCCGAAAAATATAGTTGCTCTTAAAAAAAGATGTAAGAGAGTTAAAGATTAAGATAAAGAAAGAATGACAGGAAAGAAAAAAAGGACAGCAAATAAAAAAAAGAGAGAGACAGAAAGAAGTTACAGAAAGAAAGTGAAAATAAGACGCAAACAACAATTAATAAAAGAAAGAGAACGCAAAAGAAAATATTAATAATAATACAATTTGCAACGATAATCTTTATGAAAGCGACTAGGATGAAAATTATTGTGTATGGTGTAAAGAGAACTACAGTAAAACAAAACGAAATGAAGATTAGATTAAATGTGTGTCATGCTGTCGTGTGACATATGAAGATTGTACAAGATTCAAGATTACTGTGGAAAGCGAGATTCTCAAAAAAAGATAACTTCAGAATGATTAAATGTTCTAAACCTTGATTTAGTAACGTATACTAAAGGTCTATCAATCGCTAGGAGAAGGTGCATCTAACTAAAATACCCCCGCGAAAGATGGACTATCAACGAAAAAAAAAATAAAAAATCATAGTTCTGTACAGTAACACTAAAAATAGAACTAACACTTTAGAAAAACACGACGTAATGTATAAGCTAAACTGTACTGAATGCAATGTGTTGTTATATTGGTCAAACCAAACAGAATGTTAAAAATCGGATTGGTAACCATAAATATAACTGCAACACAAAAAAAGCGATAAGGATTTACCAGTTCACCAAATAGACACGGGAGAAAATTTCGATTTTAACAATCCCACGATTGGGATGGGATGGGTGGATTGTTCCACTTGATATTATTCTGTAAGTTTTGTTTTAAAAATTACGAGTATCTATTAATTAATTTTGTTGTTGAACTACGAGTTTCAATAAATTACAGTGACTTGATGAAGTGCTCGCTGGTAGCACAAAACGTTGCCACAAAAATAGTTTGGTTTTGCATGCTTCTCCTAAGCGAAGAAGTCGAAATTAGTTGTTGTCATATATACATACATATTATAAAAACATATACCAAATCCTTGACATTAGCAAGTTTCGGAAGAAATGACTAGAATCATGGTTCAACTATCCCGGACAAAATTACGCATAAAATTGTCTTAATTACATTGAATGAATCACTACTTTAACAATATTTTTAAGTAATCTCGGTCTTGCTCTTGGTCTTGAATATAGAGTTTTCATCTTGTTCTTCGTCTTGCACGCAAGACTCTTGCAGTCTTGCATTTTTACACCGTACTATGAATGAAACTTCACAAAAACAATTTTTAATGAATATTTGATTAATAACGAAAGATTAAGTTACTTTAATAAAAAATTAAAATTCCTGTCTAACCCACATAAATTATAATAGACACGACATTCTACTAAACCTGCAATAAGAACGATGGTACAGAATATTAAGTTACTTTATTTTTAATTTACATCTAACAAGATTTAATTTAAATTTATACTCAATAAACTATCAAAATACAAATACATAATTACGTAAGCAAATGTTATTCATTTTAATTCTTAATTTTGAGGGACCTTAAAATTGTGTATACCTACATTTTTTATTGAATGGCTAAATTTAAATTAGAGACAAGTAAAGATATTTGCGAAGGTACAAACTTGTTCAAATGTGCTAAAAGATCGACATTTTTTTCCCACAAATATTAAATAGTAAACACTATTGCATTTGCAATGCGTCCGTTGTATTTTATAATAGATGTACTTTTAAGTTTTGAGAAATTAGTTGTTTTGAAAAAGGAATAACGTCCAGGCATGTTTGGGAGATTTGCATAAGTATTAAAGGCGCCAAGGCGGTTTAAAATGCTTTGTAGGTGCCTTTATAGTAAACTAAGTAAACCGTGCTTTTTGGTACAAATTTAGAATTAAGAATTTGGGACTTTTTCACAAGTTGTTATTTTACGAGTAATTTTATTACTTGTATATACTTATATTAGATCATATAAATGTAAAGAGTTTATACTCGAACTCAAACAAATATTAAATTAATTCAAATAAGCTAATGTTGCTAAAATTCGTAACAGCGTCTTTCAACACTTTAGGAATCGATGAGAATTAATATTTTATTGGTACCTATCTACCTATATGGTTTCTATTCAGATGTGACAGAAAAATATGTTTTATTTAAAATATCGTTTTGTTTAAATACTTATAAATACAAACCTAATAAGCTGACCGAAAATAAACAAGATTATTCGTCAAATAGAACAATACCTACATTTCCAAATTTCAGCTTGGAATTATTCCAGGCTCTGCGACGAAAATTAGAGATTCACAGCATTGGTTTGGTTTTTAAAAGATTGGCTTGAAATCAAAATATCCTTTATCGAAGGCAATTTACACGTCAACTAAAGATATCAAAAATAAATCAAGCAAGTATTCAAACTGAATTCGAAGAAAGCTAAATTTATAATTTATACTTCCTTACTACTTACATTGCAACGTTTTTTGTTTATCTAGCTGAAGTCTTGTTTTAGTTACAACCGCAGACAAGCATAATCGAGTACACAAAGTACATATTAAGTTAGGTCAGTGTAAAAACAAAGAAATAAAGATTGGTATTTGCTGTAATTATTTTATTAACAATTTATTTTGTAGATGACGGATAATTAAAGAGAATCATAATTAACGCATGAAGACGTTTTCAAAATACGGATTTCACAGCATTTATATACTTATTTAAACAGACAAAACCAGAAAAAAGTTTTATTTAACGCCACAAGAAAACGTCGTTTATCAGAAACACGCTGTATACTAAATTACCTCATAATTCGGGATCAATCAGAAGTCAAGCATCAAGCCTATATCCTGCTTATTTCCCGTAAATAAATCTAGTCTTGCTATAACCAATGAATTAGATTATTAAATAAATGTAACTATGAATTTGGGTTTAGTTTGCGTTATCTCTTTGCTTCAGTTTGAAGTTATGAAGTAACCTATGCAATAGCAGTTGGGTAATTGTTTATATCGTTTATATTGTAACGATTATTAAAAACTAATTTATTTATACTAAAAATATGTACACGTTTATAACTAACTGAACTAATTAAATCTACTTACACTAATTTATATAGCACTATAACTTACTCGAAAGATAATGTCCGCGGATAACTTCTATTTATTTAAACACTAACGCTTGTTTACAATAAAGTCGCACACGGTTTTAGTTAGTCGTATTTAACTCGACACCCGTTAATCATTTATTTAAACTTGAATAATCTTCTCAACACTGCCGACTTCGAATTACTGAAATAATTGACCTATGATTCATTTGTGTCGCTTTTATATAATTTGGCAATCCGTCGAGAATCTTCTATATTCTTTCGTGAACGTTCTAGACGTGGATAGTAGCTTCCTGAATGCTCTCGAAGCTGAACGTCTCAATATTATGGCAGTGAGCTGTAACACGTGCAGAGTACGTGCTCCCAGGGGATTAACTACTTTTGCAGAAGGAGCAAGAAAAAGTTTGAAAAAGCTTGGAGAAGCTTAAAAACCAAGCCAAGCTTGTATCCACATACATCAAGCCCAAGTTAAACATTTATTTTTAAAAAAGCTCGACTTTGAAATTCAAGCTAAGCTTTTTACGTTTTAAGCCACGCTACTTGACTTGGTGAATATATAATGAAAATCTACCATAAGTACAGAAATTTTCTAGAATGGAAAATTGTGTTTCACAATTTGTTTGCACTTCATCCTTGAAAATCGTTATTTTTAATCCTTATTTAATCTTGATTATCTTCTAATGCGGAACAAAAAATAGCGTATCTAGATACCACTACTACGTACTAAAGTGCTTTTTAATCCATAGAAGATTTTTAGTTACATATTGGCTTCAGTGAGGATTATGTTAAAACTAGCATCCCTTTATCTTTTTGAATTGTGTAATAGTGTTTAGAACTAAATTTAAACAATTTTATTAGAATTTTTTTGTAATATTTATACGCTTAGCAGTAAAGTCAGCTTAATTTAACCAGAAACGAAATCTATCATAAAAGTATAAAAAACAGCATGCTTACAGCGAGGTGTTGAAGTTTCACGTCTGTTTGTCATCAATACAATTTGTAATGTCAACGTATCTATTTATATTTAAAATAAATAAATTGTTTAGTGTTGAAAAATGATTTAATCTTCTAGAAGTATGTAGTTTTTTTTAAAGAAAAGAACTTTTAATTCAGACCACGTTGCCGGTCAATGAAGCAGAACGTGTAATGAAAGGTTAGGGCGTGGCATCCCTCCATGTAATTCAGTACCAGGGTAGCATAATACGTAAAGACTGAATACTACGCCCCGCCGACTGAAACTGAAGAAAACATAAATAATCACACTTACTTAATCCACGTAATATATAACTATCGAAATTATATAAATACGATTGGAAATTATCGGAAATCATTTATACAATTGGCAGACGTCGAAATATTGGCAAAATTGTGCCATCTGTTCAGTTGAGAATATTGGAAAGGAACAGGATTGTAGCACTTCGAATGAGATTGAATTTGAAGCCGTGGTCGTATATCGGAAATCGTTGCCTAAAGGGCGTTGTTTCCATTGTAAGCGCACAATCGCATTTCATGTGAAGCCCACAGATTGATTTAGTGGTGTTAGTTGAAAATATTGGAAAATTAACAGGCTTTCATAAAACATAAATAGTATTTATTTTGGATTTTTGGGCAACTGCCTTACATTGATCAAAATTACTAAAAAAAATTACAAAACAATAAATTAGATAACGTTTTTGTTGTTAGTTTTGTTACTTAACTGTTGACAATTTCAATCTGTATTTAGCATATTTTTTTCGGGTTTTTTGAGTATTAAAATAACAAAATATTTCACTTACCAGCGATTTGTTACCGAATATATAACTCTTACACCAAATAAATTTTAAACCTTGTTTTTTGTCGGTGGTAATTAGTAATATTATTGAATTTCAACATTTGCGTAATCTATATTCGTTGTTTCGTTTTTTTCTAATTTATTGAAAATAAAAACACAAAACTTAGAATATGGTAATAACGCATACTCGTATTTTTTTACAAATTTAATGTTAATTGAAAGAGCATTCGTAGCTGAAATTATATTTTCCAAGAAACTAAAAGAGCACAACAAAATGGCATCGTCCCCTTTTGCCTACCACCTTGAAAAATTTATAACACTGTAGTAGATTTTTACAATTATTCTTATTGCCTACTCCCAAGCACAACCTCACCGCAGCCATCACATTCTTCTATACCAACACCGGCTTAAAAAATTGTAAAAAAAAATTAAAAGCCTCGAAAACTACCGACAAGAACAAACTGAATGTAATAACATAATATTACCTAGTCAATGTAATTTCATTCGGTCTTTAAAATTCCCTTAAATTAACCATTTTTTAAGCGCATTTTATATACAGCATTATTTGGCACAATTGTATGCATACGTGGATTGTGATATCAACAAGACGGTGCACTAGTTCATAAGAACCAAGTAAAGGCAGTATAATAATTTTAAAAAATGGTGATATACAACCGCAGAAGTGATAAAAAGTGTTGATCACACATTTGCTATGGTTTATTTCAATCGTTTGTTTTGTCTTATATTTCAATGGACTATTTTTAAGTACCATTAAGAGATAAATAATCCAGAATTAGTTATCATTGTAGTTTGAGACAAAGTTGTAGACCTGGTTTTAAAGAAATTTGTACTTATAGATTTACGCATCAATGTAATTACATATATTACAATTACGTTTCAAGTAATAATGCCATAATTAATAATTTTTTTTCGATATTGTGTTTAAGATCGCGCTCATATAAATGTTTTCGAGTAACAAAATAATAATTATTATTTGACTTATTTTAGCATCCCGTCTCATATTTCTATGTCAAACTTTTAAAAACGGCCACCCTGTATGCGTAATATTAAATATAACAAACAAGTTAGATCAAAGAAAAAAAGATTTAATTCAACAGATAAAATGCGATGTAAAATGTATTCAGAAATCAAAAATAAACAGCAAACACTTGAAACCACAGCAAAAGTCAATTTTGTTATAACAATAGTTTACCAATTAATCACTTGCTCAATGTAATTAACTAATTACGTTAAGTGACAATATAAAGAAATCATTGCTTAAGAACCTAAGTTATTAAAGTAGAATTAGTTGAAATTAACTTTCTAAAAAATTATAATTCGTAAAACTAATAATTTGAAAATTATATTTGGTAAACACGAGCGTTCAAAAAATAAATAAATATACAACGCGACAATAAATTACACATATGTATTTCAATCAATATCTATAATCCGGTGTAATCATAGATAGGGATTTACACATTTAAATCCAAGCATACTCTTCCATACATGGTTTCCTGTGAAGAGAATCTCTCCTAAAGCTCTCACGCCTACGCTACGGCTAACCCTAAGCTTTTATGCATAATCCGCTGGATCAATCACTGAAAGTTTAAGCTTTATTGTATTCGGCGTCGCTCGAACCCTCGCTTTCCCCTGAAATCAGTCTCCCACATATTATGAATTCCTGATAATAAAGACGCCATTTACGGGAAAGCTCCTGAAAGCTTTCCATGTTCACTACCTGTTGCTGCATTTTCCTTTCAGCGCATGGGCATGAAAAGCTTGACCTAATATGTGCATTAGTTTGAAATAACAACTGTTTATACATTTATTGAAAACGTTTGATGAAATTACAATAAACAATATAAAAATTAAGAAGTGGCATTAAAATAAAACTAAACTCATATCGAAAGTATACCTTAAAACAAAATAAAGGTATGAAAATAGAGAACGCAAAAATAATGCCAGAGTAGAATTAGAAACAATAATTGTTAACACGTAATTTTAAGTATACATGTACTATACATAAGTTAAGTTTCTTGCAAACATTACTTAAAGTAAAAATTACAAAATAAAAATACTGTCAAGACAAGTGTATACTCATTCCTCGCTATTCTAGGGTGGCAGTACCCTCCTTTATAAGTAGTTAGGTATAGAAATTTCAGTTCTAGTAGTATAGTTATGTCACTCAAGACTTACAGCCGTATTCATAGTCGTTCGCCGGCGACTCGCTGGCGTTTCTCCGCTCGCCAAAAGGAAATTTCAATGCATAATCGTTCGCCAGCAACGACGCGCATGCGTTCTACCACAAACTTCAGTGAAAACCTAGCAAGTCGCTGGCGAACGGTTGGAGGTAGTCGATACCATCTCCGGCAATTCTCTGGCATTTGGCAATTGCGAATTTTGGTTATTTTTAAAAATAAAATTGAACGTGAATTAAATATAATTTATAATTCAAACAGAGACATTTTTGATCTGCAAATTTACATACCTCGTCGGTATCAAATAAAGAAACCAGTATAAATGTTTTTCTTTATATTTTTATTTAATTTTTCTTATTTAAAAGCTGACATCTGACTATTAATTTAAATATTATAGGTATATTCGAGACATGGAAAACTCTTTAGAAGTTTATCAATTTAAAAACGGTACAGATTTAGAAAAATTATAGTAGTTGACATTTTACTACCAATAATACAAGACCACAAACGAAATTACTAATAGAGGATTACCGGTTCTTGTGTTAATTGCTATCTATCTGAATTTGAATAAAAAATTCTTTTTTCATCGTAAAAACACAATTAATATGTTTACTATCGTACATAGATAACCAGTTGCAGAAATTTGATATATTTGAACACGTGCATTTCATGTAAAGAAATGAAATGCGCATGATCAGTAAGACAAACTTTTGCCGGCGTGGCGAACGGCGGGAGAACGACTGTGCAACACAAATTATGTTTTCGCCGTTCGCCGGAGAAACCTCCAGCGAAACTGCCAGCAAATCGCCGGCGAGTTGCTAGCGACTCGCCGGCGATCGTCTATGAATACGGCTGTTAGTCAACGTTGTTAAAATAAACAAGCATTTTTTATTGTATACATTTTCATCCGAGTGTGACACGAAGTCATGACGTGTTACAATTGCGTATCAGCGTCATAAACACATAGTTCTTCGAATCGAATATAATTAATTAATTAATTCAACTCATTACGTGAAACTCAAATTCTGAAGCGCGCATCAGAATTTCTCGAAACAAAGCATTGCTACAAGAAAGAAGCTCCTAGGCTACCAGATGATAGCGAAGACAATTATAAAGGTCAGATAATCCCATTTATTATCCTTAATTTAACTCAAATTTCTTAAAACCAATAATATGTCTACAAATTACAATTGCATGATAATGTAAGAATTTTAAGAAACAAGCGTACATTTCTGAAACGTATTTGTACCAGTTTGCAACAATATTTAGATAAATAGACGCATCCGAAAATTTAAGTCAAATTCGTAGACAATATGAATAATGACTTATGTGAAAAGGCTATTAACACTTTCGATGAAGTATTTGAAAACGTTTATGAGTAGGATTACGACCATGAATTTAAGAAGAAGTTTTTCCAAGAACGTTCAGAAATAGATGCTATGTTTTCAAAACTCAAGTTAAAGGTTACTGAAACACTGCAAAATATTCCAAAGGACAATACTGCGTCTTACAATTTAGTCTCGAATAATGTCAGTTGTAATTATTGTAATCAAACTGATCATTACATTAGTCGATGTGCCTCGTTTTTAAAATTGAACGTTAAGTCTCGTATTGATAATGCTAGATCAAAAAAGTTATGTTTGAATTGTCTATAAATCATCTCGCTACTAAAAATGCAAAAGGGCTCATAACCAGTGGCGGCTTCTCTATTAGGTCATTTGGTCAATGACCCTCCAAAAATGAATAAGAAAGGTATTTTATTTGCTTTAAAATTACCGAAAATTTGCGTTTCAATCAAATTATCAGCGTTTAAATTTCATGCGTTTAAATAATTGTCAATTTAAACGCAACAGATACGAAAGCTTGCGAATTTACCCGAGGCTGACACGTACTTGTGCCCGCATTTACATTATATTACGATGATAGTTATTGTAATCAAGAGTGATACACACATAATACAATTTTTTGCGAGTTAGAAAAGAAGATAAGTAAATGTTTAAATGCTTTCGCAGGGTCTTCAGCCTACGCCAACGATAATACGTAGTGCAATTATCTTTGAGTGCAATGCTTACATTGCTTACGTGACTTACGTCATCTATCGTTATCTTCGTAGCACGTGTGTGTTAAATACAGATTTCTTATCACATATCACAAACTTTACAGTCGATTTTCTTAGTTGATCGATAATATTCATTTGTAAGGAACGACTTATCGTTTTTGTTTCATAATAACTGTGGTACAAGACGTTAAAAAATGAATAGCTAATAATTGTTTACACATCTAGAATTTAAATTTAATGCTCGTCCTCAGCCTTTACTTCAAATTCGACCAACCAGTAAACATAAAAATAAAGAAGTTTACAGTAATTTTAAAGAATCTGTGTATGATTCGTTAGATTGGATTTGTGGATTTAAAATAAATAATAGATTTTAGTGATCTAGGTTTACTGTTTTCAGATGATGCATTAATTATGTTGTAAAAATAATGTTACGGACTTATAGCATTTAAAAGAAAAAGTAGAAACCAATTGTGAAGTCAATTAAAGACTATAATAAAAAAGTGGAAAGAGACTACGCAATTAGCAATACTATGAGACAAGAAAAATGTGCATTTCTATGCTAAGCATTGAAAAATCATTGTAAATTTTAATAAGTTTGTTATTTATCATTTTGCTAATTGTAATTATAGACGAATATCTTAAATCTTAAACATAATTGATCTTAAATATAAATCACGTTACTGTAAGAATGTTTTTTAGCCTTTTTGCGATCATTGCGGTTTTTTTTTAATGACCCTCTTGTATGATTGACCACCAGCCGCCACTGCTCATAACACTGTTTTACATCTAGAAAATGAATATTGTAACCGAGAAACCACCACCAAGTAGTAGTAGTTTAGGAGGAGTAGCGTCTTCTTTATTTACGGCCCCGAGTCCATCAAATGTTATTTTACCCACTTGTTTAATTGAAGTAAGGGATGCTTACGGCACCTATCATATTATATCAGATTTGACACGATTGCGCCCATAAGAATTTTTGAATTAAATACTTTAATGTACGGGACTCGACCAGCATCTTTTATTGCAACGCGTTGTGTAACCGAGGTTGCTTCCGAAGAAAAACACTAAATAGTGCCGGGTTTTTGTTGCGCAAATGGGCGTCTAATAGCGAAAATATACTAAAGGACTTGTATTCAAATAAAGAAAATATAGTATTTGTAGGTGAAGAATCAGAAAGTTTAAAAACCTCGTCTAAAACTATGTGCAGCGTTAGGGTTAAATGAGTTAATGCACAAGGTTTTAATAACTATAGGGGATTTTAACATTTCATCTGTTAGTTACTATTCCGATTCAACTATTAAGTTGTCTTGGATTCATTCGTGTCGTAGTAAATGGAAAAGTTTTGTTTCTCACTGAGTGGCTGAAATCCAGTCTAAATCTAACCCATCGTCATGGTATTACGTTAGCAGTCATGAAAATCTCGCTGATATAATCTCTACAGGATCTACTCCTACTGAACTTAGTTCAAACGATTTGTGGTAAAAAAACCATCGTTTCTTCTTAACATCAGTTTCAAACCAAAACCCTTTAAACCAATCGATGGCGAAACTAGTGCGGAGGTTAAGGTTCTACTTGCACAAAATACGGAATTGACTGAAATAATAAGGGCATTCGGAAATTAGGCAAAAACCTAGCAAGAAAAATAATTAAGAAATGCTTAGTATGCTGCAAACACAACGCGCAACTTTGCAATCCAAATATGACCTTCAAATAGATCGAGTATTTCTCGACCTTTTTCAAAGGTTGGTATTGATTTCTTTGGTCCATTTCACATAAAGGAAGGTTATCGTAGATCCCGCAAAATAGTAAAGGTTTATGGCTGTGTATTTATTTGTATGGCAGTAAAAGCGGTTCATTGCGAATTAGTTGAACAATTGACGACCGAAGCATTTATAGCCTCCTAAAAGGTTTATTGCCAGACGCGATTTGCCTGAGGAAATATTTTGTGATAACGGTAAAAATTTTGAGGAGCAAAAAATGCAATCCATGATATTTCTTAATTTTTAAAAAGGGACGATTTTCAAGGGAGTGTGTTTAAGGAATTAGCAGCTCAAAATATTAAAATTATTACCTCACGAGTTCCTCACCAAGGAGGTTTATGGGAGGCGGCCGTTAAATCTTTTAAACGCCACATTGATAAATTAGTTAATAATGCGCTCTTAACCTATTTAGAACTTTACACTCTCATAACTGAAGTCGAATGTACCCTAAACTCTCGACCTTTAACCGCACTTAACTCAGATCCAAACGATCTGACCTATTTAACACCGGGTCATATCTTGGTTGGAGATTACATGAAGGCTCTACCTGAAGTTAGTTTAATTCATGAGCCTCTTAATACCTTATCACGATGACAGTACACACAATATCTACATTCTCAATTTTAATATCTGAAGATAATGTCCCGTCAAAACTGTGGAAGATGGCATTAAATATCGCTACATCCTGGGGCTGATGGTATAATAAGATCAGTCACTCTGAAAACTGCTTGTGGTGTAGTGCAAAGGCCTGTAGTACGTATAAGTGTCTTACCAGTGCAATAACAGTGTTTTGTAAATATGGTGTACTTGTGAACAAAATCCGTTATTTGTGTTTAGATTAAGGTTACACGTAATTAGCTTGTAGTAAATTTTATGTGTGAATACTTGTGAACTTCTGATTAACAAGATTTTGATAATATTAGTATGTATATGGATTAGGTCTACATTTTGAAATTATGTACTTAGTTGGTAATTTCGAGACTATGTTAAGACAAGTGTATAGTCACCCCCTGCTATTTTCAAGTAGTAGTAGGTAGAAATTTCAGTTGTACTAATAGTTATGTCACTCAAGACTTAGTAAACGTTGTTAAAATAAACAAGCATTTTTTATTGTATACATTTTCACGCGAGTGTGACACGAAGTCACAATTATGCTTTAGCGTCATAAACAATTGCATTGCCCTTATATAATCCGTTCACTAACAAAGAAATAGTCTAAATACTAAAAATAAGTGGAACAAATGAACAATGACTATAAAAGCATTAAACTGCATATAAAATATCAAAACTATTGCGTCAGGTGTAGGCAGCCGTTTAGTCAACTTCATGTTGTATGTAAGATATGTGAAGAGGGTTTCAGATATTACAGTAATGAAACAAAGAGATCTTTACCCTTTGGAAAATTATTGATAAGGCGAAAGCCAATAAACCACCATGACTGTTATTTCTATATGTGTAATGTACGTGGATACTACACAAACAATTGAGAAAAGAACTGGTGTGGTAACCACACAACTTTCCTATAAGGAATAATGAAGGAATGTATTTTTATAAGGTTATGTTGTCATAAAACCACTTTAAAGTGGTGTGTACACGTTTCTATTGACTTCTAATATAATTACTTATTAGAACGTCTTCAAACTTAATTCTTAAAAAACATAGGAAAAATTGCAATGTCGTACTTAGGTTTTCAGCTTTACAAGTTTTCTATAATTTTGTTCTATAAGTTAAAAAAATGTCAAGTCATATTTACTTTGCATAAAAAAATGATTTGCTTATTGAAATTCCAAACATTAAAAAACGTACGAATATGATACTTTAACTAAGCAATTTACAAACAATCGGCTGTAGTGTAGTGTATCCAATGGTCTTCCCAAGGTCTCCCATTAGGCTGCACTTCTAAAAGTTTTTATAACAATCACCGCCGCTTTAATTAAAAACTAATAAAATAGCTAATGTTCAACGGTATTCTAAGAAATACAAACAACAAATGTCATTCAAGAACCAAAATGTATTTATTTATTTTTTCTATAAAAAATCGTCGCAGGCAGGATTCGAACCTAGATTATATATGACATTCACTTTAAACTACAAATTAATATCTAATCAACTGTTAATCCTAAAAATTTTTTTTTGTTTGAATAAATTGTTAGGAAGAAATTATAAAATTAATTTGAATAATTTACATACGTACAAAATTATATAAGAAAAACTGTTAAAAAATGGCGGATACACTCACTGCCGGTTTCTTTATCAGGCCCATCTTTTGATAGAATCGAGGGAATATGAAAAGCCAGCTCCATGCCAAATTTCGTTACACACACGCAGACATACATAGACGCCCAAATTTTTTTTGTCAAAAAAACATTTTTCTGATTCAGGAGACCTTGAAACGTAAAAAATACAAAAAAAACTTTTTGAAAAAAAATTGCGATCGCGGTACGTTATAGAAAAGTAAAAACATCGTTTATCCAAGCCACAAGTCTGCAATTAGGTCAGTTCCGCATGGTTCAGACGTGCCAATACCTGAGAAACCTACAAATTTAGAAGTAGAAGATGTTATAAGCACTTCTAAACCCGAAATTGATGAAGACAACTTTAGCGATGCCATTAAAATATCGAGCATTTCTAAGCAACCACAGTTATTTTCCTAGGCCAAACTTAACGACTAATGCCCGTACCTATAGTCAATACTTCGCTCAAACTCAGTCTCAAGCATTGCTCAAGTCGGCAAATGCTCACTATAGTCGTAACTTAGCAATGTAACTAAACTCCGCGCGTGCTTACGAACGATTTTTCTTGAGTGGCGAAACACTCAACCTTGAGACGTTTCAGTTGTCTTTTTACTTTCCTTATAAGAAAAGTATAGCAAACGCAATTTTTTTTCAAAAAACTTTTTTTGCATAATTTTACGTTTCAAGGTCTCTTATATAATTTTGTACGTATGTAAATTATTCGAATTATTTTTAGTTTCTTATAGAGATAATTCTACCTAACAATTTATTCAAATAACACATTTTCTAACATTAACAGTTTATTAACTATTTTTTAATGTTTTCAAATAAATTCACAAATATAATCTAGGTTAGAATTCTGCCTGCAACAATTTTTTTAGAAAAAAATTCCATATCTTGAAGGGAAAGCAAGATACGTTAAAAATAATAATTTTTACTAATTTACTAAAGGGGGAAAGCAATATCGAGGCGCACAAATATAGGACTTAGTCAATATGAAAACAGAAGCTCAATTTGCCATTTTTCGGTTAATATCTTAATGAAATCGAGGAACAAATTTAAAAAAAAATTATAGTATGCTAGGAAGTCAATACAAAAGTGTGCATATCACTTCAAAGTGGTTTTATGACAACATAACTTTAAAAAAATATGTAGACATTCCTTCATCATTCTTTATAGGAAAGTCGTGTGACCACACCAATTTTTTTACCTATGGTTTTGTTTTTCAGGTAGAAGACGTTATAGGGTATTATTGGGATTTTTATTCATTTACCAGAAAGCTTAAAGCTGTTCTTTTGCAAAATGGAAATGTTTTGTCGGTACCGGTTGCTCAATTTGTGCAAATGTAGGAGAGCTACGCAAATATTAAAGTATTGCTTGAAAAAATAAAATACAACGATCATAGTTAGAAGATTTGTAAGGATTTGTAAGGACTCAGCAGACAAGGTATACGAATTAGGTAAGTGGAAAGTAGAAAAAAGACTGGCCAAGAAGAGTTAATTTAACTCCAGGATCAAAACATGTTCTGCAATGATGGCAGATTATCTACTGATGGTCATTAAAAAGAGGCAATCCGAACCTGGAATATAAAAGAAAGAATCCAATAAACGTAGTTTTTGATTTAAAAAAGAAAGATCTTCTAGAAAGAAAAGACATTAAAGGTTTTCTTCTATTTAATTTATTATTAGTAATTTGTTTTTTGTCTTTGTATGAATAAAAGTAGTGCTTAATTTGACCCATTTTTTGATTTATTTATTCATTTAGAATCAGACAGCGTTTTCTTATTTCTTCTAGACTATATTATTTCGTGTCCTATTAACAACTCAAATTATTATATTTTCTTTTTACTGGTTTTTGAATTAGACAAGCTATACTTTGAAAAAGAAGTCCTAAGCCCCTCTCAAGTTACGCCACTGTCAAACGGTGTAATAAAAAATCATCTTTTGGCTAAAAAAGAATACATTTTTCATAGTAGTGTAGTACGTATCTCTTTTAGTTTTGTTTTTTAGAATTTTTACTAAATAATTAGTCATATTAAAAAAGAAATTGTCACGTAACTTATTTAAATCCAATTGTACATGATATATTAAAAAAAAATAAGAAACATTTTTTCGGCTTTGGAACTTGTTGATGTAAACAAAGTTGCCAACGTTTCGCCTACTTTCGTAAGGGGTTTCATCAGGGCGTAAAAGAACAAATAATTGCTACAGTTAGGTAATTAACTTGTTCACCAAGCTATATTCTAAATTCCATAGAATCATCCGGGACAGAAACATTCTGTTATTGAATTTTGGTTCATCGCACTTTTTCTATCTAGATTTGAGAGACATTTCTACTTCCGATTCCAATCCAAAATTAGCATTTTTACTTTACTTGTATAAGGTCACAGATCAAATAGGGATACTTTTTTATAAAACTGGTATTAAACCCGTATTCAACTCGACAAATAAAATCTCCATGCGTTTTCAATATGAAAGTTTGAGAAATCATAGAAATCATCAAACACCCCAGTTACTTAAATCGCGACAACGATTTTGAACTATCCCCTCTTTGGTTCCCGGTAATTACTGGTTTTTTGAACGTAACCAAATCATAGTCAAGCTTATCCTACCGCGACAAACCTTCTATAAATACGGAAACAACATCCTTTTACGTCACTTTTTCTAATGTACTCTGTGCGAAGTCCCAAAACGATTACCAAAATAGTCCCTCCTTGACATATTCTTATCAGTTTCAGCTTGATAAATGATCCAACTCTTCATTACAGCAGGGTCCAGTATGTTATAAAAAACGTGGACGTACCATCTATCTAAACGTGCTTTACAGAAGTATTTTCTTGTCATTTGTTCCACTTCACACTTGGTTTCATTATAATATAGTATCGTTTCTAGTTTTTTCTTTGTTCCGTTATCTATAACTAAGTTGTAGTAAAATGTACTTAAAACAAGTACATGTTTATTTGGTCTGGGTTGGTATTTAGTAACAAGTAATTAGTAATAATACACTTATCAACTGATAAAATTGCCGTTTTCGCCCTCTGTTTTTCACAGAATTCGGAATTTCCTTTTTGGAACGATTTACTGTTGCCACCAACGTAGCGAAGCGTTCTTAAAGTGTCTAGAAACTTCGGAACGTTCATCGAAAATAATGGATTATTTTGGATGCAGATAACGGAAGAATATATATTGAAAGAAAGATACAGTCCAGTTTCCGAATTGAGTCGGAAGAAGAGTTAAGAAGACTTTGTCGGTTTAAATAAATAAGTGATTTGCGTGTTAAGATAAATAAATAAAGTGCACGTGCTAGTGAAAAATAAATACGGCGTTTTACATGTTTTTAATAGAAACAAATACCGGTTTAGATAAACAGCAGTGATCCGCGAACATTATTTTTCGGGTGATAGTAAGATATAAATAAATGTAAGTTGTTTTCTTAAATACCGTTGCATTTTATTAGTGTTATTTAAAAGTAGTTAAAATAAATTGTGTAAATATTTAGTTTATAAATAAATTAATTTGAAAATTCGTTACATTGGTGATACAGGTGTGCGGTAATTGAAACCCGTGTTTATAAACTTAGTTTATTAAACTTGTTATTTTATCAGTGCATATAATTAGTCACTTAATAATAAAAAATGCGGTCGCTCTTAAAATTTAGAGTAAAAAGTATAATAATAATAAGTGAAAGAAGAATGGTGACAAAGAAACATTGCGATTTAAAAGTTGCGGATTTAAAAAGAGAAGTGGTACTATAATTGTGTTACAACAACAACTACCGAGAAAATTTAGAAGAGAATGGAATAGACGTTGATTGATATATGTTTGAAGTTCACGAAGTAATTGATTTCAGTAGCCTTATTAGAAAAATTCAAAACAATTCTAGAAAAGTGGAAGAAAATGTTAAAAATTAAAAAAAATACAAGCAAGTATTGGAAACAGAATAAAAACTATCGAGGAACAACTACAGGTTGGTGGTGAAAAGCAGGTTAAAGCTGTTCACGAAATCGCAGTTTACAGCTAATGGTTGGCGCAACAAGCAAAACGCAAAGTCCCTAATAGTGGCCTTACGTAAAGAAGCGCATGGAATTGACTGTTCCTGATCACCCTCAAGAAAATTACGAATTGTTAATTTCACGTTTAGAAAGGAGATATGGAGATGCTTTTATCTTCAACAAGTGTACCAGGCTCACATTAAAAATCGGGTTCAAAAAGCTGCCGAAAGTCTTTAAGAGTTTGAGGCTGACATCGCCAGACTAACACGGCTTGCGTATCCTACAGCGCCAGATATCTTCTTGGAGCAGTTGGCTATTCAAACCTTTGTAGGCGGCCTCCGAGACGGATGAGCTGCAACAAGTATAGTTGAAATAAAAAACCGCGGTCAGAAAGCTGCAGAAAACCTTCAAGAGTTTGGAGCTGACATGGCTAGACTGACACGGCTTGCGTATCCTACGACGCCAAATAGTTTTCTGGAACGATTGGCCATACAGACTTTTGTAGACGGAATTCAAGGCAACGAAACACAATTAACTTTACGGCTAGCTCGACTTAAAACGTTAGATGCCGCTTTAATCGAAGCTTTAAAGTTTGAAGCAGTGAAACCGGCGTTGCACCAAGGCGGCAATGAGGTCCGTTACGCTGCAGAAGTACTCGCGCAAACACCAAATACATCGAGGAAATAGCGCAACGAACGCTTCGGGAAAGAGGAGTGGCGACGTCGATCTGTGGTGAAATAGGTCACGTACGATGACACCGTACTAAGTCTAAGAAAAGAACAAGAAAAACCTCCAAAAGCCTTGAACAAGTTGAGCAAAGGAAACAAAAAATAACTTCATTTAGTCATGCACCGGAAATTACCATTCAAATGGCATCGTCTATAGAGCAATTGCACAGCATTTAACTCGATGGCAAAATCAATGGACGAAGTGTTCAGCTACTGGTTGATACGGGAGCGACAAAGATTATCATTTGTTCTGACATGTTATTGGAAAATGAGAAAACATCACCAGTAACAGTACGACTTCGAATGGCAACGGGCAAAAAAATACATACTCACGAACAACCAAAAGTGACCATTGGTTTGGGATATGGAGTATTCGACTATCAAGTACTAGTAGCCGACATCATGGAAGAAGTTATCCTGAGAATAGACGTTATAAAAAAGTAGGAGTTTCATTTGGATATAAAGAACGATGTTCTGAAGATCGACTGTAAAGAAATTCGTTTTCATTTGACAGAGAAGGCAGCCGTGTGTGTTTTATTGAGTGAAGACGAGACTCTAACTGGAAGGACTGAAAGTGTGGTGATGATACGCTTGAATAGAAATCTCCGTAAAGGTTACATTCGCGCTATTGAACCAATAAAGAGCGACTTGGGACTACTGGTTGGCAGAATATTAGTACGAGTAAAAACACACAAATTGCCAGCGACAGAATGAATACCAGATATTAAGTCAAGGCACAAAACTATAGGGATCAAGCTGGCGACTTGGTGTGGTTGTATAATCCCCAAAGATGAGATGGTTTGTCGCCAAAGCTGCAGAGGCATAAAAGGGCTCTTATGAAGTTCTGCAGCGTATTAATGACATCATATATCGCATCCAAAAGTAGTTCACATCAATCGCCTAGGTCCGTTTACTGGCGATAACAACATTACGCAAAACCAGGTCCGAACTAGGGTAATAACGAGCCAAATCAGGAATCAAGTCGAAGGAATGAACTTCAATAAGTTTATGGGCATGTACGGGCATTCTGGAGAGGCTAGGTTCAAAGTTATAATCAAAGAATAACAAAATCTGTTCCAAACACGGAATGATTACGCCATTGCACATTGCGTGAAGGAAAACATTGAGATGTCCAGAGGCGTTGCAGTCGTATTTAAGAAGTTTGAACAATGAACTACAAAAGCAGCAACCAGCGGCCGGCGGTCTTAAAACTAACGGTTGACTAACGCTTCGTTTTCTATCTGGTCACCAAGAAGTATTCACGTGCAAAGCCGTCATACGAAAACATGTAGCAAGCATTATGGAATATCAAGAAAGAAATTGAGTTTCAAAACATTCAGAAATTGGCAAGCTTGGTTGTAGCTTAGATTAACTGAATTGTAGAACAATTCCCATCCACGTAAAATATTGGCCTTTTTTACCGGTGATGCATCCAGTTTCCTGATCAGGAACAGAAAAGTCTTAAAAAGAGGGCAGTGAAGCGTTCTCAAAGTGTTTGGAAACTTCGTAACGTTCATCGAAAGAAATGGAATATTCTAGATGCAGATAAGAATATAAAAGCATTTAAAAGAAGATATAGTTCGAATTGAGTCAGAAAAAAAGACTTTGTCGGTTTAAATAAACAAGTGATTAACGTGTGTGTTAAGATAAATAAATAAAGTGTAGTAAAAAATAAATACGGCGTTATATAAGTGTACGTGTTTTTAATATAAACAAATACCGGTTTAGATAAACAGAAGTTATCCGTGGGCATTATTTTTCGAGTGATAGTAATATATAAATTAATGTAAGTTGTTTTTCCTAAATACCGTTACATTTTATTAGTGTTAGTTAAGAGTAGTTAAATAAATACGTGTACATAAACTTAGTTTTAAAATCCATTACAGTAATATTTTCTTTTGCCAGCTACTTTGTCAACGATTTATTGTCTATTCCCCCTCTATTCAAACTCGGTTTCATTAATTTTAAGGCAACGTGCTCAGCATGCCATTGATTTGTAGGCCGCGCGCCATTTATCCCTTGGTAAGAAAATCCACTTACTACATATCAGCAACCAACCAAAGCTTTATACCAAACGTATATGATTTGTTGGCCATGTATTGAGTAAAACGACATCTTGCTTTTGACGCCAGTAGCTGTAGGCGTGTAGCAGCTTCCGCAATTGGATATGAACTTGTCCGCCAACTTTGATACTAAAGAAAATTTGTTTTCTTCAAGGGCTCAGAGTGTCAAATCTTATAAAACTCATAATGTCACAAAACCGTTGCCGCGACATTGTTTCACTAAAAAAAACCAAGTCCCCACACCTTTGACCATAAGTTATCGACTTCTAAAGCACGAGTGACTTTTGGCCTTGGTTACAGTGCAATTCTGAATATGTTTAAGAGTGTAATTGTCTGTGAATAAATGGAATGCACTAAGTGGAGAGTCTTTTTGTAAAAGAAATTGGCCCAGGAATGTTATGAATTATATTCCGTTTTTGTGCACGTCCAACATTATGCTTATTACATTCCCTAACTATCCACACATCCCCACTTTTCGCAGTTTGTTTTCACTTATTTCTAGAGACACACAGTTTCTAGCAGATTTTCGTTTTTTTCTACCCCTTACAGTCTTCGAGAAAGAAAGTGAACGGTTGACGAGTAGATTGGCTTTACCAGTATCGGATGTAGAGAAATTTTTATATTTACTTATTACAGATCCTTCATCTTTTTTACTGGGAATATATCCACGATCTTCCACTTCAAATAATTGTTCACTAGCATTACTGTTACCTTCTGACATTTTTTTTAGTTCTTTTAAGTACTGTAATCGCTGTTCTAAAGGTGTGTCCAAGTGAATCTTGATAAATTTTATTTGTCAATAAAAATTTCCAAACTCTCTCGGCACAACTTTATAACACAGACAAGTAAGTACGTGCTTATCTTTCTTTAAGCGACATACACAAACTTGTCCAAAGCTGACCCAAACGGTCACTTATAAAGTAGATAATATTTAGTTTATAACGTATTATGGAATTCTAAAACATTCATTATTACAATAAATTTGCAAATTGGCCACTTTGGCGATTTTAGGACGAAGAGTAAAAAAATAGTGTTTTTAAATTTCGCATGTGTATAGATCACAAAAAGATAAGAAAACTTCCTAGAACTACAACGTTTCAATTCAAATAAACGCAAAGTGAGAACGTTTTAAAGTTCAGAAAGGGTCAAATTGACTCCTTCGGTGGTTCTAGTGTTATGCAACCAAATAATAATAAGTTAAAAAATAAGTTTTAATACTTTAACAATTCTAATTAGGAATATCAGGAACTGACAATACATCGTGATTTATTTAAATACAATTATCATAACCATAAATGCATAAATCATAACCATAAATGCATAAACTTTAATATAAAAACCAGAAAAGTTTTCAGTTTCTATCTATATTTTGACAGTCAGAAGTTTTTAGGTTAAATTTACTTAGAACCATGTTAACCAATGACATATCGATATTTTAGTGGGGAATTTTAAAAACGTACAAGATGACCACCCCAACAAATTTATATATGATCAAGTCCAATAAAGCAAACGCAACATTATAAAATTGTCGTAATTAGGTTCTTGCAAGCGATTCTAAATGTACAGTACACAGACTTGTCATTGAAAGAATAAAATTTTGAATTATCTACAAAGCCTTTTACTTCTGGTAGTAATACAATCAAGAAAAATAAGATATCATAATAATGCACATCAACGACTTTTATGATAGGAAAAATAATTTAGAATAAATGTGGCACCACCAAGTTACAAATATTTTTATTTATAATATTTAAACCCGCGCACAATAACAATCCAATAGTAATGTTTTTGTGGTTACGTTTGTTATGTTTACCTTTGCATCTACAAATCACATAATTTAAATAAAATAATTAATAGTTTAAAATACATCTTTTCGTATTAGTTGTACAATAATTTAAAAATGTTTATGGTTTTTTAGAAAGAGACAAAAACTAAACTAACAATAAAGTTAATTAAATAAATAAAAACTTCGGTTTTTAATCGCAACGCTTTTACTGCTGTGCAAAAAACCATTTTTTTTGTGTTTTCAACTTTTTTTTGAGTTGGTGAGTATGTTTCTTTTGGAAACAAAATAATTAGTACAGTCAAATGATGTATAACTGAAAACAATCACTGAAGAGATACTGTAAATGTGACAAATAAAAATATCGGTTTTATTTTAGTATATTTTGAAGATATCGTTTTTTAAAATTACAATTAAGACACAAATTAAAAACAGACCCCAGAATGTGAAATTTCAGCTCTAACATTTTCAGACATTTTTAATTATTTATGCATCGATCGGAGACGCACTGAACATATTTATAATAACAATTACGTTTTACACGACCCTTAAAACTAAACTGATGCAAACGTCATCAAAGTTACAAACCATATAACGAATACGAGACATACATACACAAACAAAATTTTCAGTTATAAGTAGTACACATTTTTCTAAGCTACATACACTACCGGCCAAAAGTCAGGGATCACTACAAAAATTGCACAAAACTGCTATACAGCAAGTATATTTAAAAAGAAACGTAGTTTCGCAAGGAATTACTTTCTTTATGTAAAGTGACGCGACGTGTTCCCGGACTTAGTTCAGTTCGTTTTGGGATGCTTGCTTTTTTTAAACTATTTTTTTTATAATTTTTACGCGGAATTCACGTTTCAGCACCTGCTTTCGCAATTTTTAAATGTAGACTAATATTTCGTAGCTAATATAGGGAATAGTATACTAATGGCATAAATAATGTATTATTATAGCTATTACAGTAATAAAATGGTGTAAACCAACTTAACTAAACATTTATGAAAGAATATGTAAACTGCAGCTGTGACCACAAACTGCTTGCGACAAGATTTTTTTTTTTTTATGTTTTACTTGAAATGTTTTCTTCTGTAATATACAATAATTCTATAATTAACAGTTTATTATTGTTTACAAATACAGAAGTTTTTATTTTATTACGATCATAAAAACAGGTAGAAATACAGAATAATGAATAGATGGACCGGTGATCCCTCATTTATGGCCGGTAGTGTATTTGCCAACTGTGTTGAATAATGTAGAATTGTTTTTTTATTAATGTAACGTTCTTGTACTAATTTTACTTAATGTTAACAAATTTTAACGTACGAACCAACTTTAAACAATGTTTTGAAATTTTCAATACGAATATGTACAGACATACTTGAAATGCAGTTATTTGTAAACACGGTTTACCACATCCTAAAAACACTATATAAAATCTCAATAAATATCAGATAATTGTATCTAATTGTAAAGCGAAAATGTCGCTTATCCATCATGGTGACCAAGATGTATCAGCAAACCAACTTCCATTTTACTATGCTTATATTAGGGTAAGTTCTAGCTTTACTCGATTAATTATTATTGCTATTTGCAAAATGATGAAAAAAAATATTTTTAAATAGGATAATTTTGAGTTGTAGATGTAATAAACCCTAACTAAGCAATCTAAAGTTAGTTCAAAAAAGCTTCGTAATTAGTATAATTAATTACAAATTTAAATCAATAATTGAACAATTGATTAGTTTTTAACAATTTTAAATGAATTAGTTAATGACTATTTACTTATCGTCAATTTTAGCAATACGTTTAAAGCAAGTATCAATTTATAAACGTCAAACAACTTAATGTTGACACTTGTATAATCGCATTTTCACAAAAAAAATCTGTCCCTCAAACTCAAAATGCACATTTGCTTTTGGTTAACAAAAAAAATTTTAATTTCCAACAGCAAAAGTAAAATGTTCTCTTCGAGACAAAAAAATAACTGTCCTGAAACTCCTGTTTCATTTCAGAGTGACGGCTTTCCCGCAACAAATAACGCTGGAATTCCACTTGCAAACAAAGATGCATCTTTAACAGCTGGACCTAAAGGTGTTACTCTACTACAAGATTCCGATTTCTTAGACGAAATGAGTCATTTCGATCGCGAAAGAATACCGGAACGAGTTGTTCATGCAAAAGGTGCTGGCGCATTTGGTTACTTCGAGGTTACGCATAACATTACTGAATACACTGCGGCATCAGTATTTACTCCGGGAACGAGAACCAAAATAGCAGTGCGTTTCTCTTCTGTAATTGGTGAAAATGGCTCATCAGATACAGTGCGTGATCCCAGAGGTTTTGCCATAAAATTTTACACGTCAGAAGGTATTTGGGATTTAGTTGGGAATAACACGCCGATATTCTTTATCCGTGATGCGGTTTTATTTCCTAGCTTTATACACAGTTTTAAGCGCAATCCCGTAACGCATTTAAAAGACCCTAACATGACTTGGGATTTTTTGTCGTTAAGACCAGAATCAACACATCAAACAATGTTTTTATTTTCTGATAGAGGAATACCAGATGGACATAGACATATGCACGGTTACGGATCCAACACGTTTTCTTTTATTAATAATAAAGGCGTAGTTCACTATTGCAAATTTCATTATAAAACTGATCAAGGTATTAAAAATATACTTCCAAATAAAGCAACTAAAATAGCTGGAGAAGATCCAGATTACTCAATTAGAGATTTGTATGACAACATTGCTAAATCTAATTACCCATCGTGGACTTTATACGTTCAAATAATGACCGTCGAAGAAGCGTCAAAACGTGACGAAGCCTTTGACGTAACAAAAGTGTGGTCTCAAAAAGAGTTTCCTTTAATACCGGTAGGAAAAATAGTTTTAAACAAAAACCCTAGTAATTATTTTGCAGAAATAGAACAACTTGGTTTTAACCCAGCGAATCTTGTACCCGGTATAGGACCATCGCCCGATAGAATGTTGCAAGGTAGGCTTTTTGCTTATGGGGACACTCAGCGTTATCGATTGGGTACAAATTACTTACAACTACCTGTAAACTCTCCCAAAAATTTGGTTCAAAATTTTAGTCGAGACGGACAACAAGCAATCAATAATCAAGGCAGTGCTCCAAATTATCATCCTAATAGTTTTGGTGGTCCAAACTCCAGCGCGAGAGCAAATTTATTAAGCGCGGATATTTTAGTAAGCGGCATCTCTGGTCGTTACGACATAGGCGACGAAGATAACTTCAGACAACCGAGGAAATTTTACAGAAATGTTTTAAATGCACAAGAAAGACAAAGACTTGCAGAAAACATTGCCAATCACCTTAAAAACGCCGATAGATTAATTCAAGATAGAACTGTTGGTATGTTTTCAAAAGTAGATTCCGAATTTGGTAGAAACATCAGGAGCGCGTTAGATCAACAGTCAGGATAAACAAAACATAGTGCAAAGTTAGTTCATGTATTTTTCACATTTTTTAGAAACAGCAACTAGTAAGCATAAACTATATTAGTCATTTATATAATATGTATTTTTTATAACAGTCAGTTTTATTTTTATTTAGTATATGAATTAACTTAAGCTTTTAATGTTTTTTAATAACACTGTAATAATTGAAAGTTAAGAGATGTAGCTTGTAATAAATGTAATACCAACATTAAATTTTTAACGTTTTCAATATCACTTTCATTTTTAGACCTAGGTACTGTAAGATTTAAAAAATTAAGATTAGATAAATTTGAACAATTTAAAAAACTCGAAAGATGGGGTCATGTAATATTCTAAACTACAGGTGCCAAACAATAACAAAAAACTAGAAAAGCCAAAGAAATACTAAAAATGAAATAATACATGTTAGATTTAAACCTGCAATACATTTACTTACAGAGATGTTTAAAAGATGCATTGCTGGTAATTTTAAAATACTGCACATCTATATCGAGTCATTTCAAAACCCCCAAAAAAAATGTAATAAACGTTATGTCAAAAAAACAAAATAGATTTAAAAATACACATATTTTAACAAGATGTGTGTCGGCGTTCACGATTTAGAAGTCGTTCTGTATAAAGTGAATACTAAACTTACATATCTCTTTTTCGTATCAGCATAAAGATTGCGGTTCTTACCTGAAACAAAACAAAAATAAATTAGTTATAAATAAATCACATTTAAAAAATCTTGGAATTCAGTTAAAAAGAAAAAAAACTATGTTAAAGTTAATGTCAAATTTGACAGATTTAGTAATAAATAAAGCACTAGCAGTATATTTCTTTCTTACATATGCAACGCTCGGCCCCGAGGCTTAGCGTCAAATTAACGCTCGTTATGCTATGCTTCATTTTCGACCTTTGTTATGTAAATTACTATTTTCTGCTTTCGTCCGTTTTGATGCATTTTGCAGCATAATCGGGCCGAAATTTTACTTTTTCGACCTAGGCCAGTTAAGTGTAGTAGAATTTTATAACTAGAAGTTGGCCCTAATAATCATTAGTTTTTTACATCATCTGTCCTTATCTCAGATTTATTAACGTACTCAATTATCTGTGTTATTATTTAGAATAACACTAACCATTTTTTTAAACAAATATAATAAATTTGCTAGTAGATTACAATTGCTAAAAACAATAATAGTTTTATTTTTATGTAAGTTAAATTGTAATTAAATTATGTGATTGTCAAATTAATTTCAAAACATTTGAATTTTGTTATTACAGGTTTCAGTTTTATCAACATATCTTATTAAATTTTATTAAAAATTAATACTTATGTTTTTAACAAATTTGTACTATATAAAAGTTAGCACAAAAATTTTGTGTATTACACGCCTTGAAAGTATTTTAAAAGCATTTTCTGGACTGTGATACAAATAACTATTTTAAATTCTGATAACAGTATTACGTTTAAAAAATACCACATGTTTGCAGTTTAATTTGAACACTGATTACAATTTCTAAACTGAACATATGGCAAACAGTTGCATTTCTTTCACAAGAAAAAACAAGAATTTTGAAACGCATAGCAGCTTCGAGATCATTTAATATCATTCGAGGCGACTGTCAAAAGCGACAGAATTCTTGAAGCAGATAAAGTAATAATATAAAAAGTGTCCGAAGGAAGTTTAATCTAGTAAAAAGTCCGAAAATGTTAAAAATACCGTGTCGCCTTGATTAATAAAGTGTTATAAGTTAAAGTGCGTGTCAGTGAAAATAAATATGAATGTAGATAAACAAAAGTGCAACTTATATGCGGACAGTGTTTATAAATATCGACTGATAGTCATATATAAATTACTTGTAAGTTGTTTTTTTTCTTAAATATCGTTACATTTTATGTGTTAGCTAAAAATTAATTACATTTATAATATTACTATCTAAATTACGTATAAATAGTTAATTGGTAGCTGGTGTAGAACGATCTTACGCCCGGTAATTTGATATTGCGTAAATGAACGCGTTTGTATTGATAGTTTGTTGTAGTTCATTAAACCTTTAGGTAATTGCATTTTAAAAGTAACTGTATGTTTTATTAAACTTTTTATTCGTGTCATAATTTATGCCAGTAACTTGTTTGCAAGCGGTAAACATGGATGCAAAACCATTTAGCCATTCTCGAATCAATCAATAAAAAATGCATGACAATTCTTAGAAAATAGAAGAAAAATTTTACAAAAATTCTCAAGAGTAGGAGAAAATGCTACTACTTGAAAGTAGAAATACGAAGTAGCATTGAAAATCAGATAAAAACAAGTACAGATTAGTATCATAAGCCAGATTAAAACTGTTCAAGACGAAACTCAAGCAGGTATGTGAAATTTAAAAGAAGAAATATGCGAAACGGAAAACAAGCTATGAATGATAAAATAGAAGCAATAGATGACAAATCAGAATAATTAAACCGTTTACAGAGAGAATGAACCAAATGAATTTCCACGATTAAAGAAGTGTCACAAATGAAGAGTTATTAATGGATCATTGAAAAAAAAAAACAACTAACAAGTTTAAGGTTGTAACTCCAAATTTTTATGGTAAAGTTCCGTGGTCAACCTACCATAAATAGTTAATGGTTTAAGCATTAAACAGAAAACGACGTCTTTCATAGTGGCCTTACGTGGAGAAGCACTTAAAATTTTGCAAACTATTCCTGACCACCTACAAGAAAATTGCGAACTGTTAATTTCACTTTTAGAAATGAGATATAGAGATGCCCATTTTCAACAGGAATACCAAGCCCAAATAAAGAGTCGGGTTTAGAAAGCTGCAAACAGTCTTCAAGAGTTTGAGGTTGACGTTGCCAGATCAACACGGCTTGCGTATCCTACAGTATCAGATACCTTTCTGGCGCAATTGGCGATTCAAACCTTTGTAGAGGGTCTCCGAGACAGCGAAACGCAGCAGATTCTATGGTTAGATGTTAAATGATGCTTTAACCCACAAATTAGAGTTTGAAAAAGCAAAACATGCGTCACACCAAGGCAGTCATAAGCTATGGTGTGCTGCAGAAGTACCCGCGCTGACAAAAAAGCATCGAGAAAATAGTACGATGTGTATTAGACAAACAAATAGTTCGGGTGAAATCAAGTGACGTATTGGAACTGCGGGGAAGTGAGCTACGTACGACGGTTTTGTACTAAACCTAAAAGCAAACCAGAAAATCGTCCGAAAAACTAGAATAGGTCAACAATGGGGCAAAAATCGACCTCAATAAGCCATGCCCCGGAGATTACCATTCAAATGACATCGCGTAAGGAGCAATTGCACAGCATTTATTTCGATGGCAAGATCAATGGACAAAGTGTTCAATTACTGGTTTACACAGAAGCGACGAAGACCATAATTTGTTCTGGCATGTTATTAAAAAATAAGAAGAGATCACAGTAAAACTTCGAACGGTGATGGGCAAAGAAATATTTACTTATGGACAAATAAAAATGATCATTGGTTTGAGAAATGGTATATTTGACCATCAAGTACTGGTAGCCGACATCGTGGAATAAGTTATTCTGGACGTTATAAAGAAGTATGGGTTCCATTTGGATATGAAGAACGATGTTTTTAAGATTGCCGGTAAAGAAATTCCTTTTCATTTGTCAAAGATAGCAGCCGTGCGCGCCTTATTGAGTAGACTTTGCCTGGAAGGACTGAAAGTGCCGTAATGGCACGCCTAAATGGAGATCTCCAAGAAAGCTACATCTGTGCTATTAAACCAATGGAAAGCCAATTAATGGAAAAGGAACTACTAAAAAACACCATGCCAGTAAGGATTCTGAATGCCAACTCGGATCCGGTAACATTGAAAAAGAAGACCGTGATAGACCGATGTGCGCCAGTATCTCAAAGTGTGAGATACGTAAATGCTAGTAAAACTTCGTCGCCGAAGAAATGTCGACAGCTTCTCTTAGACATTCTTATTTTGAAATACCAAAACGTCAGCCAAGACCAACTGGCTAAAGTTAAAGCGTAAATCCAACAGTATCAAGCTGTGTTTGCACTGAAGAGTGGAAGAACTTACGTGGTGAAGCACAAAATTAATATCGGAAACGCTCTGCCGATACAACATTCACGCCGACTTTCTTTAGCAAAACAAGAAGCCGAACAAATACTTACGGATATGGAGAAAGAAAATGTGATTAAATCTTCAAATAGTCTATACGCGTCTCTAACGGTACTAGTAATGAAGAAAAATAGATCAACCAGGTTTTGCGTAAACTACAGACAGTTTATCAATGTGACCAAAAAAAGACCGTTACTCTTTACCGAGAATTGACAATATTGTAGACACCCTGTCAAGATACCAGCGTTTAGGTTTGGAACTGGTTTGTGGCAGTTCACTGTTATGCACATTATTCTGTGTAATGTTCCTGCAACGTTCGAGCTTTTAATACTCGTGGGGAAAATCTAAAAATGAGCTCAAAGAAGTGCGACGTATTTAAGAACGAAGTGTTGTATCTAGAGATGGAGACAATGCTAGCCCAGACCAAGTCCGAGCAATGTAAACGTGATCAAAGCCAATCGACAAGCATCAAGTTTGCAGTTTTCTTGGGTTGTGCACCTACTATAGACGATTTGTACCACGATTTGCCAATATTGTCAAAACTTTTACAAAATTGACTAAAGAAAGAGCAGAATTTAGATAGAGTTAAGACTGCGAAAACGCGTTCCATCAACTAAAACAGACCCTAGTAACTTTGCCTATATGTAAGAGAAGATGGAAGTCAATGTCTCCAAAGAACTGCTATAGTTGATGACAAGTGGGAACTTGAACAGTTGCGCTGTGAATAAGAAAACAATCCCGAAATAAGATTACTCCTGAACTGGAAATCAAACGGCCGACGACCAACCTCGGAAGAAGTGAATGCTTTGGACAGAAACATCAAAGCATACTAAGCGCAGTGGGACTGCTTGAGAGTGAAAGACGGTCTTCTTAAACCACCTCTAGAGAATATCGAAGTCACGAAAAAGAGACTGCAGTTGGTAGTGCCAAAAAGCCGAGTGTCAGAGATGTTGCAGCATTTTTATTCCTGCATCTGCTATTTGTTCTATCCATGTTTTCCTCGGTTCCCCCTTCTTTTTTTGTAGGTTTTGTGCTCTATACCTTTCGGGTAAATCCACTTGGGGACATCCTTGGCGTGTGGGTAAACCAATTTAATTGTTTTCTTTGTATACTAGTATAAATAGTAGGGGGCTAAGACCACTTCTCTGCTTAATTTCTTTCTTCCAATGTTAATCCTTCAATTTGTACTTTTTCTGTTACATGTTTTTAAGTACCTGGTATTATTTGACTGAGTGTCTTTAAAGTACTCAATCTATCGAATCGAACGCCAGGATAAGTTCTTCGCCACTTTATATTCGTTATTTTTTTATAAAAGTACAAATCTTTCTCAATTAGTAGGTATTTATTTCGTTTCCCACATTTTTTGTATATAGGCTCTATTTTGTTTCCTACTTCTGCCTTTCTAGTTATTACGTTTTTAATAAATTGTTTTATTTCTTCTCTTTCTATATTTTCTTTTTGTGTTCCTTTCTGCTCCTATTCAGTGTTTTGTTCTTGTTCTTCTCTTATTTTGTCAAACTTTTTTGTCAACTATTGTTACTCACCAACGTTGCTAATTCAAGTAGTCGTAGTTTTGTGAATTGGCCACAATCATCAGTTTTAAACAAAATTCACAATCACGTACAAACAAACGAATCATAACTGATCAGACTAGACAACTACAAAAAGTGGAGTAGAATAATGTTTTTCCTTAAAATGTTACCCATCAAGAAATTTCCATGTTTTATCAGTAGAATCATTACTCAATTTTAGTTTTTAATGACTTTAAATTTGTCTGTTTTCCACTCACGTTTCTTATAAATTGAATAAAAAAATTATGTAGATTTCAAACTTTTTTTGCATTTAAAACTTCAAATATATTGGCAACAAAAATGAACTTACTAGTACTCATATCACAGCAAGCTAAATTTAAAAAACTTTCAAAGAAACGCAAGTGTTTCATTTATTTATTTAATACCTTAAGATAATAACCAGTTATAAAATACCCACGCCTCATGCACGTTTTCTAGTGGAACAAATTTAATTTAAGGTAACACGAAGTGTAAATATAAACGATTACAAATTATGTTTGTGTAAATACTTTCTAGAATATACGTAGGTGCACAAGAAGGCGTTTCTGAAAATGGTCCGCAAAGTTTATATTTTTAGATGTGAATAAAAATTCGTGATAAGAATGAATAAACTTAATGCAAATACCTATACTTAAGTATATTTGACACACTTAAAATTATAAATATTTTTGGAAAAAATTCAAAAACAACGATTTCAATTTTATTTATAAACGCAGCTTATTTTAAATAAAATAATAAATGAAAATTGTATAAAAATAATGATCAATGGCAATTAGCGACTATGGCATTCAAGCGTACAAAAAAATTGTAATTGCAAGTATGTATTATTTATAGAAAATTTAATAGAAAACGTTGAATCTATAAAGTAAAAAAATTTTGAGAACACGTTGTCATTTCACGTTAATTTACATAATTTAACAATCAATTAGATAATCTAATTACCATAAAAAATCAAATTTGTTTTGCTATTTAAGATGAAGTTTTTAATATGTTAAATGTACAGAATAGTCCAATAACTTGTATTACACTTGCTAATACAAAATTACTTTTAAAAGTAAAGCGATAAAAAATTGTTACATTTATTTGAAAAGGTACATCAGTAGCGGCTGGTGCATAACGGCTCTAGAGCGTGAGCCCCCCAAAATCTTATTAAAACAAAAAAAACGGTACAAATTACCATAAATTAAAATATTTAAACATATTTATATGGTATAAGTATCTTCTATGTTTTATTACTCTAAAACATTAATTTAATATGGTCGATCGTTCAAAGCAACCAAAATTAAATCGGTATTTCTTTATGTTCGGGTTACAATTATTAGATCCTATGTTTTATATGTAGTAAAATTTTGTAACGTGACGGCGCGACCCCCACTAGGAGATTTTCATATGCAGATTTAACGTGCGTAAAAGGCTCGCGCTGTTATAGCCCGCGGTTTAATAGTAATTTTACAGTAGAACGTGTACGACGTGTTTTAACTGAAACGGTATATATTTGTCGTACGTAATTTTACACAACATCTTCTAGTGCAGTTATATTAAAAAAAAATTTAACAAAAAAAAGAACCGACATCAAAAAATGAACTGAATAATAAAAAATAATTTAATTTAGTTACAATTAAACGACTAAATACATACAGTTATCACGTAGGGATCTTCGTTTTCAAAAAGTAGTTAGCTGAGAAGCAAAAATATTAGGACCCAAAATCTGAAAAAGTTTGTTCTCTGACAAAACATATGAATCTATCTATTTAGAAGAAAGCCTCACACAGTAAAGGAAAAGTAAACAATTGTATCTATACAGTCGTTGTCTATACCAGCGGTGGCCAAAATTTTTGGAAGAAGAACTAAAGTTACTTACGTAAAAATCTTGGGAGCCGCACCTAAGGTTCTTAGTAGAAAAAAATCTGAATCCCAATTATATATTTTGATTGTTTTTACATGTTTATTAAATTATTTAAATTTACCTTTTACTGGTTGCAAGTGTACAGGGTGCATCTGATTAATGGGTTGTTATTTTAGTAGGTGAAATTAGAGCATAAATAGAAGCAAAAAATGTCAAAATAAAAATTCCGTTGAAACATTTAAAAAAATCAAAATCTTTAGGAAAATAAATCGTAAATTACGGGCCTGTAGTCAATTGAAATCGTTGACATTACGAATAAAAATAAACTGTTCTAAGAAGTGCATTTTTCTTCTCAGCAATTTGCTGACACCATACATAAAAATAAATACAGAATATTATCGAATAAAGATAAATGAAATTGATATTCTGCACATTCTTTTCAAGTACACTACTGTCAGCGTCTCACGAGAAGGCACTTGGGGGCTGAGGTAAGGGGATCGCAATTTTATGCGTTTTCGTCACTCAAGCGCATATTACTGCTGGTCCTAAAAACATCATTATCAATTCGGTATAGTTGCATCTTAGCATCCGTGGTGTTCAGAGCTTATAGTATTTGTGTTTTTGTAGAAGTGTCATAAGAGACCTTTTTTGTAGAGCGTTAAATTTGCTATAAGAATTGTCATTGGTCGACATTATCTGTTCATTATTTCATGATGAAAAAAAATTTCAAAAAATCAACAGAACTTTTCCCGTGTTATTTCCATTTAAAACTTTGGCTGTCGGGGGGGTCGGGTTAAAATTAAAATTAAGAGCTATAACTTGGCATGAATTTTTTTTAATAGATTTAGAACCAATTTAGGACTATCGAGAAAAAAAATTCGGACAAACCCTAAATAAGGACCACCCTTGTAGCCTTATCTTTACTTGTTACAAGTAATGTTTAACACAGCCAATAACACAAGTTTCCTGCGTGCGCAGTTTCTCAAAACTGATACATATCAAAAATTAGTTGAACTCAACGCTTGATGAAGACAAATTAGAGGCACTCATGCTGGTGAATATAGAGTTCAAATATTGTAGCAATATAGATAATAATACAATTATTATAACAAAACTTGGAAATCACCTTGTAATCTACGAAAAGGTTTCTTTTTGTAGTTACTTATTTTTACCAAAGCTTTGGACCGGCCTAAGTAATTATGCCCGGACCGATTATTTAGTTCTGTCCGCCGCTGATCTATTCTCTGGAAAAATGTGACAAGAACTTATTTCCCAATATGCATACCCTTTTAAAATTGTTAGCTGTTCTGCCTGTTTCTGTTTTTCCAGCTTAAGAAGATTAAAGACATCTGAGAAATCCAACATCTAAAACTATAGATTGAATGGTCTGGCTTTATTATCCATTCACAGGATTCAAGAAGTTCTTAATAAGTTTACTAGCGTGACATGAAATCTTGATTTTGTTCTATAAAGATGTGTTTTGTATACAGGGTTTTTCACGTAACCCATTCGTTAAAAATTGTTAACTTTGGGATTATATTATGAACACTGTGTATGTATATTCAACGTTTACAAAATGTTGTTGAAAATATGATAGTTTGAATAAATAGTGATAGAAATATCGCAGCTTAAACTTTATAATTTGACAAGATATGAATTTTTAAAGTTGATGTTACAAATGTGAAAATTCCCTAAAACATCTAAATATCTCAAAAATCGTTGACGACTTTTGGGATAATGAGCTATGAACAAAATTAATAAAAAACATAGCATTCTATATAAAATAAAAAAGCCGATGTCACTTCCGGTGTAACCGGAAATGATAGGTTCTTGAATATATTTTAATTATAGAGTCAATAACCATTTACTTAATATTTAAAAAAATCAAAATTACATTATGATTGGAAGTATAAAAACTTTTAACGAACGGGTTACGTGAAAAACCCTGTATATAAACAACAGCTTGCAATGAAAATTTATATTTTTTCATTAGTGTAGAATTTTTATTTTTCTGATGATTAAACAGTCAAAAGGTTTTCTTTTTTCAGATCACTTTTGTCCAGATAATGTCGCCCCCAACTGCTTGCTCATGACCACATTATAACCAATTATATAGGCGATAAACTTGTAACGCAATACTGCAAGAAAACTATAATTGGTTTCAAGTCTGCAACAGCAAATCCTTACTTAGAGTTGGCATTAACAATCTTGAAAGTATAAACCAAATTATAAACTATACAATATCAATGTCCCGGAATTATTGAAATCACAGTTAACGACAAAGATATTCATAAATGAGCAACGAAATTAAAAGAGAAATTCTAAACTTTAAGTTTAATTAGTAACATTTAAGTATATATGAAATAACAGATTACGAATTCGCCAGCTTTTGCGATTAAAAAAAACCGATAAAGTTAGGATCAATATTTCAGTTGCGATTGATACATTTTCACTAAATCGTCCATTTACAATCTACTTCGAATTGCCTTTCATGCCAAAGTTAGTTGTCTTATTTAAAATAAAGAAATTTTGCGAATAACAACAAATGGTGCAGATAAACGTAGACAAAAAAAACATGTTCTGCTACCACAATAATTAGTGTTTTCATTTGGATATATAGAAAAAAATAAATAAAATAAATCAAGGTAAAAAACAATGTTTAGTTAAACCGAGTTTTTAATTGTAATGGGGAACTGCTCACATAACATGATTATTGCAACAAGATTATATAAATTGTTTAATAAATTTCTAAATATTTAAAAATTGATTGCTACTACCTAAAATTTTATTAACAAAACATGAAATCTAAAGATGTGGAAGAACTACAAACATACACTCACATTTGTCAACGAGACCCACTCGTATCAGGTTAACATGAACTGGTGGATAGACTTAACACGGTCACATATTACGGTTCACGTTGTAGTTTTCAAAAGAATTTTCATTGTAAACTCGTACACCAAAGCGGTGTCATAAAACGCATGTATGTAGATATTTAATTAAAATGGCAGAACTATGTTTGGTATTCGTTAGTAGGAGTGTATCTATCACAGTTTTTTTTTTATTTTATTATAATTACTTCTTGTGCACTCATGCGTGAATTTATTGGAAAACAAATCTAACCGAATAACAGGATAACATCTCTTCGAATAGGTACTCGTCAAGTATTTTTTCAAATTGGAGTTTGTGACTGGGGAGCTGGTGTTTGGGATTACTTTATGTATTTTTTTACTTATGCTTATATAAATACAACTCAACATTTAAAAAAATATTTACAATATAAAAATATAATGACAAAGCTTTATTTTAAAATGCCGCGACAATAAAGATCACATCTTTACGTAAGTACCCGAGTAATTAGAGTTTGGTGTGTAAATACATTTACGTGACGGCACAGTTGGCATTGTGACTTCTTGGAGTGCAGTAGCGTGTAGAAGCGTAGGAGTGTTAAAGAAATCACGTCTTTTCTCTAGTAGGGTAGCATAAACGAATAGACAGCGTAAGCTGAACGTTTCATCGCTCACAAACCCTATGTAATTACAGGACGAACATTTCACTGCTCCGACACTTGGTTAATAACCTGCCGTCACCGATGACTGACAGACCTTGCCGTATTCTGTCGGTGCTGCTAACAGAAAACCAGAAACGCCAGAACGTTATGGAATGAATAACGCAGAGCGAAAGAAGAATAGATACTATTGTTCAAAATAATTTATGCAAAAATTATCGGAAATTAAGCAGAAAACTTAACAACGTATCAGAAAACGAAAGAGTATTCTTGAGCGGTTGTTCTGTTCTCGAAAAAAGAAAGGAATTCCTGGAATCTAAAATATTTTCAACGAGTAAAGGGTAAGATGATAGTGAATTCTAAAGAACAGGGCAACAGAATACGTAAGAATATTTTGGAATGCCGAGAGAGTGAAGCATTTCTCGTTGATTTCATTCGTGTCTAGGTTGGCGTGGGTTGGCGTTTGTTAACACGCTAACACCTTCGTCACGTAGTAAAAGTTCACGCAAGACTATTCGACACGCGACGCGTGCCTCTTTTGAACTTTCCACCAGAATAACATAAACTACAAGAAGTTCCACCGGAAAATAAAGCGATGAGAACATGCCTACAAATTAAATTAATTAAGTAATTTAATTAGTTAACGTCAACACTATCTTCTTTTATTATTTAATTAGATAATAGTTGATACAACCATAATTAATTGTTCCCATGCCTGCAAACAGCATTTAGTTAATGTAAATTTAAAAATACATTTTAAAATTTAGTTAATTTGTTTGCCTAAATGTCTAAAGATAATAATTAAATTAAGCGAAAGTAAACTAGTGTTTTCAAAAGTACGTAATATAGACGATCTGTTTTCATATTTTTGATAAATTGATAAATTTCTTAAATATACGTAAAATAAATTTATTCGATTGATAAAATATTTTGTAAACGCCGGTTTCATATCTACCTAAAATACTTACTATAATATGTTCAGTTAGATTACAAAACTTGTTTTTTAGACTATTCTTCTCTACACTTGCAAATTTACTTAAAAAATTGTTTTTGGGATTAAAAAAAAACAAATACGATTGTTTTCAACTGTCATAAATCCTAATTTTTCGCTATTGTAAACGGTCTTTGATAGTTTTTGCGCACTTGTCAACATAAACGTCAAACTATTTTTTAAAGCTTTTTTCAGAGCTTTTGAGACCCGTTCCTGTCTAATTACATTTCACGTTAATAGAAAAACAGTTATGTTTTACGGTGAAAAATGTTATTTCTAAAGTATCTATACATAACTTGTATCAATGCTAAATTACAGTGCTGAACTGAACCTGTAAAACAAAAACGAAGAAATATAAGAAAAGTCCAGGAAAAATTAGCTACGTTAAATGTAATGTATATAAGCAATGTTTAATTTGATGATTAATTTGACGAAAAAATGTGTCTTTCAGTCTTTCGCCCCTTGCTGCAGACAAACTTTCTTCATGAGAAAAGAGTAAATAATTGTTAGTTCAGATAAAATGAAAATATTTTAGTTTACTTTAACAGTAACATTTTTATTGCTTTATTTTTTTAGAAACAATGCTTTAAAAATGCTGGAACTAAATTTTTGAAGTGAAACTTCTTTATCGGCGTTGGAAAAAAATTTACCGTCACATTTTACGCGTCACGTCACATTTTTTATCGTCACATTTTTCCTTTACGCGCCATCTTTTTTTTTCTGAAACGCAATAGCGACGAGATAAATAATATATCAATACTAAAGTGATCAACAAAATCAAAGGCTTTATTTTAATTCTAATTCCAGTGGATTTTTAACAAAAGTAAGTAATTATATCTATTTTTCTAATACTTGTTAAGGTTAACCTCAGTTTCTGATTGAACGATGACATTTTAAATTTAAGATATTTAAGGTTAACCTCAGTTTCTGATTGAACGATGACAATGACAGTAATAATTCTATTTCAATTAATGAAATGCTGTAATAACCTTAGTAGCAAAAGTTAAAGTGAAATAATTGTATTATTTGTATTCATGTCTATTATAATAAAATCCTTTTGTTTAAACTTTATCTAATTTTAAATTTAAGATATTTAAGGTTAACCTCAGTTTCTTATTGTAACTATCGGTCAATGTATATGATTTCATTAAAATAGTATTTATTAATTAATACGACTGCTAATTTAATGAACATCAATTAATTAGCATAGAGTATAAATTCTGAAATATGTTATTAATTTTTGTAAATCAATTAACTAATTTTTGTAGATTCAATTTCATATTTCAGTTACCATAAGCCATTAATTATTAAATTTAAGATATTTAAGGTTAACCTCAATTTCTGATTGAACGATGACAATGATAGTAATAATTCTATTTCAATTAATGAAATGCTGTAATAATCTTAGTAGCAAACACTTAAAGTGAAACACGGTTGGTTCAGACGAAGAGTACTTTCAGTTTCTCCAACGCAGTAGGGATAGCATGTCGCTTATTTCGTTACGCGTCACATTTTTAATTAATACGACTGCTAATTTAATGAACATCAATTAATTGGCATAGAGTATAAATTCTGAAATATGTTATTAATTTTTGTAAATCAATTAACTAATTTTTGTAGATTCAATTTCATATTTCAGTTACCATAAGCCATTAATTACAAAAATATATAATAACGATGACAATGATAGTAATAATTCTATTACAATTAATGAAATGCTGTAATAATCTTAGTAGCAAAAAGTTAAAGTGAAATAATTGTATTATTTGTATTCATGTCTATGATAATAAAATCCTTTTGTTTAAACTTTATCTAATTTAACTTTATTTAACCAATTTCTGAAAAGTTGCATGTAGATCATTTTGCGAAAAATAAGGCCATAAAGAAGTTTCACTTCTTACATGTGTACACTAGTACACGCCCTAATTTTTTTTTATTTGAACGAAAATTAAAGTTTTGTTTATAACAAAACCACAAAGAATGAATATAACATTTTTATATTAAACACGGCAGCAAAATTTTAAATTTTAGTAGCGGTAGTTACAAAATACAGAACAAAACAAAGCATCTGTAATTTTAGAAAAATTTCTGTAATTATAAATAATTTCTCCATTTATAAATAACTAACTGCTTCTTAAACCAATTTCATGCCACGTTTAAAAACAAAATCACACAGCCAAAGATAGAATCCAGTGATGGAATCAGACAATTATTCAGTGCACTTTAAAAATTTTTTTTTCCCAAAATCTTATTTTTGCGATGATGGATAGAACATTCGAGGAAGTCGAAATTATTTTACTGTTTTATAATTGTTATCGAATGCCTTTTTACCTACTTTTATCCACTATTATTAATACCTCATACACTGAGCGACAAAAAAATATTTGAAAACAAAAACGTCTCATTATTAATAATACAATACCAAAAAGTTGTTATACTTAATACATAATCTCTTATTACAAAAGGAGACTTACAACAAATATACCAAGCGAAATCGGTCGTGTTTTGAAGGTGATTGAGTGAGGGCGTGTTTAATAGTAGTGCGGAGTTTTGGGTAAGTTAAAGTGATTTACAGCAATTAATTTACGTGTACGTGTTGAGGAATGTGAAGTTGAAGAAAGGATTAGAAGTACAGTTTTAATGTGAGTAATAAATAAGTACATTAAAATTATGGATAAGAAGATATAGGTGGCTCAGATAACGTGTGCGAATGCGAGCGGATATCGCGGACTAGTTTAAAGGTCAAGCGCGCGCTTTTGATAACAGTGAAATACAAACTTTTATTTATATACTTTTTCTAATATTTGTGGCGGGTGTTAATTAAATACAATTAGAAAGAATCATAGTAACAATAAATTTAAAAAAATTAACAAAGAAAAAAAAATTAAATAAATAACTAAATTTAAAAAAAAAATAAACAAATATCGGAGGAGAGCGAAGGAAAAACCTCAAGAACAGAAGGAAGAAGGAAAGAAATGGAGGAGGTAAAAGAATTAATGAGAAAAATGATAGAACAGAAGGAAGAAAATATGCAAGGAATAAGACAAGAAATCAAAGAAATGAAAAAGAAATGGGAGAAAGAGAAAAGATGTGGGAGAAAGAAAAAGAGAAACTGGTGGAGAGAATTGAAAAACTGGAGAAAAAAGCGGAAGACGAGGAAAGATGGAAAAGAAAGAATAATATTGTGATAAAGGCGTGGAGAAATGAAAAACCACAAAAAGATTTAGCAGTGATGCTGGAAGAAAAATTAAATGTAAAAGTAGAGGTGAAAAAAGTGACAGTAATAAACAAAGAGAAGAAAAATGAGATGGCGGAGGCGGAAATCGGAGGATGGGAAGAAAAACAGAAGGTAATGGCGGAGAAGAAGAAATTAAAGAATACAAGAATATATATAAGTCACGATTTGACATGGGAGGAAAAAAGAGTGCAAAGAGAAATAATTAACATAACGGTGGAAAAAAGAGCGGAAGGAAAAAGAGTATGGGTAGGGTACAGAAAAATGGAGATAGACGGAGACAGATACATATGGAACGACAAGGATAGGGGACTGTGCAGAGAAAAAGAAGAGAAATTGGGGAACCAAAAGGCAAAAAACTAAAGGGCAAAGGGGTGGTGGTAAAGGAGGGAAAGTTGACGAAACGGCAAAGAAAAGGAATAATGAGAGATGGAAATGGAAAAGAAAAAGAAGGGACAAAAAAGAAAGTAAGGAAGAAGCACGGGGAGAGGTGAGTGAGCTGAGAGTATTGTTTTGGAACGTAGCAGGAATAAAAAACAAGGAACATGATTTCTGGAAATACATCAAGGAACAGGATGTAGTGGGATTACAGGAAACATGGATGGAAGAAAAAAAATGGGAGTAGTGGGAAAAAGAGTTGCCGGAGGAATTTGAGTGGGTGGTGCAACATGCAGAAAAAGAAAAGAAAAAAAGGAGAGCAAAGGGGGGTATAATAACGGGAATAAGAAAAAAATGGTTGAACCAGGAAAAGAAGGAGAAAGTGCAACAGAGAAGAGGAGTTGTAGAAAGGAACATACAGTGGGGAAAAACAAAAATAAAAGTAGTGACTGTTTATAGCAGTAGAATGAAAGAGACAAGGAAAAACATAGAAGAGATGATAGAAGAGAGGGAAGAGGGATTGATAATAGTAGGAGGGGACTTCAACGCAAGAATAGGGGAAGAGGGGGGAATACAAGAAAGAAAAGGGACGGGAAAGAGACAAACAAAGGACAAAGTGATAAATAAAGAGGGAGAGGAACTGCTTGAATTGTGCAACGAAAAAGGGTGGGAAATAATGAACGGGAACAGAGAAGAAGATGGAAAGGGGGAATTTACGTACAGAAAAGGTAAAGACATTTAAGGTGGGAGAAAGGGTAGAGTCAGACCATCAACCACTGGAATTGACAATGGAAGGAAGGGAAAGAGAAGAGAGAGAGGAAGAGGAGAAGTACATAACTAAAAAAAAAGTGGACAGAAGAGAGTATAAAAAGATATAAAGAGAGAATAGGGAAGGAATTACAAGAAAGTGTAGAGGAAATGAGAGAGATGATGGAGAAAGCAACAGAGAGAGTCAGATTTAGAAAATGGAAAGGGGAGAAAACTGGATGGAAGAAATGGTGGGATAAGGAATGCAAGGAAGCAAAGAAAAATGCAAGAAGAGCATTAAGACAGTGGAAAAAAGGGAAGAAAGAAAAAGAAGAATACAAAGAAGCAGTAAAAATATACAAAAAAACATGCGACAGAAAGAAGGAGGAAAACAAAAAGAAACAAGAGGAGCAGATTAAAGGAATAAAAACGGAAGAAGATGTATGGAAGTACCTAAAGAAGCAGAGGAAAAAAACAGGACGACAAAGGAAATAAAAATTAAAGAATGAGAGATATATTTTTGGAACCTGTTGGGAGGAAGAAAAAAAGCAGGAAAAAGAAAAAAGGAAAGACGCGGTAGTAAGACAAGAAGAAGGAGATAGGGATAGAATAAGGGAGGAAGAAGTAATAGAGGCGATAAAGAATATAAAAAAAGGAAAGGCGACAGGAGAAGATGGGATACAAGGAGAAGAGTGGATAGACGGGGGAGAAAATGTAGCAAAAAGGATGACGGAAATACTAAACAAAATATGGAAAGGGGAAGGATTCCCAGAGAGATGGAGAGAGGAAATAATATGCCCAATACATAAAAAAGGCGAAAAAAATAAAGTCGAGAATTATAGAGGGGTAACATTATTGAGCTCGGCATACAAATTGTACGCGACAATACTGCAAGAAAGATTACAGAAGGAAATAGAGGAAAGAAGTTTGGTACCAGACGGACAAGCGGGATTCAGAAAAGGAAGAAGGGCGATAGACAACATATATATAATAAAACACTTAGCAAATAAAGAACTAGAAAAAAAAGAGGGAAAATGGTAGCACTATTCGTAGACCTAAAAGCTGCTTTTGACAAAGTGAATAGGGAAAAGCTGTGGGAATATATGAAAAGAAAAAAAATCAATGAAAGATTAATACAAAGAATAGAGGAAATATACGAAGAAACGAGAAGCAGGGTTAAAGTGAATGGGGAAGAGAGTGAGAAATTCATAACAGAGAGAGGGTTGAGGCAGGGATGTCCACTGAGCCCAAGCCTGTTCTCGGTATATACGGGGGATCTGGAAGAGACAATGAGAGGACAACAGACAGGAGGGATAGTGGTAGGGAAAGGGTATGGTCGTTGGCGTATGCGGATGACATAGTGCTGGTGGCTAAGGAGGGAAAAGAAATTAAGGAGATGACGAAAAAGCTGGCAAAATATATGAAAAAAAAAGGAATGGAAGTAAATACGGAGAAAACAAAAATAATAGCATTTAAAAAAGGAGGGGGAAAAGAAAAAGAGAGGAGTGAAGATGGAGTGATGAGAAAGTGCAACAAGTGAAGGAATTTACATACCTGGGCTACACGATGAAACAGGATAATAAAGAGGAGAACACATAAAGGAAAGGGCGAAGAAAGGAAACAGGCTAATAGACAAGTCTGGGGTGTGGGGAAAGAGTATTCAAGATGGATATAAAAAAGAAAATTGTTGTTCGAAAAATTAATAAAGGGGTGGTAATGTATGGAGCGGAAATATGGGGCTGGAAGGAGTGGAGGGAAGTAGAGGGGCTACAGGAAAAATACTGGAGATGGGTGTTAGGATTGGACAGGGATACACCGGGGTATATTGTGAGAGAGGAGGTTCAGATAGAAAAAATAAGGATTGAGACAGGAAAAAGAGCAATAAAATACGAGGAAGAAATGAGGGAAACAACAGATTGCAAAATTCTGCAAGAATGTTGGAAAGAGATAAAGGGAGGGAAAGTGAAGTACGGGCAGGAAGGCAGAGAAGAGTATTACAAAAGAAACGGGTACGCGAGTGAAGAAGTGGAGAGATTAAGAGAAGAGGGGGTAGGGACAAGAGAAGAAATAATAAGGAGAGATAGAGACATCGAAAAACAAGAAAGATGGACAAAGATAAAAGAGAGCAGATATAATAGGAATTATAAAGATATCAAGGGTGAAGGGGTGCCGGAATATTTAAAAGATAGTGAGATTGAAAGCAACAAAAGGAAAAAAATGGTGGCAAGGTTCAGATGTGGCAACGAGGAGTTAGGGAACAAATATTGGAAAGAAGAACCAGAAAAGTTGTGCAGGCTATGTGGAGAAGAAACGGAAGGCCTTAACCACATGAGAAAGAAATGCAGGGACTAAGAGAAGAGGTGATGAAAATAGTGGAAATCTTAGATGAAAACGGAAAAGGAGCGGAATGGATGGAGGAAGTATGGAGCAGGAGGAAAAAGTTAAGGGGGGAGAAGGGATAAGAAAATGTAGTATATATGTATAGACAACACGACCAAATTTGTAAGCCAAATGGCAACGAATAAAGTTAAACTTATATATACAAAAGGAGAAATTGTAAAAACAAAAATTGACTGGTTAACGTATAACAAGTCACATAGTTATTTTTAAATACACGCATATTTTGATTTTCTAACTATGAACATTATGGAAATAATATATCAAAATTTTAAAACAAATTACAGCACATTGTTTGTTAAAGACGTATCCATTTATAGTTAAAACAGTATTTGCTTACAAAAGTAAACATTCTTTAAATTTAAATGGTTTCATTGTTATTGCGATTTTAAAAGTAAAACAAAATAAATGCTTATTAAGTTAAATATGCACGTTCTTAGTACTTGTTTTAATAAGTGTTTTTCTTTAATTCAAAATGTGACGCCAAATGCTGACTAATTTAAGTCGCTATGGTAGAAGAAAGTGATGCCTTTCAAGTGTTATCAGATATTTCTAATAACTGCCATCAGTTAGTATCAAATAAAATTGTTAATACACCCCTCGTAAATTTTGAGGAACACGAACTAGCAAGTTTTACTAATTTGTTGCAATCGTGGGGTATATCCGAAAATACCAAACAGCATTTAATTGAATGTGGTGTGAATTTACAAGTTCTCGAAGAATTGGAAGTTAACGACATCGATCAACTATTTCCTGATCTACGCATGTTTGGTCAAAAAATAATTTTTAAAGTTTGCGGAAGTGGCGTGAAAGAATTGTAAGTATTAAATATTATTTAAACAAAGATAAATTTCGTTGAAGTATGCTTTGGTATTTTTTCAATCTACATTGAAATCACTGAATAATAATTATGCTTTTTTCAATTTAAATTTGGGGAACATTTTTTAACGCTTCTTGAGCTACCGATTGATACATGTTAATTTACACGAACATTCCTTCAAATTTCTATCCTATCGTACAGCAGTGGTGGAAAATCCGGAAAATCATTGTGTCAATCATAGTTTTAACACTTCAACAAATTCAGCATGTTTATCCTCATTGCCACCATTATCTGATTTACCAATTATAAATTTTTTACTTTTCCTCTAAGGAAGTGTGAAGGGACAACTTGTTTTGGATTATTTTAAAAGAAACAAAATGTTAAATCACAAGGCACAAACTGATCTTGTTCATTGTGTGGTAGATCATATGCTAATTTCCAAAAAGAAAATAACTCTAAACGGGTTTGATTTATATGCTAAATTCATAGTAATTTTTTTTCCTGGAGAAAATTCGGTAAGTATGTTTATTCGTTTTAAAACTTTTAAATTAATTTTTATAAAAAATGATTTGTTCAGTCTACATATTACATACCCAGGAAAAATAAAAGAAATCCATCCGGAAAATTCTAAGACAGGTATTTTTTGAGGTTTCAATCTGTTCAAACTACTAACACTAATAAACCTGAAGGTATGTTATACCATCAATTAATGATAAAATGTAAGTAAAATGTAGATTTTTCGTTTGGGAGGATTTAGAAAATTACAATTTGTGATCATTGGCACCGTACTTCAGGTTACCGTATCCAATTTTTCCAGAATTCTCAAGATACGATTACCAATTTATTAAAAACTTGGCCGCGATTTAATGATAGTGCAGGATATGTACTGTAAGATAAAATTAGTAAATTTAAAAATTTCTTAAGGTGGTTACTTAAAAATTAGATCTAATATACCTAATAATAAAAGTGTATATATTTATGTTTACTGTGAATATATAGATGTCAAACGTCAATTTTTAGTAATTTTTTTGACATAGACTTTTCATACATGTATCGCGCTAAGGTAAAGTTGCTTTTAAAAAACTTCGATACTTTTATAGACAAAATTATTCCCTTTTACGAGGCCGAATTAAAAGATAAACTCAGCAGAGAGTTACTACAGTATCTAAAATCAACAGAACTTAATAGAGGTATATTTTAAAATAAAACGTAAATCAAAATTAACAAAGATTTTTTCTACATTGCAGAATCCAAGGATTACGTTATAATATTATTACTACACACTGTTTTGCAACCAAGAAGGCTTAGCAACACAATTAAGCCGACTATCACGGATTCGCAAGAAGATCTTTGTCTTCGCGTGCACACAATAAATAATATAATTCCAAGAATAGAATCGTTGCAGGAAGATTACTCCAAGAAGAAACTGAAGATACAGCCCAGATTGATTGTGGTAGGTCCAGAAAAACATTCACTTGAACATTTTTAGGTACATAGTGATGGTGTAAAGTATAGATTGCCTTCATTCAGAGAATTCCTAGATATTGCTATAAAACTTATATATATTTTTAATTTAGATTTCTCACCTATTAGTAAGCTTGTGTGAATATTTTTAATTAAATATTTTTACGACATTCCAACAGATAATGCTTATCCCAACATTGATTGCTTAATTTGTAAACTCAGAAGTACTTAAAATAATAAGTAAGTGTTATTTAGTTGTTTTTACTTTCCTATAAGGAAAGTATAGGTAATCTCGATTAAGATCGCAGCGCCACTGTGATGTAAATAGAAACCTGATTTAATGAGATACGGTTTCAAGTTTTTGTAGTTTTTTGGTGTTTATAAGTGGTTATAAAGTTGAATTAAAAGTATTTCTATCCTCTTTAATGTTAAGTTTTTTAGAATTAAGAGTAATAAGTTTAATTAAAATGGATAATGTAAGTAAAATGTACCTGTTAACTTATTTAAGTATGATTCTGTTGTATTAATTGCAATATAGGTTTATACAGTATTACCCATAGATTGTCACAATCAAGCATTACAATTGAATACTATGATTATTATATTAAATAAATAATATTTAGGTTTTTTCTCGTCGCTTGCTGTTTGTTTCTAGAGCGAAATAGATCATTTGGATTAGTTACCGTAACGTGCTTTAAAATGTACGTGCTCTAGTGCAAATGTGCAATCAACTGATTATTCTCACTTCTCGCTGTAACACAACAATAAGTAAACGATTATTGCAGTATTCAACGTTATGTTGTAGAGTTCATTTCAAGACTAAAGAACCGCTGCGCAGAAACCAATTTTGTTTCGAATGTCAGTACACTAACTAACCAAAAAACGTTTGCACTTTTCATACGGAGTTTAAGGTGTTTATTACACAAGTTGTTACAAACTCTTTTTTATCTTTCTGTTTTATATTCTTTTATATTATATACATCCTCTTGTATGCATTCATTTTTTAGTTAAGTTAAAGATAAACCATTACAGTTAATGTACATTGTTTACAGCAGATGTTTTTAGTTAGAATTTATTTCGCATGATCGTCAAATTCCGAATTTATCCGACGCGCACCTTACGGTTCTTTAGTCCTGAAATGATCTTCAACTTCAAATTTTACAAAAATTGAATTACTAAGACGTAAAATGTAATTGTAATGTAATGTTAAATAATGTCAGTCAATCGATGGCAATGATGCAGTTATCATTTATCTTCTATGGAAGCTGTAATTAAAAATTGCTGCAAAGAAATTTTGATTAAAATTTAAAATGAGGTTGTGTTGGTATCTCATTATTTCTGTTTATCAAAAACGCCACCAGATAGCGTATCGCTTAGGAAGGATTGCCTATAGCGATTGCAATTTTTTTTTGAAGAATTTTACGTTACAAAGTCTCCTGAATCAGAAAAACGTATTTTTGACAAAAAAATTTTGGGTGTCTGTGTGTGTGTGTCTGTGTGTAACGTTGTACCCACGATAACTCTCGAACCCAAAGACCTAGTAACTTGAAATTTGGTATGGAGCTGGTTTTTCATATTTTCTCGGTTCTGTCAAAAGATGGGTCTGATAAAAAAACAAAAATAGGTGTATCTGCCATTTTGAACAGTTTTTCTTATATAATTTTGTACGAATGTAAATTATTCGAATTATTTTTACAGTTTCTTGTAGAGTTAATTCTTTTTAACAATTTATTCAAATAAATTTTTTTTCTAACATAAGCAGTTTATTAGATATTTGATTTATAATTGAAATTGAATTCGATATATGATCCTAGGTTCGAATCCAGCCTACGACAATTTTTTTTAGAAAAAATTTTATATCTTGAAAGATAAGCAAGATACGTTAAAAAATAACATTTTTTCTCTAAATTCTTTTTACTTTATATACGGAGTGCTGCATCTTATTTAAATTATCTTTGGATGTACCCACGATAACTCTCGAACCAAAAGTCCTAATTATTTGAAGTGTGGTATGAAGCTGGCTTTTCATATTCTCTCGGCTCTATCAAAAGATGTGTTTGATGAAGAAACCGGAATTGGATGCATCCGCCATGTTTAACAGTTTTTCTTATATAATTTTGTACGTATGTAAATTATTCGAATTATTTTTACAGTTTCTTACAGAGATAATTCTTCCTAACAATTTATTTAAATTAAAAAAAAATCTAACATCAACAGTTTATCAGATATTTAGTTTGCAATTTAAAATGAATTCACAAATATAATATAGTTTCGAATCCTGCCTGCGACGATTTTTTTAAACTGATTTACTAAAGGGGTAAGTAATATCGAGGCACACAAATATGCTAGAAAATCAATACAAACGTGTAAATATCACTTCAAAATGGTTTTATGACAGCATAACTTTAAAAAAATATGTAAATATTCCTTCATCATTCCTTATAGGAAAGTCGTGTGGTGACCACACCACTTTTTTTTAATGTAATTAATGTATTATCTTTTTAATGAAATAAAGGTACATCTTTTATTTTGACCATATGTTTTTATATTTTATTTGTAACTCTAGTTTAGATATAAGCATTTAATTGATAGATCATTTAGAATGTGTACACGGAGTGCCACATTGCATCCAAATTTTTCAAAATATCTATAAGTTTAAAAATCATTTATAAAAGCATGAAAATAATACGGACAATAATATTGACATTTGCAATCAGTACGAAACAGTTTTACAAACAGGCCCAATTCATCAAAATGATACAGAATTATCTAATACGGCCGACGATGACGTTCATTTGACGAATTTCAATATAAAAAACTAGTAGGCGCTAAATCTTTAGAATCTGTTGACATTGAAAGACGTGCTATCTTTTATTCTGAAATTATACAGTCAAAAATTTTTTCACGAAAAGACGTTCTTAACATTCAATTATACGTATCAGACGGTATTACTATCCCTATTTCAGATTATATTACATACAATGTTCTACCCTTAGTTGAAAATAATACGCTTCGACAGAAATTACAAAGTTTATCAACATTATTGGATAATCCCTTCAAGAATATTCAAACCGAATATAAATTTCTGAATTACATAGAAGCAATGGGTATTTATAAACATCCCGAATGTTTTATCATAAACTCAAACATCTCACATAATATTCGCAATAACGCTCCTTTAATTGATACCTACTGGCAGAGTAGGAGGATGTCTAACTGACATTCGTTTTGTATTTCAAACATATTTTGAAAGTGGCTCTGTTTTGAAAGACACTTTGTATAATATAAAAACGTTTAATAGCTCCGATAAACTAAATAGTTTCATTGACGGTTTTGTGTGGAAAAAAAGACTGCTTGCGTTTCCAAAAAATGATATTGTCATACCGTATTTTCTATATTTTCACGACTTTGAGTTAAACGATCCTTTAAGTTCACATTCAGGTTGCCACAAGCTTTGTGGTATTTACGGCAATTTTCCTACAATTCCAGATTATCAGCGGTCAAAATGAAGTAATATTCATGTGCTGGGTTTTATAAAATCACATGATTTGCGAAAATTTGACAAATCAAGGTCTTTGTTTAAACTTATAGAAAGTTTAAAAAGTTTGGAGGAAGATGGTGTGATTAGTACTAAAAATGGAGACAAAATATTTGTCCGTTTTGTAATAGGACTAGTGTTAGAAGGTAACATAGGATTGAATGACATATTAGGATACACAACCTCACTTTCCTCCAACTATTTTTGTAAAATACGCAAACGGAGTAAAGAAGAAACCAAAACTGACAATACTCAGTTCTATAACTCATTAAGAACTAAAGAAAATTATAAATTTGTTATTAAATGATATCAGTCAAACAGGCATCAAAGAAAATTATGTTTTTAATACCTACTTTAAATTTATACCACGTGATTGAAAATCGGTTAACTGATGTTATGCATGATGTATATATCAAGGTATTTGTAGATACAATTTATCCCATATTTTAAAATATTTTATTTACGAACAAAAATATTTTACACTTGAAACATTTAATTATAGAAAACAAATGTTCAATTATAGAGCTAGTCAAATTAGAAATCATAGTACCGCAATTGAAAAAAATCAAATTAAAAATGGCAGTTTTAAGATAACTGCTTCAGAGATGAAAACATTTTTTCATTTTATTTTATTAATAGTAGGAGACTTAATACCAAAAGATGATAAGTTCTTAAAGATTTTTGTAAAATTATTAGATTTGATTTTACTTTCAACATTTGACAATAATGATTTGTTGAATTTAAATAATCTTATTAAAGAACATAATTCTTTATTCGTAAAATTGTTTGCGGATTCACTTAAACCAAAACACCATTTTCTAGTTCATTATTCCCATATTATAAGAGCAAGTGGTCCATGTCGAGAAATCTCTGGTGTTCAGATTCATCAAACTCATAAACAGTATGCAAAGAATATAACATCTCGTTTAAATATTCTTCTTACTATTCCCATAAAAACACAATTACAATTTGCAAACCATGTCTTATCGAACGGTTTCTTTCAAAATAACATTTCTTATACGGTTAAAACACAGCAAATAGGATCCTTTCAAAATGTATGAACAAGGAATTAAAATATCCTTGGCTTCTGTTGTAAAAGAACTAGTGTCCAAGGGAACTACTTGTACAAGAAGTTACATCATAAATCTAAAAAATTGTGAAACACAAATTTCTACAATTTATGAGATTGTTGACATTATTGTTGATGAATCATACACATGTTTTTTGCTATGCTTACAATTTAAAATATTAAGATATTTAGATCATTTTTTGTCATACCAAATCGACTAATTGCCTTTAATAACTACAATTTTAACCTTCGATTAAACAATTAGTACTCCTACACACTTCTATTACCTGTCCACTGGGGAAAAACTTTTTAGGCCGAACTGAAAATATGTGTTTAATGAAATAAACTTATAAACAGCTATTTGAAATGATTCTATGTTAAATACATGCTTTTTACATACATGTATTTTTTTTATAAACATTCTATCTCAATGCTTAGAATTATGTATATCATCATACCATTAGAAAATAAAATTACTAAGGTGATAAACATATTTTTCTTGCCCATCCCTGTACTCTATATCTATAAATGAGTTAACATTTGACACAAAAGAGTTATTGCTTTAAAAAAATTTAGCTGTTGTAACAATGTAATCATAGTAAAAACAAAAGAGTTATTTTTTGGTTTGAAATTGAATCATGTATAAACCAGTTTGTGCAAAACCTATAAACCTTTTTCCTTGATTTTATATATAAAAAATTTTGATTCTACAATTTTTTTCTCTCAGTGTACTTATTTCTAAATTTCAGTTGTACCCTCAGTACAATACCAACCCAACTCAAACGTATCGTAATCGTAACGTATCTCAAATTTTGTTTGTTATTTATACACTGTTTTTATGTGTTTACCAAATAAAGGAGCGGCTTGATGAAGTGCTAATTATAAGCACAAAACGTCGCAGATTAACTGGACTAAATCTAATCTCAGTGTTGAACTAGTAGAGACAGTTTAATTTTTTATCCATACCAGTTGATACGATTTTTAGAATTCTTTTGTACTATCTTCTTAAATTTAATTTAAACATATTTTTCACAAACTACCTACTCTCGAGTAAGAACATTAAAACCGCAGCTTGTTTAAAAAATATTTTAATTGCCAATAACAAAAGTAAACACCAGTAGCTCGTTTTACTTATTGACCGCTATGCAAAATACAGCTGTTCAGTCGTAAAACCACGTTTAATACAATTTACGGTTAATAAAGTTTCATTGCCTGTTAAAACGCCCGAACAAAATAAAATCAGTCTTTCTAGTTTATTGTATAAAAATAACTAACCTATTAATCTACGTTTTAGTTCGATAAGTTAACTGGCGTTCTTGGTTAGTAATAAAACTTTTTTAGTGAGATTTACAATGTGTTCGAAATTTTCAAATCTCTTATTTATGTTTTTAGTAACGTTTCTTTTATTGTACGAACTAAATTGCAAACCCCACAGATTTTTTTTTAATGTGTTACAATACGGAATCTGATAGTTATGTTTTTATCACTTCTTCAAATATTTGTAGTCTAAAAAATGGGTTCAGCAATAACCATTAATCAAACTATTAAACTTGATGCTCTCTTCTATATTACCGCAATAAGTTATCGCTTTCATTTATGCAAGGTTTTCAACATAGAAAAAGTAACATTTTACCGAATTGGAACATATCCATCTTTTTTGTACGGAATCCATTCATCTTGAATTTTTTATTTGTCACACGCTTATAACGCAGATAAATAATTAACAGTGTAGTTAATTTTAATAAATATAAAAACATAACCACAAAGTATATTTCTGTACAATTAAGTGTAACCAAGAGGTAGATTCCTGAAATCATTAATAGAAAAAGAATCAAACAAATGTTCAACAAAGAGTCAGAGTATTCTACAAAGAAAAGCCAATGGTTGTCGATTTTCGAAGTTTCTCTTAGGCCCGGTTTCACCATTAAGAATTTAACTCGAGATTAACTAATCTACGATTAAATTTAAAATCCTGTCATATCATTGGTTAGTAGTTTTAAGCTAACCAATGATATGACAGGATTTTAAATTTAATCGTAGATTAGTTAATCTCCAGTTAAATTCTTAATGGTGAAACCGGGCCTTAAACTTGCAAACTGTTCTAATGTTGGTTGTTTTAAAGTTAGACTCTGGACACTTTTACTCGTTTCTCTTTAAAGTTGACGCTGCGCTTTTCTTTCACTTTTTTCCAAGAAAATTTAATTTGTTTCGAGCTAATCTAAATTTATGGCTCGAATTTAGTATTCAATAGATTCGATGTGTTAGCCGTACGTTTGGTATCTTGTTCGATCCAATTGATCAAATTAGAGCATTTTCCCCTCTGAAATTATTATCCATAATGCATTCTTAAAAAATTATACGATCTCAAAATTGAACTAAAATTATAAAAATATTCACTGGAGTTTTCTTGATTTTCCTAGATGCTTTAACAATGCAGTTCCATTCTCTGGTCGTCGCGGAAACTGAATAAACTTTTTCTTTAACAGCACCCAATTCAAGGATTGTGATCCGGTGATCTGGGTGGCCAAGCTCTACGAGCGTTGTTACCTCGTCCGATCCATCTGTTAGGGAACTGCGCGTGCAGGTATTGCCTCACATGTAACCTAAATGTATCGTGGATAAAGATTGTCGCTGCTCTTACATTTAATGGCAAAGTTCCGGCGGTATCTAGTTGGTTAAATAACATAAAAGAGTCAATAATAAATTAGTGAACAATTCCAGTCCAGACATTTATGCCGAATTTCTAGGAAAACAGGTTTCGTCCGTAAAAAGGATTCGAGAATATTGTTATATTCTCGTGTTGGTAGAAGTTCTTGAACTTTTAGATGTGGTACGGTTTTAACAAGCATTTTTAGAAATATTAAATTGAATATCGACGCGTCCTAGTACTTGTAGTTAGATTATACTCAGTAATTTCCAATATGCGCTCCTATACCTGAACAGTTCTAATATGACGCTGACGTCCAGAATTTGGCTTCCTTTGTAAAACGAAAGTGCATGTTTTATAAAGACGACGGTTATTGGAAAAGTACGGTGTGGTCGATGCCTATTCTAAATACCTTCTTGCTGTAGCTCGAGAATTACCTCTATATTCGCCAAATACAAAAAGTATATCAGTTTATTCGTTTAACGTCATTGGCTTATGTAATTCATCGTCAGATGTAAGCCTGCCCTACTTTCCTCCATTGGTCTAGATCATTTGTCTTTTGTAATCAATTATAACAAGCTATTTTTTTACTAAAATTTCCTTACGGGCGACTTGGGAGTAACTAAAATTTCTTTCTGACTGGAGTAACGCCACGTCACAGCTCACGTGGTTTCCGCTGTAAAAACCAATAACTACTATGATACCAAACTTACAAAAACCCAAGAAAATATGCGAACTAATTTAAAGTACAAATTGTGTCGACCAATCATGTATCCAGATTCGTTAAAATACATTTATTTTTTGTTAAGATTTTTGTTTCTATTTACGTTGTTATTTTTGGCTTTTAGAATGACAGAGTCCCAAGAACATTTTACTCTTTCATGAATAAATAAAAATTTTAAAAAAGTCAACAACTTGAAAGGATATTTAATTTAAGTTAATCTTTTCAGTAATATCTGACTCAAACGACAAAAAAGTTTTACGTCAATCGCGCGTAAAGATTACACGCACTTAGATTCTTTATACCTTCCGTTGATCTTGTTTGTGGTCAAACTTTGCTTCTGTTATTTTGTCGAGGGCTCCATTCTATTATTTGACGCGTCCATCTATTGGTGTTTCTTTTTTTAATGTGGCCCACACAGCTCCATCTTATTGTGCATATGCGTTGGATATGCGAGAACTTGTGACACATACTCAAAGGTTTTTACCTTTAGTGTGTTTGGTAAGTCGGATTTTAATGTATTTTTTAGTCTACCAAATCCTGACCGGGCCAAGGAATATATCTTTTTAAATTTGATTTTATGATGCTCTCAAAAAGCTCAATTTTTCTGTCCCAGGTGTATACATAATTCGACCATTTCAATGTTTTAATCTTGTATTAGTATATGCTAATCATCATTTTGTTGTACTTCGCTTGGCAGATATTTAGTTTTTGGAAAGTTTATCTAAAATCTTATCATCTCTGATTCTTAATTGAACTCATTAAGAATCTCCTGTAGTTCGTCCTTATCGTTTGTTATCATCAGAACTACATGATCGGTAAACATAACATGGTTTAGTTTCTTGCATTATATAGTAACATTTTTTGTTTATTAATAAGGCCAACCTCAGCCCCACCCCCTCCCCCCGTCATCGATTCGGGTACGTTTCATAACACATAGCAATAAAAAAACAATAAACAAGAACACGTTTTGCTCAAGTAGATAAAATCATTTGACAATTAACAATTTTGTTTTGAAAATGCAGCCTACTACTAAATTAATAAATTAGTTGCAGAATACAAATTACTTTTCATATTTTCATAAGAACCGTTGATTTTAGAAGAAAAATTTAAGAGACAAAACTCTTTTATTAGTAAATGTATTGAAGCATTTCCAAAATATTTTGAACTTTCAAGATGATTGTCAAAACAGATGGAACGTTCTAGTCCCAGATTAGAGGAAAATACAAAAAGTGAACGACGAAAATTAAGTTTTAGTTGTAAAGTCTTTGGTGCAACGTAAGTGTTAAAAAGGAACGTGTTAGTGTTAAATAAATAAGTGCCTAAAGTGATTATTTATCTTAACTGCAAACGGTATACGTTTCCAGTGATATAAGAATTACTTGTAAGTGTTGTTTTATTAAGTTTATAGTTCTGCTTAGCTTGTTATATTGTGTTTTTAATTTGTTAAAATTATATAGGTTTATAATAATCAATAATCGTATAAATGGTAAGTTACAAATAAATATAAAATTTGTTGCAATTGCCATCAAGTGTAGAACAAAATCTTAACGTTTCGTAATATAAAACAGTTATGCGTTAAACAAACAAGTGATTAGTTCGTGTTTTGCGTGGGTTTATAAACTCTAGTAAAAACAATTAGTTGATTAAGCATGTGCATAATATTTAATAATAAAGATTCATTTGTAATTAGAATTTAGTGCTATAGACAAATAAATGCATTTTAAAACTTAAACTTTTAATGTTTATAATTTATGTCGGTAACTCGTTTGCAAGCAGTAAACATGGACGCAAAACTAGTTAAATTTCTCGAATCAATAAAAAATGGTCAAGAATCAATAAATACAAATCTGGAAGAAAACTGTTCAAAACTGCTTAGAACATAGAAGAAAGATTATATTTTAAGTTTAAGAGAGGACGTGTGCAAAAAACCGACAACAATCAATTAATGACAAAAACACCAAAAAAAGTAGAAGACAAATTAGAACAAAAGTTAGAAGAAAGTTCGAGAATCATAGAAGACAAACTAGAACAAACATTCGGACAAAGAATGCAACTTGAATAAAAAATAAATCAAACTAATTGTTAAGGTAAAAGAAGCGTCACGAGCAAAGAGTTATTAATGGATCATCAAGAAGAAGCCACTAACAAGTTTAAGGTTTTACCTCAGAATTTTTATGGTAAAGTTCCATTTTCGACTTACCACAAACAGTTTAAAGCCGCAGCTACATCTAATAGTTGAAACATAAAGCTGAAAGTGACGTCTTTAATAGTGACTTTACGTGGTGAAACGCTTGGATTTTTTTGTTTAGAAATAGACACAGAGATGCTCATCTTCAACACGTACACTAAGCTCTAATAAAAAATCAAGTTTAGAAAGAAAAAAAGTCTTCTAGAGTTTAAGGCTGACATCGCCAGATTGAGACGTTTTGCATATCCTACAGCACTAGATAGCTTCCTGGAAGAATTGGCTATTCAAATCTTTGTACATAGCTTCTGAGACAACGGAACGCAGCAGAATCTACGGTTAGCTCGACCTAAAACGTAGGATGACGCTTTAACACATACCTTAGAGTTTGAAGCAACAAAACAAAGGTTGTACTAAAGCAGCCTAAGCTCCGCTGTGCTCTGCGAACAAGCAGCTCGTGGACGAACAGTGCTGAAACTGCGAGAAAGTGAGGCACTTACGACGACGTTGTACTAAGCCCAAAAAAAGACCAGAAAACTAGAACAAATCGACCGAATGCAGCAAAAGTCGACCTCAAACTGTGTACAGCATTTATCTTGATAGCAAGAACAATTGACAAAGTATTCAGTTACTGGTTGACACAAGAGCGTTGAAAACCATAATTCGTACTGCCATGTTATTGAAAAATAAAAAAACCTCACCGGTAACAGTACAGCTTCGAACGAGGACTGGCAAAGAAATTCCTACTCACTGACAAGTTAAAGTAACCATTGGTTTGATAAATGAAGTACTCGACCATCAAGTACTGCTAGTCGACATAACGAAAAAAATCTTGGGAATACATATAAAAAAATATAGGTTCCATTTGGATATGAAAAATGTTGCCCTTAAGATTGACGGCGTAGAATTTTTTTTTTACATTTGTCACAGAAGGCAGCCGTGCGAGTTTTATTGGGAAAAGATAAGATTCGGCCTAAAAAGACTGAAAGTGTGGTGATGGCAAACCTAGATGGTAACAAACGTTTCGGTTTTTAGATATGATGTAACTAATTATATAACCCAAAAGCGGTCGCGCTAAGGTCGATTCAACCTCAGATTTTAAAATCTTGCTGTAATTTTTTTAATGCGAGTAGTTTAGAATTTGTGATTATAGAAATGATCCTAAAAGGCATTTAGTATATTTACTGGTATTTTCCCCGTCAAAAAAATTCGAAGTAAACTTCTCGTTACTGTGGTTCTTCCGACCGGGTTGCAAGCGCTAATGTAACTTGAATGCGGTTGTTTTGACCGGCACCCGATTAACAAAATGACTCAACTATTCGTGAGTATAAAGCTGTGAACTATACAAGTGTAGACTTGTTATTGTTTTCATATCAAACGCTAAGGTAGATACATTTTTTGGTGCATACAGTGTGGTGTTTTAAAATATTTTTTTAGTGAATACAGCATACCTTCAGATCATTTGCAGTAAGTTTATAGTTTTTTTGCTATCAAAACCTTATTTTAATTCCTCATTTAGTGATGGATGATTACAAACGAAAAATGGCAAAGTTACAAAAACTTTGGGACGAAGTAGAGGCTGAGGAACCGATTGGCGGTGAATCAGATGATGACGAAGAAGAACAGTTGGAATATACTGATCTCAAATCTAATACCAAACAATCTGGGGATGAATTTGAATTGGGAGATGACATCCCACTAGCTGATTTAATCCAGCACGTAGGGAAAAATGAAACAACTATTTGGAGTAAAAATCTACCAAACTTGTCAAAATTTTTATTTCACAATATAATCAAATTTCATCCTGGGCCGAAAAACAAAGCTAAAAATAAATTGTTACCAATCAGTTGTTGGCAGTTGTTTTTTTTTTCAGATGTTTCTGTTGATGAAATTATTACGATTACGTGAAAACATCCGTCTAAATTATCAAAGGGAAAGAGATGCAAAGGCTACATGTACAAATAAAATAAAGACGCTGCTAGGCTTGTTTTATCTAGCAGATTTATTAAGGGCTTCTCATCTTAATTTGTGGGATTTATGGGAACTGACGGTACAGGCGTTGGGTATTTTAGAATTGTTATGTCAGAACGTCGATTGTTTCTACTGCGATGTCTCCGGTTCGACAATAACCACAATCGACAAAACCGAAAGACTATTGACGAAATGACTGCAATTTGATCTATTTTTGAGGTCTTCGTCCACAAGTGTCAACAAAATATACGATTGAAGCTTATATAACAATAGACGAAATTTTTTTCGCTGGTGAACTCAAATAACTACTACACTCTCAACATGGAGGTTTATGTCGGAAAACAGCCCGAAGGTACATATGCGGTAGATAATTCTGCTTTCTGCGTTGTAAAAAAATAGTAGGTAAGTGTTATTATATACACGGGTAGAAATGTAACCATGGACAATTGGTTTTTGTCTATACCGCTTGCAATAGAACTATTTGCACGTAACATAACAATGGCTGGTACGCTTAGGAAAAATAAACAAGAAACATTCGAAAAATTTCTGAACGCAAAAAAGGGTATTTATTTTGGTTTTACGAAAGACATCACTTTACTTTCATATGTTCTTAAGAAAAATACAATTGTTACATTAATATCTACATGACACAATGATGGAAAAATAGGTGCCCAAACAGGCGATGCCAAAAAGCCATCTATAATCACTTTTTACAATAAAACTAAAGAAAGGATGAACAACGTGGATAAAATGAAGGGATCATACAGCGTTACGCGAAAAAGTGCAAGATAGTCATTGACAATTTTTTGCGCTTATGAATATTGGCGGCGTAAATAGTCGAATGAAGAAAACACTCAAAGTAATACGACGAGAGTCGAGAAGACATTTTCTAAAAAAACATTGCAAAAGCCATATGTAAAGATCATTTAGAGAAGAAACTGAAGATCAAAAGTTCGTGACGCGGTTGAACCTACCGGCGTGCGACGGATGACGGAGGCGCGACCACTCTCGGGTTAATAACTGTCAACAATTAACAATGTTAATAATTTTATATTCTGGACAATTCTCGTGTGTCGATTTTTCAGAAGTCGTGGTTCGGTCGCACTTCGCAGTGAACATCTTTCTAGCCTTGACACTGCGACGTGCGACAAAAGCCGGCTGTGAAAAATTTACCGCACGAGATTTATCGAGAATGGAAAATTGTAATAAAAGTGTAACACGAAAAAACCTGAGTTCTACTAAAAATAAAAGTATTCGTTAGTTTTCATCTATTCTACATTTTATATTTTAAAAACTTGCAAAAATGCATATATTCATTTTAATAAACTTTTAGAACCAAAACGAAATGAAAATTAATGACTTCACATTGTCCTGTTGATTAATCCTTACGAAGTTTTCTTTGCAAAGTTTCTACCAATCCTCTCAATGCCAATTATTAGTGACTTTTTGGTCATCCATTTGTTATTGTGGATTTTGCGTATCATTTCTTTCTGTTTCATTTATTCATTGTCTATCTAATTTGCTGGTACTGTTTTAACACTTTAGTGACTTTCCTCTGGGCGTCATCAATATTATGCAAACAGATTTGAATACAGAAAACAAAAGTGATATCAAAATACTTACGTAATAAAAAAAATTAGTAATCTCAATACGAAATACTTATAATACACAAGAATTTATTAACAGCTAAGAAGTAAAGTTTCTGCTTTTATAATTGCTTCCTATCTTTAAAAATACTAATTGTAAACATTCATCAATGTTTTCTTTCAATCGATAAAGTCGACACAGGTGCACTTAGCATGGCACGTAATTAAACGTATCGCTGGTTAGAAAATAGTTTTCGTGTTTACGTAAAGTTCCTGTAATTGCACACACATGGAAATCAGAGCACTAATAAAAGAGCAATCTGCTTGATGTCTGTTTTTTATTAAATAGCAACCATAAAATCTGGGTTATTACTGCACCCGTAGACCGCACCTTAATCTTTGTTGGCAGCTGATGAAAATATTACACGACTTTGAATTAATGAAGTCAATTTAGTTTTAAGAAATTTTCGGTGTACATATGTCCAACGTTTACTATTGTTAAAACTACTTATTTCTATCGATAAGAGATAACTTAGCATAAAAAACGTTTAACCCAATTTTTTTGGTATTGTCGTCGCGTGACTTAATTTATTACAAGAATCCGTTTGGGATTAATTTTATATTCATTAAATAGATTGTATTTGTGAGAAAAACTGGTTTGTGATTGCTCTTTTTTGTATTTTAATAAACTACTGTTTTTTTCGAATTGATTACATTGTTTTGATCAAGAACTACTATGCTATTGTTTACATAATTTTAATTTAGCATTTGCTGTTTTATTTGTCATTAATTTCCAACTGTAATTGTAATATAAACAAAACGTCAATAAGTACTAATTTAAAACAATTTATATCAGACGTAAACAATAAAAGTTTATAATCACAACTTGTAAGAAATATTTTTTGTGATTCAAAAAGTTTCTAAATCAAGTTTAAGGTAAGTGTGTGAAATTAATATTTTAAACAATTAATTTGTAAAGTTTCTGCTTACTGAACGATGTAATCAACACACTAAACAAAACTTGACAAAAAATGAAGAAACAATTTCATGTTAAAAATAGTAAAGATACAGTGCAGATTTATTTCAATGTTACCAAAGTGGTAAACGTGATTTTAAATATTTGGTATAGAAAAAATTATAACTCAGATTAGTCATGATGCAGTGTGTGTATAAATTGACTGTAAAAGCTACACGCTGCGGCATTCTTGGTTCAATTCTGAATCAAAAATCTTAATGTTAGATTATGGTATATACTTTGTATGTTTTCAGAAACTACTTAAAAGAATCATACATTTGTCATACGACTGTAATATCTGCGTTAGCATTTCCATTACAGAAACCGTACAAGGTATGTACATACCCAAACAGGAAACTCCAGAGTTAGACAACGGGGCCAGACCTGGGCCAGTACTGGGAAACCTAAGTTTGACGTATTGGCCCAGACTTGGCCCAGGAATGGGTAGCTTAGCCTCGGCCATTCCATGAAGACCCAAGCTTGGGCCTAGACTGGTTGACCCAGCTTCGGCCATGCAAATTATTAGCCAAGCTTGGCCCAAGCTTGTATAACCCATCCTTGGCTATTCCATGAGAATCTAAGTTTGGTCCTAGCCTGGATAACCCAGCCTTGGCTATTCTATGGGGACCCAAGCTTGGTCCTACAATGGTTGACCCCTCCTCGGCCATGCCAATTCTTACCCAAGCTTGGCCCAAGCTTGCATAACCCATCCTTGGCTATTCCATGGAAACCCAAGCTTGGGCCAAGACTAGTTGACCCAGCTTCGGCCATGCAAATTATTAGCCAAGCTTGGCCCAAGCTTGTATAACCCATCCTTGGCCATTCCATGAGAATCCAAGTTTGGCCCGAGCCTGGATAACCCAGCCTTCCTATTTCATAAGGACCCAAGCTTAGTTCAAGACTGGTTGACCCAGCCTTGGCCAAGGCTGGATTATCCAAGAAAATAGCAATAATAATTTTTTTCAATGTTAAAAATTTTAAAAAATTGGTTAATAAGTTGAGTTATGATAATATCGAAAGTGTAGAATTGAAACTTGAGCCGTTCGGTTACGTATGGCAAGATTCGGGTATTTTCGTTTAGCGCAGCCGCCATCCTTGTTTACAGCATCTGTTAGTTAAGTGTAAGATTTTTCTCATTGCTAGAGTAATAAAGGTGATGGATCAAATCTCCAAGTTTCAGTTATACAGTCATTGAATGTTAGTACTTTTTAACAAGAAGGAAAAAACCTTCAAATATAATTTCTTTTGTTTACTCCGCAATTATCACGAGGCGAGGCTACTAAAAGTAATTATGTCTGATTCTTACATTAGAGTTTAAAGATAACGTGCGTTAAATAAACCAAAAAAGTTTTGAATAAAAAAACTAATTTAGATGTTAACCGGCAAAGTTTAAATAATCAAAGTGTAAACATCAGCTGTGTGAGTGACGTTAATGACAATAGTGATACAGAAAACCAAAAAATATCAAACAAAAGGTGCCAAAATGAGTTTAACTTGAATGTGAACTAGTGATGGAGAATAATAACTGTACTAGCTAAATGTTAATATAATTTAAGACGAGATCTAAATAGTAATTAAAAAACTTTATGTAATTTAAATAGTACATAATACAAGTAATAACAATAAAGTGTAAATACGTTCATACAATTATTTATTCCATTGTTTTATTAATGATTAATTCTTGGCATTTGATTTTGAGCTAGTTTTAGCAATTAAGCGTGGCCCAGTACTGGCAACTAAGCATGGCCCAGTTCTGGCAATTAAGCATGTACCAGTCTTGGCAACTAAGCATGGCCCAGTCTTGGCAACCGATCATGGCCCAGTCTTGGCAACTTAGCATGGCTCAGAGCTGGCGATCAGGACTGGGCCATGATTATCATTCCAGACTTTTGTCAAGGCTGGGCCAAGCTTGGCTTACAGGCTTGTCCCAGGCTTTTACAAACTTGTGCCCAGCCTGAGTCAAGTCTAGGCCCATGGTACTTTCTTCTATGGGTATCGGCATATTCACTGAACGTAAATGCCATTACGAGCCAAAAAAAGAATAACAAAGAACGCAAAAAATACAGAACCACAAGAAATAATCAAATGTATACAAAAAATAACGAAAAACGCAAAGGTTATATAAAAATGAAAAAAGAAAGTCAAATTTGATAGATAAATGTCAAAATTTGACAGATGATGATTATGATTGAAATCGCATTAGAAGAGAAAGTTTGTTTTACAACATTGCCAAATGTGTTTTTCGTAAAAATACGGTAATAGAGAAATGTTAAAAACAAACTATTTATTATTATTATTAATCGCAGCTATCTCTACCAACAGATATCGCAACACTTATTTATAGACCAAAGGTCCGAATTTCGAGAAGACGTTTGTGGCATGATTCAACATTGTACCATGAAGATTTTTGATTTATAATTCATAACGAAGAATGTCGCAGCGGGTAGCTTTTTCGTCAAATTATACGCATCGTGTATATGAAAAAAATAAATAGAACAAACCTTTATGTCAAGTATGATATATAAAATAAATTTTTAATGTTAGTAAAAGACCCTCAACTTGTAAACCTTGACACAAATATTTTAACTTTCATAAACTCAAAAAAATAATATTTTATTACAATTTTCCATTCTAGACAATCCCTTGTTGTAGATTTTTCACAAGGCAAAATATTCTACCAAAGTTCTTTGATTCTATTACAAAAATGTTTTATGGAGAGGACATTAAGAAGAAAACAAAACTTCGTATTGAAGTGGTAAGACTTCCTTTCTTGTACGTTGTCGTAATAATCGCGTTTTTATGTGCGGACATACCCAAAATGCTTCAAAAAACACGGTTTAGGTCGCGGTCGCTACATAGATGTGATATCTATGTAAAACCAACCTTAACTTTCTAATGAGATCAAGGATATTAAAGATGCATGGATGAGAACGGTTTAGCTCGCAGCCGCGGTCACTATCTCTATGTCACATGTACGTAAAACAAACATTTACTTTTTTATGAGGTCACGCATACCAAAAGGCTTTCTTCGCGGTTTAGAGCCATGTTGATACCAAAACAAAATAGTTTGTTTTTCATCGCGAAGGCATTCACAGACCGGGGATACAAATTCGCCCAATTGTTCTTGATACAGGTTTGATGGATACTTAGTGATAAGGCGAAATCCACACATATGAACTGTTCGACTCGAATCAGACAGCTTTAGTAGGTAGGTTATTGGATATGCAATACAATTCTCGAAAAAATTACTTTTCCCGCAGTTTACTAACGCTAGGAAAGTCGTTTCGACTCTAACAATTCCGCTATAAAAATTTTAAAAGAATTAACAGCAACATGGCCGATGCCATTTTCTTTACCTGTCAACGCCAACTTAATCAACAATCCAGTGGCGGTTTCTCTATTAGGTCATTCGGACAATGACCCTCCAAAATCAATAAGAAATGTATTTTATTTAGTTTAAAATTACAGAAAATTCGCGTTTAAATCAAGTTATCAGCGTTTGAATTTCAATTTTCATTGTAAGCGCAACAGATGCGAAAACTTACGAATTTACCCGAGGCTATTGTGTTTTATAGTCCGTGTTTATTATATACTATAGCCGAAGCCGAATCGTAAATGATAGTTATTATAGTCAAGAGTAAAACACGCAAAATACAATTTTATGCGAATTAGAAAAAGACAACTAAATACCTAAATGCTTTCTGCAGTTGTCAGCCGGGTCCCATTTTACGTATATACTCAGTGCAATGCTTACGTCAATTATTATTATCTTCCCAACAGCTGTTTGTAAAACAAAAATGCTGCAATGCACATTTTTTATCAGATACGACAAACTTTTTAGTTGTTTGATAATATTCGTTTGTAACGAATGTCAATAACTTTCACAAGTTAAAAGAAAATTAATTGTGTTTTAAGTACATATTACCGTTTTTGTTTCATAATGGCGGTAGTACAAAGAATCTATATATGATTTATCAGATTGGATTTGTAGATGTGAAGAAACTAATAAATTTTACTGTTTTGCATGTTTACTATTTTCACACGATTCATTATGGTGTAAAAATGGTGTTACCAATTTAAAACATTTAAAAGAAATAGTGAAAAAGCACTCTTTATCTGCGGATCACATGAAAAATTCGATCGATCATTTTGCTAATTGTAAAGATAGATGAATAGATCTTAAATATAAATCAATTTAATGCAAGAGTTTTTTTTACTTTTTGTGATAGTTGCGTTTTTTTGAATCTCTTAAAAATGGCCCTCTGGTATGACTGACCACCAGCCGCCACTGCAACAATCGCTTTAATTCTGTAGTATGCTGAACAATTCTTCATAACAGCGTATTTGCTAAAAGCGTAATCGAAATATCCTACAATGGTATAATTGGTCAATACTAAATTGACGAAAAATTAAATCAGCATATACAGGGTGTCCCAAATAGAGTAGGATAAAATGGGTATCTTACTTATTATTTAAGATAGAGATTTGGTTAAATGAGCAATATTGTGCCATTTTTTCAACCGAGTTCGATTTAGTTGAGAAACATTTCACTCTCCAAATAGTATCGAAATTATTTTAAATAAACCAAAAATCGCCGATTTCTAAAAACTCAAATATCTCTGTAATTATAAATGATATAAAGAAAAGTTTTTGATCAAAGTTATTTACTTCGATGAAACACACTTAAAAAATATGTCAAAATAAAACTCAAGATGGCGATTTCCAAGATATTAATAGCAACTTTCTTATGAACTGACGCAAGTAATTACGCACTTGGAGCATGTCTTCTCCAAAGGGAAGGCAAAGATAAAGGACCAGTGGAATACGCGTATAGGTTACTCAATTTAGTAGAGTGTAATTATAATACAACCGATATGGAAGCACTCGCTGTTGTCGAAAAGTTGCGTGGTTACCTTGAGGGTGCCACCACAATCGTACAAACCGATCATCAAGCGTTAAAGTGGTCCCTTAAATCTTCCACAAAAGGTTTGGCTAGGTGGGCACTCTAACTAATGCCTTTCGACCTTTGAATTGATTATATTACTGGAAAGAAAAATGTCATAGCAGACACGTCTTGACCACCACGAGATGACTCCAAGGAAATAATAGATGTCAATCGAACAGTCGACTTCTCTACGCCTACTGTAGGCGACATCAGAGCTGAGCAAATAAACGATCCTAATATAGAAAAAATCATTTCTTACTTAGAACATACTTTGCAAGCCGGTATTGACCTAAAGAAATGGTCCGAAAGAAGCTATGTTATGTCAAATGGAGTGCTATACAAATACATTTCAGATCGATAAAGAAGAACCACAATTAGTAGCTTCTAAAACATAGGTACTTTATATATTTTGTGAATACCACGATTCGGAAATGTCTGGTCATTATGGTGCTGCAAAAACTTATCTGCGCATAGCATGAAGATATTTCTGGCAATTGCTGATTACGCCAGTAAATGTATCGACTGCCAACGTTTTAACTACGAAAAACTTAAAACCAGCCGGTTTACTACAAACACCCATACAGTCGTAACTATTCGAATCGCTCTCGACTTGTTTGGTCACCTTCAAACGACTCAGCATGGTTATTCTTGGATATTCATTGTCGAGGATATCGCAAGCAAATGGATTTGAATGTTTTCTCTCGAATCCGCTACTGCATTCTCTTGTGCCCGATGTCTCATTGACGAAATTATTCTACGTTGCGGAGTACCAAGACGTGTAATTAGTAATAATGGACTGCATTTTGTTGGAGCTGTAATGCAACAGCGAAAACTTACGAATTTACCCAAGGCTGTTGTGTTTTATAGTCCGTGTGTATTATATACTATAGCCGAAGCCGAATCGTAAATGATAGTTATTATAGTCAAGAGTAAAACACGCAAAATACAATTTTATGCGAATTAAAAAAAGACAACTAAATGCCTAAATGCTTTCTGCGGTTGTCAGCCGGGTTCCATTTTACGTATATACTCAGTGCAATGCTTACGTCAATTATTATTATCTTCGCAACACCTGTTTGTAAAACAAAAATGCTGCAATGCACATTTTTTATCAGATACGACAAACTTTTTAGTTGTTTGATAATATTCGTTTGTAACGAATTGCAATGACTTTCACAAGTTGTTGTACCCGATGTCTCATTGACGAAATTATTCTACGTTGCGGAGTACCAAGACGTGTAATTAGTAATAATGGACTGCATACTTCTTGGATAGATAAGCTGCCAATTCGTTTCGCAATGAACACGACAAAATGCAAATCTACCAGTTTCACTCCTGCTTATCTCACTTTCGGTTACGAACTTCGAACACCTAATGATGTTACTCGTAATTTGCGATTTGTTGTAAACAATGACATTTTTGTGGCTCAAATAACGCTGTATCTACAAACACCTAATAATGCACTAAGTGAAGCAAGTGATAAAGATGAAATGTCTTAAGATCGCTGAAAACAATATAAAGACTCACATCGAAAATCTTTAACGTTTAAAATTGACGATAAAGTGCTAGTGAATACTCAAATCTTAAATGATTCTAACAAAGCCCAAACTTCTAAATTCGCACCGCGCCGCGATGGCCCATACCGAATTCACAGAGTAGTGTCATCTATACCACATACGAAATCTCGACGCTTGCAGTGTGTTGCGTTTTTTTACTTTTGCGATGTTAACAGTGGAGGATTTACAAGGACCTTACACCCTTACACACTACATTTATACTATTTATAAAATATAATTAAACAAGAATAAGCAAATTTCTAAGTTCTAACTCAAAGTTGTAAATATTATGCTTATTTTGACTTTTGGCGCAAAATCCATCAGTTAAGTAAAAGAAAAAATGTTAAGAACCATGTTAAAAATCAGGCTAAAGCAAAATACAAAATACAATAATCAAAAAGCAAAATAACAAACAATAGAAAGGCAAAATTAAAATAGACAGAATAACTCGCAGCAATGTCAGATCCAAACAAACACCGTTAGTGGAATATGTCTACCAAGACCTCATAAATACATCGGAATTCAGAAATCGTGCAGTAGACGACATTGAACTACTGAATGCTGAAACTAAGTAATTCTACCAAACAAGGAAAACAAATTAAACTGTATTTAAAAAAAAAATCATAAATCAAGTGAGCTTCAAAACGTTGTTGTAGATTCTGACTTGAAAGCTTGAGATAATAAACTAAAATGATGTCTACAGATTTTTTTCGCAAACTGTTAACATACATAAAGCATTTTTTTAAAATTTTCAATCATTTATAATTTAATGTAGTATGGGCAATAAAAGTGGTTATATTGTAATAAATAAGTTGCTCAATTTTATTAAACACTAACATACGCCAGAAATAACAGAGCATTGAAGCCTACTATTAATATTCAAGATCTCGTTGAACTACATACGCATTCTCGAAACCATTTCAAAAATGCTATTGCCAATTAAAGACTACTGTAATAGTCCAAAAAGTGTGTAAAGAACGAAGACTTATTTATGGAAACTACTTTTTATAAATAACTGCAGTAATACTTGAATTTTATAGCAAGTTTATTGGAACGAAAATTTACTTTAAAAATAGAATGCGTACGGTTATAATACATAAACTATATTTTTATAGCTTTTATATTATATAAAAGCAGTAGCACATCAAGTGAAGTGCATTTCAGTGTTCAAAAATAACATCAACAGAAATTCAGTTAAGATATTTTTAGGTTTAGTTAAACTCATAAATTTGTTTGTTTGTGACATGATGTTTTTTCTACAAATAAAATAACCTTTAATGACAGTTTAATGTTGTAACTAAGTATTAAAATAATTTGATAGATTATGTACCCAAACTGTTCGTCAAAAAATGCATATGTTTACTGAAATTTATTTATAAAATAAATATTCGTCACGCTACTTTGTGTCTCCAAGATTTTTTTATTAATCTAAGTTGATCAGCTTTATGGTAAAAATTTTTTTTTTTACTTTGATTAACCAGCAATTCATTAGAGTTCATAGACTAGTGAGCATGTGCGTTGTTCTTTTTCAAGTTTAAGAATGAATCTTTTCATTTAATTAGTTATCTAGATTTTTTGGAAATCATTTTGATGTCAGCTCTACTGTGTGAATGCTTATTAAACTATTAGATTTAAATTTTCTTCGTGTTTTAAGGTTGATCATATGAGATTAGTTAATTTAGTGATAAGTACGATTCAGAACTATTTACTCTAAGAAAGGATTTTTCTGTTCGTATATAATTTATTAGTACAGTAAAAAAATGTTTATTTCATTGTATTTTATATCACATTTATTACACTATTTACTAGAATTGTCATAGTAGTTTTAAATTATTCTGAAAACTCACTTATTCCACTAATTTTTCTTTGCATTCAAATCTGATAAATATTTTTTAAACACAAGTTTTTAGAACGGATTATTTTTGAACTTTCAAGACTAATCTTTTGTTCATTTAAGCCTACAAATTCAAATACGTTCAACTTTTAAAAAAGTGCATTAATTATATTTAAAAATAGTCTTTACACAGAAATCCGCTCTTCTAAATGGCTTTATTTTGAACATTCCTGTTCGACAGATCTAAGGTTTCAAGAATTTGCGGAAATCACTTCCCGTTGATAATGACCTTACAACTATACTTGTCTGCTTTGAAATTTCTGTGTTGCGTCAAGTAAGTAACTAAAACGAACACCCAAGAATGAATACCAATGAAAACAGTTGCAAATACTTTTCTCAGTTTATGCTTTCACACGCATTACGATTAAGCAATGCCAAAAATTAGTGTGCTGAATTTAAAGACTTTCCGACCTACCCTCTGTGTTACACGACTAACGGTTGTACCATTTGTAACAAATAGATACAAACTTGATCGGAATCCAATAGTAATTTATGTAACAAGGGTCGAAAGTAAAGCATAGCATAACGAATGTTAACGCGACGCGAGTTATGCTATGACACTTTCGACGAGAATAACGTACATTCTTTTTTGTGTTGCCTATTGTAAAACTATTTTTTTTTTAATTTAAAAAATCTGCAGAAATATAATGTAATGTTGGTACTACATTCATTACTAAATCTGTCAAATTTGACATTACGTTTAACATCGTTTTTTTCAATTTTTAGTTAATTTTTTTTAAATGACTTTTATTTGTCGAATACTCGTTCTGATATAATAATTGACTAATTAATGCTATCTTCTTCGTTTAGGAGGGGCAATATAAAACCACTTTAATTTATTTTTATGGCAACGTTTCGTGCTGAAGGTTAGCACTTCTTCAGGCCAACTGTAATTTGTTGACTTACGAGTTCAATAAATTAAAGTGGTTTTATATTGCCCCTCCTAAACGAAGAAGATAGCATTAATTAGTATATCACACAGAGGAGGATAAAGAATCTTTACCAAATAATAATTGACTTTGAACACTTAGTTTTAGGTGGATTTCTAGTTTTCATTTTGCCACCGTAGAGCTTTTTTCGTCCATTACGTAACTACACTAACGAACGAATATTGACGTTTGCAATGTTGGCAGCACAAAAAAAAAGCTTTTATTGAAACAGGCATGAATATCAACAATGCACGTAGTACGTAAATGGAAATAGATCAACATCGTCATCATTATTTTTCGCAGGTGGTACTGTAGTTAGAGCTGTTTTTATTCTACAAGCACCGCCAGTTTTCTTTATAGCATCGGAGAATGACTTGATGTGGTTGTACCACTGTAAAGCATGCGGGTATTTAACATCGGGTGTCTTTGCAAGTCCTTAGTGAGTTTGTAGATCTGCTTAGATTGGTTAAACCCGCTAGTATAACTGTGATCTTTCAAAAACTTGTCTAAAGCTTCTACTCCTTTATCGGTCAATAGTTTTATACTTAATTAAGAGTGTTACGGCCATGAATTATCCTAGAGCGGGTCTGCTTAAAATGAGTAGCAGACGTGGCAACTGAGCGCGCGCTACTAAACAATTGTAAACCTTGAAGCAGGAAGTCGGTTGAAGACTGTCGTCGGTAAAAGCAATCAAGTTAAGTTGAGAAAGAAACGTATTTCAATAAAAAAACAATAAGGCAGAACAACGAAATCCAATAGTAAAAGCGTGAGTCATTTCCATTTTATTCTAATTTCATTGCATGTTTCAGTTTGATAATCGTATTTAACGAAAAAATACAATTTGTTTGATTCATTGGCATTCGTTTTGCGTTGGTGTTTTGTTCGATCTACATAATTATTTACAATTAATACAAAACAAAAATCAATAGCAGATCTTGAGCTTGACCGAGAGGCGCTTGTTATTTATTTTCGAAACATTTCCTGTTGGTTACGAGCAATCAACCATTATCTCGAATTTTTCACCACCATAAGACGCTTCCAAAGATGACATGAGCTCGACCACTCCGTTACGCTTCGTTTCTTTCTGGATTGAATTACACTGTACAATTTAAGAACAAAAAAGATAATTAAAACGTTGACTGTCACTCACGAGCTTCAATTAAGCAAACTGAGATGTCAATCGATGAATTAATTGGAGAAGAAGTAACTCAAATATGTGCACAAGGAATATTCCAAATTTTAAGCGATAAATTATGACTATCAAAAACAAAACCAAAAACGATCCAGAACTTACTAAAATACTCGACAATCTGAAAAATCAGCCAGAAGACTCTCAATATACACTGATTGATGGTATAATATTTCTAAAACATAGAATAGTCATTCCAGCTTGATTACGTTCCAGCATATTTAAAGAACTCCAGGCGAATCACATAGGTATTACAAAAATGAAACAGCACGTCGTTACGAATACTAGTCTGGAATCGATCGTGATATAAAAAGATTAGTTAAGACCTGTGAAAACTGTGCCCTGGTAAGAGCAAATTCTACAAAGGTTCCTATCCATTCGTGGAAACAACCTGAAAATGATTGGGATATAGTTCATATAGACTATGCCGCTCCGTTTGAGAACTGTTATTTTTTGGTGCGTGTTTAATGGAAAATCTAAATAGACTGAAGTCAAAATTGTAAAAGAAGCACCTACTAGCTCAACTACTATTTTACTATTAGAGTCAATTTTATGGATTATAATGGATATCCACAAATGATTGTGTCAGATAACGCTTCAATTTTTCAGAACTAATAGTTTCTAATGCATTGTGGAAAAAACGGAATTTTTCAAACATTTTTTTTGCACCAGAGCACCCAGCTACAAACGGATTAGTTGAACGAAATGTCCAGCAGTATCAAATGAAAATAGTTTCATAGAAAATAAAGTGCAAAATATTCTTTCTAAGTTTGGCTTTGGTAAATCACTAGTTGAATTATACCTACATCGAAAAATACGAATTCGACTAAATGCAATTTTCCCATACTGACCAAAACCCTTACAGGTATCCCTCCAACCTGGTACGTTCTCTACAAGTGACGGAAAAGGTTCAAATCCGACTTAATGACAAAAGTCCTTGGAAATTTGGAGAAGTACGAAAAAGGCTAAGAAAATTACACTATGAAATATTATTGGACATGGGAAGAACAGTAAAACGGCACATAAACCAAATACAATCAACACTGATTCAATCCAAAAAAACTGTCACGTTTAGACCAAGGGTTCCAACGACGGCGACAGTTCAACAGGAGATTCAACCGATTCAAGAAGGTGCACCTGAGTTTCCAGTTCCTTTAGTAAGAGTACAGCACCTGAGAGGGAAAGGTGTTTACCAATTCGATTTAGTGATTATAAATTGAATATCTAAATTGTGTTTTTATGAATGTTATGTATCTCTTTTCTTTATTATTTTTTATTACATGTATTTGCTTTTCAAATAAGTTAAATAAGAAAGTTAAAATTGATTTTTCAATATTTTTGTTTTAAATTTAAAATAATAAACAATTAAATAAGTAGGGGGAATGTAGTGTTAGTATGTATATTTTATTCAAGTATGCTTTTTGTCCATTATAATAGATAGACAATGCATTCAGATTAGATTATTAACCATTATATAAAAATGTAACAACTATGATAACAACTAAGAAAATCGTTGCTTGATTTTTATTAAACGTGGTATTACTACAGTACCCAGTTCTTACAACATCACAACAATAACTATCAACCAAAAACCGCTTCTCTCAAACTAGACCCGTTACAGCTTTCTCACCAGCGATGTGTTCCGCGTGGGTTAGATACTGGCTTAAAAGGCTACAGGTTTGGCCACTATAAACAACAATTGTGTCTTGTATAATTTCTAGGATTAATTCCGCATGAATTTTTTTTGCAAATGGCAGATTGATTAATGGTTAAAAAATCTAATCAAGAAGACGACCTCCACAACTAAACTTTTACGCAGACTAAATCGATGTAAGAAAACTATTGCTTTGCAAAGCAATGTTTTTAGACATCTTATAACTTCTTTCTGATTTTCAAGAAACGATAAGTTTTATTAAATACGATAAGGTACTGAAAGAAATGCGTTCCGAATTTTACAAGCTGATATTATTCCTTCTTATGTCATAATAGTAAACATTATTAGATCATTAGTTATCAAACTGAATAATTATTTGAAGTGAAAACTTTTACTTTTCGTTTCTGCCAGAACATAAAGTCTTAAGAACCCACAAAGTTTTACACAAGTCGGCGCCTATGGTCTGAAGGGCTTAGGCTCTAAAGCCTTTATGGACCAGCCGCCACTGAATATACATATATTGGTATGACATTGAAACTGTTTTAATTCCATTAATTCAAATTTTTCATTTCGAACACGTCCTACACTCTCCACCGATCAATCAGTACTAAATTTAAAAACAGTGTTGCTGTGGCTACGTTTTATTATACTATTGAGTACTGAATCAGAACAAAACGTACTGACTGGCAGGAAATTTAAACAGTTTACTTTTTTTGGTTGAATTGTTAGGGGATAATAAACAAAATAAATACTAACTCATGTTTAGAAATCATTTTATTTATAAAATAAACAATAATACAACTAATTAAGCAAAAAACAATTAATTAATTAGTTACACATAAGTTGTAAGCCTCAAACGTTTCCAATCAAGTTACCTACAGTATGTATGCAGAAAAATTGCTTCAGGTAAGTTTGTACATTCGCAAACAATCAACATATAAACATATTCTTTACTTATGTTTTACCAGTGGCGTCGTATAATTCAGTAGATATATAATAAAATGCGTACCTGCACATAAAAGAAGCACAATGCTGCATAAATGCTTTAAATAAGCAACATTTTATACATATTTTTATAGAGGACATCTGATTCAGTTAGCATCGGCGTCGCGACTGGTATTACTTGATTACTGAACATGAGAAACTTAAAAATGTACTACTGCTCACCTGACGTTGGGGCAATCTCCGAGTACGTACGCTTCTTTTCAACATGAGGCAGTAGTATCAAAAGTAATTTTCTGTAAAATACCTTTCTAAAAAAATACTTAGCGTCAATTTTTAAAACAGTTGCCTTGACATGTCACTGTTATAATTTTTTTGCTGTTTTCTGTTTGACATACAATTTTATTCTAAAATGTAATAAAAATGGTAATTTTTGTAAAAAGTAGTACTGCTGTACTGGAATGTGTCATTTTGTACTGAATTTAGTATAATTGTATTGAAACGTCAGCACTGTTTGGAAGCACCGCGGACTATAAAACCGCAAGTCATTTCGCACGTTAAAATAACATTTTAAAACTAATTTATTTATAGTAAAAATATGTACACGTTTATAACTGACCGAACTAATTAAATCTAAGGATATTTAATCAAAACACTTACACTAATTTATATAGCACTATCACTTACACATAAGATAAAGTCCGCGGATAACTTCAGTTTAACACTTATTGTTTACATTAAAGTCACGCACGATTTTAATTGGTCGTATTTGTCTCAACACGCGTTAATCACTTATTTATTTAAACTTGAATAATCTTCTTAACACTGCCGTCTTCAAATTACTGAAATAACTTACTTATGATTCATTTGTATCGCTTTTATATATTTTGGTCATACTTTGCGAATTTTTTATATCTTCCAGTGAACCTTCTGGAAATGGATAAAAACTTCGTGAAGGCTCTCGAATATAATTGTCAAATTTTAACATAAACAGTTGCATATTTTATGTCAGGGTTTGATTGCTGTAAAAAAATCAGAGGCTTTAGATTTAGTTAAAGAATTTTCATGTGCTTTATTAAATTGAACGTTACATTTCTCTTTTATTAACTCAACTCAACTTAAAATACAATACTTTGTTTTCATATCAGTCAAGTTCACCTACGTTGCATTGACCTTTTGATTAAACTTGTTAAAATTTTACAATTGCCGAACATGAACTTGACACTGTTCATGATATAAGCTTTGAGAAAACTAAAACAATTTCTAAAACAAAAAACTGGAAATCAAGAAAGATTAGAGAAGCTATTGAAATCATTAAATAAATTTCAATAGAGACAGTGGTGACAAACTATTGGACACCTGATTACCTGTTATTTCCTAATCTTAATTTGTCCACCAATTACACTGAAGCTACGTCTAGAGTTTTTATGCGCCAATTATCTAGTTCCCTTACGAGTTATTGTTTTTAGTTACCTTAGTTTTACAATTGTCAAATTAATTTAGTTTATACCGCCTGACGAAGGACTTTGCTAAAGTTCAAAAGCTTGTATTTAAATTGTATTAGATAAACAGCATTTACCCTAAAATGTTTTATGGTGAAACTTTTATGTCTAAAACTTTTATTATAATATTTTTTGCTTGTATTGATGTTACAATTTCATCTTCTAAGTTAATAACCGGTCAAACAGATACACACTATGTATTTACTGCTACTAATACACATTTATTTAAATATCAAATATTGTAATTATTCGGTTATTGTTATCAAAATGTGATTATATTTAGTGGCGTGTTTAGTACCTGCCACTATCAGTATCAGAAACAATTTGCAGAATTGCCAATAAATCTAAAAAAACTATGTTAACAATGACGAAACAAAATCAGTACAAAAAAAGACAAAATAAAAAACCTAGATTACAAACGATAGCAGTCCTTAGATCAATGACTCATTTTTTTCATATAATTCTGAACTTTAATGATAAGTAGGCTTCGTATAGCACTATGCACTAAACATACTTGAAATATGCACGCTATTATGCACACTATAAATATGCATTTAAAATATGTGTTTTTTTATATGTTGTATTATTTGTTTCCTATATAATACGCATATGCAAGTATGCAAATGAATAACTAACAAATAATATTACTTTTTTCTAATATTTATTAGTTTGTCAATGTTAGAGCAGGTGAAGCCGCCAGTAGAACGCCTTTGTATATTTGTTTCTCTTATTAAATAAGTCAATCGAGTTTGTTTAGTCTCCCCTAAATTTTCTTAATCACTTGTGATAAAAAACAGCTATGATACATTTAGAGTTAATATCTGCAGGTTTTTCCCATAGTATATATCATTGTACATACCACTAAGAATGAATTTATACGATGTTAAGTTGTAGATAATGTCAAAACTGAAATAATTTGCGGATTTAAATTTTTAGAGTGATTGTGTTAAAATAAAAGAGGTTCAGATTTTTTTAAAAATATATAGTTTATGCAATGAGGTATAAAGTATAATTTACCTCATTGATTTTATGTAACCACTCATGAACGGTCATAAAGCTGTAAAACCGCGATATGTTTTAAAACCGTTATCCGCCTAGAATCTTGATTCAATTTATTTTTAGATTTTGATCTATTTTTAAAAATTTTCAATTGTTTAAGATTTGTTTTATATATAAAAAGTTAATTTTAAATGTAATAAATAAAAAGTTGAAAGTCTATTTATTTCTTCTACTACAAACACCTACATAAATCAGACTTCAACTTCTTGTTCATATTAAAATTGTTTATTTTAAAACATTACTAAAAATTCAGAGCAAATTGATTCGTAGTAGTAAATTATTTTTAGACCTTACTTATATGTAAAAACAAAATTGTACGAAAATTTTGGTTGCTTTCAATGAAACTTTGGTAAAAAATTAAATTAAAAATCATCATAAAAATGCAAAAAATCTAGGTAGGCATCGTAAAACTTTTGTAATGTCAAGGTAAAAACACTTATACACTCATAAGTACTTCAACGTATTGTATTAAATTTCAATACTTCATGCATCATGATTCTGCATTGAACGGTAGCTGATGAATAATTTACGTTACTACACTAAACCCTATTTTCAAGGCCATAAATCAATTATAAAGCTTTTCGAGTTAGTTGGTTTATTACACTCAGTTTATATTTTAATGATGCAATAGCTTAACGCGTTTTACTGATGGAGTATATTTAGAATACTGATTCCTTGAACATTATATAAATCGAGCGTTTTCAAAAATCCCAAAACCTTATTGTTTTATAGAAAGCATTGATTTTGTTTAAAATAAAAGAAAAGATGCAAAGTAATATTTTTTTAGATAACAAATTAAAAATTGTTTTTGCAGTATTATTCATAGTAATTTTTTCACAGTTAAGTTGCACTATTTCTTTATCTAATAATAAAAATAATAAAAAGTACAAAATTTATCAATAAAATCAATATTTGGTTCTTATTTAAGATGCAACCTATATTGCTTTCTTGTGAACACTATTAGTTGGAAAAAAGTAGACACATATGGAAGCTGGAGCTATAACATAATACCAAAAAAGATAAATTTAAGTCATTGAAAATACAGAAAAAATTACATTTTCAAATATAGCATAGGAATGAACTACATATGTACAGATAAATACGATCAACGACAAACAGCAACCAACAAAAAATAGCAATAAATAAACATTTGTGCAAAATCCATAAATATATTGAACGCGTAAAATCAATTAGATGAATCCCAAATATTAGTTTAAAAAATAAAAACAGAGGATATAATTAGATTAGATGGACATGATCGCACGTTTTTAGTTCAAATAATTACAGCTTGAATCAAATACGTTACCCCAAATTTGATTTTTGTATAAACTATTATACGTATTTTATTTACTAAAAAAATGTAAGAACTAGTTTAGTAGCCAATAATTAAAAGGTTATAATAATAAATAAAAATATGTTAAGCACGTCTTTTTGTTGCCGCTGTATACTAAAAAAAACACTACACGACTTTCCTATAAAGAATAATGAAGGAATGTCTACATATTTTTTTAAGGTTATGTTGTCATAAAACTACTTTGAAGTAATATGTACACGTTTGTATTGACTTACTAGCATGCTATAATTTTTTGAAAATTTTCTCCTCGATTTAATTAAAATCTAACCGGAATTTGGCAAATTGAGCTTACGTTGTCATATCGACCCTATACTTGTGCGCCTCAATATTGCTTTCCCCTTTAGTAAATCAGTAAAAATTATTATTTTTAACGTATCTTGCTTTCCCTTCAAGATATGGATTTTTTTTCTAAACAAAATCGTCGCAGGCACGATTTGAGCTTATATTTTTTAATTCATTTTAAATTATAAATAAAATATCTAACAAACTGTTAATGTTAGAAATTTTTTTATTTGAATAAATTGTTAGGAAGAATTATCTCTATAAAAAACTGTAAAAATAATTCGAATATTTACATACGTACAAAATTATATAAGAAAAACTGTTAGAAATGGCGGATACATCCACTTCTGGTTTCTTTGTCAGACCCATCTCTTGATAAAACTGAGAAAATATGAAAAGCCAGATCCATACCAAATTTCAAGTTACTAGGACTTTTGGTTCGAGAGTTATCGTGGGTAAGGTAGACTGGTACGGTTGTGCCAGTCGTCATATTAGCGAATCTGTAAGAAATAAAGGAGAGGGTGTAAGGAAAGAGAGAAGCTGTGTGCCCGTTTCACATAATTGCGTCAGCCATCGTGCGACATTAACGCTAGCAGAGGTCTATATTATTTTTTAGCAGTCAAAAGTAAGTTTTTTTATTCGGAATTTTTGTTATATGTGTACAGATACGGTGTTTTTCTTCGTGAAAAGTGAAACATTAGTAGTTATAAAGCTGTAATTACTTTGTATATATGTTATTTTGTATTGTCATGACAATTGTTTTTTTTTTTGCAAAGGAGTGCATTGGGTACGGTTGTGACAGAAGTAAATTTTTTATTTTTGCTTTTAGATGCCCAGGAAACACTTGAGAAAGACTTACAGAGAGTAATGTAATAACAAAATATAAAGATGCTTATAAAGAAGTGAAACGCGGAACTTGTTTACGGAGAGCTGCGGAAATGCACGAAGTTAATCCCATGTCTGTGTTGCAATACCTTCGTAAACGCGATGGAGTCGGCGCGGGCAACAATTAAAACAGCGTCAATATGGGGTACGTCGCTCATAACAAAGTCTTCAGAGAAGACAGTGCCGGATTAACATATTGAGGGGCCACAAGCATAACATCGTGATAGAGCCACTCCCCCCCTTCCAAAAGACAAATTATTTAATGAGAAAAAAAAGAAGTACAATTGGAACATATATTTAAAGAAACTATCTATTTTATTATCTTGTGCATTTGAACACCTTTAACATTTTGAACAACTTGAAATAAATAAAACAGTACTTGTGGTATGGATTAGATCACAAATCACATAATTTTTTTTCTGCTCTTCTTTGCAGAAAATTGGTCGATGATCAGCTGGAACTGAAGATGTCGCAGCTTATCATGTTCCATACTCATAATACTCAAGTCCGCTAACATTTCCTGGGACATGGTCGTTCGCAAATAATCCTTTATTCGCTTTAGTTTACTGAACGATCGTTCCCCGGGAGTGTTTAATATCAAACTTAAATATATGCGTAAAGACGTTTCAACATTAGGAAATGCTAAAGAAAGCTTGTCATTGAAAATAACCTGGAACAGTCCTTCGTGATTGAACTTTGTATTCGGGTACGTGTCCTTCACGTACGTAAAAAAAATTAAATTTTCAGCAGTGAGATCTGTATTAAAATCATTCGGGTATTTATTAAGCAACGGCTTTACGTTACTTGCATCAGATTGTCTTGTTTCCATGTTAATCAAAAATGAAAACATGTCCAAAACACTTCTATATCTTATAGACCGCGTTTCCAAATTTTGCAATAACGAATCGATCATCGGAATGAAAGATGTTATTCGAAAGTTAAATTTCGGTGTTCCATGTTCAATAGCATCAACCGAGTTCGCATCATTATCGTGTCTCTTTCTCATCCGTTTTCTAGACATTCCGGACTTGTAGTCAATATTTGGTAAAACTTCTTTTGCTTTCTGTTCCATGCATTCAAATTGGTTTTGAGCGTCTTGTACAAATGTTAAAGGTGTGGAATATAAATTGGAACATGCAGTTATGGCTGTCTTCGGATCTTGAAAAGTTTTAGATACTTTATGAAATTCTTTTAAAATGTATTTCCAGAACTTTAACATAAAAACAAATTCCAATGTTTCCATTTTATCTGCAATAGAGGAAGCTTCAATTCGCGTGTCTCCTTTTTCCTCTTTGTTTTGAAAAATACGACGCCGACGTAGCAAATCAACGATATCAGCAAAGCTTTGATCAACAGCTGAAACAGCTTCAGCATGACAATTCCACCTAGTCTCAGAAAGGCTTTAAAGATTTAACGACTTTGCTCCTTTGGATCCGTCTAAAAGTGCACAGCGATGAGTAGATGCCGAATAAAATTTGTAAATTTCTTGTACTACAGCGAAAAATTTCACTGCTTCCAAACATGAATCAACTGCAGCACGCCCAACTAAATTCAACGAATGAGCTGAACAAGGAATATAATCTACGTATTTGTTTATTTCGCGAAGTTTTGCCTGCATACCTTTGTATCGTCCCGACATATTGGCTGCATTGTCATATGACTGTCCTCTACAATTCTGAAAATCGATTCCGCATTTTTCAAAAATAGTTTAAAGTTGTTTACTTTGTTTAGTTTAAGTCTGGGGTTGAATCAACTGACAGACTGAAGTATCTTGCTAGCTTAACATCTTCAATAATTGATTGTCGCAGTTTTTCAGCCATCAGATGGACAATCTCATTACAAATAGTTTTGGATAAATAAGATGTCTTTACCGTTCCACCATTGCCGTACTGCTCGACGTGATGTTTGAGAGAAGGATCAAAATTAGCTATTAACTCCAACAATCCAAGATAGTTGCCATTATCAGGTGATCCAAATGATTTCTTATTGCCTCGAAAAGCTAACCCTCTTTCTGCTAATGTACTATTACTCTGCGTAAAACTTCTCTCCACTAATGCTCTTCAGTTTCAATTTGACTTGAAAGCTGGGATACCAAGTTTCCTTTGCGTTGTCGTCGAGATAGAAATGTCAATAAAGCTCTTCTATGCTGCTCTGAGTTTTAATGGTGTGTAATGCCGTAAGCATTCCGCCACTCGTTAAATCCATCTCCTGCTAATAAACTCTTATTTGGGCAGAACAATTTGCATACAAAGCAGTATAAGCGACCAGTCGATGGAGAATATGCGAGCCATGTTCTTTTAAAAGTTTCTCCATTTTCCTTGGTACCTACAAACATATTATTTGCAATATTTTTAAAAACACGTTGTGATTTTTCTGAATGCGCAATATCAGTTTCAGACAGTTCATTGCAAAGACCAAGATCCTAAGATGTAATATTACAGGATTGCTTGTCTCTCTTCATTTTTCGACTTTTGAATGCTATAATTATAAATGGTTAAATAAATTGCAATGCAATTCAGGAATTCAAAGTAAACATTGTCAAAACTTCAATCTAACTGGAATTGAAAAAATAAAAAAGAATTAATTTTGTCAGTTTTAACGCGGATTTTTGAATTGAACATGATTTGTTTTAAGAATTCAAAATTGGTCGGGGAAAACGATAAATCACCAGAATAGAATGGGATTTAAATTCAAATTATGAATTCGGAATATTTCCACTAATAACACTAATTCCGCGGTTAATTTTGTAAAATTGTAAACCGAAAACAAATGTGGGCCTGAATAGAATAATATAAAGCATAGGCGCCGACTCCGTGGGTGCCCTGGTGCCCGAGCACCCTACAAAAAAGTTTTGTGGGGGCAGAGCACCAGTTAACCTCCGCCCCTGCAGCACCCTACACCATTTTCAAAAGTCGGCGCCTATGAAGTACATAATCGTCTCTAGTAAATTATTCTGTGTTTCGCTCTTTAGAACGAAAACGAAAACTACTATTAGATATTATATTAGTTAATGTTAAACATTAATTAAATTTATCGGATTTAATAAAAAAAGAAACTATCCTATTTTGATGTATTTCGTATTTGATGCAAATGTCATTAAATTTAAATGGAAAACTGCCGTAAACCGTTGACAGTTTTTGAATGATTTAACAGAGACAAATAAGGATTAACTTACTCAAACGCTAACAAGAGAACAACTGACACAGACTATCAAACAGACTATGAACGATCAACCAGTGGTCATTGGATTCCATCAGTTGTTAGCAGCGCCACCGTGGCGCTGCTACTCTTTTCTAAGTAACCATTGCTTTGCAATTCTTGTAGTAACATTTAGTTTTACATTTATTCTTTTAGTCGCGAAGCTATGGCGGCGCGTGGTCCCTGAGCGTGGGGGCTTGTTGGTAAATCCGGCACTGTCTGAAGAGCAAGTAGCAGCTGTTTAGATATATAATACGCTGCGCAGATATTTATTTACGGAAATTAGCTTTTGAGTTTGTTATTAAATACAATCTGAAGCGACCTGCCACTTGGATTGGGAATGAAATGGCCGGTGGGAATGGTTTCATACATTCATAAATAGAAATGCATCACTCTCTGTTCGCGTAGCTCAAGCTGCTAGCCTTTCAAGAGCGACAAGCTTTAACAAAACTAATAGCAAAACTTTTTATGGTAATTTGCAAATTGTTATGGATAGATACACACAAGACGTATATAACGTTGACGAAACAGGCGTCACTACTGTCCAAAGACCTGATAAAGTAGTAGCAAGACGTGGCATACGGCAAGTGGGCGCTGTTACGTCAGCCGAACGTGGCACTTTTGTCACAGTCGCCTTTGCGGTAAATGCCTTGTGCAATGCTATCCCTCTTTTATTTATCTTTCCACGGGTTCGTTATCACGATCATTTTATTAGATACAGACCAGTAAGATCGATTAGGACTGCATAAAGTCTTGCTAGTGATGTATATTGATTCCTCGCATATTCACATTAACACATTAGACTTCTGTAAAGAAAATAGAATCCCTTTGCTTTTATTTCCTCCACACTGCTCGTACAAACTGCAGATCTAGATTGATCTATCTTCTTTAAAAAAATCAATAAATACTGCTTGCGGTGGATGGATGCGGAGTCACCTTAAAAAACTATGACAATTTACGAAATACCAGGAGTGATAAAAAATTGCTATGCCTCTGGCTTTCACACAAATGAACATTCATGCCAGTTATATCTGAAGTAAACTAAAAACCAGTATTTTGGAGATAAAATATAATACAGAATAGAACTTAGTTTAGGTTTTCTTATAAAAACATAAACCGAACCACTTACAACATAAACTCTTTCAAAATTTAATTAGAAAAAATCCACATATGAATAAAAGTGTATCTACTGAGGTTTATAAACCAGCAATAACACCTTATACATAGGCTGTCCCTAAAAATCACCAAAAACCTATTACAGTAAGTTCCTATGACCAAATAAGATTATTTTCTCCTCTTGAAATTATATCACAAAAACATTCTTACATAGTTATATGCTCTTAAAGTTTAACATGTAAAAATCACTTATCTTATACAAGAGATGATAGTAATTTACCAAAAATCGCGCCACTACACCACCACCCGTTCAACAGTAGGATCAACTTTTAACCCTGAAAAATCTTTTGTAAAATAGTTTCAAATTTTTCTGTTCTTTATCAGTAATAAATAATAAACGAGTTTTGTCTCTTAAACTTTTATTCTAAAATCAACGGTACTTCAGAAAAATTAAAAAGCAATTTGTATTTGATCCCTGAAACCGCATTAATAAAACATTTGGGGAAATCAAGCAAATTACATAATATTTCGATAAATACGGTGAATGTTTGTAATAGGGATTCACCAACTTGGCTTGGTTTTCAAAAGCTTGGCTTGATTTCAAGTTAAATTAAGCCAAGCTTTTAAATAATCAAGCCATTTGCTAAAGTTTTGTTTTGGTTACAACCGCAGATAAGCATAATCGAGTACATTTTATTAGTTAGGTCAGTGTAAATACGAAGAAATAAAGATTGGTATTTACTGTAATTGTTTTACTAACAATTTATTTTATGAAAGACGTTTTAAAATGCGTATTTCACAGCATTTACCAGATGGTTAAAATCAAAAGTCCTTATTCACTTATAGAAATATGCCAAACCGGTCTGAAAACTTTAATTCCAAATATCAATTTAGATCAGACTAAGAAAAATTTTTATTCAGCGCCACAAGAAAACTTTTTCCACGGAGAGAAATATTATACTGAATTTAATCATTACGATTTCATATATAAAGCATTTGCTTTTTTTTTAAAATTGATCCACGTTCAAATAACATTCAACGTAAATGTACTAAAATTTAAACTAAATCTCTTATTGCAATGCAATTACAGCGACAATCTAATAAAATAGAAGTTTAATTCAAGCGTACATCGGCTTGACTCAAAACCAACAGCCTTTTGCATGATACATATCAATTCCGCATGACCTTTTTTTCCGTGTCTTAAGTTTGTTTGTAGTCGTTTATCAGAAACACGTTGTAATACTAGGTTACCTCATAACTTGGGATCAATCAGTAGTCAAACGGAAACACGTCATCAAGTATACACATTCAAACCTGCATCGTGAATACTCTGCAAGGGCAGTATTTTCTGCCTATTACGCTGCCTACTACACGTAAATATATAACATAAAATGTTTATTGTTTATTTCTAATTATCAAATTAACAATTAGATAATTAACTAAATTTAACTATGAATGTGGGTTTATTTGTTAATTTTTTTTATTACAGATATGAATCTCTTCTGATTTGGTATATTATTGTACTAGATGAGATGTTTCTTCACTTTAGTTTGAACTTATGAAGTAACGTATTGTAGCGATTTTTATTATTAAAACTAATTTATGTATACTTCTATTAAAAATATTTTTACTTATACTAAAAATATGAACACTTTTAAATTAACCGAACTAATTAAATTTAATAACATTTAACAAAAACACTTACACTAATTTATATCATTTACACGAACATAAGATAAGATCCGTGGATAGCTTCACACACTGGTTTACATTAAAGTCACGTACAAGATTATTCTCCGTATATTTATCTACACACACGCGCTAACGACTTATTTATTTAAACTTGAAAATATTTTTAACACTGCTCTCTTTGCATTACGGAAATAACTGACCTACGATTTGTTTGTTCCGTATTTATACACATTTTGGAAATCCTTCTCGAGTGTTCCATATCTTTCGGTATACGTTCTAGTAGATGGATAACAACTTCGAGAAGGCTCTTGAATTTGAGAACGTTTCAGTATGCTAGCAGTTGAGTAATTGTTTATATATTGATATTGTGGCAGTGAGCTGAAACACCTGAGGGGTACGTGTTCCAAGGCCATAAACTACTTTTGCTGAAGGAGCAAAAAAAGTTTGAAAAAGCTTGAAAACCTAGCCAAGCCTGTATCCACAAACATCAAGCCGAGTCAAGCTTTTATTATTAAAAGCTTGAACTTCAAGCAAAAGCCAAACCTTTACGTTTCCAGCCAAGCTACTTGACTTAGTGAATCTCTAGTCTGTAATACGTTGAGCAAATGCCTACATTCATGTAAATGAGGGACAGCTTAGAGCAGTTATAAAATTAGTGTTGATTTTAGAAGAAAAATGTTTTAGTGCCAAAATGTTAATTTATTCTGCAAAAAATTTTGTTTTTAATTGAAAATTAATACCGCTGTTGAACATTTTGCGATAATGCACTAGGTACTCGTTGTAGAAGGTTGTCGGTGATTTTCAAGAACACTCTGTATAAATAAATTGTCTAAAAAGTCTGTTACAAGTATTTATTCAATTATAAAGCTAAAGTAAACAATGCTTCTCTGTTATGCTCTTATATACCTACAATGAACTTTTTTGTGATGCCATGTGAATTGTCGAAAAGTATTAAAAAAAGTTATTTATACGCTTGACTGAAAGTACAGGTCAACATAAAAGAACATTTTAAAGTAGCATTCAAAAAGTTTCATTCACTTTACTCTTTGTTAATTTACAATCGTGTTCTTATACAACAGTTTGAATCGGTCGAAAAAATCTATAACCATAAATGACAGTCATGAACATAATACAACTTCGATTTCAGAAATCATCTTATAAAAAATTAATTATGCAACAATCGATTGCATTATAAACTTTTAAATACAATATACATTTACAGATCGTTTTATTTTTATAAACTACTATTTATAAACTGTTCTTTCATTGTGCATAGACAAACATCTAAAAATGTTGAAAGCATTAGACCTTGATAATACATAGCCTATTTTAAACAATATTATAAACCAATAAAATTTAAAATATAATAATTAGAAGCTCCTTCTTGTTCCAATTTTTTCAAATAAATTTGTTTTAAGATCAAATTATATATGAATATATTTATAAACTAATTTGGAACCGCAAAGGTGATACATAAAACAACTTGTTGGCTCTTACCATTAATACTTTGTTATAAAACCGAGTCATTTTATATAGAAAACACAAAGCTTAAAATAAATTTTCTGAGTAAACACACTTGCAAAACGTGAATCATTTTTTACACAACAATTCTATAGGCAACTAAGTAAAAACAACTTTAGTACATTATAACAAAATTATATATCAATAAATCGCAAATTACAAAATCCCAAGTTTAAATTTTTAATCCAATATTAGAAGTTGTTATAAAACTAAAACAATAAGTAAATTGATCTTAAGTACGAGGCACTTTTAAGATGAACCGATGCCAATAAATTTGAATATAAGTATTTATTTAATTAAGAAACCGTTATGATATAAATATACACTATTTCCACGATAAAAATGAACGGCATGGGATCTTGAAATTGGTAGAAGTTAAGTTAAACTCGATGCGCAATTTAGATACATACATCTCGTTCACAGAAAATTCTTTATACATTTTTGTTTTTGAAATATTTTAAAAACTGGATTTTCGTTTTTTCTAATTTTTAAATTAATTATAAAACGATGATAAAACGATAATAAAACAAAAATAAAACGAAGAATAACGAAAATAAAACGAAAATAAAACAAAAATAAAACGATAATAAAACGATCATAAAACGATTACAAAACGATTATAAAACTATAATATAACAAAAAGAAATCGAAGATAAAACGAAAATAAAACAAAAATAAAATGATTTTAAAACGATTAAAAATATTAAAATAAAACGATTATAAAACGGTAATAATACGAGTAAAAAACGATAATGGAACTCTTGTAAAATGATTATAAAACCAAAATAAAGCAAAAATAAAAAAGATTATAAAACTATTATAAAACCATTAGAAAACGATTATAAAACGAAAATAAAACAATTATAAAACGAAAATAAAACAAAAATTAAAAAAGTAAAACGATTATCAAACGATTACAATACGATTATAAAACGATAATAAAACAAAAATAAAACGAAGATTTAACGACGATAAAACGATAATAACATGAAAACAAATAAAAAATTAAACGATAAGAAAATGATAATAAATCGATTATAAAACAATTATAGAACGATTAGAATAGTATATTAAAACACAAGTTACAGAATGAACGCACTTCAATCACGAGACCGCGTTTCATACACGAGCCGCGCAGCGGTGAGTTTATGAAGCGGTCGAGTGATTGAAACGTATTCTATGACGTGTGCTTTATACTATTTTCTCTATTTCGATACAATATTTAATATTTTTCGTATAATTTTAATTTTTAAAACAACATATTTGACATATTGAAATTTATGTCTTAACCTAAAATCTCATACAAAATTTTCTCTTTATACCTTTATAAGTAAATAACTTTGAATTAATAGGACGTTTTTATTTTATCTTGGCATCAAAATTTGAATTTCAATTGTTAACTTCCAATAATTTTGATTTGTTTTTCATGTAACTTCAACTTACGATGCAGAGATACTAACTTTAAAAAAACTAACATTACTAAAATTCGTGTAAGAATTGGCTTATTCTTACACGGATTTTAGTGTAAGAATCGCTAATTCTGATGTTGAAATAGAGAAAAACAATTAAAAGACGATAATAAAACAATAATAAAACAAAAATAAGTCCAAAAAAACTATAATAAAACAAAAATTAAACAAAAATAAAACTATGATAAAACGATAATAAAACGATTATAAAACGAAAATAAAACAAAAATAAAACAAAAGGAAAACGATTGTAAAACGATTATAAAACAAAAATTAAACAAAAGTAAAACGATTGATGAAGCCCCTTACGAAAGTGGGCGAAACGTTGGCAGCTTCGGTTGCAACTATGATACGGTCCAAACCCGGAAGACATTCTAATATTAGTATGTAAGAGAATTTAGCAAATAAAGCTTTCTTAGGGACAGCTTCGACAATCTGCTTTATCGTTACAATTTTGCAGTTGCTAATCGCGTGATAATATGTCCTCATACGTCATAATATTTTAATTCCCAATAGAAACTTGCAGGTATTGCAAATTTTAGAGGACCGGCGTAATGTTTAGTATGTTGTAATCAATGCGTTCCTAAGTTTATTTATTCAAAAAATATTTACAGCTGCTGAAAAGACAAAAACAATTTATGATTATAAAACATCTTTACGGTTTGATAATAAATTACGATAACAGTAACTGCATTATATTAGAATTTTCCAATCTGGATAATTCCGAATTTCCAGCAAAGGACAAGACTTACGTAAATTTAATAAGGTAAACTATTAAAACGCAAATATAAGAACACACTTTTTAATGAAATCATTTTACAAAAACTAAACTAAGAATGAATGAAAATGGATACGTTTAGATAATCATGCTTGTCTGTTTATATCGACCAGCACGTTTCGTTCAGCATCTACATTATGTAGGTGTATAATTCATATGGCAACAATGTCGGAACACGTCGTGTAGTTCATGTAACCTTAAAACTCATTTAAAAGCAATGTTTGGTTTGATCATTGTCTTTTACGTTCAAAACGATTTTCGCTCTCTCTAACAGATAAATTAATATGAAAAATGCCTATACGCAACACACCTTACAGTATAAACTCGAAAGTATATGAGGTTGTTTCTCTTTACATTATATACTCTTTACTAATGTAATCAAAAATTTAATATTAATCGGAATTCTAGTTTTTCTCTACCGGATATTTGGAATCCAGTTTTATAGATCAAAGGCAAGTTTATAAAAACATGATTTCAAAGCGGAATCAATCAGTTTATTCCAGTCTCTAAAGATATCCATTGCGACGCGTGACGAAAGTTCGACTTGTATTAAATCAACAACACCGGATATATCCAGAATAAAAAACTGTAATAATAATTTATTTTCGTTTTTGACACTGTTTTTTTTATTTTTTTCACATTTTCAGCTGTGTTCTTAATTTTTATGATCTCCTATTACAGATTTCTCTAAACTGAACTGCATTTCCTTGTTTTTTAAATAATAATATTGCAACATCTCTTAGTAATATAAGTAACATTAGGTACTCAATAGTAATTTATGTAACAAGCGTTGACAGTGAATCACAGCACAACCAACTTTAATATTGAGTGAGTTAGGCTATGAGACTTTCGACGAGAGTGCATATGCATGTTACAATTATTTTGTAGAATTTTTAAGAAAATTTAAAAAAAATCACATTGAAAACAAATATATTGTTGATACTAAGTTTGTAACTAACTAGTCTGTCAATTTTGAAATTTCGAAATCTATAAATACTCTAACATTTTAATTTAACACAACTTAAAGCGTTTTTTTTTCAATTTTAAGTGTAGGACATACGAAAAAAAAATTGCATAAAATATTTAACATTCAATTTTACTAATAAACAAATTTTTACGGAAAACTGATAGAGAAAAAACTAAAAACTTGTTTTGTCCAAATAAATCAAACGCTAACAACCCTTAATTTAGTATCTTTCAGGCAATTATTTAATTAGTATTTAATTGCATGTCAAATTAATCCAATAAAGCAATTGGTTTATATTTATTTTCATTTGGTGATTATTTTCTTGTTCTCTTTGTATTGCCCACTAAATTCAATAAAATACGTATTTTCTGAGGAAAACTCATTTTACGATATACATAATAAATTAGAGTTAATCAATGAAGGCGAAGTATTCTCTTAATACGTGTTTATCTAAAGCAGTGAACGTTATAAAATCGTTTAAAAGGATTCAAACAAAATAAATCACAGCGATCCCGTACAATATAAATATTGCTTGCATTTAAAATATTTTGCAATGCAAGTTAAACAAACAAATCTTTTATAATTATTATTATTATTTTAGTCAGTAAAGTATGTAAAATAAGAGTCAGATTATATTAGAATTTTATCGCACTATTTTTTGTAGAACAAATTAAAATTAAAATTCTAGCTAACTCCAACGGCACAAAAGTTTCGAAACAGAAAAAGAAATAATACCATATTAAATGAATTATCAACAGGTACCCACAGGTAATGAATAAAATCTTCTCAAAGAAATCACAAAAAAAGTATTCATAAAATCAACATTAATTATATAGTAGAATTCAGGTTTCCACGACTTGCATCAATAATACAATTTTTCATTCTGGATAATTCCCGTGTTTTACACAAACTAAGCTTTCGTCACAATAGGCATCTTCAGAGCCCGGAACAAACTGATTGATTGCGCCGTTAAGTTTTGCTTTTATAAACCGGACCCCAATCGATAAAACTGGTTTCCAAATTTTCGGTAAAGGAAAATTAGAATCTCGGTTAATATTAAACGGAATTTTTGTTTTGTTTAATATTAACCGAGATTCTAGTTTTCCTTTACCGGTAATTTAAAAACCAGTTTTATCGATCTGAGGCCGGTCTATAAAAACGAAAATTCACGGCGCAATCAATCAGTTTGTTCCGGACTCTAAAGATGTCCACTGTGACGTGTGACAAAAGCTTAGCTTGTGTAATAACGACAACACGGAAATTATCCAAAATGAAAAATTGTATTAACTTTAATGATTACCGAAAACACAGACATAAAACCTAAAACCATTCAGTGACAAACTCTAAACAAAAATTGACAATATACATAAATAACTTCAATCAAAAGATACTTCAAAACAAAAAAAAATCATAAGGTCTTTGAATTTAATTCCGTTGAGTCAGTACGGTGGAAACACTAAATTATTTAAAAAAAAACGCAAATGCACAGAAAGAAAATAAGGAACAAATTAATGCGTTTATCCATAAAGAAATAGACGGTACCAAAAAAAATGAAATGAAGATCACCATGATTGTACAATAATACCATAACAACGGTAACCAATATCAGAAGAGTAATTTCAAAAATATACAGAACAAGATTCCATTTCCAATCTCTTTATTATTCCACTACCTAAATCTAAATAAAAGAAAGTGAAAGTTTGTTAATTATTATACTTGCTATTAAAATCGTTAAAACTTTATTATTCTGTTAAAATAAACTTAGTAATAGTACATGTTATCGTTCGATAGAAATATATACACTATTCGCTTCGTAGTGGGTTCAGATGTACCAAGCCGAGGATCTTTATTATTACGAGGAGCGCCTAGGTTTTCTCTATCTGGTTTGTCAACCACGCCCACTCACCGACATCGCAGCTAGCGGTGGTGACGTGGTTGTAACTAACGGGGCCAACTACAGAAACGTTTGGTAACACTTGTGTTTGTTCCATTTGTACACTGTGTATCCAAGATGATTAAAATACACGCCAAATGCACGATGTTTACGCAGTCAAAAGCCACGGTGGATACACTGCATATTTGCGGTGCATACATCTCGAACCGACACGGGTTACACGGTTTATTCACAGTCGGTACATGTTTAGTACACGGTGTTTCCTCTGTGTTTCCACCGTGATTTCAAGACTTCGAGGACTATTTAATACAAATTTCTAATGAAAAATATCAACATATACCGGGTGGTTAATCTGTGGGTGGGAATATTAGATCATCGCATTATAGGGCCATTTTTATTACACGAAAACCTAACAGGAAAACACTTCTGGCAATTGTTGGAAGAGGATGTAGCTCCTGCGGTGAAAGTTGCTGGTTGTTCCACACAAAACAATCGAGTTGTGCACAAATTTTTAAATGTCAGTTTTTCCAAAACTATGCAATTAACTGGGCTGCTAGATTACCCGATCTTTCATCCAACGATTTATTTTTGAGACATTTAAAATCTATGATTCATACTAGACAAACATTTCAGACTAACATTATTATGTCTTCCGGGTTTGGACCGTGTCATAGTTGTTGCAACCGAAGCTGCCAACGTTTCGCCCACTTTCGTAAGGGGCTCCATCAGGGCGTGAGATAAATCGCAAAACTCAAACAAGCAATCGAAATCTAACTAAGAACTTCTCAAAAGTTAGGTTATCCACTTGTGAAACAAGCCATAACCTAAACTCTGAAAAGGTAAGAAAGAAAACGATAACTTGAAAAAGCAAACGAAAATCTAACAAAGAACCACTACCGTGAACCAAGCCAGATTCTAAACTCCGTAGAAGTGATTTAAGAAGAAATAGTCTCCGTAATTAAAGAAAAAGGATCGTCACGGATGGTTAAGCTCGACCCTGATTAGGTTACGGTTGCTAGGGAGCGTGTTTTTGATAAATGACTAATAACCGGGAACCAAAGAGGGGATAGTTCAAAACCATGATCGCGATTGAAGTTATTGGGGTGTTTGATGATTTTTATGCTTTCTCGGAATTTCCTGTTGAAAAAGAATGGAGATTTGGCAATCAAAGAAACATTATCAAAATCTATCTTATGACCTGTAGTAAAATAATGTTCAGCGACCGCAGACTTGGAAATATATCTTTTCCTTATACAACGATCATGTTCTGAAATGCGAGTAATGACGGAACGACCGGTTTCACCATCGTTTAAACGATAAAACTTGAACCCCAAGATCTTCTCGTGAGCTTTGATGTTACTTCACTTTTTACTAAAGTTTCTATTAAGGATTCGCTTATTATCATCAAACAGATTCTGTCTCAACATGGCAAGGACTTGAGTTTGGTTCCTCTTATTGAAAAATGTCATTCCTCTACTTATTTCCAATTTGATAACAAGTTTTACGAACAAGTTTCTGGTGCTGCTATGGGTTCTCCTCTATCACCTGTTGTAGCTAACATTTTTATGGAATCCTTTGAAACGGTTACTTTCGAATCATCAATATTAAAACCTAAAGGGTGGTTTAGATAGGTTGACGACAACTTTATTGTTTGGTCTCATGGTCATCTTGAATTGTCTAAGTTTCTTGATCATCTTAACAATCAACACTTAGATATCAAATTTACTAGGGAAATCGAAAGTAATGGCTCTCTTCCATTTCTTGACGTTCTTGTGACTCGTAAGCCCGACGGACTTCTGGGCCATTCTGTTTATCGCAAACCCACCCATACGGACAGATACCTTCATGCTTCGTCTCATCAGCATCCTGCACAGAAACGTTCTGTTATTGAATCTTTGGTCCATCGTGCCTTTTCTGTTTGTCAACCTGAGAATCTAGACTCAGAACTCCGTCATGTTACTAGAACCTTAGTAAACAATGGTTATGTAAAGCGATATATTCATAGAGTTATTAATCGTCGTTTACATCCACGTACTCGATTACCTAAGGACATTTCTACTCCCGAATCCAACCCGAAATTGGCCTTTTTACCCTACATTCACAAGGTTACAGATCAAATAGGGAAACTTCTTAGTAAGAATGGCATTAAACCCATATTCAATTCGACAGGTAAATCTCTCAGATTCTTCCTTCCTTCTCCCAAAGACAAATTTCCTACACTTTCATCTCAAGGTGTATACCAAATTCCTTGTTCTTGTGGTTTAGTCTACATTGGTGAAACCGGTCGTTCCGTCATTACTCGCATTTCAGAACATGATCGTTGTATAAGGAAAAGGTATATTTCCAAGTCGGCGGTCGCTGAACATCATTTTACTACAGGTCACAAGATAGATTTTGATAATGTTTCGTTGATTGCCAAATCTTTATTCTTTTTCAACATGAAATTTCGAGAGAGCATAGAAATCATCAAACACCCCAATAACTTCAATAGTGATCATGGTTTCGCCTCTTTGGTTTCCGGTCATTAGTCCTTTATCGAAAACACGCCCTCGTTCATCCGTAACCCAATCAGAGCCGAGCTTAACCAGCCGTGACGATACTTCTTTATATACGGAGACTATTTCTTTTTCAGTCACTTCTATGGTGTCTAGAATCTGGCTTGGTTCACAAGTTGATTACCTAACTTTTGAGAAGTTCTTAGTTAGATTTCGGTTGCTTGTTTGAGTTTTGCGATTTATCTCACGCCTTGATGAAGCCCCTTACGAAAGTGGGCGAAATGTTGGCAGCTTCGGTTGCAACAACTATGACACGGTCCAAACCCGGAAGACATTCTAATGTTAGTATAGACTCCGGCCGTGGAAGCCTTCGCTATTTCATAAACATTTCAGAATGTAGAAGAGTTGAAAAATTGTATTCAAGCCGACTGACCGTGACAAAATATCACAATATCAATTAGCAAATGTTAGACGGCAATTTTACAACAGGCTGGGCTATTGTTTGACAGTAAATGGTGGCTTGTTTGAACATTTGTTATGATTTTCTATTTTTGCTGTAATTTCGTGTTTTTTAGTTAAAATAAATAAAATCCTGTTTCCATTTACCCGTTTTATAGTTTTATAATCACTCATAAAATAAGTAAAATTTAATGACACTTAAATGTAAATACACTTGTTTGGTTTTATAATTCCATGGCATTATCGATTTTTTTTAATTTCTTCAATTTTTTCGGTTCCGGGAATTGGAAAGTTGTAAACAATAGTATGAACGGATCCAAAGTTTTTTCTCTTTTTTTTCTAAAATAATTAAAGAAACAAATAATTCAACATTAAAGATTTAGTATTAAAATCCCTATGCTGCGTTTTCCTAGTCACCACCCGGTATACAAGTCCAAACTAATTTATCATAAAAAATAAAACTTATATTCTAAAAAAAGTCAAAATATATACTTTGCTTAATAACAATGAATGAGATAAATCTTATTCTACATCAGATCCGTGCCAAACATAAAACAGAATGTTAAGAAAAACAAGGTCTAACATAACCTGGAATGCTTAAACATGCACGTATTTTAAGAATTTATTTGTTAACAAGACGTTTTATCTGTTATATTTTGATTCTGTCAGACTATATAAAAAAATTAAATATAGAAACCAGTAATTTATCTTTGTTTGGAAGTGTAAATGTTTAAACTATTCAATAACAGTTATGGTATCGTTAAAAAAGTAAATAAATAAAGTGTCAGTGGTACTTCATAAAATAATTTTATTTATTTTTTTATACCTATATGATATTAAAGATCATTATTTGAGAATATACGTATCTAAAGATGTCGATTTTAATCGATTATTTAAAAAATGGATTTTGTACTTTGAAATTTCAATTTTTAGAATCGATCGAGAATCGTGAACTGTGTGGAATTGTAGTGTAGTACCAAAGAATTTTAATTAAAAACCGTCGATAATCTGAATTTTAATCGAAGTAGTAAAAATAAAGACGATAGATTGGCAAAAGAACTATCGTCTTAATAAAAATAATGGAAATTATATAATAAAGGATTATTAAAAATCATAAAATAAAGTAATAACGTAGAACATAAAGTCTAGCGTTTTTTAAAATTCTTTGCTATTTGAGAGTTGACATTTGCAAGTAGAAGTACCCCCCAGAATGTACCTACTTGTAGATTGATGTAAAATTTAAATTTAATACATTGATAAATTATTATGTTTTTATATAGATTCTAGAAAAAAGTCGATCATCGAAAATATCAATTATTTGTCATCGATTTTTTCCTAGGGCGATTGTTTGCAGTTTTCATTACAAATGAATCGAAAAAACAATCGGCAACATTATACTTTTATTGAAATGAGTCAAATAAATTAGGAGGAAGTAAAGTATGTATACATCAAAATAGAAAATCTAAAAATTATTTTCAAAATTAACATTAGAGATGATAGCTTCAATAACGAATCTCTTCAGATTGACGTTCAAAGTGCATGTTGAAGTGGATTGAATCAAGAAGTCTCTGTAATATGTAAGACTGTTGACTGAAATTTGTTCAGTCAACGGTAAGATCCAGTCCAGGATGCATACAGCGGCAAATTTTAGGGGCGGCAAAATGGAAACAGTTTTAGAGTTATTTTATTAAATAAAATAATAAAAAAAGTTATAGATTTTTAGAAATATGTATGGCAAGAAGTAACAAAATTTTTAGGGGTCGCAGGCCCCGCGCTACCCAGCCCTCCCTGTTCCACTAAATATTATTATTTTAAGTACGATTTTGCCATTACAAGGTATTATTCTTATCTTTCTAAGCAGTGTAAAAATATGGACGGTCTAGAGAGGTTGAGTGGACATGACTACGCGAAAAAAAGGCTAAAAAACAAATGCTCAAAAAAAGTGTTGAAAAAAAACAAACAAGTTTGCCTTTTTTTGTCTGACTCAATGTGCCTGCAGTTTAGATTAGTTCTACTTCGGATCCTCAAAATGAAAATGTGACAGTTACAGATAGTAATATTTCTAAATTTAGTACTTCATCATCGTCAACATCCAGCAAAATTGACAAAACTCAATATGAGATTTCAACGGACACGCATAGACCCAAGATCTATGGTCTCTTTAGTGGAAACAACAAAAATCAATTTTCAAATGGTTTCTCTGACTGAAAACATGCTGAGGAAGCGGAAGAAAAATATTGGAGGGATGTTCTTCTGAGAGTCGCCGTTGTGAAAAAATTACCTAATCGTGGACTAGCCTTCAGAGGCACTGAACATATAGCTCAACAAGGTAATCTTGACCGAGGACATGTTTCATATTTGTCATCAATTATATGCGACCAATTTGTTCAAATTATGTCCAAACAAGTTTTAGAAACAATTATTTCCAAGATAAAAAAAATTGATTCTTTGCCAGATGTGTCGCATGTAGACCAGTTGTCTTTTATTATCCGAACTGTTGCTGATGATGGTAAGCCAACGAAACATTTTGTACGATTTAATCATAATGTTGGACATAAAGCTGGAAATTAAACATAGAGATAATGAGATTTTCAAATATTTTAAAATCTTGGAACACATGACCAAATTAGATTTACCTAACTAATTTTGATGTCAGTTATCAGCGCTTTAATACAACGTTTTCTACGTGATTTCGCGGTGAACTGTTGAGACAAATATAAGTTTTTACACTATGAATCTGAGTAAATTAATGTTGGAATTAGGCAGGAAATTGTATCAAAAAAAGCGGAAATGCCAAATCGTGAAAATAGAGATCATAATGTTTTAGATTCTGTCGCAAAAACCAAAGAAGTCACACCGAAGATGTTTTTTCAGGTTTGGAATATGAAACTGAAGGATGTTTACCGACGGAGTCTTACAATACGACTGATGAGTTTTGAACTTATAATAAAACTGAATAGTTAGAGCTAACACAAAGAAAAAATAATCGGAAAGAACAAAGAATTCTGAAAGAAACAAAAAGTAGATAGGTTTAAAAAACGAGAGTGAAAAAAGCTATCTTTCAATTAAATAATCTAATGGGTCTAATATGTAACTCGACTGCAACTAAGGAATCTAGTAAAAGAGACTGCTCTAAACTTTCTGATAATAACATGAGAAAACATATATTCTCTGACTTTTGCGAAAACTAAATTGAAAACAAAAAAAAACCTAAGTTGCAAGTTTAGTAAATGTTTCCGACACTAAAATAAGTAAAGGTCACATAATATCACGGCATCACTCAACTTTAGAGTATAATTTAAAATTTAAAAATACTACTTCTCGAGTATCATGTTTTTGTCAACATTATCTCTTGGGAAATGGGGTGTAAAGAGTTGTGCACAAAGTAGTAGTCATAGATCTGGAATAGAGGGAAAATTTTGGAGGAATTTTTTTAATGCTTTTTTGTGTAACTTTCCCATTAATGTAGAAAGCACTTGGACATTTTATTTTCAACAAGATACATATATCCTCAACATTATGCGCACAGTGTGATAGATCCACCAAGTGCAAAAGGTTGGCCAAATGTTTGAAAAACAATTTCGGTTTTGCAAGTTTGCTCTGGGTACACCTAAAAAGAATCAATGTGACACGTGCGTGTAAGTAAAAATTATAATTTTGATAAACTTTTTGTTTTAATTTTAGGTGTATTCTCAGTAAAATACACAATAAGTTTTGTAGCTTATAAACAACTTTTTTTTTTGATATACCAAAAAACCGTATCTGAAAATGTACAAAACCGAAAAAAAACCAAGGTATGTAAATAAATCGGCAGTAGTATTAAGTTTTGGTTAATTATTTAGCTCAACTATGCACATCACAAAAGAAATTTCAAAGTTTTGATAAAACTTTAATTTTCTTACTTATAGTAATTAAAATGAATAGAATAATAATCTTATTAATATGAATTTTTAATACCAGAAAATGATGTAAATTCTTAAGCGCATAAAGGTGAGGCAAAACCTTAGAAAAAATTAACTGTACGGGGAAGTCATGCGTCCAACATCGCCTTAGTGATAAAGAAAATTAAGAAATTATATTAACAATTTTTGAGGAAGTTTTTTCATAAAAAATCATTAGAATTTCGATTGGTATTTAAATTTATTACCTTAAATTTTTTAATCATTAATGACTTCTTAGTTATAACAGATTGAATTTGATTTTAATGTGGCATTTATGGAATGAAAATAAGTAAATAATTGAGACCAATGCAGGGCCGCGCCGACCATTTGTGCAATGTGTGGGACGTACACAGGCGCCAGGTCTGAAGGAATTGGACAATAAAAAATCCAAATTTCTTATGATAATTTAGAAATTTAATTAGTGGCGGCTGGTGCTCAATTATACAAGAAGATCATTCCAAAAAACACAATTATCGCAAACTCTAAAAAAACATTTTTACATTAACAGGATTTATATTTAATATCAATTATATTTAAGATTAGGGTTTAAGATATTCGCCTATCTTTACAATTACCAAAATGATCGATAAAAATTTACAGTTTTTAATGAAAAATTTTTTAATGCTTGGCATAAACGCATGACTTTCTTGTCCCCTAGTATTGCCGATTCTAAACGTCGTTTGAGGTTGGGCGATTACTTTCGTAAAAAACCCGGTAGTTGAATTGATGTACATTTCATGTGCTTTGGAATTGTTTAATTGATTTCAAATTGATTTAAGAAAGTTATTTAATGTTTTTAAATTCATAATTGTCAATCAATTATGTAAGTAAAGTTTTGAATTCAATTATTTCAAAAGTATTATGCTGTTTAAACATCCGTATTCCACGTTTGTGTTAATTTGGCATTTTCTTTGTTCTGTAAAAATTATAGTTGTAGTTTATGTTTCCCTTCTGAGATATAATGGTAATTGAATATATTTTAGCAGTTTGTTTATTTTAAGTTTGTGTAAAAGTTCTTTGTTTTCTCAGTACAGCCGTACTTATTTTCTTTGTATTAGTTCGATTAAATTACGTTGGAATGAAATCATTCTTTTAATTTATTAGATAGTTTTGATTCAGGTAGCAAGGAGTAATCTTTATCACAGTAATGAAATACAATATTTTGTCAATTTGACAGTTCACACAGAATCAAGAACCGTTTACCAACATTACTTTTGTGACGTAATTAAATCTGTTTGCATCCGCTTCGCACTTCTTAGTGGCATGGTTTTCTTTAACGGAGTTTCGAACACGGCTTTTAAGAAAGGGTAGTTGATAAAGTTAATATATATAAGTGATTTTGGTGAGGGGAGGCAGTTAGTCAGTTAGTTGGTTGACAGTCGTTCGAAATGACTTAAGTATCGAAATGTAGTTTGTCGGGTGGTAAATTCACCCTCTTTAGATGAAGTGAATAGTTCGTTCAAGTAAAAAAATTTTTCTATTTCGTAAAACAATTACGGCTTATTAAATTTCACTGGATACCGGTTTAGTTTCGTATTAACGTATCGTGGGTTTGTGCGTAAGTTTGTGTTTCACAATCCAATTTTCGCCTTGGTCGCGGCTCATTGAAAAATCTTCCGATGGTAAATTGTTCATATGGTTGTAGTACCCTATCGAAGTTTTGGACGACGTCAACTGGCTTAAAGCTAACCAGGAGTTTGCCTACAAACAAACTATTAAGGTATTTATTGATTACCGATTAAGTTATTTATTCGCGAGTTTCGTGATTGAAAAGCTTTGAAATTAACAGAATTTACTGCTAGCTATCGAATCTTATGGCATTTGTTTGTTTTAATTTTAAATATTATTATTATTAAACAACAAAAGTAAAAAACGTAATGTAACCAACGTCTAAAGTGTTACATCGACATTAAGTAAAACCAAGAAAAAAAGATAATCTTATATTTGCGTACCATAATGTGTCAATTTTGTTTTATACAATTACGGAATTTATTTGATTTTGTTATTATGTATTTTATTTTTTTTTTATTTTATTTTATTATTTTCATTTTGTTTCAGTGTAATCATGTTATTCTTATTCAGTTTTGTTTTAATCTAAGATTTTATTTGCGTCAAATTGATTTAACGTTTTAATGTAATTTCCTGTTTTATTGCTTGTCTAATTTCATTTCAATTATGTAATAAATGTTAAATTGTTAAATGTAACAAAGCTTTTATTCAGTCGGCCTTCGCGTATGTGAATTTTAAATTATTACAGATTTTTCATGTGATACACTCTTAAGGTAAGTCCCATTTGAGTGTATCCATTTGAAGCGGACTCGTGGTTAGCAAAGGCCTCTAGTCCATTAAGCTTTACTCCTTACTGGCGCCCTTTGATCTTTGACTTTTCATTGTGTTTTCCAAAGAATCCCGAAATTTTTGAATATAATCCACCCCGTCTTCACTGAGCACCGGCAGTAACTTCGTTTATGTTACTTTATTTTAGGCAAGTGTCAGTTTTCCAGCTTTTGCACGTAACACGATTGCGCGGAAATGTTTAATTTTTTTACGTAGAGGAACATCGCTCACTTTCCACGGTAGTCGCAGGTAAAGTCAATTTTATTTAGTATATGTATCTATTTTTACAAACATTTTCATTGTGGTCTTTAATTGACTTTCGGCAAGCGCTGTCCAATTGTATTTGTAAGCGAATGTTAACGCGACCAAGAGTAGCATAATTCATACAACTTTTTATGTGATTCGCCGATAACGAGCGCTTTTATAAGAAATTAAATTAAATTCTAAATAGAAGGTTACCATAGAGTTTGTTTATTTAAAATAAAAAGTTAGCACATTGTTTATCTATGATTAGCACCTTTATGCAAAAACAGACTCCCAAAAGCTCAGAAAAATCTGTTTTGAGTTATTGTTGTTGTTATGAGATATCGTTGTGACGAATTCCAACAAAAAGTCACAATTTAGTCACAAATTACATGCAGGCAATAAAAAAATACGTGAAATATAAAAACACTGGTTTCAACTTTTGACAGTTGTTTTTGTAAAAACTAATATTTTTTAGATGTCTTATTAAGGAAAGAAAAAAACTATCGGGTTACCACAATTTAATAAACAAGAGGAAACGAGACAAAGTGCGTGCCAAAAACATCACACAGATAACACAGTTTTTTCCTGTTCCATTTACATCAACTTTGAGTATTTTTTCTTCTTGATCTTTGGCTTCGGAAAAGACGACTCCTACTCATAATGAAGAAAACCAATCTGATGCGCAGATTACAACTGAAGAATAGCCCCAACAATTAACAACCTTTGATAAAACCAACACTGATATAGATCTGAGCAACGTAAACTCTATTCACGATGATCCAGGTCATTAGCCAAACGCTCTAAGTACGAATACTAGACAAATTTTAGTTAAAAATTTCCCGAAACAAATTACACGTTTTGATTTTCTTCGTGATTCGTGGGGTCGAAGATATTCTTCTAATTATTATGAAAGACGGTTGAAAAACGGAGAAATTTATCATAGCAATTGGTTACTTTATTCGATACCTAAAAACATGGTTTTCTGTTTTACAATTGGCTCTGGAAGTTTTACAAAAATTAAAACAATTTTTGCTCGAATTCCGTACAGATGAGAAACTTAATGGTGTTATTACTACAGTAAAAGAAACTGCAAAAAAGTCGCCACTTTACGGCGTCGTCAAAAAACTTGTTACGTACGAAATTTTCATTACGGAAGACCCTGTATATTGAATTGAAATTAGATTCCGGTTTTGACGCCCTCTACCGATCTTTTCTCGTGACTGTCATTTTACGACAAAATCGTGAAGCTGTCAATTGCCTAAAATGGTCTGGACGTCTTAAGTAATTTTGCAAGTGCCATCCGTAATAATGGGAATCAAATTGTAATTACATTACGTTCATAAAATATTTGAGTCGTCACAGGGTAAGATAATTGCTGTCGTTTTATTAAAATTCGTTTGTAATTCCTCCTTAATTTAATAGCCGTTTTCCACCCGCTTCGAGCACATGTACGTTTCAATAAAGAAATGATGAAAATTAATTATTATTAAGGAATACCGTTACCGAACACGTACGCTTTTGGAAGGCGTTTTCTCCGCCACGAAAACGGGGTCTCGACAAGCATTACCGTGGGAGATGTTACTGCATGTATACTAGTCGATTGTGTCATCAGCCACCTGTGCTAAATTGTTCCATACAGTACACGATACAACGGGTTTTTATGTAACATTTAATGATTTATTAATACTATTTTTTTAGCTTCTTGTTCTGTGTGAGTTAGTGTGTGATCCGATTTGCTTTTCACTATTTATTACAGGCCGCTGGCGGGAAAACGTTTTCTCCGCAAAAGTGGAAACTGGATTTTGGGGTGAGTTATTTGTTTAACTTTTATATCGTGATCACGAAAGTTACTCACAGAATTGTAATTAATGTTAACGACCGTAATTACGTTATCGCTTATATACCAATAAGGTAATCTTAATCATTTACGTAACTGTATCGCATGCTGTGAGGGAAAATCATATTTATTCTGAGGCTTTCGGTGCTGTCCATTTCGACATAATTTCAATGTGTAGTGTGTGTTGCCGATACTGCGGGCATTCATGCATGAGAACTTCGATATAATCTAATAAATCTTATGTATTACGAAATCAAAGTTTTCTCTGCTTATTAATGAAAATTGTTAGTCATTCTAGTATTTAAGGATTGCGCATTTAGCGTATAGTTGTCAATTTACTGCGCTACTAAAGTAAAACTGTGATATTTGTTAATTCTACGTGGAAACCATTCGAGCATTGATAGGTGAAGAAATTTCATATATTCTTATTAGTATCCAACGTTAATACATTAAAGTGATTATCATTGTTAATCTCTCTTGTTATTTTTCTTTCTCCTGTGATTATCGTTATCTATTAACTAATTTTGGCTACTCGAACATCAGAGTAATAAGGATTACGAACCTCAAATTGAGTTACAAGTTTGGATCGTCTGTCGTGATCAAGGCAGAAGTGTTATCTTGGATCAGATCTGGCGCCCTTAAGCATATTTCCTGTGAACCTCCCCTACCTCCGACTCTGTGAGTTGGCCGTGCAAGGTTCGTAAGACATAAAGCTTGTAACAAACTAAACAGTTCGACTACGAACATAAAGATGAACCAATTTCAGATCCTAAAACATTATACAAAATAAACTTTTTTTACTAAATTCTCAACCAAGCATTAATTTCAGTCAATGGAAAATTTTCCTTATTAGAAAATCACTATACCATTTAGACAAAACTCCTGAAAAATCGCAACTAAGACTTTCGTACAAAAACTTGCAGGAAAAACTTAGATTTAACAATAATTTAGATATAGATGGAGACGATTTATACGACAAAATTGTACAAATGCAGCCCAAATTAAAAGATTTAAAAAATGATATATTTAAAGTTTATAGTTTATATTTTATAATGATTTAATTGCAGTATATCCAAACTTAGCAGTTGCTATTCGAATTCTACTGACTTTACCAGTATCTGTTGCCACTACAGAAAGATAATAATAAATTATTTAAGGTCGATCATGAGTCAAAAACGGTTATCAAATTTATCTATAATCTCAATAGAATCATCTATATTAGAAGAAATAGATATTCACCATATCATAAAAAAATTGCGGACATGAAGGCTCGAAAAGTCGATTTTTTATGAATTGACGATTATTTAATTTGTGAAAATAGATTTTATTTTGTTTTGTAATATTAGGTAGGTCTATCTGACAGAAAAAAAATATTATTTATTTTTATTTATTAGAACTAGCCTGTAAAAGAGAATTTGTTTTAATTACATGTTGAAATATTTTTTGTTATACCATTGCATTTACATATGCATTAACATACCTGGTACAGTGTTTTTGATTTGTATATTTTACCATTTTTATATTTCTTGTATTATTGTCATCTGAATAGATATTTGTTTGTTTTTACTTAACTTTTTATTTAACAATAATAAACAATTTTTTTAACTATAATTTTCATGGGCGCCATGAAAATTTTTGCACACAGACGCCACTAAGTATAGGCTAAAAAAAATCAAATTAATTCTTCAATCAGATACGTAAAAGCCAATCAATAATTAAAATTATTTTATTAATTAACAAAATACTTAATACAATAGTGTATATTGTTATTATTATTGTTAAATTAATAATTTATGTTACTATTATTAATAACTAAAAACGTTGATTAAACAAATATGCTTTATTGACTCAATAACTGAGAGTTATTATATTTATGTACTGAGAGTTATTGCAACAATGCACATAGTGCATTAAACCAATCACAAATATTTTATAAAAGTTTGTTTGTTGTTTCTAATGAACACGATTTCGTTGGAACAATGTAGCGGTTATGTTTTAACGAACCTGTGCATTTATTCAATAAAACATATTACCGTCTCAATTTTAATAACCACGTTTATTGTTATAATAAATTTTTTAATTGTATCTACGGACCTCTTTTTTGTGGATTTGTTTTTCAAAGAAATTTTGTATTTTAATACTATATAGAAAACTATGAAGATGTTTTAGCGTTTAAATATAATAAACCTATAATATCTCCTTTATCGAAATTAAAAGCATCTTAAATTGTACTACGTTTGTACAAAATAATGTTGAAATTCTAATAGAGCTTAGAGTAATAACACAAATTATGAAATTTTAAAAAAATTGTAAAAAATTTCATCTTTAACACTGCAAAAACTTGAAACTTGGACCTTTGTTAGATGTCGAATAAAAAAGTATGTAAATAACATTTACATAATCATCAAGATTCAATCGAATTGACAAACGTTTTCACCAATAATTTAGAAAACAAACAAAATTACCATTATAAAGATTGAGTAAATAAATTTCTAGAGAAATAATGATGTTACATGATTCAAGAAAATTTAGTCGACAATTGCTATATGTTTAAAAAGAACGGTCAACGATCAAGAATTAATTGTTTTTAGTAAGCGAGATGGCGAAAAACTTTTTTTTCAATATTTCTATAATGAAACGCTGTTATTTTCTGAATTAATATTGATGTTTACAATTTTGATCAAATTGTATATCAATCGAGGTGTTTTGGACAAAGTCAATCAATAACTGCTATTAAAGAATTTACGTATTTTTAAAATTTGATAAATTTTTCTTTAAATATTTAAAAAATAATGTCGAGAAAACATTTTGCGATAATATTCCGAAAGATAGTAATTATCCTTAATTGAGACCATCGACGTTTTAAAAGGAACATCCGCCGAACTATATAAATTCCAAAGATTCTAAACGCACTTGGCAATGAATTAGACATAATAACGCCCTACTTATATCTCATAAGAAACATTATGCGTTGGATTAAAAATGCATGACACAAATAACTTCACATTCCAGTTCCTTAAAGACGCTCGTTTATCAACACGTAAATCAATAAATCCTGTTTATTGCAATTGACATTTAAATTTATACATTTACCAAAGGTTATTTAGAACGCCTCAAGAACATAATAGAATTACATAAGAAACTCGACAATGTTCAGTGATGAGGTCGTGATCAATTATTTACGTAACGTAATTTGCACTGCCATTATTTATCGTAACCGGTTCTCGTTAAAATACAAATATAGTGCACTAGTAAACAAAGTTAATAGTAAAATAATATACGTTTGATAAATCTTATCAGGCAATTGGTATATATTATAAATACAATGCTTAAAAAAAATTCCTTTCGAAGTTTCATCGTTCCCTAAAATTTTATTAAAACGTATGCATTGTCAACAGTGTGCAATAAAATATTTGTGTTTACAATTGCTTTTTCCAAATAGAAATCATTAACATTTCTAAAAGGTAAAACTAGGCAAAAAATGAAGATGAAGGGACGAAGCCTATTTACAACGCAACAAAAAATCAAAATAAGGTCAGAAAAATGGTTCAAATTTTCAATATCTTTTACGGTATGCACAATGAGCAAGAACAGAAGAACAAAAAAGACCCCTTTGCCCACACCTCATTTGTCACAAAATTATAAGTACGAAATCTGCGAAACAAAAGACAGCCGTGATGTCCTTGAAATTTATTTAGAAGAGAAAAAAGTCTATAGGCAATGCCATTCGGTTGACGATTCTTTTGTACATGCTTCAACTTACAGAAAGTTTTAAATACTCCACATAGTAAACTAAAACTTTTTACGGGTCGGGAACAAAAAAGTTTATTGTTATTTAAACGCGTGTGTGTTTGTTCAGTTTTAACTGATGATTTAAAAAGGTCGATGGGGAAGAAAATGTAAAACACTACGTTCATAGGCGATTCTTGTCTAGGGTAGAACAAAAAAACAAGTTGTAAGTTATCTGAAAATCTTACCTTAACAAATTAAAAAATTGGGAGAAAAGATGCCATATTACGTAACAAAATTATCGTTTGAACGTGTTAAAGGTTACAACAGACTCGATAAAACAAACTCTGGAAAAATTGTATATTTAAATGAATATATTTTAACGCTCCCTGAACGCAGATCAAGAAGCTCTGCTTTCCTTTATAATTAAAAATTACCAGTTGCTGTATAAAAATTTAAAATACGGGTCCACTCCTTAGGTACCACCTTTGTAATCGCTGACAAACATTAAAAAAAAGATTTCGACGAACTGAGATCCGCCTCCTGTTTTTGAAGTCGGATGATAAAAAAAGGAACCGACTTCAAAAAAATGCATTAAACAAAATGCACTAGAAAGTAAAAAATTATGTAATTTAGTTAAAATTAAACGACGAAATTTTTATTTACAGCAAATTACTTTTTGAAGTCGATGCTACGTCATTAGCGTAGAATTATGATTAATTTTTAACATTAACTTTGACAATTGTAATAGGTTTAAATCGAACGTATTTGGCATCGTTTTTAAAAAGTAATTTCATGTAAATTCAGATTTCGTCTTTTTATTATAACTAAATTAAATAATTATTTTTTACTTTTTAGTGCATTTTATTTAACTCTTCGTTCGTTTATAAATGTAAATAGGCGCGTGGGATGCAATTGTAGCCCAATTTGTTTATTTAATTTATTAAACCAATATTCAAATTTGAGAAGAAATACTTTAAATATATATTTTATGTTACAAAAATAATTTGCAGAAAAAATTATTAACAATTTTATAAGCAAATATAAATGTAATTTTGTAACGTTTTACTAAAATGGACGTAGAGAAAGGAAACGTTTTAATCTTAAATTAACTGCACACATTCTTCGCAATCTTCTTCAAAAGGTCTTTGCAAGCATGTTGTTGGAACTTTTGGCAAACTTTTCGTGTAGATTTATCGCGGCTTCTTTCATACAAAGTAAAACCACTGCAACCATAGATTTAGATCTCTTGACGTTTGAGTTTTTCTTTTCGCCATTTTATCAAATTGGCTGAGTAACTTCCGTTGAAGCAACAAAAACAGAGAAACATCATTGTAGAAAATATCAGACAGTATATTTTCTTTATTTGATATACACAATGATTTCTTTGTGCAACTGTTTTTTCAAAACCGCGTGCAATCAAAAGTAGTCATTTTTGTGTGTGTAATGTGGAACGTTGCTAGTAAGTACTAGTCATAATGACGAATTGGCTTTGGTCAATGTCAAAATTATCAGATTCCGATGATTGCTTCCGGCACGGTGTTCTGTACTAGTCATACTCTTGCAGTCTTTCAATTCATCTTACCATTTGTTCTTCCGGATCACAAACTGCGTCAGCCATTTCAAGGCGGCGTTGGCGTGGTCCGTCTTTAGTAAAATTTTGCGTCTAGACAAGTATTTATAAAAATGCTCTATGGACTTCACTATTGCTAACAATTCTCTTCTAGTCACGCAATAATTCGTTTCTGGCCTGGAAAAACCTTTACTAAAATATGCGATGACTTTTTCTTTTCTATCTTGCACTTGTAGCCAGATTACTTGCATCGGTATCCGAAACAAATTTATCATCTTCTGTTAGACAACTTAAAAACGGCGAAGTGACTAGGGCCTGTTTTATTTGATGGAAAGTGTTCTTGCAGTTTTCATTCTATCTAAATTCTTTTCTTTCTTCGGTTACTTTTGTAAACAGTTTGGCAATATTGGCAAATGCGGGTACAAATCGTATCTATTATACAACCCAAAGAAACTTCGACTCTGATGTTTGTCGATTGGTCTTGACCATACTTGCACTGTTTGAGTCAGTTTTTATTCCATCTCTAGCTACGACGTGGGCAAGGTATTGCACTTCTCTCTTAAATACGTGGCATTTCTTTAGGCTCTGTTTTAGATTTGCCTCACGTTTTGCCAAAAGAAGTCGGCGGGGATGTAGTCGTATCGGCCGATCGCCTCCGGTATTAATTTGGTGATATGAATGTGTAATAGATGTAGTAGACACTTCTTCGGCGTCGTAACTTCATTAGAATTCACGCATCGGATACTGGCGTACATTGACCTACCACGGTTTCTTTGTTCAATGTTACCATATCCGAGGTGATATTCAGAATCCTTACTGGAACCGTGTTTTTCACTCGCACTAACGTTCTGCTAACTAGTAGTCTTTTTTCAACCAAGTCGTTCTCCATTTGTTCAAAAGCGCAAATGTAACTTTCTCGGAGATTTCCATCCAGGCGTACCATCACAACACTTTCAGTCCTTCCAGGCAGGATCACGTCTTCACTCAATAAAACTTGCACGGCTGCCTTCTGTGAGAAATCAAAAGGAGTTTCCAAATGTAACCCATACTTCTTTATAACGTCCATTCCCAGGATACTTGTCAGTGAGTAGGTATTTTTCGCCCGCCGCCATTCGAAGTCATACGGTTACTGTTAGTGGTTTCTTCGCTTGTGATACTTCTTTCACCGTGACAATTCATTTGGTTCATTCTTTATTTAAACAATTTCATTCTGTTTTCTAATCTGTCCTCTATTGCTTCTATTTTGTCATTCATATATTGTTTTCAGTTTTCTAGAACTTCGCATATTTGTTCACTTATATGTTAAACATATCTGCTTAAGTTTTCTCTTGAACAATTTTAATTTGATTTTCTACACTGGCTTTGATAGTATTTACTTGATTTTTAATGTTCGTTCGTACTTCTTCTTTTGAACTTCTAGAATTTTCCAACAAATTTTCTTCTGTTTTCTGAGTATTTTATAATCATTTTTACACGTTAAGATTGCAACTTTAAAACTGTTTAATAAATGGAAACATTTTGCAGTTGGATTAAGTATGATTAAGAATTTAAATTAAATTTAACGACAGCATTTATTAAGCTTTTTGCTTACAATCATGAATTATTCTATTTTATTATGAAATATAGATAATTAGTATTTATTTTCTTTTATTGTTGTTGTTAGATTTCAGCGTAAGTTGTATTATATCACCGTAGAAACAAAATCAGTTAAACCAACATCCCAAGGCAAACCCTAAAACTCAAATACAGCTAAAAAACCGTGCGTAATCGACTGTTGTATTAATCCAGATTTGTTATTGAATTGCATTTATTACATTAACGGGAGTTAAATTTTAAAATATCGCTCCCAATTATTAACTGTAAATGCCTCTTAAAAAAACTTGCCTATAAGGAATGATGAAGGAATGTCTACATACATATTTTTTAAGGTTATGTTGTCATCAAACCATTTTGAAGTGATATGTACACGTTTGTATTGATTTTCTAGCATGCTATAATTTTTTAAAATTTTTCTCCTCGATTTCATTAAGAGCATATCGACTAACCCTTATATTTGTGCGCCTCGATATTACTTTTCCCTTTAGTAAATCAGTAAAAAAAAAATCGTCGCAGGCAGGATTCGAAACTATATTATATTTGTGAATTCATGTTAAATAACAAATTAAATATCTGATAAACTGTTAATGTTAGAATTTTTTTTATTTAAATAAATTGTTAGGAAGAATTATCTCTATAAGAAACTGTAAAATTAATTCGAATAATTTACATACATACAAAATTATATAAGAAAAATTGTTAAAACTGTTAAAAATGGCGGATACACCCACTTCTGATTTCTTTATGAAACCCTTTTTTAATAAAACCAAGAGAATATAAAAAGCCAGCAAAGATAATTTAAATAAGATGCAGCACTCCGTATACAGTGTGTTCCGAAAATTCTGAAGCATACAGATTAACATGAGAAATTTGAAAATTTTGATTTATATGTCCCCAAAGTGTTTTTAAGATATTTCCAGTATCAGAACATATGACAACGTGTACCAGAAAACGTTTTGCGTAATAATTTTCAAAATTTAATAACAAATATCAAAAATATTTTCAAAAATTTATCGCATGGTGAAAAGTTTACTTAGTTTAAAATACAGATACAAAAAACGTCAGCTATAGTCATTTTGGTGTAGTGACATCAATCGTAAGACTGAGGTAATATCGCCGCTACGTACGAAGGTTCAAATCCCAATCACAGTTCGTGCTTTTTTTTTAATTGTATTGTTATTTTAAATCAACGACGATTAATTTTTATCGGTAAAGAGACATAATTTAATAAATAATGCTTTTATTAAAGTCATAATGGATTTATTATGAGTTTAATAAAAATAATTAACACGTTTAATTATGTCTCTTTACTGATTAAAATTAACTGTCGTTGATTTAAAATAATAATACAATACAAATACAATACAAAAAAAGACGAATCCACATTGGAATTTGAACCTTCGTACGTAGCGGCTATTAGTGCAGTCGTATGTTTGATGTCAGTACATCACAGTGACTATTACTAATACATTCTTTACATCTGTATTTTAAACTAACCTTTTTACCACGCGATACATTTTTGAAAATATTTTTGATATTTGTTATTACATTTTGAGAGTTATTGTACAAAACGTTCTCTGATACACATTGTCATATGTTCTGATAGTGGAAATATCTTAAAAAACACTTTGGTGACATATAAATCGAAATTTTCAAATTCCCCATGATAATATGTATGCTTCAGAATTTCCGGAACACACGATCTAAACAGGTCAAAAAATATAGAGAAAAATTGTTATTTTTTAACGTATCTCTTCCCTTCAAAATAGGAAATTTTTGTCTAAAAAATTCGTTGTAAGCAGGATTCGAACTTAGGATTATATCTGGAATTCACTTTAAATTATAAACATTCCTTATAGGAAAGTAAAAATATACAAATTGATACTGATGTCCTTTGGCCTATACCGTGCCAATTTAAATGTGATTTTATCTGTTAATTACCTTATTAATAGAATGCAATTTTCAAGGTAGTTAAGAGGCTTATAACAGCGTAATCTTAAACAATACTAATAACTGATGCCTTAATTTTCATCAAAACTACATAAACAAATTTTAAAAAGCAATATCATGAAAATTTCATCGCCCGAAATTTTTTATTTTGCAAAATTTATTTTAAGACATAATTTATGGAAACGTTCTTAATATAATTACAAAAATTAAATAAAGAATGGAAAAATTGTACTAAGATGTTTCAATGTTGTAATATTTATAAAAATAACTTTTAGGCAGACATTAAAAATTTGAAAACTGCATGATCAACAAGAAAATAATAAAATAACTAGATCAAATTATTTCCCGCGACAATATTTAAACATTAGTTTCATTCACACAATTTTTGTTTGCTATTTATAGTTACATTTTATTTATAAGAAAATTGTAAAAACTAGACGAATGCAGTTTATACTAAGTGGTTACTTTACCTACTTATTTTTATGTTCCTAGTTAAAGTATAAGCTGGCAAAGCGCCAAGTACAAAAAATACTATAATATCAAGTAAGAATGCATTTGGCTCACTAAACGGAACGATGACGTTAAATATAATACGTCGTTTAACGTATGCGGTCATCACGTACCTTAGTCAACAAGAGTTCTATTGCAGCATATTTAATAACAAATATAATTCAGAATTATAAGGCTTCTGGTTCAAATAAATTAATCCAACTTTCATTATAATAATTTAGAAAATATTTAAAAAGTTATCCACAGTCAAGACAATGATAAAAACCAACAAGCAATATTCTTCTTAGTAAAACCTGTGTAATTGTTGTGCAGAATCCTTTATAAACAGTGCTTCAATAAAAATTGCACAAATTTTGAAGATTGGTGAATTGCCATTTACAGGGAAGGATTGAACATTTCCGAACCTAATCTTGCCTCACATAACCCATCCTAATTTGGTTTTTAGAAAACCTGGTTCAGATTTGCGACCCTGAATTTGCCCAATACACAACATATGCCAGAACAATTCTGCGCCAATAACGGTACTTTTTCAGTGATTTTGTTTAAAACATAACAGCTCGTGTTCTCGCAATGGCCATTTAAACGAGAACCTATTACTACGTTAACTTTATGCTCGAGAACATTATTAGAATTAGCTAAACCCGTCACAAAAAGCTGCGTATATTTGATTGGAAGCCCTAATTTATTTGCTAACGCCTGAGTGGTAAAGTTTGTTTGAGATCCCAAATCAAGGAGAGCCTTGCAAGGGTGCCAGTTTCCCTTGTATTCTAATATGTTAATTACTGCTGTCGATAAAAGCAACTGATATGGAGACACTGAGCAATATTTGTTAAATTTGCAGATGAGGTACTAGGCACTGAATTAGGAGTTACTTGCTTAGAACTAGTATCTTGAGCAGACGACATTAAACTTGATTCTAAATGCAACAGCGAGTTATGTTTCTTATTACACTTAGCGCATTTTTTAACCTTGCAATAAAACGTAGTGTGATTTGACTTAAAGCAATTAAAGCATAAACTCTTATCCATTATTTTGGTGCGAGTTTCTATTGGAAAGGATCACACGTACTAATAGCGTGATCTCTGTTGCAAAATTGACAACTATTACTTATTAAAGCGCTGTGCAATGTGACCCTTTTATTTTGAGGCTCCCTATTGTTAACAGAATCATTCCGTTTATCAATTATTTCTAGAGTATGACACTTTCTTTCTGAAAATTGTATTAAGTTATGTGGGATATTCCTTTTCAAGAATCATTATCTCCCATTCTTTTAATGTGGTTACATCTAATTTACTACATAACAAGTGAATTAAAAGATCATCCCAATACTCCGTCGGACGCTTTAATGCCCGTAAGTGTCTTTGAATCGTGTCAACAATAGACCGTATGTAGGTTTCAGATTCTTTGCTAATTCGTGGAATGTCAAACATGAACTTAATATGCTTTTGAATTATTAGCCTTTTATTGTCATACCGATTATTTAACATGTCCCATGCAAAGAGATAATTTACCGCGGAAAGTTCGCGGCATCGCCCTTTAAAGAAGATTTCAGATAGTGTAATTTTTGAATATCACTTATCGTTTCGTTATTATGGACCATAGCTTGAAATGTATCAAAAAACGACATCCACTCGTCAAAATTCCCGGAAAAAAAGGCAAATTTAATCTAGGCAATCTTAATTGATTATTATATTCACCGCTAACACTGTTGCGTATACTATACTCACCCGTGTTGAATTGATCATTTTTAATTAATTTTTTAGCTCTAGACAAAAAATTATAATAAGAGTTTTCAAACAATTGGCGCTCATTCTGGTCCCTCTCATCTTCATTAACTGACAATAATTCAAGTTCTGATTGAACGTCATTAAATTTATCGTTCAATCTGATCTAATCGTCTATTCTAAGCTTTACTTGTACTTTATCAACATTATTAGTACTTCATGAATCTAAATAATTTTGAAAACGAGTAACAGATTCTTTGATTTGCTTGCATTTTATTGTAAGAGTTTTAACTTTTGTCGAGACCATTTTGACGCAGTAGGATAAAAGCAACAGATAAAAATGATTGGCGATTTACCGAAATTGGTTAAGGCGAATTCTTCTGCCTTAAACTCTTAAACTGGATTGGAGTTTGTAGTATACAGACGATCACGTTCGGTTTCACTCAAACTTGCTATTTTGCACAAAAACTGTTGACGCTAAATGAATGTTTGGCATTCGTTGGTATGGAAACATTTTAAAACAAAGGAACATGCATTTCTAAGGTACCTTGATGAACTCAATGGCGTATACAAACCTCTTTTAAAACTAAGGTTTAAACTTTTTATTTAAATCTTATGTGTATTTTTGTCGAGGAGACTATTTTTAAACCCCAGTATTAACAATTTCTTCTCTTTATGACCGTCCCTTCCCTCCAGAGTAAAATTCTGTATCCGCCACTGCATGAACTACCTACAGAATTTCGTTTTGAGAACCATAAAATGTTTTCAAAAGAAATTTATCATTTTATTAATTATTGTTCTTCATTAAATATATTTTAAAACAATAGCGTTTTGGCGTGCAACGCCTATATGACCAACCCTGTATAATTAAGATTATTATTGTCTAATAGACAATATCTTTAATTTTTGCGCCATACTGAAGAGTTTTGTTGCACAAAATTCAATTTATTAGTCTAATCTTTGGGAAATCACTGTGCAATATTTTATTCTCATGAACTTATTTGGGTGAACATAAATCTGCATAATTTTCACCTTTGTGTTAAATCTGTTTTTTGTATAAAAATTATTTTTGATTTCCGTTAAGTTGTGCTTTATAACATCGTTGTCAAAAATAGTTAACGTATTTAGTGTTATCAATAATACTATTTCGTATTCTAAGTAATATTCTTGAACATGACTAGTTCGTAAAAAATTATAAATTTATAGTAAATTTTAAAATTCGTAGAAAAACCTTAAGATCTAAATTTCTATTTTTTTATGTAATGTCTTTAAATTTAATTTTTTTTAACGTTAATTTATAGAAAGATTTTTAATTTTTGAGTTAAAAAATCAATCAGTTCGTGGTATTTATTTTCGTTTTTAAACAAATTATTGGAAAGAGGTGTAAGCGCCTTTCGAGAACTACCTGTTCATTTTAAATTCGTTAAGACATTTTTAAAAAAAATGCTTTTACTGCAGTTTTGAGAAAATTACGTTATACTTTCTTATGCATCTTTGTATGTTTTAACCAATTTATTGTGTTTTAGGTATCTCGTATTGTTGCATAACTCCCATTTCGCAATTTGGGGTTCAAAAAAATTTTACGTTTTAACCACCGGCTACCACTTGAAACTCTCTTCCCCTGCAACTGCTAGGCCTTCCACCTTTACCGCCCGCTAAATCGACGTCGGATTCGAGGTTCATCACCAGGAATCGGCTCAAATTAAGTCAATGTATTTTTAGTTTACTGCAAGTGATGTTTTTATGTAACTTTTCTTTGTGCCGATTGTGGAACACGTTAAGTTTGATTCAACGTTAAAAAAAAGCCTTCGCGAAATATGCATTTTAGATTAATTTTTTTTGTGTATTAACTCAATCTTTAGTTTGATTGATAATGTTGTTTAAATTTTAATAGTATAAGTCATTTAACCTATGAAAACTCTATTTTTTTTTGTAATCTGTTTATTTTAATGAGTTCGTTTTCTTATTTGGCGCCCTACCGATTTTGTCTTTTACTACGTTTCCATGAAGAATTGAATTCGAATTGAAAGCGGTATTGTCCTTCAATCCTTGTATGTTTTTATGATGTAGTTTGGAATCAAATTCAAATCGATTTGAATCCAGTTACAAATGACATGCACCAAATGTCCCGTTGACGTTGACGTGCCAACCATACATAATCTAAAAATCGCTGCAACTTATAATGATCAATTACAAATACCAATTCAGACAACAACCTTACCACATGTACAAAATTTCGGTTAAGTAATACCTGTCAAATGTGAACTTTTAGTGACACAAGCGCAGCCAAGTAACTGCGTATACTTGGATTCAATACGATACTGTTTCCATGATAAAATTGTACTTTCAATTCCGTTACGATCCCAGAATTTGCCGTATCATATCAAATCAATTTGAATACTGATTTGAAAGTGTTTCCATGGTAGTATTGACTCCCAATACTATTTTCAATTCGAATTCAATTTTTCATGAAAACGTAGTGAAACGTTCTCGAAGTTATTGTCAAGTTTGAGACAATGACCAAAGAATGTTGAGAGACAGATAAGTGATATATAAATACGGTTCAAAGGAAGGAAGTAATTAACGTGTGTGAAGATAAATATATAAAGTGTCGGTGCTAGTAAAACATAAATACGTCGCGTATATGTAAACAAGTATCAGCTTTACATGAGATTAAAAAGTGAGGACTAGTGATAGTAATATATAAATTAGTGTAAGTGTTTTTCTTGAATAACGTTAGATTTAGTAAGTTACGTGTCGTTATAATCGTGTAAATATTTGTTCATAAAAAAATTAGTTTTAAAATTGGTTACAGTAGTATATATTAGATTTTCTTTAAAGCCATTCTTTTTGTTGTGTAAAAATTCACAAATTTTAATTATCGTATCATCTACGCCTATTTCACTGAGCAAGCAGAACTCACCAAACCACTCAAATATCATGCTAGTAGCTTCTAATTCAGTTTGAATTTGTGAACATATTAACTGCTAGTGAAATTTTCTTAACATATATAATTAAACTCAATTTTACCGTATATAAAACAATGATAAAGAAGCACCTTAAGAATTATTGGTATATTTCTTCTTCAAAAAATCGCTGTGTAATATTTTGTTTTTCTTTTCCGTAGGCCTACTTGTGCGAACACATTTTTTGCAATACTATTATTTATAAAAATATGAAACATTATTCATATTTCCCTATTTTTATTAAACTGTTTTACTAAATGTTTAATTTTAAAGACAATGATTTCCTATATTTATTTTATTTAGTAGTTCCTGATTAACAAAATTTTTTTAAGTAATCATAACACAAAGATATTTAATCACAATTGGGCATTACCGTACGTGACTTCTGGATTCTCAAGAATCACTTAAATAAAAAACTGATGTGGCCACCACACGACTTTCCTATAAGGAATGATGAAGAAATGTATTTTTATAAGGTTATGTTGTCATAAAACCACTTTGAAGTGATATGTTTGTTTTAGACATAAAACTTTCACCATAAAACATTATTAAATTGTTTTTTGGGTAAATGGTGTATTTCTAAATAAATAATACACTATTTACCCAAAAAATAATTTAATGATATGTTTGTATTAAAAACGATTACGATTAGTAAATCGCCAATTAACCAGACTTTTTGTGCAACCGGCTATTTATTTTTTCTAAAAAAAAACCATCGAAGGCAGGATTCGAACCTAGATTATATAATGGAAATCACTTTAAATTATAAATTAAATTTCTAATAAAATGTTAATGTTGGAAAAAAATTTATTTGAATAAATATTTATAAGAAACTATAAAAATAATTCGAATAATTTACATTCGTACAAAATTATATAAGAAAAACTGTTAAAAAAGGCAGATACATCTACTTCCGGTTTCTTTATCAGACCCATCTTTTGATAGAACCGAGAAAATATGAAAAGCCAGCTCCATACCAAATTTCAAGTTACTAGGATTCATGAGACCTTGAAACGTAAAACTCTTAAAAAAAATTTTTTTGAAAAAAATTTCGATCGCTATACTTTCCTTATAGGAAAGTAAAAAATTTCTTGAATCCAGACTTTTAATTTTTAATAAGAATACATAATTCAACTGCTCCCTGTACAAAAAAAGAATAAACTTAAGTAAAGAATTATCTTATAGAAGGTGCTGAATAAATCAGACAGTTTGTACCAACTGGAACTGAGTAGTGAACATTTTTCTTGTAGTAAAAAAAAATTACTAAACTGTAGAGTCCTAAGAAATGACTTAATGGAACTCAGTCCCGCGCCGTACATAAAGGCAAAGTCGTGTGGTGCACGACGGCGCCAAAAAACCTCAAAACTCAAAAGTAAAGAAGAGATAAAAGCAGCAAACAACATTGTCAAAACAAAATTTATAATAATAAAGAAAAACAGTAAGGAATTGATTTTTATTTGTTTCTTTTTTTATTTTTACTCTTTGAGACGAGGGAACCGAATTACTTCTCGAAAATAATATATTTTCCAAATGAGAGTAAGCAATAATAGCATTTATTCAATCAAATACGTAACATGATAACATGAACTGTGTGAACTCAAATAAATCTGATTTTATTCATGATGTTTGAGCTTGAAATTTGGCTTGCAACGAGACAACGAGCAAATAAGCGTTTTTTTCCTGTCTGAGCTTGCAATCTACGGTACTTTACATATTTAAGCGCTGCATCGGTCGCGATTTCATTTGTTGCCTGATGCCCGATCGATAATTAACTTAGCGAAGTAAAAAGATGCATGGAGTAAAAGATATCTGCTTTTAAAACTTTAGTTTTTTCTAGTTCTACTTTTACAGACTTTATAGTGATGTGTTTTGTGTTGTAAATTAAGGCGAGTTTTTTTTTCAAAACCCGAGTCTACTTTGCTAAATATTAATAACAACAATAATACAGCTGAATCCCAATATTCTGAACTTGAAACAAGTATCAGCAGCAGACAAGAAACTGATCTTCTAGAAAGCAATCCATCAACATCTTCAAGTTCCGCTGATAATAAGAAATCAACACCTTCAAAAATTACCAAAACGAAAAATTTGAGTCAACTTTCGATAGATGCTGCACTATGGCCAAAGAAAGTACGTCCTAATAATATTCAAGAATTAGTAAAACGTGGCCCATCTCATTATCAAAACAAAAAGGATATTTATCCGAGAGATAGTTCGGGTTCTGGGCGTAAGTTTTTCAATAGTTACTTCTTTAGAATTTTACCGAACAAAGAAAAAATTAAGCGTTTTTGGTTGTTGTCTTCCGAAATAAAAAATTCACTTTACTGCTTCTGTTGCAAAATGTTTAATAACAGCAATTTGAAATCTGTTCGCTTTAGTGATGAATCTGGTTACAATGACTGGCAGCATTTAAGTGAACATTTAAACATTCATGAAAAGAGCAAGTTACATATCGAAAATGTTCTAAAATTGCTAGATCTTTCTAACCGTTTTAATAAAAATGAAATAATTGATTCTGAAATTCAAAATGTAATAAACAGAGAAACTAAATACTGGCAAGCTGTTATAGAAAGAATTTTCTACGTGATTCAGTTTTTAGGTCAGCAAAATTTAGCTTTTCGTGAAAGTAGTAATAAGTTGTTTGAGAAAAACAATGGTAACTTTTTAAAATGCATAGAAATGATTTCCAAATTTGATCCGATTAGGTCAGAACATACAAAACGCTCTCAAATAAAAGATCACAAAAACTATCTCGGGGATAAAATAAAATATAAAATGAAGTAATGAACTTGATCGGTGAAAATATCAAATCCAAAATTTTAGAACTAACTAAAAAGGCAAAATATTGTTTCATATTATTAGACTGCACTCCTGACTCTAGTCACCAAGAACAAATTTCAGTTTGTATAACATTTGTTAATTCAAAGAGCACAGGAATTAGTATAGAAGAGTATTTTGAAGTGAAACTTCTTTATCGGCGTTGGAAAAAAATTTACCGTCACATTTTACGCGTCACATTTTTTCGTTACGCGTCACATTTTTCCGTTACGCACCATCTTTTTAAATTTAATATATTTAAGGTTAACCTCAGTTTCTGATTGAACGATGACAATGATATTTAAGGTTAACCTCAGTTTCTTATTGTAACTATCGGTCAATGTATATGATTTCATTAAAATAGTATTTATTAATTAATACGACTGCTAATTTAATGAACATCAATTAATTGGCATAGAGTATAAATTCTGAAATATGTTATTAATTTTTGTAAATCAATAACTAATTTTTGTAGATTCAATGATGAAAGAATCCGCAAATCCTGAGGAATCTTCAAATGCAATTACTGTACAAGTTGATGTCCATCATCGGCATTATTCACAACTCAGTGCATCAATCGCTACCACAAGCCATGACTGTGTTAATGAACCTGAAACAACGAGTGATCTTCCTTCAATCCACCGTGATTATACAAAAACAGTTGCACAGCGAATGGCAGAGTACAGAGCTCGGAAAAAAAAGGAAACTCAAATATTGAATCATCGAAAACATAAAAAATCAAACGCAGAGCGTGCAAAAGAGTATAGAGCCCGAAAAAAAGCGAAGATCCAATCAGCAGGTAAGAGTTTTTTATTATAGCGATATTTAGGCTTTTGTTTCTGAGAAATGCTGTTATTAACAAATTCATAAGAACATTCTTCGTCAGTTTATTACAAAATTTATATAATTGTCATTAAATTTTATTGTTGTTTTATGTTTTTGTTTCTTGTTTTGATTTAAACTGGCGGCTTATAAATAATTATGACAAACGTCAAAATACGTAAATGTTAATCAAAAGTGACTAACTTGTAAAAAACTACAAACCTGTTATTTTTATTTAAGAAACGACTGTCGAGAGTTAAATGGTGCGTTAAGCTTTTTCAAATTTTTATTTGTATTCATGTCTATGATAATAAAATCCTTTTGTTTAAACTTTATCTAATTTAACTTTATTTAACCAATTTCTGAAAAGTTGCATGTAGATCATTTTCTTGTATTCATGTCTATGATAATAAAATCCTTTTGTTTAAACTTTATCTAATTTAACTTTATTTAACCAATTTCTGAAAAGTTGCATGTAGATAATTTTTTTGTATTCATGTCTATGATAATAAAATCCTTTTGTTTAAACTTTATCTAATTTAACTTTATTTAACCAATTTCTGAAAAGTTGCATGTAGATCATTTTGCGAAAAATAAGGCCATAAAGAAGTTTCACTTCTTACATGTGTACACTAGTACACGCCCTAATTTTTTTTTTAGTATTATTTAGTCCTATAGATGATGTGTAGGGCGAAGGCTTGACAAAATTTCTTTTGTCGGCGTTAGAGAAAGAAGGCTTAAATATCAACGATTTGCGGGGTCAAGGTTACGACAATGGGGCAAATATGCGTGGTAGACATAATGGTCTACAAAAAAATTTTGGATTTCAATCCGCGAGCTTTCTTTGTTCCTTGTTGCAATCATACCCTAAATTTAGTCGTCAATGATGCCGCAAAATCGAATACTTTGAGCATCAATTTTTTTCTTTAGTTCAAGAACTGTTTGTATTTTTTCAGCTTCTACTAAACGCTGGTCAATTCTGAAATCTAATTTATCTAATGTAACAAATTTAACTTTAAAACCTTTATCGGATACTCGATGGTCTAGTAGAATAGATGTAATAACTCCATCAAGGTATCAACTTGGGGAGGTTTATAATGCTCTGTTTGAAATAAGCGAAGGAAACTCTGAAAATAACGTAAACAATTTGGTTGCATCGTTGGCTAAAAAATTGCAAAATTTTGAATGTATTTGCATTCTTATATTATGGTATACTTTAAGTAAAGTTAACATTGTTAGTAAAATTATTCAAAAACCAAACTTTGATGTTGCCCAGTGTAATAATCATTTAAATAATTTTTTAATAGCTTATCGTTGCGATAAAGGTTTTAATAATCTATTGATTGATGCTAAAGAAATAGCATCCAGCTTAGACATAGAACCTAAATTCGAAAAACAACGTCTAAGACCGCGAAAAATAAAAAAAACATTTTGATTATGAATGTGACGATGAACCGATCCACAACGAAACTGTAAAGTTCAAAGTTAATTGTTTTTTTAATGTAATGATAACATAAGTGGATGAGAGATTCCAATTACTTTCTTCTTACTCTAATAATTTCGCGTTTTTATGGAATATTGATAAATTTAAAAATTATTCCGAAAACGAACAACTAGAATTATGTCAAAAAGTTGAAAATTTATTAAACGACAAAACTCGCAATGAACGAGACATAACTGCCGTGGAACCTGTTAAAGAATTGCAATATTTACAAAATTTTGATGAAAAAGTTATTACGTCTCCAGAAGAAACTTTAGATTATATAACAATTAACAATTCAGTGGATTCTTTTCCTAATGCAAGCATAATACGTCGTATTTTATTAACAATGCCGGTTTCTGTTGCTACCGAAGAACGACCTTTTTCAAAACTGAAAATAATAAAAAATTATTTAAGATCGATCATGGGGCAAAACCGACTAAGTAATCTTACTATCATTTCAATACAAACGGACCAGCTAAAAGAATTAGACACCGAAAATTTAATTAAACAATTTGCAAAAATTAAAGCACGGAAAGCTCAATTCACTTAGCTAAAATATTAATAACAATACCTAATATCTGAATATTAACATTTAAAAGGTGACGACATACATGTTGCATTATTAAAATAATATATTGTTTTGTTTTTATTTGTCGATCAGTTTCGTCCTGTGATATATAAACGAGTATTTTTAATGTTTTAAATATTTTTTTTATTTCTTGTTTTTTTGTATCACATATTACATTTGAAACTAAAATAGAAACATTTTGACTTATAATACTGTTAGAATATATTTCTGTTTTCTATAAGTTTATAATTATGTTATGTACCTCAATGAAAAAATACTTGTATGGCTTATGGCTTGTACTTGTAAAATATAAAAATGAAAATAAATTTATGAAAATACTTTTTAAAATTATTTTTTAATAGTGGATAACAATACCTTACTTAACCCGTATCTGTACTCACATATGAACATAATACAAATTTGGGGCGTTATTTTAAATTTGCACAAGGGCGCTAAAAGTGCTAGGCGCGGGCCTGATGCTACTCCAGTCGTGTTCTCTAGTGTTGGTAGTGATAACTATATTTAACAATTATTCTAATGCAAAAGTAATAATAGAATTATAAAAATTTAAAAAAAACGTATACAGGAGATTAAAAATTTTCCATTGTTGAAAATCTACTTGCACGATTTCCAAATTTTTCCGGGTTAATATTTACATTAACTTCAAAGCTGATAATTAGTTAGTAGTACAATCGGTCCGAGTATAGTTAATCGCCCTGTATTTTATTACCATTTCATATTAAGCCTTAAAGTGAGTAAGAAACAACCCGAACCAATTCGTTATTAAATAAAAACGTTTTCTTTCATACTAATTTTCTATTCACGATAAAAACGTCAAAAAATGCACGAAGCTTTTGTCCAAGATAGCGGTCCCAGGCACGAACTTGACATCCAAGTTCAATTTTTTGTGAAAAATGTTTACAAATTTGCATTCACACAAAACGGAAAAAATTATTCGTTATTAAGACGTTGCGTAACAAGAATTCTAAGTAAACAATTTTAAAATCCTATTCAAAATATTTAAAAAATTCTATATAGGATTAAAAATTTGCATAACGCGTAGCACTCGAAATGAAAATATTGTGCGAAATATTTTGAAAATAAATTTACGTAACACATATTCGATTATTTAAAAAACGGCTCTAAACTAAGCAAGCCAACTTTACCTTCATACCCAATATCTTCCCTTGGGATACAACCTACTTCATAATACTAATACAAATTTAAATTGATTATAAAATGAATTTTGTAACCATAAACAATGAATTGAACAAAATCTGACAAATAAGTCAATCGCTTATCACTTAATAAACAAGTTTCTACCTGTTCTCAAGCTTCTAAGATTTACATTTAATACATACGATTTCAACACAAAAATCGTTTAATTAAATTAATAAACAAAAAATATAAGCACTTACCGATTAAGAAAATTGTCCAAACTGCCCCAAAAGTCACTTTGTGTTGCATTTTCACGTTACTTTATGCGTAAGACGTAACTCGTACGGTTTTTAAATAACACAACCGACGTTAAGTATTCGCGCTTACTAAATTAATGCTGCGACGACGACGTCTACCGCGTGCTTAAGGTAGGTGCACGCAGACGCCGCTTGCGTGGGAGACCGGTTTCATACTCTGTTAACTTACTTAATTTTAGATCGAATGTTTTATTTCAATCTTAATTAAGTACCCATTATATATAAATATTTTTTTGAATAAATAAACTTTGAAGTTTATTTATATATAGTAGCATCTTCACCTTATTGACGTAACCGGGTTGTTTTTATTCGGTGTTAAACATACATGAAGAAAATATACTAATGATTAATTTTTTTCCATCTTCTCTGTCAAGGTTCTAACTTACGTTTTCGCCCTTGGTCTGAGTAACCATCACACTCTTGACTTTGTATACAAATTATACCAAAATATTTGTGGAAAATATTTTGGTATATTTTCCCAATTTTCCACAAATCTTCAATCGGTCATAGTATCTTGCTGGTATAGATTACGTTAGATGAAAAAATTCGTTACTGTCAAAAATGAAAATAAGCGTTGAAACAAGTTTTTTTTGTTGCCAGTAATACTCTCGGCTCCTAAGTAGAAAACCCTATCACATCTCATACATTCTTCTTGCCTATCATCCTTTTTTTTTAATTTCCTAAACGCAAAAATGTTACTGAAGCGACGATCGCTTTGCTTTTCTGTAACCTTAGATAAACTTCAATAAATAAACGTTTCAATACACATTTGGTATAACCATTAGTTTTTGACGTAAATATCCAAAAAGGGAGGACGAGAGGATGGTAAATAATGGCGACGATTCAAAATACAAATTGTAAAAAAAACTATTGCGCCAAAAAGTCGATTATAGCTAGGTTTACGTTCCAGAGAAAATGTAGAACCAACCTCAGTTCGATGCAAATAGAAAATGTTCAGATAATCAAGAAACCTAGACAATTCAAGATGACCATGAGACCAAACAACAAACGTGTGGTCAACATACCCGAACCAGACTTTAGGTTTTAATATGGATGATTCCAAACCAACCGTTTCAAAGAATTACATTAAAATATTTGCTACAACATGAGATAAAGAGAACGCAGCACCAGAAACTTGTTATCATGTTACATAGTGGATGATAAACATTTATCAATAAGAGGAACCAAACTCAAATCTTTGTCATGATGAGAATGAATTTGTTAGATGATGATAATAAGCAAATTTTTATTAGGAAATTTGGTAAAAAGTGAAGTGACATCAAAACTCACAAGAAGATCTTGTGGGTTCCAGCTTTATAGTTTCCAAACGTTGAATAAAACGCTGAGAGTTGAGGATGTGAGAAGAGGTTTTACGTGTAAATTTTTTATTATTAAGTTCTTTATAGGCGTCCCGTTGTTTTTGGAGTTCTCTTATCAATATATCATCAAACGAGTAATGATTCTCAGGTTTTCTCGGCCATTATTAAATAAAATGGGCCTGTAGGAGTTCTCAGCACTGCGCTGACGTTACAAAGAAAGTGTATAACACTTGCAGTAGAGAAAAGAACGAGAAAATGAAAACTTTCAGCTGCACATAGGTACGCCTACCACATTGAGCAAAGGAGCTAAGCATTGGACACACTCGACAAGTGGAGAAATTGCTTTTATTTTATCTGGTACGCCGTTGTATATGCCTGACATGTCTGCGTTATCGTAAGATTGCCCCCGGCAGTTTGAAATGACAATTCCAAATTCAGTTAAAGTAACAGCATTTGCAATTTGTTGTGATTTATGGCCTGTGTTTAGTACAAACTTGCGGAAAGGTTCTACAGGTGATCCATTAGGCAACACATATCTGATTACATATTGAAACGTTTGAGAAATTATTCTCAAGTTCGAGAACCTTCACGAAGTTTTTATTTATTTCCAGAACGTTCACCAAAAATATAGAAAGTTCTCGAACGTTTGGCCAAAATGTATAAATGCGATACAAACAAATCATAGGTCAGTTATTTCAGTAATTCGAAGTCGGCAGTGTTAGGATTATTCAAATTTAAATAAATAAGTGATTAACGCGTGTCGAAATAAATATACGGAGTATAACCTTGTACGTGACTTTAATGTAAACAAGTGTGTAAAGTTATCCGCGGACGTTATCTCTCGAGTGATTAGTGCTATAAAAATTAGTGTTTTTATTAAATATACTTACATTTAATTAGTTCGGTTAGTTTAAACGTGTACGTTACAATTGTCTTGAAAACCTTGTCTCCCATAAGCCGTGAATTCTTCACATGTCGTTGAAGAGACAGAACTTGTATGTCTTGAGCCTGGATTCCTATAACGTGCTATATGTTTGACTAAGAATTGATTGAACTCAGCGATAAACTCTAAGAACATCAAATAATTTCCATTGTGTAATGAATCTATTTTCTCGTCGTGCCCTCTGAACGGCAAACCACGTGCTTTCACACATGCAACTACTCTTTTCAAAATGTTTTTCCAGTAATTTATTTCTTCACTTAAATGCATAGTTAACGCGTGGTCAATGAGATCTAAGGAGTTGCTTCTATCGTTCATGTTGTTACGTGCATAAATAAAAATAATGCATCACCCTGTATATTAGTTTAATTACAAATTACTTTTATATTTCTCGACGCCATCTATCGGGTTCGTTAGTCACTTTGTATTGAGTAGGCGATATCCGGCGAGATACCGGCATTTTGACTTTAACATCGTGCATGTTAGTACCTATGTCTGCGTGAATTGAAAATCGTTTTCTAAAATCATCCACGTGTTGGGACACGATGGAAAATAAAAGTCTTCTGAATTAACCGATTTCATCCACGCAGAGTAAGTGGTTTTTGTTCTTTCTTTGATTAAAGGTAATTTTTATGTCTTTTTGTTAGCGCCATGTGCTACCTCCTAACTATGGGTATTCTTATCGTTATCTAAAATCCTCAAGGGAAAATTATAATCGGAAGCTGTAGAGCTAAGAACGCTGCGATACCAGTGCAGAATTTCGATTCGGAGGCAATTAATTACCTTATTGAATGTCACCTGTTCGGAAGATCCTAATACGATACGATTGAATTCTCTTCGGAGGCAATAACTTAATACCACCGTCGACGAAATTTAATGTAACAGCATACGATAAGTGTCGGTTCGATTACTTTCCTTTAAATGTGTCTTTTACTTATAGTTTGTGAGTCGCCAGGTAGAAACGATTATTTTCAGGAAGTTTAATTGCAGGAAGCCATTAGGAAAAACGTTTTTCTGAAGGTAACCCTGGAATTTGGTAAGTCAAGTTTTACTTATTTATTCGTTGTCGTTACGGTGAATACTCACGACTTATTATATCTACTAATCGTACGTTCGAATTGATTTGTTGCTTGTTATTGTTACTCAATTAGTTTAAGTAAATGACTTATCGCTTGCTGCTTATATCTACAGTCAATTATCATTATTAATGTTACTTACTGATAAAGTTTTATATATGTTATGGTAGTTACACTTTTGTTTGACGTGTAGTGTAAGTTGCCGACCCTGCTGATATTCTACTTTCTATATTCTCTCTAGTACCTGCTTAGATTTGGCTATTTAACTTTTAATATATTTATCTTGATAGAGTAATTAAAGTACAATTATTATTAACGATTTAGTTTTTTTCTTTCATTCACTTCTTTCAGCATTACGAACCTAACATCTTGTTACAAGTGTGAACCGTCTGTCTGGAGCGGGACAGAAGTTACTTTGGGATAAGCTCTGGCGCCCTGAAACACCTTTTATATATTTCTTGTGAACCTACCCCTCTCACCGACTATTGTGAGTTGGCCGTGCAGGTTCGTAAAATACCAAAAGCTTGTAACAATGTGCAGGACAGATAATTTGTGAATAGGCGAATTCTCATGAGTTGATACTTGATAATAGGAATTTTTTGTCGAACTGACTCTTCCCGCCATTAAATAATAAGACGACAATGTCCACAACACACACAAACTTTCCGAATAAATTAGCCACTTTCGCGAAACTTTTTCGCCATTTAGAAGCTGTCGTTCAAATAAGTGTTTTAACGACTGTCGCGTCATATCTTTCTAAATCCGCTCACTTTTGGAAAAATGATTTTTCCTGTTTTGATTGGCTCTGTTCTTACAAATGTAATCACACGTGAACTCGTCGATTGTTCATTTTTATAAATCGTCGCTGGTTTTGCACAGCCACAGGTCCAGATTGTGCTGCACTCCCGGCACTGGTGAGACCTTTTTGACTTCTTCCTTTGTTCCACTTGTCACATATATCAAAGTACCTACGCTTAAAGATACTGAAGAAACATCAGTGGACGTAGTATCACTATCGCTTGGAAAAACGTGTCTTCTTTCGATAGCGTGTTCTTTAGTATCAGTACATAGTTTTCTAAAGAAATCGTCTAATTCAATTTCTTAATCATATCATTTTGTTTATAGTCTTTTTCTTAAGCCCGCTTGCGATACTCTGCCCCACTTAACCTTTTTTTCCGTCCATAGCTAATTATGCCCTACATTTACTATCCTTGAGTTATGCCACATAACAATTAACGTGAAGTACCGTGCTGTAAAATATTCGCGTACTGTCGATTTTTATTAATATAGTACATACACATAATATTGGTGAAGTAATTCATTACTCTAAGTGGAGTCTCTTTTTAAAATAATATTTTATTACTCTTGAAGTCTTCTCCACAGTATTTAAATACTGTGGAGAAGACTTCAAGAGTAATAAAATATTATTTTACATACACATACATATGGCGTCGCAAAAAAAAACATTACGAAGTGAGAAAAACGGGCTCCCACTCACTGAAGTTGCTATACGCACACTGTCGCGGTACTCGGTAGGTATAGAAAACGGCGAGGCGCGGGTGGCGAGAGATAGAGGGAGATGAGAGTCGCCTGTCGCGGCCCTCCCTTCGCGCGAATAAAGCGACTCATTCACAATCCTGCGTGCAGTCCTACCGATCTTTTTTTTTATACTATAATTTATATTCTTCGTGCAATAAGAAAGTGAGATTATAAATTATAGTATGAAAAAAAAGATCGGCAGGACTGCACGCCGTACAAGTTATCATTCATCGGAGTACTTTTTGCCTACTATTGACCGCTTCTAATATCTGGCCGCCCTAGGCCCGGATCTACTGAGCCTTAGAGAAAATCCGCCACTGTAGATAGCACCGATTTCTGTTCCTGAGGTGAGAGTTAAACTAGATAAACTGACGACCGTTTTCAAGAAGCCAGTATAGTAGATGAAACTTTGTGATTCTTGTATTCCAGTAATTGAAACTTTTTGAGATGAACCGTATCAGACTGCTAGTGAGTAATGTCGTCAAAAAGATTCCAATGATGCGGAGATAGTGTTGTCCAACTCAAAATAAAGATAAAAGATCTATCATTGCAACGGTTGCTTTGGAATCATCGATATTAAATCCTAAAGTCTGGATTAGGCACGTTGACGACACGTTTCTTGTTTGGTCTCATGGTGATCTCGAATTGTCTAAGTTTCTTGATCATCTAAACAACCAACTACCAGATATCAAACTCGCCTAATGGTTCTCTCCCATTTCTTAACGTTCTTGTGAACCCGATGAACTTTTAGACCATTATGTTTATCGCAAACCCATCCATACGGACAGATACCTTTATGTTTTCTTTCATCATTATCCTGCACAAAAACTTTGTGTTAGTCTTTGGTGTTGTTAGGAGTCTTGGCGAACAATGGTTATATGAATGGTATTAAGTACATATTCAACTCGACAGGCAAAATCTCTCAGATTCTTCCTTCTCCCAAGGAGAAATTTCCTACACTTGCATTTCAAGGTGTCAGTTGCTTGTTTGAGTTATTCGATTTCTTTGACGCTCTAAAAAAAGCCTGAAAGTAGACAAAACGTTGGCAACTTGGGTTACAATAATGACACGATCCAAACCATATTACTTTATTCATTTGCCATCTAATCAGAAGCGATTGAAACGCACTTGAGCTGCCATGACGTTCTTATCTTAATAAAGACTCCGACCGTAGAAGCCTTCGCTATTGCGCCACTAAAGTTGTTAATGTGTACCAGCATAATCATTGTTGTAAACTGACTAGTGCTCTATGGATATTACAATACTTTTTACTTTCCTGTGAAAACATTACAAAAGGTGTTTCATCCGAAAACACAAATACATGCCAAAAGCTGTGACTCATACGGACACAGCACCTATGATTACACTCGATTGTAGAATAACTAGTTTTTCCACCGTGCTTAGCAATATTTTACATTTATAAGTGATTCCTCATAACCGTACTTAGAATCAAAGAGAAAGGTTATATCTATTCTGAAACCTGGTGAACTAGTAGGTAAGGCTGAAAGTTATCGCCTGATATTCCCGTTAAATTCATGCTACAAACTTCTTAAAATATTAGTCCTCAATAAGATTGAGATCAAAGAATACCTTTCTGTAAAACAAGCAGGTTTCCGACAAAAAAAAGATGCGATGATCGCGTGCTGACCTTAACAAGTCACACAGCAGCCTATTTCACTACTACTAAACTTCAAAATAACCTAACAGGTCACTGGATACGTACCCCAGAAATGTTGAATAGTTTATTTGTCCTAATGAATAAATTTGAAAAATTTCAGAATGGAAACAATGGGTCTTCGACATTATTTATTTTAGACTCGAGACTCAAAAGGTCATATATTTTTTAAAACGCTTGTAGGTAATGTGGACGTTTCCATATATCATTATGGCATTATGTAGGTAACTACCAAAATGTTTTGGTTCAAAGTTTTTAGTGACTATAACCACTATCGTTAACATCACTAAAAAGAGAAAAATAATTTAATTTAGTTAAAATTAAACAATAAAATTTGTATTTACATGAAATTACTTTTTGAAGTCGATGCCAAACACATTTCATATACATAAAAACGTCATCGTTTAATTGTGACAAAATTAAATTATTACATTTTTAGTGCATTTTTTGAAGTTGTTTTTTTTTATAAATTTTTTTTATGATTTAGTTCCAAATTTGGAGTATGCCTTCCGAGCGATTTTATTTCTTTTCTTTTAACGAATGTCTTATGAATTCATTAAAAAAAATGTACACTATTTTTTTTCGAAAATTACGTACGATAAATATACGGTTTCACTTAGAACACGTCCTACATTTCTACCGATCAAGCACTACTGAATTTAAAAGCACCGCGGGCTATTAAACTTTCGACGAGAGTAACGTAATTATTTTTTGTTGCCCTTGCTAAAATTATGTATATTATTTTCTAAAAAGATATAAAAAAAAAACAGAAATATGTTGGTATACATTTATTATACTAAATCTGTCAAACTTGACATTAACTTTAACATCGTTTTGTTTTTCAATTTTAACTGAATTTAAAGATTTTTTTTAACGACTTTCTCACCTGTCGCATACTCGTTCTAATATAATAAGTGATTGTGAACACTTAGTTTATGTGGGTTTCTAGTTTTCATTTTGAATTAATACTGACGTTTGCGATGTTTGCAGCACAAGTCGAAAGTAAAGCATACCAAAACGAACGTTAATGCGACGAGAGGCCGCACGGCCAAGCGTTGCATGTGAGAGAGTTATGTTATGATACTTTCAACGAAAAGAACGTACATTATTTTTTGTGTTGCCTTTTGTAAAATTAATTTTTTTAGAAAAAAAAAATGTATGATCTAGAATGTATTGCGGTTCTATCTTGTGTAGTTTTTAAGTCTAAAGGTGGGTTTGAAATGTAGATAATTATACTACCATTTGTATTACGGAAAAAAAATAATTTAATGTTTAAATAATGTTGTTATGGTTATGAACAAATATTACCATCCTTTAAAGTAAAGACAGTTTATGATTGATTAACAGTTAATTTAATTCAAGGTGAATTAAACTGACAGAACGTTATCGGCGTAGGATGACGTTATAAATAACATACGTTATTGATATTAGCATTACAGACTTTCTAAAGATTAGCTATCTTTCTTTAACTGAAAAAATTCGTGAAATAAGTATACTTATATTAATTTTCTATTCGGTCAAGTATGAATCATAAGACACCTCTCGTGATTATGACTAAAAGCGAAAACCTGTAGAATTTATTATTTAATCTAGGTCAGTGGACAACTATGTCTGCGCACCAAAAGTTTTAAAATTTAAACCACCTGATTTTGCAGTCGCGCGCTACTAGTGTACTGCAATGACTTAACAGCACCGTATTCATTCTCATTATTTGTCAAATTTAGCTTATACAAAAATCTTGTAAATTGTTATAACTAATTTTTACCTTTGCTATCACTAAATTGTAATCTAATCCTTGGTATACGCTCATGTAGTTTTTAGTTTTGAATTTTCTGCACCTGTAACTAAAATAGCACGATAAAAAATTTATAAGAATTATCCTGTGAAATTCATTTGAGAGCTGCGAATAACCCCAAAAAACCTGAACTAGAAGTTTTATAATAATCAAAAAATCCCCTAAAGGTTTAATACAAGAAGAAGCAGGTCAAATAAAATGCCTTTTAATAGTTTATTGGTTAAATCTTACAATGTTAAAAAATTACTGAAGTTAGAAGCTATCGGCGAGTTTACCAAATCTCAACATCTCTAAAACAAAATTACGATACGTAATGTATACAGATCACATCATTAAGAACTGTCTGCACTATACATAAACTACTTATATAAAAATAAGTATAGATTATACTAGTACTAGTGCATAAAACCTTTGATAAAATCAGGCTAAAACTTCAAAATACATAAAATTTAATTGTTCAATCCAATCAATACCTTAGTTAAAATCAAAATAATACAATAGAAATACGAGTGTTATTGTTAACTAATGCAAAAAAAAAAGAATTTTTAGGCACTTGTGCACATGGAGTAATTTTTAAATGACCTAGGCAACTAAAACAAATACAAAACATACAAAGATATTAAAAAAAAGTTATCAAAATATCTATATTCTATCTAAGAAATGTGGTGTGCCCGATTCATTTCTACGACGGGTGAGAATTTCACAACCTGTTTCGTTCACTAATAGAGTATGTTCGAACTGAGCTGAAAATTGGCCATCGGCAGTAACTGCAGTCCATTTATCTGGCCACATTTCATCTCTCCACGTTCCCATAGAAATCATTGGTTCTATGGTAAAACAATGACCAGGCTTCATCACTCCTATTGCTTTATTTTCTAAAACAAGAAAATATATACAGTGTGAAACCTAAAAATATTTCTTCTCTTATGGTTAACAGTTATTATTGAGCTAGAAGCGTTAGATTAAAACGGCGATGACAATATTATGTTTTCTTGTGTTAGATTCCTTTAATCAGACCTAAATCCAATTGAAGAAAACACTTTTTAAGCAGTGCGTAGCCTTTTCAAAGTTACGATGCAGCGATATTACCTTTAGTAAAATAAACGGTTGAGTTTACTTAAGACACACGAGATGTTAAACACGACAATAGAGACGTATAGTATTCAATATATAAGAAAACTTATAACCTCAAATGAAGTTTTGAAGTCTTCCAGCAGGTTTGTTTGTATCCGATAGTTATTTAAGTAACTTACCAGGAATGGGAAGACAATGACAACCCAATCAGCAAGGAAACGTTTTTTTCATGTTTTAAAAACGTTACAACGTTTTAAAATAGTCGAAATAAAAAATGTTTTTCAAAAAAATATTTTGGTTGCGTTTTAAAAATATTTCATTTAAACATTGACATTGAAATATTTTAAAAATGTTTTCTAAAACATTTTTTAGTAACATAAAAAAGGTTTTTACTTGATTAGAAATTATACTTTTGCTTGCTTTCACCTATACACTTTTTTCTTTTATATATTTTATCAAAAACACAACATATAAAATTTTGTTACATATTATTAATAAATGCATATTAAACCTTTTCGTTTTTCTAAAAACTTTCTTGCAAATTTGAATTCAGTACTTAATAACCGCGTTTGCGCAAAGTACCAGTATCTGCGTGAAAAGATGGCGATTTTGTATATTATAATTGCATTATATTGTAAGCTTCAATTAATCAACAATTTCCATGGTATTACTCGCTATGCTGTATAATGTATTGTTAGTGTATCAGTTTAATCGTTTTCTAATTTGCGTTCTAGTGAAACTCAAATAGACACTTTTAGTATATGTCAGCATTTATTTAATGGTACGTTTTTCGTTGCAAAAAATTTTGATCAAGTGTAATATTATTTGTTACAGCAGTGGTACACTAAAACGTTCATTCTATGTACTTCATGATTTCCATTCTTTGTGATGTTTTAAGATTATCTAATTGATGTTATATTGGCCAAATGGGAGATTTGAAAGTGCACAACAACCAATTAATCTTAGTATTTAATTTTTTCTGATATTGATGCAGTATTATTTCGTGTGTACAAAGTTTCAAAATTTTGAATTTTTAGTTGTTCTGGTTTTCGTTTTTACATAAAGAGGTACATGCATAATTAGTCAAAAGTTCTTATTTTATGGATAGGATCCTTCGGTGTGGAGGAACGGCAACAATAAAAACATCCTTTATTGTTCAGGCCCTAACAACAGATAAAGGTTGTTTTTATTGTTGCCGTTCCTCCACTCCGAAGGATGCTATCCATAAAATAGAAAATATTTTGATTAATTGGAAACTTTTGTGAGTATTATTTCAATTAATATAAAGTAACTAAATGAATAATGTTTGTTTTACTTTTATGTTAATGTTTTAATTTTTGTTATGGTCACCAAATGCGTTTGCAGCCACATGAAATTGAAGTATTTTGAGTACACAAAGATTGTATTATCTATCTTTTGTAAGCATTTTAGAGCTGGTTCTATAATAATGGTATAAATGTCAGTTAAGTTATACTTAGTTTGATTGTAAAATGCTGTCGTTATTGACTGTTATTGGTTAGTATAAATAAAACTAACAGCCAAATATGTCAGTATTTTAAAATTAAAGCAAGTATAACTAAACTTACATTTATACCATGATTGTAGAACTGCCCTTAAGCATATTACAATATTTAAAAAAAAGCGTTGATTATACATTTTTTATACATTAATGTAACATTTGTAAAATATTATAAATATATATAAATAATATTATAAATAATTAATTTGGACTTCTTCGTTTAAGAGGGGCATGTAAAATCACTCTAATTTATTTTTGTGGCAACGTTTCGTGCTAAAGGCGAGCACTTCATCAGGCCAAAGAATAAAATCAAGTGGATCAATCCACCGACCAAGGACATAGGCAACTTTACGAGATTGTGTCTACTAAATAATAAATAAAACATTAAACATAAAATGGTCAATAATTAAATTTTTTTAAATAACGCAGAACATAAACGTTCAACAAACAATTGACAAATTGATCCACTTCATTTTATTCTTTGGCCTGATGAAGTGCTCGCCTTTAGCACGAAACGTTGCCACAAAAATAAATTAAAGTGGTTTTACATACTCCTCCTAAACGAAGAAGTCCAAATTAATTAGTACACATACAGAGGAGAAGAAAGAACCTTTACCAATTATAAATAATATGTTTTTTCTACTACTAGTTGTATACGCTTGCATTATTACGTATAATAGAAGGTCGTGAAGTTGTACTTTTTTAAGCGCAGGTAAATAATATTTCATTATTAACTAGTAGTTAATAATGAACATATTTACATTTTCTGATAATACTACAACAGTTCCAAAGAAAAAAAGTTTACCAAACTGCGTACCAAGAGCAAGAGATTTTATTTAATGCTAATTTAAGTTTTCAAATCGCTCAATTAATAAATTAATTTGATTTTAAAAAGTAAGTTATTTGAAGTTCGCGCTTAATTAAATGTGAATATTATAGAATTAAATATATTTTAGATATAATCAATGCTTAAAACAATAATGTTTTTAAACAATTTATACAACTTTAGCAATAAAAACTTACGTTATCTGTTTATTTTTGTGTTTTAAATCACAATTAAGCATTACGTCGCGATATAATCTATCGCTTAGGTTATAATGATGCACTTCTCAACCTTGATATATAATATACTATTAAACATTTTTAGAATGTTTTTCTAATATTGACTTTGCAACGTAATTCTGGCCATTAAGACGTTATTGCAATGTTTTTAAAAATGTGAATATATATATTTTGTAAAACGTTGAAAAAACATTTCAAAAATGTTTCCTTGCTGAATGAGAAATACGAGAATATTGATTTCATCGTTGCACTATAATTACCTATTGTATCTAAAGTTTAATCGACTGATGGTCTATGTAGATGATATTGACGATATTTAAATTCAACAATAGATGTGATATATAAGAAAATATTATAGTTCGTTCTAAAAAAAATTTTTGAGCTAAGAAAATATGGCAATCACGTGTTTTGACTTGAGCCTAAGTGCAATGCAAATTGTCATTCGACAATTAGTAATCTAAGGATTTTAGCTTTTGTAGCATCTAACCTCTACTAAACTTACTTTTTCGGAATTGAGAGTTGATCGACCTTAAACCATTTTTACTAAACATTTACTTCAGTAGTTATAGTAAAGATTGAAAATGGGATGATGTACCAAAAGACATTTGTTTTTGTCAAAAAAAACAAGAATCAAAACTATACTTAAGTTAATGAAAATATCCATGTTATTGGTAGATAAGATAGAAGCGAAATATGAAAATCATCATAAAGATATTCTAGGTATAGGCGTTTCATTATGTCGTGAACTGTGACCATGAGTCGAAAATCGGAATTAATAAACTAAAAATTGAGTCAAAAATTTGACAAGTCTATCTGAATTCCAAAACCTTTAGTCTACTTAAAAGGCACTCACGTCAATAAAAATTAAAACTAATCAGATATTTATTAATTAAAAATTAATTTGTTTTTAATAATACCTAAAGACCTATTAACAACAAATACAACGATAAAAGCAAAGAAGGTTAGAAAAAATGTACCGGCGAATGTTTGAAAGACGGATAATAACAATATTTTGACATATACAGACTACAGTGCCACAGTTCACGAGATCCTGAAAGACGTCAATTAAATTAATTAACCCTTTATTTATGAATAATCTACGGCTGGAAGTCAAAAAACCAATAATAACTTAATTATTGGTTTTTTGACTTTCATATTTCGCTTTAATATACGTAACTTGTTAAAGCCAGTGCTGTTTATGCTCGTTATGGCATAGTATTTTGTTCCTAGTGCCTTTGTCAAAATGTGTATACAATAATATAGAGTAGGCACAGAAATGACAACAATACTCTTAAGATAAAGCTCACAATGTGAATCTCGCGTACCTATACTCAAATTGAATGACGACAACTATCAAACTAAAATTGACAAAAAATATAAAAAAAATTAAATAAATGGTGAAAACCTTCAACAGCAAGTAAGTTATTGTGAGCTTGCTGATTGCCATACATTTTTTCAAAACCAGGAAAAAGGCCTGATATTGATTTGACAAAACCTTTCTTTAATGAAGCATCAACATATTCTTCTGCAACTGTCTATGATTTTCAGCTCCCGTAATTACATATCAAAACTTTTCATTTACAAAATTTTTAACGAAATGATCGCAGTATAGAGTATTTCCAAGTTTGTTTCTAATAATGAATTGACATCGACCACTCCTACTTAACATAAGCGAGCTTGTGTCGTTCCGCACCAATCCATTCCTATTCCCACAAGGTGGCGTCCAACCTCTTGCAGGTTGTTTGCCGAGTTCGGACAATGTTGCAGGCCTCTGCCAAGTATGACCCAAACATGTTCTATTGGATTGAGGTCTGAACTTCCTGCTAGCCAATCAATGGTATCGATACCAGCCTCTTCAACATAATTTTGTACAATGCGGGTCGAGTGGGGTCGCGGATTATCTTGCATTAATACAAAATTAAGCCCACATAAAGCGGGAAAGGTACAACATAGTTTTGAAAGATGTCTGTCATGTACCGATCAGCATTAAGACTTCCACTATTTAACACTATTAAGTCAGTGCGAGCTGTCAAAAAAAATGCCTCCTCACGCCATGACAGAACCTCCGCCAAATAATGTCTTCATCATGCTGCATTGACCATAAACACTTCTATCGTAGTTATCAAGACAAAGAGAACTTGTCGCCAGTCATCCTGCAACGGTACTGCTGATATTTAATGCTTTTGGTTACTTTTCATATAACGCAAAAACGCAGCAGCTGTGAACTCAGACTAAAATTTGCTAGATACTCTTAGAAGAAGACATTTTTGAGCTCTTTTATTAGTGCTTTTAGTTTTGAGACGGTCTCAAGGGTCCCATATATAGTTTTAGAAGCATTTTCAAATCGAGTTCGTTGTTCAGTATCATTCTGTAGTAGTCCCAATTCTTTTATTAGATAGTATGATTGGTATGATAGGTTTAGTCTGAATACAAGTTCCAATTGGGTTACATCTTCAGGTAACTAGGCGTTACTCCTTTTGTTACAAAGAAGTATGCATCCGGATGATTTGTTGTTTAAACAAAATAGTTAGGTGTTTTAAAGATGGTTTTGTTTGAGCAGCGCGTTTTAGAAATTAAGAGAATATCGAAATTATTGTTTTAGATTTTTTCTTTGTGATTGAAGACCCAATTTGCGTTCTATAGCGCTATTTTAAATATTATTACCAAATTACTTTCTGTGAGTAATTTAACTTGCTGGTTAAGTTTTTATTGTTTACTGTTGAGCCTGTAGATGTTGCTGGATTGATATCATAATTTCTATTGAGTTGTTAAAAGTCTTTCAAGATCTCGTGAACTGTGACGCTGTAGCCTCTTTCTGACAAATTGTTGCTATTATCCGTCTTATAAACTCTCGCCTGTATATTTTTCCTGACCTGCACTTGCTTTTGTCGTAGTTGTTATTAACAAGTCTACGTATTATTGTAAGTAAACTTATTTTTATATAATATACTTTGCAACATTGAAATTGCAACACCAAGAAGGGGTAACCATTTTGTGACCCAACTTTGCAGGAAGGTAGTAAAGTATTAAAATTTCAAAGAAAAGGAAATGCACACACTTTTTATTTAATAAAGTGTTGGCCCCCCCTATTGGCTTTACACTCCATCACACTTCGTGGCATCGACTCCAGCAGGTGGTCTATTTCCTCTTAAGTTGTTTCCCAAGCAACGTGCAATTCATGCCAGAGAGCTTCCTGTCTGTGGAAGATGTGCTAAGTTCCTCAGTCTTCTAGCCATAATGTCCCATGCGTGCTCAAAAGGCGAAAGGTAGGGAGATATGGGTGGCCATGGTAAGAGATTAATATTGGTTTCTTTAAATCGGTCCATAGAGTGTTTTGCTATGTGGGGACGAGCATTATCCTGTTGAAAAAGTGGGCCTTTCAACTGCTGAAGAAATAGAAGAATATGGGGTTCTACCACCTCGTTAACATATCGCCGGGCGTTCTTATTGCACTGTGTGAATACCAAACAAAACTTACTCTAATAGACTATAGTACCCCATACCATAATCCCCAGTGTAGTGCACAAGCAGCCTAACAGAAAATTCAACATTGCGCCGTTCTCCACGTCTTCGTCTATCTCTCACACGGTCATCATGCATCCCCAAACAGAATCGGGATTTATCAAAGAAAACTACTCTATGCCATTCCACAATCATTGGAGTCGCAACTCCAAACGTTGATGTCGGTGAGGAGCTGTCAGTGGTAGCACAAGATGTGGCCGGAAGGTAAACTGTTCAAAGGATTGCAGGACGACATTCATTGCCTCCGTTCCCTAGTTCCTTGTCTACGACGATTCTGACCTTCCCTAGTCCATGCTTGATAACATCGCATGATATCTGTCGAATTCGCTTAATTGGCGGCAATCTTACACTGTCGCACTGCATAATCACAATCTCAAAACATGTTAAACAAAAGAACCACAAGAGATAACAATATTAAAATTAACCAAGACAACGGATAATGAAGCAGTAAAAACAAAAAAAAAATGTCAGATATGCCATTACCGCTTTGAATAAAACTTTAATCATTTCCTACCTCTAAGCAGCTTGAGATGTTTCAAGTTTAAATTTAAATTCAAATTCAATTAAAGACGCACAAAATGACATAAGCATCGTCATCTGGCGGGAAAACTAAAAAATACAAATTGCACCGTTTTACCATCGTTTTACGCATGACCCGTTGTAAATTTGATAGTAATAATTAACCGATTATTCTTACGTTTAAACATTATGAAAATGAAGGGACAAGATCTAAAAAGACGCTTAAAATGCAATTTTCGTTTGTAGTGTTTTCGTTGTCTTGCAATTTCAATTACTTCATTTAGCATGTGTAATTTTGTAGATAACATTTATGATTAGAAATGTAACCGAAACAATTAACGGTTTATTTATATTTAAATTTGAAGATTATTAAAATTAAAAATGGTTTTATGTATATATGATTCTTTATTTGCCAAAAAAAAGCTGTAAAAACTTCATTACCACTTTGTGTTTGTTATTTGTATATCTTTGACGTGTTTTCGAATCAATATGTGTTAATCTATTAGATCATTTTCTCTGCAAGTTATTTATGTTTCAATTCTAAATTATGCATAATAATTTATTTTTTTTCGAACGTTTATGATTTGATGATACAAACGTCGCTCAAAGTTTGGACATACTTTTTAGTCGTAACATTTACATATTTATGGTGATTATAATGAGTTTAATAACAGATATAAAAGCCATTGTGTGTATTGCCATGTAGAATGTAAATATAATATTTTTCTACCGGGTAACAACGAACGGCTGCAGGTTGCTTCCATGCTATGGGATCCTGTATTTTGTTATGTGTAATGGCGCAAGTTGTTTCCGTGCTATGGGACCTTGCACATTTGTGTGTTTTCTAGTCGCGGTAGGTTGCTTCCATGTTATGGAACCCTACATTTTCGTTTACTTGTCTTATATATAATTTTTATCATTTGTATTACTGATTATATACGTATGTATATGAGCATTTCTCTAATTGACAAATAACTGTCCTAGGCAAGTTTTACCTAATTAGTGCTATTGTTTATGAGGTCTGTGTGTAAATAACAATTATCTACTACCTATTCTAAGACGGACATAGCTATATAATAACATAATATTTCAATAAACAATTTAAAAAATTTTGAATGTCTCAAAAGACAGTTCCCTGATGTGTTCCATTCCCAGAATAATAAGTATAACAAATATTTCTTGTCAGTAGTGAAAGTACGTAATTTTACCGGTTGTAATTAATATATAAATATAGTAAACATGTTACGAAAGAACAATTGTCATTATAAATATTTTATTATGCATAAAAACTGGCACCCGAATGTTGTCCCCAAAATGTTTGAACAGTCCCCTGTTACAATTTGAAAACTGCGACAAAATCATACAAGTCGTGATATAATTGCTTATTACCGCACAACGAAACGGCCACAATATGAAGTTAATTCGGATACAGAGCTGGGCGCGCTAACGTTATTTTGTTGTTTGTCAACGCTGCGTCTGTAGATAAACCACGTGTCGCGGCCGCTTGTTGCAACAGTCCACTGCTAAGTAGTTTTTGTAAAATGTTTTAAGTCTTTTAATGATAATAATTTCAAACAACATTTACTTAGTATGTTACTGTTTGTGATTAATATTATTTAAAAAAATTAATATGATTTTGTGCTAAAAACTTCTATACGTAAAGTCCCCTGTCATCTAATGACGGACGAGACTGTTCTATCCTACAGGGGACGGTTTTATTTTCTGATTGTGAATGTTTACAATTATTTATTTTGCTATAACTTTGGAGAATCATGTATGGTCTTTCGCGATACCGCCCAAAAAAAGAAATCAAAAGAAGAAATATTAGAACAAAAACGAATTGCTGAACGATTAACAAGATTTAGAGGCATTTTTTCTTCGCGAGAGAAATATAATTCATCAGTACAAAGCTGTCAAAAAATTTAAACAAAATCTAACTGATAAAGAAGTTCTAATACACATAGACTTTTCTGAAGATTACTTTACCAAATACAGCCAAGCCTATTATTTTGGAGGATGTAGACGTCTTTTTGTACTGTCTCGCAAAATATCACGCACTCACATGCTGCCATATTTGTTTACTTGCAGTTAATTTTTAAATCTTTACCACCTCACACAACCTACATTCAATTCGTGAGCGATGGATCGGTAACCCAGTACCGAAATAAAACAATGTTTTATATCCTAACATCAAGGCTCCATCTAGAGCTGCTAAGTGTGGAACAGTTTTCATGGAACTTCTCAGAGAGTAGTCACGGTAAGGGACCTGATGAAGTTGGGGCAACTTGCAAAAAAACGGCTGATGCTGTCGTTACTGCAGGAGGTGAAATTGATAGTTTGGAAGCATTTTTAGAGACCATACAACAGAGATGTACTGAAATCACCATCAGGAACCTGGACCGGACCGATATAAAACCGAAAACCGAACCGAAATCGAAATTTTTAATTGGGCCAAAACTCGAACCGGAACCGAAATTTGTCCAAGTTAAATTTACTGAACCGGACCGGAAGCGTTATTTATTTTTCGGTTTTATTTTCAAAGTAGTAAACATAATTATTAAGCGTAATACACAAAAACTTTGGAAGAGCAGTGAATATGTAATGTTTAATTAGCATATACAGTGCACGCAGCCTCATAGAACCACTTTGGGACTTAAAATTTTTGATAATAATAACCGAATGATAGCAATATCCGAAATTTAGAAAAATAAATAAATAAATGTTTATTTGTTAGAAAGCAGTAGATACATACAATGTGTATGTAATTAACAGGTTGAAGGTGAAATCATAGCATCAATTCAAGAATAAAATGTCAAAATAAAATTGTTTATAAAACTTTTAAAAAAAGCAAAACACCATTAATAAAAAGAAAACATGCGTTATGATGTTCAATTCACTGTTCTAAGAACTACAGAATTCTTCTCAGAAATTTGCTGACACTAAAAATAAATACAAAATAACGTTATCACATAATACGTAGTTAATTTAAGTTGTTATTCTAAGAATGTTTACAGATATTTAAATCATGTAACATTACGTAAGTCAGTCAAAATACTTGAATAAATAAGACTGCAAAAATAAAGCTAAATATGTAAAACAACTATTTTTAGGGTACGATGATAAAAGTTTCCAATAGAAACAATCGTATCGTAAAAATTCAGAAAAAAAATGTATGCATTGACACAAACCTGAGAAGAAAATTGATAACATAAATCTAAATTATGATTACTATAAGCGGTGTTTTTCTATGTTGTAGCATACGTCCGGTCTGTTATTTAATAAAGTGATAACATTACCCGATTGGTAACATTATTCGTGATTCCAATCAGCGGCGTGCACTGTATATTAATAATTTAATAATAACACTAATATTTTCCTTCTTCTGTACGCCTCTATTGAGTTGTATAATATTTTTTAAGTTATTTATTTAAACATGTAGTTGAATTACTGGAACCGAAAAAAATAAGAACCGGACCGTTTGTGTCTATAGAAACCGGAACCGAAATCGTTAAAAAAAATTAAGTTAAACCAGAAGCGTACCGGAACCGTTATTACGTTTCGGCCCAGGTCCCTGAAATCACCATCCTTGCAATTGGCGAGGAAGCCATAAATAAACTAACCAGCGATATTTAAAAAGACGCACGCAATTTAAAAAGCTTCAGTGGAACCCTCAAAGTGCATAAGGTAAAAAGCAAAATAACAAAATGTCATTATCACAAATTTTAATTAAGGTGTAATGTAGTACAAAGGAACGAGAAAACTTAATTTTGAGGATATATACAGATTCGGAATGTGAAGGCGAACCTAGACTAAATCTAAACCTACCATTAGTGAATCTATTATAGAGGAATACATTTCACAATCTGTAACGTGTGATAAGTTTAACAATACTGAATTTGGTAATATTGTCAAACCTAATTCATTTCGTGGAAACATGAATGCTTTATTATCAAAAATGAATGTGGATTAGACAGAATTTTTTAGTTTTCATTAATTTACGAAACCTGCAATAAGAACGATGATACAAAATATTAAGTTACTTTATTTTTAATTTTACATGTCAACAATCTAACAAGATTTAATTGAATTTTTTACTCAATAAACTATCAAAATACAAATCGATAAGCAAATGTTAATTAATTTCAATTCTTAATTTTGAAGAACCTTAAAATCGTATACACCTACATTTTTTATTGAATGGCTAAATTTAAATTGTCATAAACTGATAATATATACACCAACAATTATTCAAAATTTTAAACAATAAAAAGATACATATAATAAAAAGGATAGACAATTTTTTTCACACAAATATTAAATAATAAGCACTATTACATTTACAATGCGTCCGTTGGATTTTATAATAGATGTACTTTTAAGTTTAGAGAATTCAGTTATTTTACGAGTTATTTTATTACTTGTATATACTTTTATTATATCATAGAAATGTGAAGAGTTTATATTCGATGAACCCAAAAAAATATTAAATTAATTCAAATAAGCTAATTTTGCTAAAATTCGTAACAGCGTCTTTCAACACTTTAGGAATCGACGAGAATTAATATTTTATTGGTACCTATCTACCTATATGGTTTCTATCAATGGTTTCTATTCATATATGACAGAAAAATATGTTTTATTTAAAATTTAGAATATGGTTTTGTTTAAATTTACTGTAAACTTTCTTCTTCTGGAAAACTAAATTTGTTTTATTGTACACCCTAAATATAAAATGCTTTCTTGACATAATTTATTTCAATTAAATTACATTTTAGCCAAATTTCAGATAGTTTTATTTTTCAAACAAACATCATTTTACTAAAGTCGAAACAACCCTTTTTCAAAAAAATTTTTACTTTCTCGTATTCATACAATATTTTTTTAGGAAAATAAATGTTTTTTTTGTATGTGGGATAACTAAAAAAAGATAAACAATCGTTCGTAATAAGAAAAAAAATGCAAGAGTCTTGCAAGATAGACTTGTTTTTGCCAATATCTTGCACAGCTAGTCTTGCATCCAGTCTTGGTATTGCAACCTGGAGTCTTGGTCATGCTAATGGTGTTATTATCTTGCTCTTGATCTTGCAAATCTTGCTAGATCAAAACAAGACTGCAAGACCAAGACCGATTTTGGCCATCACTACTTTCGAACAAATATTGGAAAAACTTCCGAGCCCAAATTTAATTTTAAAGGGAAAAAGATTTTTTTTATTTTTTAAATCATCTATACCTGTCTTTGAAAAATAGGTTAAGTTAAATAATTTCTTAAAAGCAAAGTTAAGACTGATTTCGCTGTAAGCTATAATGTCAATGATAATTATAAATTAAGTTGTCATTTTGTTTACCTAAGAAGTCGATTTTGTTAAGTTTATATGCACAAACGTGCTCTAATATTAAATTTATTTTTATAACTTCTATTTCGTTATATTTATGTTTTTTTTTAATGCTGTCAATGTGTCCTGTTAATGATACATTAAAATAAGTTTATTCATGACATATAAAATCTGTTTTTCTATACATAATAACATTCCCCTGGATGTAAAAACAGTCCATTGTCATGCATTTTCACAAAATCACCCATTACTCATAATGTAATTGAAAAATGTGTGAGCTTTTTGAAGAACATATTTATTACTCATTTTCATTATATACACATCGTTTCTCTATTTTCAAGAAAAATATACTTGAGACAGTTGAATAAGAATAAGTTTCCAATTAGCAGAGAATGACCCATATACATATATGTTTCTAGTCTTATTTGTTGGTGTTGAGGGGGGAGGAGGGTAGCTTGACGATCACAGTCCCAGCTGTCGCTGTTTTTCTGTTCGCATGATTTAATTTTCAAACGTGATTGGGTTCCATCACAAGCTAAACCTTCCTGCCAAGTTTAGTGACAAAATTCTCACCCCTTTTTGGTGTTGCAATTTCAATGTCACAGAGTATATATACATATATGATTATTTTTAATTTTTGTTTATGTGTTTGCCAATGTAGCAAGTGATTATTTCTGAAATCGATTGTTACATCACCAATAAACTTGGTTTCATTGGCTTTGTAGCAATTGTTTTGAGAAATAATCAGTTGTTACATTTTTGATTTGCTTTGTGCACTTAGCTTCCCGACTCAAGGTCATAGTTGTAGATGAAAAAACCTTCAATATCACGTGCACCAAACATTGCCAGAGAAGAAATGTGACTTTAATTAAGTTAGATTCTGATTAGAATCTTTGTTGGGAGAGGCAAATAAACCACTCAAGATGTTTTATATGGCGACGTTTCGTCAACAATATTTGCAGTTCTTCAGACCACTGTAACATACTTGTGAGTACAAGTCAACATGAACAATTGCTTAACGTAACAACTAATATGATTATTTGCCCCATCCTAATCATAATATAACTTAACTAATTTTAACATTAAAGGAGAAGAAACAGTACCTAAGAAATGACATTATAATTTGGTCTGAAGATGTCCACTCCGACGATAACTCGGCTTGCGAGAAATCGACCAGATGGAAGCTGTCCAGAATGAAAAATTATAGCAAAGTCACCCGTGAAAATCTGAATTCTAGTAAAAAAGACGTTATTACATAAAAGCCGTTTTACTCACAATACTTTCTCCTGTTATCTAGGGAATATTATGAATTTCTATTTTATATTTAAACATTCCCATTCAACCAGTCAGTTTTGTTCAATTTAGGTTTTTCTTGTGTTACTTTCATTCTGAGAAAACTGCTCGTACATTAATAATTTATGATTTCTGATTGCTATCAGTTAATATATGGTTAATTCTGTGGTATTTCATTTGTTATCTTCAATATTATATTTTTCCTTTTACCTTTTGATTTAATCAAGAAGATTTAATATTATTATTGGTAACAATGGTAACGTTGCATTTATTTGTCCTAAATGATAATTTAATTATCTATATTTTTCCTCTTTCTTATTAACAATACTTAACAAGTTTTAGATTTAAATAAAAAATTAAACTTTAGAATTAGGTAACTCACGATCAAATGCAAATTGTACAATCCAGAATCAAATGCAAGTGAATGTTAAATTTTATGACATTAATTTGTAAGCAATTAGCTTTAATATTTTCAAAGCAAAAAGTACTGTACTTTTGACTGGGATTAACCCCTATTGCAAAAGCGTGCTTCCTTAGTTCTAGAAGCCACATGGGTATCGACAATGTAGCAAGAAAACTGAACAAGTTAAAATAGAATCGGCCCAGATCTGTCTACAGTGTAAGACAATTTCAAACATATGCTAAGATCATACAAAATAAACACTTACTGGCATAATGCGGTACGTTAGGGGCTGTATGGAATAATCTATGAATACCATGGCCACAATAACTTCTAACTACAGAATATCCGTGAGCTTGTGCATGCTTTTGTATAACATTTCCAATCTCGCGATACTTTTCACCAGGTTTAACTATTTCAATAGCTTTGGTAAGACATTCATAAGTAACTTTCACCAAACTCTTGTGCTCTTCGCTGACGTTTCCTACCAGAAAAGTTTCATTTAAATCTCCATGAAAACCTCTATGATACACCGTTATATCTACATTGCATAAATCTCCATCTTTCAATGGTCGTTTATCTGGTATACCATGGCAAATAACCTTTAAGAAAATGTTGACTATTTATTGTTGATTGTGAGTTAAAATCTCACCTCGTTAACTGAAGTGCAGCACGACTTTGGAAATTCATAATAATTCAGAGGAGACGGATAACATTCCTTTTCGATGCAAGCTTCATGAACCACTCTATCAATTTCTTCTGTTGTAACGTCCACATCACAAACACGTGCTGCTTCATCCAAAACTTCTCTACCTAATTTACAAGCCACTCTCATACCTAAAAGGAAAAAATAGTTTACAGAAAATAAACTAAACTGAATTTTTTTGTCTAAATATTAAACGAAAAAATTTTAATAGAAATAAAATTTAACAGGTTTATACAAATCATATAAAATCACTTCTAGGTGAAGCTAAAATATTATATAAATTTATAGTTTGCACTAAAAAACTTTGATTCCAAAAAAATCATTCAACCTTACAAAAAACCAATAGCAATATAAAAACTAACAGTTCACATCATTATAATTAATTATATAAATTCAAACCTTCAATTTCTTCATCATCCAAAACTCTAATTTGGCTAGATCCTTTAACTGCCTGCTCAGATAATGGATATCCTTTAGGATGATCAGCATAATCGGGTCTACCGATGTGATTTGGTACTGTACGTTTTGACGTCTGTTCAAATGGACGTAATTTCCCAGTAAATCTATAGAAGGGCCATGGGTCATATGCTGTCTCTTTTTTCCCATCTACACTCTCCCCTTCTACAAAATCAATCAATTAAGTTACATTAACAAACTTAATTGCAGAATTACGGAATAAATATTGTAAAAACGACCACATCAAAATATTTTGACACTCACTTATCATACATAGTTAACCGTACTCACTTGCTAACGAATGAATGATTTTATGAGATTTCCAATTGCTCTTGAAACAATCCTGGGAGCAAAAAAACGATCCCTGAATTCCTATTTTTATGCATGTAGGACACTGTAATTTTGCTGGAGCGTTACAACCAGGACTTTCGCATGTTCCAAAATCTGCCATTGGGTTTTCTTACCTCCTAATTCGCGATTAAATAACCCGTTAATTTGTAATATACACTATTTACAATCGAATAATTTTAAGTTCTAATTAAAAAATTATTTAAATAAAATGCGGCATGCTTTACGGTATTGAAGACAGTTATTCTAGGGTAACCGGTACTATTGGTAATTTAAATATATCTGAAAAGTAAATACAGCCAAACGAATTGCGTAACAATTTTACTATATTTAAAGATTATAGTAATGCATACAAATCAAGGCTATTTACGCATTTGCATACAAATAATCACCTTTAAACTGTAAAAATTCTGATCACTTTGGCTGTGGCTCACCTAACGCAAAAAATGTAATACCCTTATATACACCCAACACTTTAAAAATAAGCCAATAATTGACTATATAATCAATGCAATAATACAAATATAAACAAAAAAAATCTTTGTTTTACTAGTTTATAAAAATAGTTATCTATACTATGATACTGCAACAATCATAAGCACTATCAAAAGATTAGGATACTTGATTATATTAATTGAATTATACAAACTTATTCTAACGAAAACTATGATAACAGTGATTAATATTTTTTTACATATAAATTAGAAGATTAATTTGCATTAATTTAAGAAATTCAATGTCATTTATATCAACTAACAATAAATATTAATTATTTTTGGTACATATTATAGTTAAGTCTCAAATGTTTATAAATTCTAAATGGAAATAAATACACACATAAAATAAATAGTCAAAAAGCAGAAACAGTTGGTAATCCTAAAAAGGGTAAATTTTTCAAAACTAGTTAAACAGCACAATTTGAGCACAATAACATTATGGTTTATTAATTTATTTTTTGTGCTGCAAACATCACAAATGTCAATATTCGTTTGTTATAGTTTAGTTATGTAATGGGCGGAGAAAGCTCTAGTGTGACAAAATAAAAACTAGAAATCCACATAAAGCTCAGTGTTCAAAGTCAATTATTATATTAGAACGAGTATGCGACAAGTGGAAAAGTCAATTGAAAACTCTTAAAATTCAGTTAGAATTTAAAAAAAAACGATATTAAAGTTAATGTCAAATTTAACAGATTTAGCAATAAATGTAGTGCCAACATTATATTTCTGGTGGTTTTTTGTTTATTTTTTCAAAAAAGAATATAATTTTGCAAAAGTCAACACAAAAAATAGTGTACGTTACTCTCGTCAAAAATGTTATAGCATATAACTCACTCACATGCAACGCTCGGCCGTGCGACCTCACGTCGCATTAGCGCTCGCTATGCTATGATGTACTTTTCGACGCTTCTTACGTAGCTTACTATTATTCACAGTAATAAACATGAATGTGTGCGTGTTTTATACGGATTAAAATAAAATTTCTTTGCTAACTTTACTTGTTATAGGGGAGAAATATATAAGTAAAGTAAGGCAAGTGTAGATAATAGAAAAGTAAACAAGAAGATGAACGAAAAAATAGAAAGAAAAAGGAAAGTGCGTAAATAAAGTGGAACATTAGAAATAAAAAATGATGCAATTCGTAAAAATATGAAAAAGAAGAAATACAAATAAACTGAAACATTCGCGAAGTTTTTGTAAATTTCAAGAGCGTTCACGTACTTTTTATTCACGTCTAGAACGTTCACGAAAGAATATAGAAGATTCTCGAAAGATGGCAGAAATGTATAAATGCGGTACAAAGAAATCAGTGTTAAGAAGATTATTCAAGTTTAAATAAATAAGTTTTTTTTTAAATTTGCAAGCAGTTAAAATAGATTCAAAAATATTTGAAATTCTCGAAACGATGAATAAAAGTATGGAAGAAAATAATAGAAAAATGGGCAAAAATTCTCAGAAAATTGAAGAAAAACTATCCGAACATTCTCAGCAAATGGAAGAAAAACCGTCCGATAATTCTCGGAAAATGGAAGAAAAACTGTCAGAACATTCTCAGAAAATGCAAAAAAATTCTAAAAGTTTAAAAGAAGAAATCAAATCAAAATTGTTCAAGAGGAAACTTAAGCAGACATGTTAGATTTAAGAGAAGAAGTATGCGAAGTTCTGGAAAACGGAAAACAATCTATGAAAATAGAAGCAATAGAGGACAAATTAGAAGACAGAATGAAACTGCTTAAAGAAAGAATAAGTCGAACGAATTGTCACGGCGAAGGAAGCGCTACGAGTGAAGACTTAATCATAGGAAAGAAACCACGCACAAGTTTAAAATTGTACCTCCAAATTTTGATGGTAAAGTTTTATGGTCAACCTACTACAAGCAGTTTGAAGCCGCAGCTACAGCCAATGGTTGGAGCAACAAGCAGAAAGCGACGTCTTTAATAGTGCCCTTACGTGGAATCTTGCATACTATTCCTGACCACCTGCAAAAAAATCACGAACTCTTGGTTTCACGATTAGAAATGAGATATGGAGATGCTCATCTTTTAACATGTGTACCAAGCCCAAATTAAAAGTCGGGTTCAGAAAGCTGCCGAAAGTCTTCAAGAGTTTGAGGCTGACATCGCCAGACTAACACGGCTTGCGTATCTTACAGCGCCAGATAGCTTCTTGGAGCAGTTGGCTATTCAAACCTTTGTAGACGGCCTCCGAGACAACGAAACGCAGCAGACTCTCTAGTTAGCTCGACCGAAGACGTTAGATGATACTTTAGTGCATGTCTTGAAGTTTAAAGCAGCAAAACAAGCATCGCAACGAGACCGTTATAAACTCCTCTGTGTTACAGAAATACCCGCACAGACACTAGAAAGCATCGAGGAGATGCGCGACGAATACTTCGGGAAAAGGGAGTGACGACTTTGAACTGCGGTGAAACAGGCCATGTGCGACGACATCGTACTAAACCCAAGAAGAAGACAAGAAGAGCACTCAAAAATTTGGAACGAGTTGACCAAAACAGACAAAAGTTAATCTCATCTAGTCATCTTCGGGAAATTACCATTCAAATGACATCGCCGATAGAGCAATTGCATAGCATTTATCTGGATGGCAACATTAATGGACGAAGTGTTCAGTTACTGGTTGACACGGGAGTCACGAAGACCATCATTCGTTTGACATGACCAGTAACAGTACGACTTCAAACGGTGACAGGCGAAGAAATACCTACTCACGGACAAGTCAAAGTAACCATTCTTTGGGAAATGGAGTTCTCAACTAGTGATGCAACGAATATTCGGCCACTATTCGATATTCGGTTTATTCGGCTATATTTTTAATATTCGGTATTCGGCCGAATACTGGATATAGTATTCGGCCGAATACATAATAATGAACAATAAAAACGCATTTCAATCAAAAAGTGTTTATTGATGAGGATTAAAATATAATTAAACGTTATTTAATATTTAAAATCAACCAGAGGCAAGTTGTGGTAAATAAAAACCAGTTTTTCTGCGTTTGTTGCTAGCAGACGATTGCGTTTTTCTTCGTAAATGTTACCAGCTTCCGAAAATTTAATTATTCGTACTTGTAAGAAAACACGTATTTGACAAAATCAAACACAATCTGGGATCACAAAAATGTAAACAAAGCATGTAGTGACACAATCTGCTCACAAATGAGCCAAATACTTCCACCGCGTCGCCACGGCACGCACTGCAAGCAGACACGTCTAACTAAACCTGTACGGGCGAAATGCGTGGGACTTCCACCGAATATTCGGCGCTTCGGCCGAGAAGGTGCCGGATATTCGGTATTCGGCCCAATCACTATTCGTTGCATCACTATTCTCAACCATCAAGTACTAGTAGCCGACATCACGGAAGATGTTATCCTGGATATGGACGTTATAAAGAAGACATTGGGGAAAGTTCGAGAAAGATTCTACTGGGTGAACTGCAAAGAGGACGTCATAAAATGGTGCTGTAAGTGCACGGTCTGCGCATCAGAAAATGGTCCAACGAGAAAGTGCAAAGCACCAATGAAGCAATACAACGTAGGAAGCCCTTTAGAAAGAGTAGCGATTGACTTCGCAGGGCCGTTTCCAGAGTCTGATTCGGGAAACAATACATCCTGGTGGCGATGGATTATTTCACGAAATGGACGGAAGCTTACGCCATACCCAATCAAGAAGCAGCTACAGTCGCAGACATATTAGCGAAAGAGTTTTTCTGCCGGTTTGGAGTTCCGTTAGAATTACACTCAGATTAAGGCTGCAACTTTGAGTCGGGGCTGTTTCAAAAAGTTTGCCGACTGTTGGAAATTAAGAAAACTAGGACGACGCCTCTCCATCCTCACTCTGAAAACATGGTTGAGCAAATGAATCGAACAATGAGAAAATACTTAGCCAAAGTAGTGTCCGAACACCAAAGAAACTGGGATCAGTACTTGCATCTTTTCCTAATGGCATACCAATCATCCGTTAAAAAAGGCACAGGCCAAAAACAATCCTGTGTGATGCTCGGTCGCGAAATACGACTGCCATGCGACCTCCAATTTGGACGAAGACCGGAAGAAGTTGCTGGAGAAGACTACGTCAGCAAGCTGACCAAGAGACTAGACGAAGTACATAACGGAGGGCCCTAAAACACATAAGACAGTGACAGAATGAAGACTAGATATGACGCCTAGGCACAAAATGGTAGGTTTCAACCTGGCGAGATGGTATGGTTGTATAATCCTCAAAGGAGACGTGGTTTGTCGCCGAAGCTGCAGATGCAATGGGAGGACCCAGCGTATTGTTGACGTCATATATCGCATCCGAAAACCACCCAGAGACAAGCCAAAAGTGGTCCACATCAATCGTCTAGCCCGGTTTGCTGGCGATAACCACAATACGCACGGTCAGGTCCAAACCAGAGTAATAACTAGCAGAGCCACAAATTAAATCGAAGAAATGGAGTTGGATAGGTTTATGAGGTTATACTGAGGTTCTCGAAAAGCTAGGTTCGGAGTTACAACCCAGGAACAAGACCTGTTCGAAACACGAAAAGATTACGCCATTGCACATTACGTGAGCGAAGATCTTGACATGTCCAGAGGGGTCGTATTTAAAAAGAAGTTTAGGAGGCTAAAACTACGTGGTGACACACCCCTCGTTTTTTATCTGGTCACCAAGAAATACTCACGTACCAATCCGTTATACGAAAATCTGTGGCGAACATTATGGAATTATCAAGAAAGAAATAGAGTTCCACAATATTAAGAAATTGGCAGTAGCCTAGCTTGGTTGTGACTTAGATCAACTGAATTGGAGGACAGTTCGAAACATGTTGGAGGTCGTCTTCCGAGGAAGAGAGGTTCAAGTGTTGGTCTGCAGTTACCAACCAAAGAGAACATCGGGTCAAGAAAAGTTCATTGACTGCTACTTTTATGGTCAAGGAAGTTGCCGAAATGGATAGAGCTGCCGCTTTCGCCATAATCCATTCTACCGGTGTCACATCCAATTTACTGTTCTGACACAGAACAGTCTTAAGAAAGGGGCAGTGAAACATTCACAACGTTTTTGTAAATTTCGTGAGCGTTCACGTACTTTTTATCCACGTCTAGGACGTTGACCAAAGAATATAGAAGATTCTCGAAAGATGGCAGAAATGTATAAGTGCGGTACAAACAAATCATAAGTCAGTTAATTCAGTAATTCGAAGTCGGTAGTGTTAAGAAAATCATTCAAGTTTAAATAAATAAGTGATTAACGCGTGTCTAGATAAATATAACGGAGTATAATCTTTTACGTGACTTTAATGTAGTAGAAATATGGTATGAGAAACACATAGAAAAAATATTTAAAGGTTTAAGCAGTATGAAGCGAAGATCTGACGACGGAAAAAAAGATAAATCACTTGAAGTATACAAAAAAATGCAAAGCAAAGAACGAAAAAGCCTTGATATGAAGAATCGAAAGTGTTAGCTCACAAGTGATTTAAATAGTTACAATAGACTCGAATTTCTCGATAAGTTGTCAGAAAATGTAAACTACGATAAGCTTTCAAACTCCAACTCACAAAACTGAATTTTTAACAAGTAAAAGTCATCAAAAGCGGCAGACAAGCTTAATAGTAATAGCTAATGTAGTACGTCCATTTTCGTGACATCATTGTCGTCGACGTTTGCAATTCCGTTACAAATAGGTAAAACTTATCAACCATATTTAATTTTTTCTGTAAAAAAGTAATATATATTTCAGTTAATTCAAGACACTTCAGATAACATATTTATAAATCTTATAATAATCATAAATGTCACTTTGAAACAACCCATTTGACAAATATAAAATCGTTGTATTTCGAAAATGATTTCTCTAAATTTAAAAAGTTCTTCTTGGGTAAAAATTAATTGCGCTTTAACAGCTCTCGTGGCAATTTTAATGGTATTGGTTATTAATAAAAAAGGACAGAAAATCACTCACGATATAAAAATTTACGGTAAAAGTAAATTTATTTTTCTTTTACATTGTTTTTAAATCGCGCATTACAGAAGTAAATCCTTGTTGCGGATACCCTTGTCAACATGGAGGTGTTTGTGTGCCTACAGACAGAACTTTTCTATGTGATTGCTCAGAAACTGGATATTTTGGAAAACATTGTGAAACACGTATTGAGACTAATAAAATACTAAAAAAACCTACAAAAATTCCTTTCAGCTACGTTTAAAACTCTGTTAAAAGGTTTTCTGGAATATCATCCTACCACAGCATCGAGTAGCGTATTGAGCACTACCTTTCCGGTAATCTTGAAAGCCGTCAACTACTTCTCGTTGTTTCAAAGAATATTCAATAAAAATTTATACTCGATAGCATCCGACTGGGGACGTACAAGTTTCAGATGGACATATTCTTTTGATTTTACTCTTATAGATTTCTACAACAATCTACTTCTCTCCGCGAGAAGCTTACCGCCAACGCCTAAAATATGTCCTACACCAATGGGATTTTACGGTAAGTTTTTTAAATAGAAGCCGAAATATTAACAAAAATATGTAGGTCCAAAGAAGTTACCAGACGTCGATGAACTGTACGAACGACTATTCAAACGAAAGACGTTTCGAAAGTGTCCGAAAAACACTAATATATTATTTGCAACTTATTTACATCATTTTGTTTCCCAATTTGATAATCTTGAAGAATGCGAAGTAACGAATGTCGTAAGTAATCGACAAATTCTTATATGCCTGGAAATAAAAAACAAATTTAGATTGATATGTGGCACATTTACGGTAAAAAGGAAGCAGCGACAAACTGTTTGCGGTCGTTCCAGAAAGGTAAATTAAAAACTAGATATCATAACGATGAAGAGTTTCCGCCGTTATTGCAAGACTGTCCACAAGTCGCAAAGATGTATCCACAAGTAATTACTAGTATGTCTACGTAATGTATTTAAAACATTTTTTAGCAGCCTTTTGACCTGATTTCGAAAATTTTGGGACCGTCTACCTTAAAAGAAAAATGGGCGTTGGGTAACCCGCAGTTAAATATGACGCCACTGTTGTGTGTTATTTCTACTATTTGGATTCGGGAACATAACCGAGTGTGTAATGTCTTGGCTAATAAAAATCCACATTGGGGAGACGATGAGTTGTACCATACGGCACGTTTAATTGTTACAGGTTACATTAATTACACCCCCCAAAGAAAAACCAAAAAAAAGTTTGTTTTAGGTGAAGCTATAAAAATTACACTTACTGAAATAATGAAGCATTTGATGCAGTCGCACATAGATCTATTATATAAACCGGAATTTACTTCAGACTTAAACATCCAACACACCGGTTGTGTACCTAGAGAACTATCGCTTGTGCCGCTTTGGCAGTGCCTGATGCCCGATGAAATTCAAATTGGAAAGTCCTCGTATAACTGTAGCGACCTACAATATTCGAACAATATAATTTTTCAACACGGTATAAACCAAATTATTCACAGCATGTCCACGACACCAGCAGGAGAAGTATTAATCCGTTTAGAAAACTATCAGTAAAATTAAAATTTAGCTTCTCGATAGACTACTAACCGAAACATCGGAACCGGTTTTAAGAAATTTATAACGAAATTAATCAACGAAAGCAGGGCACTGAAAGTACAATCCTACAATAATTATCGAAAACGTTTCGGTTTAAAACCAAAAAAGACGTTCGAAGAATTAACAGGTGATTTACATCTAGCTGCAATGCTTAAAGAATTCTATATAGATGTGGATGCCGTTGAATTAATTGTAGGTAAGATAAAGTTTCACAATTTCATTGACGCGAAAATACCTATGGTAAACAATGACTAACTTATGTTAACTCTAGATAAACTTTCTGGTTTTTTAAAAAAAATTTCTCACTAATAAGGCTAAAAGAATTGAAAACCTTGCGGTCTTGAAACCACGGTATTTACACCGTGTGTTTGTTCTATTTTTGTCCCGTGTAATCGTGGTTAGTTTGACGGTGTATCCGCCGTAGTACAAAGCGTTCTAGAAAACAGACGTTTCAGATTGATTTACAAATAAGCATTTTATAATTAAGATTAAAGTGAATGAATTGAAACCATAAAACCAATTACAAACGGGAAACGTAACGACCTCATCGCCAAGTATAGAAATATGTGTTCAGTTTGCTTCAGTCTATATAAAATACATACCAACATAACCGAACCAATGTAGATTTTTGATAGATTCTTTACTTCATAGTCCTGAAGAAAACCTACACTACACAACACGTCAAAATAACCAACACTAGTACTCATACTATTATACAACAAAATTAAAATATTTATCTTACCGGTAATCGTAGACTTTCAGTTATCACCGTTGTTCGCCATATTTCCCGAAGATTTTTAAACACTGTATTTGTCTTTTTTTTGCAGTCACATATTCACTAGAATGCATACTTTCTTACGATGATCAACAGTGTAGTTTTTTTCTCTCCAAAGTCTTCACTAAATCAGTAGCTGCGATGGTATCAGAGATGGACAATTTTTGACATTTCAAAAATCAAAATAACACCTGCTCGACTACCTGTGGCATAATATCCAGAGATTTTTGTTGGAGATCGTCCAGCGTCCCAGTAATAGTATTTTATGAGATGGCACATAAGAATCTCAAACATTTGCATACACGTCTCTTTTAAATCCATATGCAACCATCTTGCATCGCCCAAATCGAATAAGTCACTAAAAGTGTAAACTCGGTATCGGTTTGCACAACTCAAAAAGTATTTTTCACTCAACTCCACAACAAATTGCGTTCCAAACCGCATTGTTTCCTTTATGTTCGACGATTCCTTACGTTACTTAAGGTCTCGCGCTTTAACTTATTGTATCTAATCGATAGTGGCCTAATAAGTAATATAATCTGTAACAGATTTTAAATCTAACTTAAATTTAACTGTTGAAACGTTCGAGAAGTTATTTGCAAATTCAAGAGCCTTCTGGAAGTTGTTATCCATCTTCTAGAAGATATACCCAAAGATAGGAAACACTCGTGAAGGATTTCCAAATGTGTATAAATACCGAAGAAACAAATCGTAAGTCAGTTATTGCCGTAATGCGAATACAGCAGTGTTAAGAAGATTATTCAAGTTGAAATAAATAAGTCGTTAGCACGTGTGTGTACATAACTATACAGAGAATAATCTTGTACGTGATTTTAGTGTAAACAAGTGTGTGAAGCTATCCGCGGACTTTATCTTATCTTAATTGAAGGGTTTGGTGCAAAAAGGGTACAAGTGATTTTTTTACATTTTTGATTAAAACGCATATATGTCAAGTTAAACCTACCCTCTGTTAGTACAAAAAAGATACAAGTGCATTTTGATCTGCTAAGTGACATTTTTAGAGAAGTAGCATAACACACTAACTAAAACCTCACAATGGTTTTTGCAAAAACGATAATAAAAGGCACTAACTCAAATTGTCAACTTATACACTTATACCCTTTTTGCACCAAACCCTTCAATTAGTGTAAGTGTTTTTATTAAATATTATTAGATTTCATTAGTTCGGTTAATTTACAAGTGTACATATTTCTAGTATAAGTAAAACATATTTTTAGTCGTTTAAATAAATTAGTTTTGACAAATAAATTCGCAACACTATTTACACGTAAAAGTAGAACTTACTAGAAATTACTAAACTTAAATTCTAATTTAATTAACACTACAAAATGTAACAAAATTTAAGAAAAACAACTTACAAGTCATTTATTATCTGTACTTGACGCACTTGTTTATTTTAACAACACGATGCACTTACACGACGTATTGAATTAAACGTTTACGTACTTCAAAACTATTTATTTAAAACGATTCTTAACACTTCCGATTTCTGACTCGATTAACTTCAAACCTCCTTCAGACGCCTTTTATATTCCTGGTTTATCGGCTTCGAGAACATTCCGATAATCACTTAAAATCATCTGGAATAATCTCGAAGCTTCTATGCGTTCCACTGCCTCCTTCTTAAGACTGTTCTGTCTGAGGACAGGAAGCTGGACGCGGCAAGGTAGAAAGGGTCGTGGCGATAGCAGCAGCTCTCTCTATTTCGGCAGCTTCCTTAGGCATAAAAGTAGCAGTCAATGGACTATTTCTGACCCGATTATTTACATAGATAGTAACAGCGGACCAACACTTGAACGTCTGTTGCTCGGAAGACAACTTGTAACATATTTCGGACTGTTTTCCAATCCAATTAATCTAAACTCAACCCAATTTATCTCTTGAGTACTTTTTGGTGACCAGACAGAAAATGAAGCATTAGTCGTCACGTAGTTTTAAGACTGCCGACCGCCGGTTGCTGTCTTCGTAGTTCATCTAGCCGTCCAAACTTCCTAAATACCACAGCAACCCTGAACATTTCAAAATCCTTACTCACGCAATGTGCAATGGGGTAATTCATTCGTGTTTGCAAGAAGCCTTGTTGCTCCTCGGTTGTAACTCCGAAGCTAGCCTTTTCAGAATCCCCGTACATGCTCATAAACTTATCGAACTCCTTTCCATAGACTGGATTTCTGATTTTGCTTGTATTTATCCTGATTCAGACCACTTTTGGCTTGCCTCTGGATAGTTTTCGCATATGTCATTAATACGATGCAACTTTGGCGACAAACCACCTCTTCTTGAAAGATTATATAACCTCACCAAGTCCTCCAGTTGAAACCTACCGTGTTGAGCCTTGAAGTGATATCTGGTCTTCATTCTGTCGCTAGCAACACGGAGTTTTTCCGAACAGCCTCATGTACTTCGTCTATAGCCTCGTCATCAACTTGCTGACGTAGTCTTCTCCAGCAATTTCTTCTTCCAGTTTTCGTCCAAATTGAAGGTCGCATGGCAGTCATATTTCACGACTGAGTATGACACAGGATGGTGTTTGACCAGTGCTTTCATGAACAAATGATCGGTATGCCATTAGAAAAAGGTACCAATTTCTTTGATGTCCGCTTCTCAGGGCGTCTAAAGTACTTCAATTCTCGGTGTTTATGCCGCTGATACACAATTGTAACACGCCATGACTTCGTGTCACACTTGGGCAAAAATGTATACCATAAAAATGTTTGTTTCTTTCAACAATGTTTACTATAACTTGAGTGACATAATTACAACTAAGATTTGTACCTACCTACTACTTATAAAGCAGGGCACTACTACCCTAGAATAGCGGGGGGTCACTATACACTTGTCTTAACACTCGGTAAAGAGTAACTATCCTTTTTGGTCACATCGTTGTCTGTAATTTACGCAAAACATCGTTGATCCATCTTTCTTTACTAGTAATCTTCTCTTTCCATTATCGTAATTATTTGTTCGGTTTCGTCTCGTTTGCCAAAAGAAGTCGGCGTAGATGTTGTCATATCGGCCGAGCGTCTCCGGTATTAATCTTGTGCTTCACCGCGTTAGTTCTTCCTTTGAAACCACTCTCCACCATAAACACATCTTAATACTGCAGTATCAACGGTTTAACTTTAGTCAGGTGGTGTTGGCTGATGTTTTCGCACTTGGAGGTGGAGATAGTTGTCTAATAGTTATTGTAGGCACTTCTTTGGCGACGTAACTTCACTAGAATTCACGCATCTCACAAATGAGACACTGGCGTACATCGGCATACCACGGTCTTCTTTTTCAACGTTACTGGATCTAAGTTGATATTCAAGATCCTTACTGGCACCGTGTTTTTCACTCGTACTAATATTCTGCCAACCAGAGCTCCCTTTTCAACTAAGTTGTCCTCCATTGGTTCGATAGCGTGAATGTATCCTTCCCGGAGATTTCCATTCAGGCGTGCCATCACCATACTTTCAGTCCTTCCAGGGAGGATCACGTCTTCACTTAATAACCTTCGCACGGTGCCTTCTCTGACGAATGAAAAGGAATTTGTACACAGTCAATCTTAAGGATACTTCTTTATAACATCTATTTCTAGGATAACTTTGTTACGTGGAAAAGTTGAAACAATGATACTTGCCTGAAATAAAGTAACATAAACGGAGTTATGCCGGTGCTCAGTGAAGACGGAGTGAGTTATATTCAAAATTTCGTGATTCTTTTGGAAAACTCGACAGAAATCACAATGAAAAGTCAAAAATCAAAGGGCGCCAGGAAGGAGTACAGTTCAATGGACTAGAGGCCCTTGTCCGCTTCAAATGGATACACTCAAATGGGGCTTACCTTAAGAGTGTATCACACGAAAAATAAACTAAATTTCACATACGCGAAGGCCGACTGAATAAAAGCTTTGTTACATTTAACAATTATTACATAATTGAAATGAGATTAGACAATCAATAAAACAGGAAATTACATTAAAACTTTAAATCAATTTGACACAAATAGAATCTTAACTTAAAACAAAACAGAATAAGAATAACATGATTATACTGGAACAAAATAAAAAATTGTGTGTGTCAGCTCCGACGCACGACTGGAGTTTACTCCTTAAGTTCGATAGTCTAACCAGACGCAAAAAGGGTTTATTTAACTTAAAAAAGATTGATACTGTATGAACGTAAAAAATAACTTTTCGAAAGAAAATTTTATGAAAACATTATTATAATGAAAAAATATTGTCGATTTTTCTGATAATATTATCGAATTATTGACTAGAATTGTTAATATTTAAAAATTATTTATAAAATAAATCATAATAACCTGGTAGAATTTATAGACATCGAATTTTTGGTTAGGTTAGAAATTTTCTATTTTATGTGGATGCGCTCGATAATTCATATTGGGTTAATTATTATCTAATTTTAGGTGTTGTTCTCAAATATATATTTATATGAACTACATCGATAATTATTAAAATATTTAATAAATACAAATTGCACATGCTCATACATATAATACATGAATTATAACGCAGCCACGTGTTTGTTAGATGTTCCGGCAATATCATCTACACCTCTTTCTGCCATAGTTATTTGAAAATACTTTCAGTTCACTTTAGCGGAACACAATGATAAAGATTAAAGCTTCACAATAACAATATTAATTATTGATATTTATAATAAAAACAGCAATATAAGTAAAATTAGAAAGTTGCGCGACATAGGATGCGCATCAAAAACGTAACGAGGTCATTCATCGATAGATTTTACTTCTCAGATTTTTCTCATACCGGGCCCCTTATATATGCAAATCGATTCTTAAGGAGTAAACTCCAAAAATAACAAAAATAAACAAAGTAAATGAGTAAAGGAGAAAAAAAAATAATGCACGGTCGTATATGCATAACAAGAAAAAAATAAAACACAATAAAATCAAATGAATTCCGTAACTGTACAAAACAAACTTGACAATCTTAAAACTACGGTACGCAAAATAAGAATATCTTTCTTTCTGGCTTTTACTTAATATGTCGATGCAACACTTTAAACGTTGGTTACACTACGTCTTTTACTTTTGTTATTTAATAATAATTAAGATTAGTACAAACAAATGTCATAAGATGTTTGTATAATCGAAAGATTCGATAGCTAGCAGTAAATTCTGATTAATTCCGAAGGTTTTCAATCATTGAATTCGGGAATAAATAACTTAATCTGTAATCAATAAATACCTTGATAATTTCGGAGACGAACTCCTGGTTATCTTTAGGCCAGTTGACGTCGTCTGGAACTTCGATAGGGTACCAAAATCATATGAACCATTTACCGTCGGAAGATTTCTCAATACTCCGCCACCAAGGCGAAAATTGGATTGTGAAACACAAACTTACGCACAAACCCACGTTACGTTAATACGAAACCAAACCGGTATCCAGCGAAATTCAGTAAGCCGTAATTGTTTTACGATATATGAAAGTTTTTCCACTTGAACGAACTATTCACTGTACCATAGTTAATGACTTCCGCGGTAATTCTTCATCTAAAAATCACTTATATATATAAACCCAATTGGCTACCTTTCCGCAATGGCTGTGTTCGAAGCTCCATGAAAGAAAACCATACCACCAAGAAGTGCAAAGAGAATGCAAACAGATTCAATAACGTCACAAAAGTAGTGTTGGGCAACGGCTCTTGCTTCTGTGTAAACTGTCAAAATATTGTATTTCATTACGGTCATAAAGATTAAACTGTCTAATAAATTAAAAGACTGACTTCATTCCGTAACGTAATTTAATCGAACTAACGCAAAGAAAATAAGTACGACTTTACTTAGAATGTACTTCAAACAAAGAACCTTTAAACAAACCTAAAATAAACAAACTGCTAAAATATATTCAATTACAATTACATCTCATAAGAAAAACATAGATTACAACTAGAGTTATTACAGAACAAAGGAAATGCCAAATAAACACAGAATACGGATGATTCAACAACGTAATCGTTTCTAAATAAATGAATACAAAATTTTATCCACAACTTTAAATTATAAAGTTGAATTTAAACACGTAAAATAATTTCTTAAAATCAATCTGAAATCATTAAAATCATTCCAAAATACCTGAAATGAATAACGTCAATACAAACACCGGGTCTTTTACGTAAGTACATAATTGAACAGCCTCAAACGAGGGTTGCAACTTCTTCTGTGATATGGACTACCAGTACTTGATGGTCGAGTATTTCATTCTCCAAACCAATGGCTACTTTTACTTGTCATTTTTCAATAACATGTCAGAATAAGTAATGGTCTTCCTCGCTGCTGTGTCAACCAGTAACTGAACGCTTCGTCCGTTAATCTTGCCATTGAGATAAATGCTGTGGAATTCTTGTATAAGCGATGCAATACGAATGGTAATTTCCGGTGCAGATTTTTGAGCGCTCTTCTCGGCTTCTTACTTAGTACGGTGTCGCCATTCTTTCCCAAAGCATTCGTCGCGCTATTTCCTCGACGCTTACTTGTGTCTGCGCGGGTACTTCTGCAGCATAACGAAGATTATGACCGACTTGGTGCGATACCTGTTTTGCTGCTTCAAACTCCAAGGCATGCGCCAAAGCATCATCCAACGTCTTAGGTCGAACTAGCCGTAAAGTCAGCTAGGTTTCGTTGTCTTGAAGTCGGTCTACAACAGCCTGTGTAGTAAATTGTTCCATAAAACTATCTGACGCGGTTAGGATTCGCACCCCGTGTCAGTCTGGCGACGCAAGTTGAAGGCTCTCTGAAGGTTTCTAAACGCAGTTTTTTATTCCAACTTGATATATTTGCTGCAGATGAGCATCTCCATATCTCCTTTACAGATGCAAAATTAACAATTCGCAATTTTCTTGAAGATGGTCAGGAACAGTCTGAAGAATTTCAAATGCTTCTCTACGTAAGATCATTGACGTCGCTTTGTGCTCGTTGCTCCAACCATTAGCTGTACTTGCGACTTCAAAATGTTTGTATCATATTGACCAAGAAACTTTTCATCAAACTTTGTAAGTACAACTTCATACTTGCGAGTGGTTTCTTTTTGACGTTTCATTAATAACTCTTCAAGCAGCTCCATTCTTTCGCTTAATTCGTTTTCAAATTTCTTCTCTTAAATTTAAAATATGTGCTTAACAGTCTTAATCTGGTTTTCAACACTAGCCTGTAGTTGTCCTTCCATAGTTTTCATTCGATTTTCCATGCTAGCTCGTATTTTTTCTCTAAAAAAACGTTTTCTTCCATTTTTTAACAATTTTCTAGTAATTTGTCATCAAACTTTCTAGTAATTTGTTTTCTATTTTTCTAGAATTTTCTTCCTTTTCTAGAATTTTCTTCCTTTTCTAGAATTTTCTTCCTTTTCTAGAATTTATTTCCATTTTTCTAGTAGTTTCTTCCTGATTCTAATACTTTCGAACAGTTTGTCTTCCATTTTCTGAGAATTGTCATCTATTTTTCCAATAAGGCTACCAAAATCCATTACTTAAAACAAATACGAATCAACATATATTCTGGTTTCTTCCAAATTTTCGCGAAGCCGTTGTTGTAATACAATTTTAGTAATACTTTTGTCTAGATCGCGTTCTTCTAGTTCTCTTTTTAAATCTGAGTTTTTTAAATCACAAAGTTTCTTTGTCGCCATTGTTCGTTCACTTGTTTTTAAAAACGACTGATTCTTTATTATTAAACTAAATACACAAGTTTAACGAACTGGAACAGTTTAATAGAAAACACGCGAATCACGAACTAATCAATTGTTTATTTACACAACCTCAAATTAGTGACCGTAAGTTCATCGACACCAGACACCAATGTAACGAATTTTAAAATCTATTTATTTAAAATTAACTATTTACATGTAATTTAGAATTTTCTAATTCAATTAACACTAATAAAATGTAACGATAACAAGTAATTTATATATGACTATCACTTTGTTATATACACTTGGTGAACTTGTTTATTTTAACAAACGTTCACTTAAACGACGTATTTATTTAAACTATATTCATTTCAAACCTCGTTCGGACACCTTTCATATTTTTGCATAATCGGCTTCGAGAACATTTCGGTAATCACCTAGAATCATCTTAAATGATCTCGAAGCGTCAATGGTTTTACTTCGTAATGTGGCTCAAACACAAAAAACAACAAGTCATCATTCATTACGGAAAATGCTGTGGAAACAAATACACTTGTCGAAACTAGACTGATGTGGATACGGTGGAGAATTTGCCAAGACGGCTACGTTGAAAAATCAACGGCAGATATTTTTCAAGCATAACAAAATCACGGAAGATTGATGCCTGATAAGATAATAATTGATTAAGTGTTACCTTTAGATTCGAATATGCCATACTACTCATTTCACTTTGTAACTCATATAATTCCAAAAGGCTACGATAGTATCTTTGATATCAAATCTAATGCTTTCATTAAAAATTTAAATAAAATAGAATTTATGGAACACTCGCATGGTACGTAGAATGCAGAATCCCCATATCGAGCCTGCAGACTACTGGTATAAGAGCCAAAATACAAATTAGAAAAAATCTCATTTAAAAAGTGTACACATAAAAAATTTCAAAGTTTATAGTAACAAAGGTATGGCATAAATCTAAAAGGAAAAAGTTCAACGCAGTAACACCTTTGGCAATTAACACAAATTCCACATTAAATATTGAAACAAAACAAAAAAGTGTTCATATTTTTATTACTACAAAAACACAAACAGTCAGTTACGCAAAATTGCACTTTATAAACAATCAAAGGAGCATAATTTTATTAATGCGCCTGAAATGGTCTTTTTAAAAATTTAACATTTTTTGAATAAAAATGATATTACAAATCCTTGAATCAAATAATAACAACCAACAGAAATAATACATAAATAAAATCCCACACTGATCTAATTCTCGCAAAATAAAAAACGTATTCTAAAAGTACGAAATATAATAATTTTCAGTAATAAACCTTATGACCAAAGTAAGTTTCTGAATTCGGTACTGGTAAATATCAGAAATGGTAAACATCACAAGACTCGACAGTGAGAAGCTTAAAATTGTTCAAAGTTCATCGACAACTTTGGCACTGATTAAAAACAGTAAAAGACCAGAAGAGATTCCAAACAAAATTAAACACTTACTGAAAGTTATTAAAAACATTGAGAAATTACAGGCACTTACTTGTTACTAATGCAGAACCGAACGTCTACCAATTATCACAAACGACACTGTAAACTTTTGTATCCTCCATTAAAACATCTTTCAAAAATTTTTCTTTATGATGCATATCGGTAACAGTAAGAAATTTTATTCAAAGACAAAATATTTTCCTAGCACTATTCTAAAATTTAAAACAAAACTTATTTTTCTAGGATTCCTAACTGAAGAAAAAGGAACGGGCATTTCTCCACCAAGTATGACTACAATGGGAGGATCGTGGTTAATTAGAGGTCTTCTATCCCACCCAATAAATTCTCCCGATTGGTGGAAGCCAAAAACTTTCGGTGGACACTTAGGAATGAACATTGTTAAAACTGCATCGCTGAAGAAATTAATTTGTTTAAATTTAAAAGATAAATGTCACAATATTTATGTAGGTTTAAAATTGCCAAAAGAAGACAATTAGTAATTAAACGGTTCATGTTCGGTTTTTAAATTTACTTGTATTTTATGCTCGAGCTGTCGTAGATGTAGAAGCATTTGTGCTACTACTGCTGACACTGCTAGCGCTACAGCTGCTGTCGCTGCTTGAATCGGAATCGCAACTAGAAGTCGAACGAGATCTGTACCTAGTCTTCTTTGTAGAACGATGGCAAGAACCTGATCTTGATCTTTTACGGTCTCTAGATCTACTCCGCGATCTCGAAATATGTCTATAGCGTCTCCTAGCTAGCGGAGGATGCTTGGTTTGTTTTTTCATGCTCTTTGCGATGACTCGTTTTTGATGATCGAGTTGAGGAAACAAATCTGAAAATAAAATATTTAAAGTAGAAGTCGGTTTGCAAGTGAAACAAAATTTTTAATCATCAAGACTAGAGTATTTAAAAATTAAAACGCAAACTTCTCTGCCTACGATGACTCATTAAAGTTTTGTTCGGGTTTACGGTACTAGAGCAGCTATACCCGTCAATTACCGCATCCTCTCTCTTCTATAAAGTAGTCTCGACTATTGCTGACAATATTTCGAAACTGTCATAGTAAATGTTTGAAACATCTCCATAGCTGTCGTTGGAGTTTATGACAAATTGTAAAAAGTTTTATATTTACCGTGTGATATTTCTAAAGCCTTCTTGGCTGCGTTCATTTCTGCTTGTTGAATACTATGCCCCATAGCACTAGCGAGACGTTTATTTCGAAAGTAAACTGCGACTGTATACACCCGCGTATTAGTAGGACCCTTACACTCTATTACCCTGAAATTATAGATATCTTAGCGAAGAATTCTTCAACACAATAACTTACTTATAAACAGGTATATCAGGCTCTCCACCATCCATAGTCCGAAGAGTAAGACAACATTGCTGTAACTTTGACTTGGGGTCATTCCAATCTTGATTCATAATAAAATCTTGCAGTCTCGGGAATAACGTTACCTGACAAAACACTTCACAATACTCCATCCCCTAAATAAATACACTTAAAATATTAACAATTTAATGAGCGTCTCTATGTACCTGATCTACATATAACGCTCCAATAAACGCTTCCAACAAATCAGCTCTATCCTTGGTTTTTAATTCGGCTTTTGGATTATTATAAACAGCATAAGCGGACATTCCCAAATCGTCACATACAACTGCTTGTGTACGATTGTTAACTAACGAACTTCTTAGTAACTAAAAATTGATTAAAAAAAATTAAAAACCGAAGAAGAGGGAACTTGGATTTTTGCAACTACTCGTAGCTTATTTCATTAGTCGTTCTTACAATAATAAAAATTTTGTAACAAAAGTAATTGCATTTGATAGTAAATTTGAAAACAGAAAGACCACGCCCCATAACCGAATTAAACTGAAAATTTTTTAATCACAGTATCTGCTCAAAGATTACATGATCTAATATCGTTTGCGAAAAAAAATTATTTCAACCTCGCATGGGTTACCTGGTATCCTCGTCCATAGATTACGTGCTTTGGCTACACAAATCTCTGATTTTCTTTCTGGATTATTGTCACGAATATATCTGTCTAATTTTGAGGTTGTTATTATCTAAGAATTTAGCCGTTCTTGCTTTCTACGCTTATTCTTCAGATACAATGTTTATGTAGTCTCAGAGTGAAGTAATTGCCAATGAAAAGTAAAAAAGAGAAACGATGTATCTTTCATAACCTAAGATCCAATAGGTTCTAACCAATGATACCCGTACAAGAATGTAGTACTCAGTAATTTCTACTAACTAAATGTTAAGTTAAGTCATACATTTCCATTCCAGCTAATCAGAAAAAACGTTCGATCAACACAAGAAAGGCAAAAAGGAAGAATTTCTTTGTACTGGCAATAATGATAATCCAAAAAAAATGTAAGTGACTCGCCGACGTGCTAAGATGTCCAAGTTAACCGTTGAAGCGAAAGCTTCCACCACCGCAGTCTATACTTAGATAAGTTCGTCTTCCGGGTTTGGATCGTGTTAATGTTGTAACCGAAGTTGCCAACGTTTCGACAACTTCTTCAGGTCGTGAAAAAAATCAAAGAACTTGGATAATTAAGTTATGAACCAAGCCAGGTTCTAAATTCAAAAAAGATAAAAAATACATCGATAAACTTAAAGAAGCAAACGACAATCTAACAAAGGCCCACTGGGTAATGACTTATGAACCTAGCCAAACTCTAGACGCTATAGAACTATTTTAAGAAGTAGTCTCCGTATATGAAGAAGTATCGTGGCGTCGGTTATTCTTCTTGAATAAGAAAATCTGAGAGTTTAATGCTGACCACAGTTTTGAACTTTGGTTCCCCATTGTTACTCGTTTATCGAAAACACGCCCTTTTTCGACTATAACCCTATTAGAGTCGTGTTCAACAAACCGCGACGATGCTTCTTCTTTCTTTCTTCCATTTGGAAATTAAAATCTGTCTTGATTCACACGTTGATTACCTCTCTTTAGAGATTTTGGTTGTTAAGAGTTCTTCGATTTGTTTTACGCCCTGATGAAGTAGGCAAAACGTTGACAACTTCGGTTACAACATTGACACGGTGCATTCACGGAAGACGTTATTATCTTATTATAAATCAACTATTGTTAAAAAAGGAAATAAGATAGTGCTTATCAAATATTTATTTTTCATTGTTGTTCAACATTGTGACATTGATTTACAATTATATAAGAAACAGACACAGTTTAAAAATACAGTAATAAAAAATAATATAGTAATAATCCTGATCACAGTCACAGAACAATATCTAATTCGAAAAGAAATTACCAAAGAAGGAATGGCAATGAAAAACAATAATTTGATACGAAAAAAAATAACAAATGTCTATGTAGAAGAAACAGCGGCACAGTTGTAGGGACTAATGAGAGTGATTGAGCGAATTAATACATATGTGAAAAAATAAAAGAACGTTGAATTATTAAAATTGGTGAACATCTTCTGTCAGAAAATAGTTCCGTAATGGCGAAAAAACTCTAGAGTTGCAAAGTAGAAAATCGATATCTACGTAAAACTATGTTTTGCAAGTCAATTATCATTTAAGTAGAAGTGCGTGTCTGGTAGAAAATCTGTTTAAGCGTTGTAAAATTTAGTTAATATTTTTAAAAAATCCTTTCAAATTTTTATAACTTTAAATATTAGAGTATACAGTGCCATCTTGATAACTTAAACACGTGTTAACACGAACATCGGACTAACATTGAACGCCGCATAATTTAAAACAGAGGTAACCCCCGATACTATGAACGATACGTGAGGCAAACTCAATGTAATTACGCACTTCTTACATTCTTGCATAGTCTAGTTATTGTAGTTAGAAACAATATTTCGTTGTTACTGAAATGCCGAAAATACAAAGGTGCTTATCTTTGAACAAAAAGACAAGAGTACCAGAAGAACATAATAAAGGTATGTCTGTTACCACTTTATCTAAGAAATACGGAATTGCAAAATCTACAGTTTGTTCCCTTAAAAAGAAACAACAAAAAATTATTAACGTGGTCAGCAATACTCTGAAACCATCTAAAAATTGCACTATAAAATTCCTGAAAATCCAAAATTAGAACTATACAATTGGTTCCTCAAGTAAAGGGATAATCATTTACCAATATTAGTTGGTATACTATAACAAGTCATTAATGCTCAGCAAGAGTTTAAACATTCCTGTCTTTATTGCAAGCGATGGTTGGCTGCAACGTTTTAGATGGCGTAAGCAAATTACGAGTCAGAAGTTATCCTCTAATCTTGGATTAATTGATCCCATCAAAGAAAAGTTTATACAAATGTTAGAAAAACATGATCTGAATTCTAATCATACTTATAACGCCGACGAAACGGCTTGTACTGGCAGTTATTGCCAGATAAAACCTACCTTTCCATTACTGAAAAAACTACTCTGAGGATGACATCATCAAAAAAGAATGTAACTTTTATAAGCGGTACAAATGCTTCCGGATTGTATTAACTAATACCACTAATAATTGAACAATTAAAAGTTCCAAGATCCCTCAAATAAACAAGAACTCCAAAAAAAACGCTTGGATGACAGGTGAAATTTTTAAAGACTGGTTCTTTAACAATTTTGTCCCGGAGGTAATACCTTCATAGCAACTATTGATTGTTAACCATTTACATATCATTTTAAATTTTAGGTGAAATCATTTTTACAAAGCATGAATCTCCGACAGAAAGCAGTTCTACTTTTAGACAATACGCCCACACGTCCATCAGCTGCAGAGCTCAAAACTTTAAACAGTAGGATTTTCGCAATGGATCAGAACATCCTAAGTTCTATCGCTGCAAGTAAAGAAGCAATAGGAATAGCACTCAAAAAAATTACAAAAAAATTATATGAAAATTTAAATAATAGTTTAAAAAAACTAAAAAATCACGCTTTTATAGCTAACTGAACTAAAAACTAGAAAATAATTTTTAATTACAAAGAGTTTATAATACAGTAGTAAAAGGTCAAACAATCAATCATAATTTGTCACCTCAAAAGAAAATTATAATAAAATTTAAGTTATTAACAGAATTCAATTCAGAGTAAAAAACGTGGGATGCTTGATATATATTAAATGTTACAATCTTTCTATTGGCAACTATCTATGAGAGAACAGTTATGAAAATGCAGTTAAATGCACCCCACGCTTTTTACTCTGAATTGAATTATTTGGTTAATAATTTAAGCTGCCCGCCTGCGCAGTTCACGCGCTGTCTTTGTTACTCTCATGCAGAAGATCCGTAAAGAAATTTATTAATCCTGACGATCCTAATCAGAATAATGAAAATTTGCATTGTCATAGGTCCTTGAGACGTGTGCAAAGTTTCGATTTGATCAGACTTCTAGAAACCGATGAAAATTAAGCTCAAAGATTCCGTTACATAGATACATACAACCCAAGCTTATAAAAGCGTGTTAAAAACAATGGAAAAGTCAAGTCTAAAAATTAAAAAAAAAAACTGGTGTGGTCACCAGACGACTTTCCTATAAGAAATTTCTACATATTTTTTATTTTCAAATTAAAGAAAAACATCCAATTCAAAAGAATATAGAAAAAAATTGTTATTTTTAACGTAGCTTCAAGATATTTTTTTTCTAAAACAAATCGTCGCAAGCAGGATTCGAACCTAGATTATATATAAGATTCACTTTAAATTATAAATCAAATATCTAATAACCTGTTAATGTTAAAAAAAAATGTATTTGAATAAATTGTTAGACAGAATTATGCCTATAAGAAACTAAAAATAATTCGAATAATTTACATACGTACAAAATTATATAAGTAATATATATAATTATAAACATAGTTTGAAGATTTTGGTAGAAAAATGTAAAAAAAAACTGACCTATTATATAAAATTAAACGTCAAAAGTCAAAGCTTTGAAGAACGAAAAGAAAGCAGAAGCAATCGCAATTCTTTCTGCTGTTTTTGTTTCTTCAGTTCTCTAGTTTTGATTAGTAGGTGTCACTTAAAAATTGTGTTGCCAAAAAAATGAAGTTTCACACAATTGTACTGCAACATAATCCAATAAAAAAAAGAACTTTTGACAACTTAAAATAATGCTGGGTAAAATTTACCTGAATTGTAAGTATTGTATTGTAACTGATAGGGTTAAACCCCGTTTATATAGTTATATGTTTGTACAGATACAAGCAGGTAGTGTCCCGTATTTTCTTTTCTTGAGTGTACATACCTGATAATAATATAATTGCGAAATTGACAACAGACTGAGTACGAATCTGCAGATGTAGAAGAGTAGAATCAAGATTTAAATCAAACATAAGCGTTAGAATTACAAGAGTCCGCTGGAAGTGAGAAAAAAAAATGAACGATCAGTAATCCAAATAGCACAGTCTGCAGCAAGACAGATATTGTAACCGCGTGGTCCAAACAAGATGCTATCCATATTAGTGACTTAATAGCATTGAAGAGGCTACATGAAAAAGCTGTGATAGCAAAACTATCACAGAAACGGCGCCAAATGAAAATCACTTCTTTTTTATAAGCATAAATGATAAATCTTTTATACCAGATTTTACAAACGTTACATGTGTTTCTTTATTTTCTCAATTAAATACATTGCAACCTACAGCTGAGTAACTTATTATAAACACCCCCCTTTACTGTAATAATCTCGATAATGTGAACACACGGTCACAATATCGAGATTGCACTATATTATCGACGGTTTAATTCTAATACACTGTTATCTGCAAAAAAATTGAGTTTTGAATTTTTGCAAGCTAGAATAGAGGACCTCACCGACTATAAGTTGACCGTATCTTTAAAAAATTTGTAAGAGGTGTATTTTCATCACTGTAAATCCCGTATCTAATAAGGATAATGTAGAAATAGTTGCAAAAAACCGGTATCTGTAAAATGTTGCGAGATACGGGTATTAGAATTCGACCGTCGTTATATATTTATGAGTTGATACTATGTAAAACATTTGAATTTCAAACTCTTTCGATTGAATTCTTTTTAAATTTTTTAAAAAATTCACGAAGAGGTGTAAAAAAATTAATTAACGTTCGTATGCTATGTTTCACTTTCGACTCGTGTTACATAAATTCCTATTTAATTAGTTGCTTTTAAAACATTTAAATTATTACGTTTTAATTAATAATTTTTAAATAAAAACCATTAAATTGGTTTTTAACTAATGTGTATTATTTTTTCAAATTTATGTATGCAAATCCATTTATAAATTTTATTATTACGTTTAGGTGTTTTACAGCACTAGTGTTTTAATTTGTATGTTTGTATTTGAACTTATTTAAAATATATGAAAATTTCAGCGTTTTTAATTTTTTAGTAATTATACCTGCAGATTCGTATCTCATTTTCATTCCATTTAGACCAGTACTCTTACAGCCGTATTCATAGTCGTTCGCCGGCGACTCGCTGGCGTTTCTCCGCTCGCCAGAATAAAATTTCAATGCATAATCGTTCGCCAACAACGACGGGCATGCGTTCTACCACAAACTTCAGTGAAAACCTGGCAAGTCGCTGGCGAACGGTTGGAGGTAGTCGATACCATCTCCGGAAATTCTCTGGCATTTGGCAATTGCGAATTTTCGTTATTTTTAAAAATAAAATGGAACGTGAATTAAATATAATTTATAATTCAAACAGAGACACTTTTGATCTACAAATTTACATACCTCGTCGGTATCAAATAAAGAAACCAGTATAAATGTTTTTCTTTATATTTTTATTTCATTTTTCTAATTTAAAAGCTGACATCTGACTATTAATTTAAATATTATAGGTATATTCGAGACATGGAAAACTCATTAGAAGTTTATCAATTTAAAAACGGTACAGATTTAGAAAAATTATAGTAATTGACATTTTACTACCAATAATACAAGACCTCAAACGAAATTATTAATAGAGCATTACCGGTTCTTGTATTAATTGCTATCTATCTGAATTTGAATAAAAAAATTTTTTTTCATCGTAAAAACACAATTAATATGTTTACTATCGTACATAGATAACCAGTTGCAGAAATTTGATATATTTAAACACGTGCATTTCATGTAAAGAAATGAAATGCGCATGATCAGTAAGACAAACTTTTGCTAGCGTGGCGAACGGCGGGAGAACGACTGTGCAACACAAATTATGTTTTAGCCGTTCGCCGGAGAAACCTCCAGCGAAACCGCCAGCAAATCGCCGGCGAGTTGCTAGCGACTCGCCGGCGATCGTCTATGAATACGGCTGTTAGTAAATCACAATATCCGCGCATTGCTGTTCGAAAGCTAGCGATAAACCGGCGACCGAGTACCAGTGATAACGAAAGTATGCGCAAATTTTTGTAAAGGATGGTCGTACTATATAAACCGCAAGTAAAAATAAAAATCTCGAAAACAGATTTCATTACTCTTATATGACGAAGCGAACGAAAGAAGAACACAGAACAAATATGGCAAGAAAATTTAAAATGAACTGAATTAGCCAGAGAAAAACGTGACTATTAACCCTTTAAGAACCGTTTTTTTTTACTGAAAAACGCTCCACAAAATATTTTTTTTTTAATTACAACTCATTTTTTTGAAAAATCATCATTACTCCCTTGTTTAAGGAATATTTAAAATCATCTGCTTTCGGCTCTCTAAAACTTTTGTATTTACAATTATTTTCTATTTTATCAAATAAAAGTGCTACCGATCAAACACTTGTTCTTTAGAAATATCTTTAATTAAAAAAAAAAAATATTTACTGCTTTATCTTGAGAAATTTCTGTCACGTTTATCACTTAATTTGTGTATAAAAATGCATAATTATCAAAACGCTGAACTTTTTGACATGCATTTGATTTTTGCAGATGCAAGGCGTAATGCACTAGAAGATCGTAGAATTTATCGAAGAAGATATCCAAATTGTTAGTAACCAATTTCCAACAGATTTGGTCAAACCCCTGAATTTGAAGAAGCTGCTCTTAATGTTACTGAAGATAAGTCATTGAACAACACAAGAGTAATTGCAAATAGATTAGAAGTAAATCACGTGATAGTTTGGCATTAATTCCATTTTCTAGACAAAAAATGCAAGCTTTCGGATCTGAAGAAGTTGTTGGTTTCTTGAACACTGCAATCTTCAGAGGCGTTTTGAAAAATTAATTTGTGTATTTAATTCTCGCAATAATCACCTGTGGTGTGATGAAAATTCTCACTCAATATTTATTCGCATCAACGACGTTTTTCAGTAAATGTATGGGTTAGAATCGTAAGGAAGTACGTTATTGGACCCTGCATTCTTCCAAACCGATTGAATGGTGAAAATTATTTTTGCACTGAGCAAATGCCTTATCAATAACAAGAAATTACAAGAGAAACGAAGATGAAGGTGTACAAGACAATACTCAAGCAATTCTTACCTTCGAATGCGAGACATGGGTGCATCCGACCAAGATAAAGGTAAGATCAGAGTAGTTGAAATGAAATATTTGAGAAGAGTAATAGGTATAACCAAACGTGGCAGAATTAGAAATGAAGTAACTAGGGAACAGCATTAAATTGTAAGACTTTATTGAAAGTAGACAACTGAGATGGTGGGGACACCTACAAAAGATGAAGAGAAAAGCGCAAGCACGGATGATTTGAGAATCGAAAACAATAGGCACAAGGAAAAGAAGAAGACCAAAACAAACTTAGAACGATACAATTGAAAAAGTACTGAAGCAGAAAGAAAAATCGTGAATGGAGGCCAAAAGGTTGACAGCAGAAACAAATTGAAACAAATTTGTAACAAAAATTGAGTACCGCGCGGTCACCAAATTTTTAACAAAATACGCCTCATCAAATAAAACCAGGTTTAGATGGCGTTAGCGGTGATTCATCTCCTTCATATTCTACTGTAAAAATAAATGGGTAAAATGCTTACGTTTGATAGAAGAATCCCTGGAAAATGCAGAGCGGCCAAATAGCCCAATTGAAGTGTTAACGCCTCAACGCATTTCATATTGCATAAATTGAAAGACGACATTCGTGCAAAGCCTCGCGGAAAATTGACAAAAAATGGTGTTCGATTATTGCACGACAATGCTCCTGTCCAAACTGCCGCCATTTCACAAACCATCCGGACATGACTCTCAGTGACTATTATTTATTTTCAAATTTAAAGACCTTAGTCGTTTTAACGACAACGATAAGATGCAACCAGCGGTAATAGAAGATTTTAAGGAAAAAACTTTAAATTATTTTTACAAAGGTATCTAATTATTATTCGTTGCAATAAATTTATATATATAAAGACGTTTTGGGCAGATTATGTTGGCATATATAAAAGGCACTTTAACTGAGTTTTTCGTCAGTTTGCCTGCTTTCTCGAGAAAATAATTTCACAGAATACTTATCACTCAAGACCAATATAATTGTTTATAATTTACCCTATCGACTGAACATCTATTCCAAGAAAAATCAAATACCTTGATTTTAAATAGACCAACAAGGGTAGAACGGAATAAGCTGGTATGTCGTTTCCATTACTACCACCTCGAATACGTGTTCGTAATGAAGCGTTTCGGAACGCTGATCGAAAAGAAGAGAATGTTCTGGATTCCGATAGCGAAAGAATATAAAAAGCATTTGGAGGAAGTTGGTTTTTTTTTCTCGAATCGAATAGAAACTGTTAAGAAGACTACTTTGTCGGTTTAAATAAATAAAGTGTTTAACGCGTGTGCTAAGATAAATAAAACTGCATCAAGTAAAAATAAATACCAGTGTAGGTAAACGAAAAGTAGCATTTATCGCGGACAGTATTTTTAAATATCGTTAAGTTTTATTAGTGTTGGTTGACACTGATTTAAAAGTAGTTATATTTATCATATCTAAATTAAATCGTGTAAATAAATTTACTTTTAAAAATCGTTACAGTAAGTATATTTAATTGTTATATATGTGGTATAGATCTAAAAAACCTTAATCAGTTTGCCTGAGCTACAAACCGATGATAAAAAATTTTGATAACTTTAAAACATTTATTACTAAAGAAGTATACAGAAACAAATGACTCAATAGCCGTTATAAATCAAAATAATTTTCTGTCACGTCTTATTTTAAACTAAAACAACAGTGTAAATTCATTATTTTGTTGTAGACAGACAAAGAAGGGATCGATAGTAAAGTTAGCAACAACAAAATTCTACAGTAGTTTTTCTAGTAATTGATCTGTTTCTTTCTTTTTAAATTTCTATTAACCTCACCTTAGCTTTAATTTTACGAAATTCTTATAGTTCAGTTTTGTTAAAATAACGCAAATACAAATATTCGTGTCGTTTAGTGTAGTAGTTTCCATTAAAAAAAAAGCATATCTCGCACTATTAATATCAATGAAGTGAAACATAAGATGTGTTGGAGTTAAGAAGTTTATAAAATGTAAATAGATCATTGAAGATGCCAAGAATCCAAACGTTGCTCTTTAAGTTTTTTAATTTCAATTTAAGCATTAATATGGATCAAACGAGATCTAGTTGCATGGTCTCCAAAACTTTTCGATCTAAAGTCGCAGTTTGTTGGAAGGGGTATCTAAAAAGCTTTAATTAATTCACGATCGTTTAACCCAAGAAACAGTTGAACATGCAATAAGAGTAAGAGCGTTTTGTCAACTTTTATAAATCGATTATGTTTATGATTGTTTGATGAAGTCACTATTCAGTGAAAAATATTTACAAAACCAGAAAGATGAAATTGTGTTCATCAGTCATAAAGTGTAACAGGGTTTTCATTTTCGGCTAAAAAAATCAAGTTGATTTTTACTAGGGGAAATTAACCTTTCGCACATCTAAATATCCGTGGTTTGTGGCTAACGACCCCGGTCTAACAAAATTTCCATTATAGTAATACATTATCACTGTACCAGCAAAGCCCAGAAAATTTTTATAATTTAGTATTGTTTAACGTCCTTTTTTAGTGGTTCAAATCAAATTAATTTTTATTTGTTTAATTTTCTTTGATAATTAAAAAAAATGCAAAGTTAAAGCTTACTTTTATTGTAAATGGTAGACAATACCTCGCTTCTTTAACAACTTTCGATAATAATAGTAAACTTGACAATGCGAACATATCCACTGATGCTGATATAACTGCTACAATAAAGCAATCTACTGTCAAAATTATTTTTTACGTATTTAACCAGCGATTGTTATGCTGTAACAGTTAAAACGTTTGATACGTGGACATACTCCAAGGACTTATATGGTTCTGTAAGGTTAAACGTGCCAATCCCATACTGAAGTTAATTACAAAGCATCGAAAAAAACATAAAAATTATTTTTTTTTAAAACGTGATCCTAAACACAAGCTCATCCATGCTATTGTACTTACTGACAAATGCCCTTCGTGGTGCTCGGGAAAATACTTGTATAAGTAATCGGAAGCGATAAGTTGTAAAACGGTGTCTCCTAGAAACTCGAGCCTTTGATTTGACCCGAGAGTTAAATTTGTATAACCCACACTTCTATCTGTAAACGCTCTCGCTAACAAACGTATATGATTAAATTCCACTCCGATAGAATCTTCAAATTGTGTTAATTTCTGCAATAGCTCGAATTTTTCTATCCAATGCCGATCGCCGGTAGGTTCTTGTTCTTGCAGAGGATGTCTCGGTAGATTCATCCAAACTTCGAACAAATCTGACTCGATTTTAAACAGGGTTTTACTAAATACTTTATCTGCGACCTAGAAATGTCTTATTTGAAACGAGTCTCAACAAATGGTAAAACAACGTACTTCAATACCACCGTCTAAAAATAATGCCCCCATTAAAGCTTCAAAACAGTTAGCCATAGCATGCCTTAATTCTAAATCGTGGCATAAATCAGATCCATGAGCGTATAACATGTACTGATCTAAATTTAGAGCACGCGCTAAAACGGCTAAATGTTGATTTTGTACTATGGCAGCTCTATATGTAGCTAAGCCTCCTTCCTCGAGATCGGGAAAAGTATAAAATAGATGAATAGAAGAAAGAAATTCTACAACCGCATCACCAAGAAACTCCAATCTTTCGTTATGTGTTATATTAGATTCGGTTTCCTGTTTCTTGCCAAAGCGAGACATGATGTTGATTAAGGTATTTATCCCTGTTAATAGTATTATTATGATCAACAAAAATGATTGTCAAATAAAACCTCTTTTCCTTGTATTCATGTAATGAATACGACGATCTCCATACTCGGGCTGCCTAATACCACAATTGGTCAAACTATTGCGAGCGTGGTCCGGATTCGTTCCAAAATTTTCCCTATAGGACGGATGCGTTAGAGCCAATTGTAGAATCGCCCTGTTTTGAAACTTATAATCAATTGTATCTTCCAACACATTTAATGAATTATGAAAACGCAGATGACACACGAGTACTGGTATTAACATAGCATGCTGAAAAGGACAATTAAGAACCACTCTACCTATACTAGAACCAATCTTACCTGAACAATATCACACATTATTCCGGTACGGTAAAACCCTTTCGCCGATACTGCCACTGTAACGTCACGTTTCATTTTCGATTGTGTTCTCATTTCTTGCAATTTATTTTCTTTAGCTTCTAATTTACGTTTGTCTTCGAATGTTGGTTTTGACATATTTGCCAACAAGTGTCTGAATTTTACGTAATCCCTCCATGCCTTTTGATAACTAAAAGTTTCAAAATTGATGCATCACCTTAATAAGCAAATCTAAAAATATTTTCAATGTTGCCGATTATGTATTAATTAAATAAAGAATAAAATAAGAAAATATTGCATCGTTTTTACGAAACTGGCGGTGTCAAGGATAGACCTAGAACTGGAAGGCCAGTAACCGTTACGAATGAAGAAAATTCTCTGAATTAGCTTTAAATCACAATATGAGTTTATATTCAATTCAAAAGATTGCAAAACGGGAAAAAATCGATCCATATAAAATTCATCAATTGTAAAAAACTGAATGAAGATTGAATGATCGCAGAATCTCTGTTAAGTTATTATGGAGAAGTTGCGCCAAAATTTTAACTTTGCCAACCACATTTTTTCCGACGAATCTACATTTTGTTTGAATAGACAAGCGAATCGACGCCACTGTAGGTACTGGTCAGACAAAAACCCACATTGGATGGAACAAGTTCACACCCAAAGACCGCAAAAAGTATATGTTTGGTGTGGTAGTATTGGTGGACATATTGTAGAACCATATTTCATAAACGGAAATTTAAACTCGACTCTATATTTGACACTTTAGTAAGAATCAATTGTTCCAGAGTTAGTCTATTATTTCCGAACAATAACGATCCAAATCTACCAGCTGAAGAAATATGGTTTCAGCAGGATGAGACACGCCCTCATTAATCAAAACGCTCTTCTAAATACAGTACAAAATTTTGTTCATCAAATTCATTATTGCCCAGAGGTCAATGCATCTTATAAAATAGGATTCCAAACAATCATAAACATCGCAATCGGTACTTTTCAGAACCACAAAATGTTTTCCATAGAAATTCGTCATTTCATTCATTATTGTTCTTCATTCAATAGATTTTAAAATAGCGTTTATTTTTAAAACTCAATAACCCGGAAACGACTGAATTAAGGTACATTTGCTGCTTACAAATCTTGCTTAAAATTGAGAGAAGAATTGAAATATCGAATAATATACAGGGTGTTCCATTTAAAAAAAAAGCAATTTTGGTAGGCCACGCCTTTACGACAAACCCTGTATAATTAAAAAATTATTACTGTCTAGTAGACATTGAAGAACCCTAAAACTATTGTATAAAACTTTTTTCGATACCTTGTATATTTTCCCCGACATTAGACCGTTTCCAGACTTATCAGCGACCTTGTTTACTAAACAAAGAGAAAACCTAAGGGTTTTAGAAGAAAACGTTCATGTATTGATCACATCTGCACGCTGACAATCGTACTGAAACAAACAACAAAGAACGATAAAAACACTTAGCTAAAATTGATCTATTTTAAAAAAGCGTTCAATTTGTTCTTAAAGAACCCGATGTAGAAGATACTGAGTCACTAGGGACTACTAGAAAAATTCATAAGAATAATTAAACTACATACATTTTACAAGTTGAACACCGTAATAAATTATCGTAAAAAATCATCATCAAAACAGGAGTTGGACAAGGCTGCATACTATTCCAAGACTTGTTCCTAAATATGGTAGATTGAGTTATAAAAAATACAGGAGACAAAAAACGGAATACGTTCGTTCGTTACATAAATAAATGCCTAGTCATGTACATCCAATATTCTGATCTGAAACAATAACAATAATAACCAGCAGATATGGGCAATCTCAGAAGAAGAAAGTATTGAGGAAACGATCAAAAGAAGACTATGGGAATGGATAACCCATGTACTGACGAAACCAAACAGCAGCATTACAAAACCAACCCTAGATTTTAATGAGTAAGGGAAACGGAAAAGAGGTAGAACAAAGGACACATGGAAGAGAATTATTCTAAATGAGCTCACACTACAGAAAGTGTCATCGGAACTAGCTAAATTTATGGGACAGCAACAGAAATAAATGGAAAAGTTTAGTCAAAAAAATACTGGCAAGAACAGACCAATCAACGATGCCCAGGACTACCAACATTGCTTTATAAACGCCTTCGCCTCTATTCGCTCCTTAAGAGTTGTACGAAGAAAAAGTGTAAACGAGATATTCATCTTGAGTGATTCCCAAAATTAATCAGTTCCCAGCGCACTTGCAGATTTAGTATTTTGTCCCGGCGCCCATGTCAAAATATGTGTATAATGACATAAGACTTAAGACAAACCTCCTAATCCACAAATGCAGTTTTTTCCTAGACGCCGCACCTTCTCCAAGTATCAAAATATGCATATTATTGTATTGCATTTATTTTGTTGATTATACTGCATAAATACGCAAGTACCGGGGAAGCTGCCATCGCGAACTGCAGTACTATAGAAAGATAGTGTGTTCAGCTCCCATGTTCATATATATATTTTTTAAATTGTGTCCTAATTTTATGTACCTAGTTCAATCGAAAGTTCATAGACTTTGATGCAATGGATCCAAATAGCATGCGGTGCTTTACTGCCAATAAGCTTCTATAATCCTCCATAGCAAAAGCGGCCAAGTATTGATCGAGTTCTATCAGCACTTTTCCCAATCAAAAAATTTTCATATACAAACTTGTAAGCTCTCAAGTAAATTTTGAGCTTTTCTCTTCTAATTATTCTTTTGGACAAAGTCTTCAACAATAATTGTATAATCCAGGGAGCGTATGTTAAAAAATAAATTCAGTGTCAATTTTCTCAGTTCATTGATTATTGAGATCTTGGGCTATATGATAGAATGTTTGCTTAATAGTGTTGGACAATAGTACCTTTCAAAAACGTTTTCCCACAGATTTTCCCAGCATAGTATTAACCACGTTAAGAGTAGTCAGTAGAATAAGCTTTTCTGCGATGGTGTGAGATTTCTTCTACTTTGTATACATGTATATATGCGACCTTGAAAGATGTTTGCTCTTTTTTGTTTTGTAAATCTTGCAACCTCTTACTTCTTACGGAGAACCGGTCTAATTAAGTCCCTCCCAATAAATCCGCGCTAAATTTGACTGCATTTTTTTTATTAGTTAAAATTTTCAAGTCAGTATCACAACAAACACCGGTATTTTGATGACATACTTCAGTTTAATGTTATCTCCCATAAAATATGTCATAATCTTAGTTCGTCAAATTCGTTAACATGCAAAAATTTAATGAAGCCCTCGTTTATATGCGTTTTAAATGTTTAGTAGTTCCCTGCAAGTGTTATTTGATAAGTTTTAAAAATAAATCGTGTAACTAAATTAATAAATAAAGTTGTAACCGCATTTTTTTGTTATAAGTAGAAATTTTTATTTTGTACATTTATTGAAAATTATACGTTTTCCAACGTACTTGAATCTTTAATGCATATGAGATTATACATATAATTTTTAAATTTTCGCGCTTTTACTAATTTAAGCCGTGTAAACATGTTCTTCATACATTGGTTTAAATTGTCATACAAAATTGAAGGAGGGACTTAATTCTATCTTTTCGCCGTACAACGTATAGATATTTCAATTCAACTAAGCAAGATTTGCTAGTGAAATAATGTATTTGTGGAGGTTTTTAAATGTAATGCTTCGTTTTCGTTTTGTTAAAGGATTTAACAAATACAACCAAATACTCCCGTATGGTTATGGATGGAAAGTTTAAGTTCCTGTTTCCTTAATTCGTCTTCGCTTTGTAGCGGATCGCAACAAATTATTGTAGCAATTCTGAGAACATCATTGACTACCTCACCTAGGGACTGCGGCCAACCACATCAACACGACATCCGAATATTTTTTGTTGTTGTTATTAATTGCAAACAGTTTCAAGTAAATACACCGAATACTTAAGTTTGTGAATTATCGCATATGCCAATTTTACGTATTAACGGTTCCGTTTGTGTTTTACAGTAATGCAGATTTTGGTGATTTACAATTAGAGCAAAAATTAAAGTGACGAATTAATGTACGCTCGACTAAATTAAAATCTAGTCGAACCTCGTTTGTATGTTTTTTTACATTGTAACTTTTTATTATAACTATTCTAGTTATGTTAGTTGATTTAATTTTGTTCGTAAAATTTTGTTTGTTCGTTTAATTTGTCTTTTAATTGATGATTGTTTAACAAATGTTAAATTGTTTAAATGTAACGGAGCTTTTAATGAATTAACCTGTTCGCGAATCTTTTTTCTGTTGATTTGTTTTCAGAGTTTAGTAACTTTACACACTGAAAGGTAGGTACAGAAGTCTGTTAACCATCCCAGTGTCCCTTTGACTTTGTTTTTTTTACAATTGGAGTTTTCCAAAGTCACGGGTTTTGAGTATAACCCACGACCTTTACCAATGAGCACCGGCAATTACATTATTTATGTTGCTTTTATTCAGGCGTTTTCTCTTTACCAACTTTTGCATGTAGCATCTTAGCCGCTCCACTTACTGAGAACTTTCACAACATTTCAGTTAAATGCTATGCTATATAAGTCTAGAAAATTCTATAAACTTCACAAAAGTTCTGCACTTTTCTGGACACTTAAGGAGCCTACAACCAATTACAATATTTGAATGAACCATTCGCTAATTATGGTAGCTTGTATGCATCATTTGATCATGTTTACGCCACTATTGCGTATCCTATAGATTTTTGTTCCATGTATCAGCAAATGTAAACATTTCTCGGCAATTGCTGTTTTTCTACGACTACATTGTCACAATATAAAATGGCGTTTTTTTAAATTCTCAATAGTCAGTGAATACAAATGACATTTGACTTATTTCGAAAAAAAATGTTTGGAAAAGTCCACGAATTCCTGTATTAAGTATTTGTTGTGAAATACAAATAAAGTTGATTTTCCAAAATACATTCTACCTATAGATGAATACGACAAACCTGATTGCCGTTTATTTTCAAAATTTACCTTAAATTTGTGAACTGTTCTAATGTGTGCCACTTTATCCTGAACCGTTTACCGTTTATATTTTCGTTTGATAAGTACGTTTATGTCTCAGTAGCGGCAAAGTTTTACTTTCTCGAATACCAACCATTATCTAAAGAAACTATAATAGAATCGACTTTTGATTATTAGGTCCCCCGAGAAACTGTTGTACTATTCTCTGTACGGCGAAAAGATAGAGTTAAGTCCCTCCCATGAAATAGGCGCTAAATTTGAATAAATTTTTTTTATTGGTTAAAATTTTCAAGTCAGTATTACAACAAACAAATAACATACTTCAGTTTGACCTGAGTTTAACGTTCGACATTTTGGTTAATTTATTCGGTTTTAAGTTTTTGTAATTTCTATTCATTTGACGAAATAGTATTTTTCTGAAAGACATTTGTGTATATTCGTGTGGAGGATCACTTCTTTATCTGAATCATCCTATTTTTTTTATACAGAATGTTATTTAAACTCCCATAAAATATGTCATAATTTGGTTCGTCAAATTTGTTAATAAGTAAAAACTTAATGGCGCCCTTGTTTATACGCGTTTGAAATGTTTAGTTGTTCCCTCCAAGTGTTATTTGATGGATTTTAAAAATTAATCATGTAACTAAATTAACAAAGTTGTAAACGTATTTGTTTGTTATAAGTAGAAATTTATAATTTTGTACATTAATTGAAAATTATACTTTTTCCTATGTACTTAATCTTTAATGCCTATATTATACATTACATAATTTTTGAATTTTCGCGTTTTTACTAATTTGAGCCGTGTAAACTTGTCTCTTCATACATTGGTTTAAATTATCATACAAAATTGAAGGAGAGGCTTAACTCTATCTTTTCGCCGTACAGGGAATAGTAATTTAATTTTACATGAATTTTTGTAATATAATTTATACAAAAAAAAATATATATATAGCAAAGGTCTAAAGAACAAACTTACTCTGGATTTCCTGCGTAGCTAAGTTGTGGTGGTCGAATTCCAAAGTGCACTATTTCAGGGAATTTATAATTTCCCGCCTGTTGCAAATCGCTATTGCGATCTAACTGATCTACACGAACCGAACAAGGTTTCTTTCCTGGATAAGTTACTACCATACCCTATAGAACAAAAAAATGAATCCAGTAATCAATAACAACAGACTATTCTTATTCCAAAACCCACCTTTATTTCATCTGCATACGCTTGCCATTCATACTGACTCATCTTAACCATATCTTCCAACTGACACTCGTTGATTAATGGAATGGCATTGTCTAAGAAATACTGCAACACTTCTTTCATTGACAAAATTTCTTTGCCATTATCAGGAAGTTTTCTAACAAATCTAGGCATAAAATGAAATTGCGAACATCCCTTGTCATCTCCGGCTGCTTTAAAATCCAGATCGACCAATTCCAAAACTTCTTTAAACAAATAATCATCTAAAACAAGCTTAAAAATAAAAACCATCGTAATCAACGAAGAACTTACAAAATAGATCTAATTCCAAAACAGTAAAATTATCGGGAATCTTTTCTTCGATGTAAAGAATCGAGTACTCGATGTTAAATCTAATCACTTTGCACGTTGGTAACTTTATCAATGGAAAATGAGATAACATTGAAAATCCTTCAAATATGAATTCGTGTTCGTCGTGTTGAATAATTGTTGGTGTTTTTATGAGAAAATTAGTTGGAGGCGATATCGTTATTCTATAATGGTACAACTTATCCGCGTTATTAGAATTTTTATTACAGCTTTGTAGGAAACTTTCACCAGCATAAATTCCATGTCTTATCCCACATTTACTAGACTTTTTTGAACACCTGCATAATGGACCATCGTTCATTTCGCCGGGGTCGTTATACCTGAAATTTAAAAAATCTTTTAAGTAATATAACTTTTTTGAAAAAGTAGTCCCGAGTATTGTATAATTATATGAGAAGAAGATGTACGTTATCTTAACTAAGAATGTACAGAGCATGGAAATCTTGGATATAAAGATTTGGACAAATGACAAAAAAATGTGAAGTTCAGAATAGAAAAATAGTAACTTTCGCAAACAGATCTTATGTTTTGATCAAAACATTCTAAAGTATCGATTTTTTAAATATTCACTTACCACATTTCAGGATGCAATCTATCTGGATGTTGTTGTTTACGTGTCAACTCTTCCATACTACAATCTTCTTCATCTGTAAACTCTTCTTCGGAACTATCAGAACTGCTCGCTTCTTCCACTGAAACAAATCATTATAACAATGAGTGTTTATTTCTTTTTTGTAAATAAGCAGACAGACAGGATTAAAGCTAACACAAGCTCAGTGATGAACAAAAATTTCAATAAAATAAACAAGCTTCCAGGCGGAGATCCAAGGGTTGGCCCACCTGATTGATTAAATGACAATGATCCTATAAGGGATAAGGGATTACTTTCCGTTGAAAATCTGAGTTAATCAACAAAACAGAGAGCAATGAATTGAATTATTATTAACAAAATTATATTTACAATTGTTCAATTAATTAGCAGTTACTGTCATTCACGTTAACATCTTCCAAGATGCCAAAAGAGAAACGACATATCTGTAACTTTAAACCAGTTTGCCAAAAAGCTACAATACTTTTACAATGGATGGATGCATGTTAGTTCGCAAATTTTGTGAAGTGACTATGAATGCAACAAAAAAGTGAATTTACTAAACAACTTTTATTACTTCAAAATTTAAAAATATTTGTTTATACCAAACAATATTCCTGACGAGTCTACAACAAGAAAAATTATGTTTCAGAACTATTTAGTAAATTATTATATACGAAATTGTTTTACTATATGTGTACTGATACTGCGCCGTATATGTGTAAAGCAAAACAAAGGCTAAAAGTATTGTTTTCAAAAACGATGGGCCAACCCATATGAAGTTATCCAATGAAGGTAGTTTCACCATTTTAAATATTTTTTATATATTAGTCATATATACTTGCAGTACAAATATGATTTTATTAAATATTGGAGCGTTCCCGAAGTACAGTGCACGCTTATTGGAACCACGGATACTGTTATCAATTGGGTAATGTTATCAGTTTATCAAAAAACCAACCGGACGTATACTACTACATATAAAAAACACCGTTCATAATCATAATTTCGGTTTATGTTGTTAAACCACATTTATCTTAAATGTATATAACCTTTTCAACTTTAGGCAAGTTTTCTTTTATGTAATTTATGGCTACTAGCAAACGATTGCTACCAAAGCCATCTCAAAGTATAAGATACTATGTACCTAATTGAGCTAGAAAAATGGGTGTTATTTTACTTAGTCTTAAATGCTCTTTCCATTTTATACCCGCGTAAATCAAAATAACTTTGAATAAAACTGCGAGATAACACCACAACGTAAAGAACATTGGGTTTAAAGCAACGTCAATGCAATTGTAAAAATGCCACCAGAGTGAACTGACGCCCGTTTCGTCATTTTAGGGCTCATCAGCAGCCGGAGATACACTACACTCTAACGTAATTCCCATAATTGTATCAACAAACCCTATAGCTTTATATACACATACGATGTGTATAACAATTAGTAAACGATTGATAGCAGAGCCATCTCATCGACATCTCATAGTATAAAGTACTAATTATTTACATTGCTTTAACCTCAACGTCCTTTACGTTGTGATATTCAAAGCTATTTTGAATTACGCCGGTGTAAAATCGACTTACAACGTTTACCACCTTCTACCGTTCCAGTTGTAACAAAATTTTATTACTTTTACCAAAAGGGACTAATGATATAATTTCTTAGGAATTTTTGTTTGCATTGTGCATGTAATTGCTTTTTATAGTATTTACCTGTAAGTACGGTTGCGGTATTATGACCGCTATAATTATTTCCTAATCTGCATGCTTTGACAAATTTCTTTATATTAATCGATAATTGACATTCTAAATAAATGAAATAGTTCCAATATTGATATTTTCAATAACTACACACTTCCTAGAAGCAGGAATTTTTTAAGTATACATTTTTTGGAAGATGCATTGTAGTGATGATGAAGATTTATCTAGTTTTCCAAGAACATCTAACTCTAATGTAGAATATGATGCAGGTGACGGACCGGTGTGAAGTTACCCATAAATCCAGCCATATAAAATTCTGCCGCAGTTTAAGGAACTCAAATAAAGATTTAAAGGATCTATTTGGTAATAATGACTTAAATATGAATATTACAAGTATATTAGAGTCTAATATATTATAATTTATCAATAATTTAATTATTTGTTTCTAAACTATCACCAAATTAATAAGTGTAACTTTAAGGTCGATTTAAAACATGAGTGCACGGTTTAATTTTTATGCAAATTGGAACACTTACAGTACAGACCATGTACAATAACATATTAGAAAACAAAAGTGTAACTATTTTTGTAAAAAAAGTTATTTAACTTTAACGACGCGTAATGCCCCGCGGCCCGTAACTACGAAGATAAACTTTGAAGTCGATTTAAAGTATGAGTGCGCGGTTTAATTTTTATGCAAATTGGCACACTTACAGTACAGACCATGTACAATAACATATTAAAAAAGAAAACTGTAACTATATCTGTAAAAAAAATATTTATTGAGCTGTCAGAATTTGTCATGGATTTGATGTAATTTTATACTTTATTGATCCGAGGGGTGTGAATGAAGAAGATTATAATGAATGCAACCAAAATATTGATATTGATAAAGCAATAGAGCCTATTTAAAAAGATTGCAAAAAATTGTCAAATCACATTCCTAAATAATTTGGACGTTGGAAATTTAAAATGCGAATCATTGTCTCAATTGCAACATCTTGATGTAAAAATAAGAAACAACTGGGCATTCATAAGATGCTCAAAATGTCAATTTGTTTCTAAATCACTGCCTCAAACTAATAATGGAAAACAAAAATGGGTTCTGTCGAATGTGAACCGGCATTACAAAACTCACTTTAAAACTAGTCAAGATCAAATTAAAAAAACCTCATCTAAAGACTCGACGCTTATATCATTTTTGCTACCAACGAGAGTACAATCACCTAACAATACAATGCAGTCATTACAACCGTCTACATACACCATCTTTAATGATACTGCGGGTGTTGTCTCTACCAACTACGAAAATATGACAATCATCTTACAAGATTCACCCTCTACTATCATTCACCTAGATGATCAAAATGAACTATCATTTGCAAACGTAAACCCAAGTACTCTTCAAAACGAGAACAACATTATTGGTAGTACTATACTCTTGAGTGCGCCCATGAATCCTGAGAAGACACATAAAAGAAAAAATCAAGCATTCATTTCAAGGTAAATAATTTTTGGCAGAAATCAGACTAAAATAACAGACTATTACGAACTTTATGGTCATATCGTCCAAGTTATGGGTCAAGACAATAATATTGAAAAAACACTTCTGGATTGATCTGAATTAAAGTCAACTGGTTTGAACAGTAACGAAAACGGTAACAAAAGTAAAAATGATGATGGAATCGGTTCAAAGGAATAGTAATTGTACGCCAAATAATAAATTTACATAAGAATTGAAAATTTTTTTTCTGATTGGAAAACAAACACTAGTAGAAATTGTGCTCCTCAAACAGGTTTTCAAAATACTGAAACATTTATCGTTACTTGGGCGACCGATATCGTCAAAGCTTTTGAACAAGAAATTCTTTCAAATAATGCTTAGACCTTCATAGCACAATCACTAAGGGATAAAATACCAGCTTTCTGTGTTTGCATTTTTGGCAGTAACAATCAATTCACTAGTGACGATGTTATAAAGAGATGGATTCATTTGCAAGAAGAGACTGCGAAATATGGAATTACTATAGACGGATTTTCGTCCGATGGAGATCCGATGTGTGCTTTTCAATTTTCGCAATTGTGAGACAATAAATAATTTATCTCCATATTTTCAGATAGGTTTAGGTAACCACTTCTATTATCAACTTTCAAACAAACATAAAAATTTGTTTTCGGATGTCATATGATACTAAAGCCTCGGTTGTTATATAAGACAGCGTACATATTTTAACAAAACTAAAGACCAGATTACTGAATAAAAAAATATGTATGAAAATGGGCAATATCACCATAAATTCAGATGTTCTGTTAAAAATGACCGAGAACTTTGGGTAAGATGTACACTTTATCACCAAACCTTACTGGAATAGTAAGAAAAGATGAATTTTGAAACTGCCAGAAAACTTTGTTATTAGTCTTTCAAAATATGCCAGATACTCAAGGAACAGTACAGTATTTAAAACTCATGCAAAAAATTGAAGAATTATTCCTGGATAAATCACTAACCTACGCTGACCGAATATATAACATATGGTAATTTATATTCTTCCTTCGATGTTGTAGACATTGGACTTTTTTAAAACAGCACACCGAGAAAAATGTTATTACGTCTAGCACATACACCGAAATAGAATTGAATGGACATGGACTTTTGATTTTCCTGGAAAAATACAGACATAATTCGGACTGTTTCTTGCCTTGTGTTATTTTCAAGTCAACCGTGTGAAAAGATCTTTCGACAAATGCGTTCCATGACAAGTACCTTCTCAATGGTTCTAAATTTTTCGATTTTAGATATTCTACGAAGACTATCAAGAATTTAAATGATCAACGAGATAATGTCGGCTTTAGATAAAAAGTTATTTTAGAAACGGTATTATATTCAATGCTTTATAACATTTTTTACAGGTGATAACTACAATTTTCCAAGAGAACGAAATATTAAACTCGCTAAACGTTTGAATCAAGATATACCATCAACTGAGGAAATAAAAAATATTTTATTACAGGATACGCTGGTAGACAAGTTTGGAATGGAACCTACCAATTAATCTTTTATAGCCATTCATTTAAAAAAAGGACAGAAGCAAAAAGACCATTTTGATTCGGATTCAAGTGTAGAACAAAATGAGAACCATAACCAGGATGACTATCTTTCAGAAACTGATCTTGAAGATATAACAGGAGCTAATGTCTTGAAAGATTTGGATCATTTAAAAAGACTTTAGTGATGTTAATGACAGTGTTCTACGAAACCATTACAACCAATCATTAAGTGTCAAATTACGTACTGGCAAAGAAATGATTAGTAAAAAATCTAGCCTTTGTTGGTTTCTGTCAGAGAAACATGGAAGACTGTCAACAGATAGACTTGCGAGTGAAAGCAATGGGAGTTCAATAAGATAATAAAAATGTCACCAAAACCTCCTATAAAATTAAAACTATAGCGACTAATAGAAAAAGAACCAATGCGAAAAGAATTTTTGAGGAGTAATAAACAGTATGAGTGTATCAGATACCGATGCCAAAAACATTTCAGAAAGTGAAGACAGTTGTGGTGAAATTCGCGAAAAAGAATCAGACAATGCTTCAAAAAGAAATTCTAACAAATTGTTAACTGAATTTGAAAAATGCTATGCTATATATTATGAAGACCAATGTACATTTGTTATCAAATTCTTGAAAAAATCGTTAGATAATTACTTCTGGTCAAAAACAGATGATATCCAGAAAGTCGAAAGATATTTTTTCATATAAGATCCTATAAATTTAATTGGCTGTGATCCCTTTCAAGTGAAAAAATTAGACATAGTAAATATAAATCAAATATATAAAGATTTTAAACAATCAACTCGAATCTACTAATAAGAGTTGATTATTTACAGATTTTTGTTTAATTAAAAATTACGACTATACTAAGTTATTGTTGCAAGATAATTATGCTGTATTTCAAATCTGATTTGTAATAAAAAAATAAATTTCATTTTTACACTATGTCTTTTAATAATATGATTTTACATAATTTGTGATTTCAAATTAAGTACGAAATGGTACAAAAATGATACGATTATATACGATATATAATTTCTAAATCACCTTTACAAATTAGCAGGAATTCTTCGCAATTTCGAAGTCGGTAAGAGATTACGTGGAAATCTTCGCAGTCTGTTTGCAATCGCAAGACTTCCGCAATACGTGTACATTTTTTGCATCGTGAAACACCCCTAGTATTTATCTATTTTTTGCATGGGTTTCCACATCACCTTAGAGGTACCACACTTAATGCATTGACAGCCCTATGTTACCATGTGTCAATTTAATCTATATGTTCAATAGAGTTTAATATGCAATTAAACCCTCTGACGTTTAAATGCAAATCGTCTTTTAACAGGATATATTTTTCAGTAAATGTAATTAACCTAAAATCGGAGCCCATGTCCACTAATTTATGCAAAAAATTATTAAACGCTGTGCAACGTTTTTCAAGTTTTTTAACCCTATATTTATGTGGCGTAATTTCGGTAAAATAAATTTTTTGCTTGCTGAATCGAAGCCGTCCAAAAAGTAGTCGTACCGATGCTTTAAAAGATGAAATCGTTTTCACTTTTTTTATATCATTTATCCTGCACATCACTAATGTATTAGACTTAAACTTTATACGACTCGTCTTCCTCTGCAAGTCTTTAAACGTCCACCCACCACACACAAGTCTTTTTAAGTTTTACTCCAAGGGATTCTACAAAAGTAGAAATACAACAAAACCTATCACCGTAAATCCTTCTAATCGACTAACTAAACTCATTATTTAAATGCACTTGATTATGGACACACACGATACATTGACCAAATGTAATGACTATGGTAGAAGATAAATTTCAAATTTACTTTATTTTAACTCTAAGGGAGAATGGAATAACCAATCAAATTTGTACCATGTATTTGATTCGCATTTCAACAACCTTTTATACCCAATAAATTGTACATGAAACTTGCTATCTTAAGCTGGAAATTCTTAAACGAGCACAATAAAGAATTGAATAGTTGGGTAAATATCTTTCAAGATTAATAATGTTCTAACCAAAGAATCTTGGAATTAGGAAAATATAAGGCTGCAAGGGTCGTGTTTAAATGTACAAAGAGGATTAAAAACAATAGTTGCCATTCGTAGAATTGGTTATCCGATTTTTAATCTTCGTTTTAAGAGAGTACAGCTCAAAGAGTAGTAAATATTGCACTTTTACTCCATATCATGGTAATGGCATTACGCGTCGTTAAAGTTAAATAACTTTTTTTATAAAAATAGTTACACTTTTGTTTTTTAATATGTTATTGTACATGGTCTGTACTGTATGTGTGCCAATTTGCATAAAAATTAAACCGTGCACTGATACTTTAAATCGACTTTAAAGTTACACTCGGTTACACTTGTTAATTTGGTGATAGTTTAGAAACAAATAATTTAATTATTGATAAATTATAATATATTAGACTCTAATATACTCGTAATATTTATATTTAAGTCATTATTACCAAATAGATCCTTTAAATTTTTATAGCTGGACTTATGGGTAACTTCATACCGGTAGCTGACGGTACTAAATTGAAAATTCTGAATGATTTGAATAACGATTGTGGGGGTATATCAAGTCATAACATACCTAGAGAAGAAGCTACGCCAACCGGATATGCTAAACGAAACGTTGGCAATACTTGTGCGAATTCTTAGAGACTTTTTATTGATCATTCCATGAATTTGTGAAAAAGTAGTCTGTGGGATGTGCGTTAGCATTATAACTAAAGAAATTATATGTTCAAGGTGCATTTAATTACTTGTTTATTATTATTATTGATATTTTAGCAAGGTTCTCTCTAATAAGAGAATTGCTGCTCATGGTAAAATATATTCACCATTTCTACAAATCCTTGCTTGAAAAGAAGTTTTTGCTGTAGACCGACCATAGGGTTCTGAAATAGCTGTTGCTTTGTAAGAAAAAATTTCAGAATTGGAAGTGAAACCATACTGAAGTCGATACGGAACTGTTTATCTGAGGACGGTGCACCAAAGAGGATATTGGAGGATGTCAAAAGTGGATAACAACAGACTTAGCCGTTGGTACTAAAAAGTAGATCATTCAAAACATTCAAAAAAGCTCAACTGCAAAGACGTTATACAATGATGCGAATAACGCAGCTTACAATCAATAATGTTAATGTAGCTGTTGTCAATTCTGGTAGACCCAGAATATGCTTATTAGTGTATGTTACAACCATAGAGTTCAACCGAATAAAGTAAACCCTAAATAACATAATAAATAATATCATAACAGAATCAGAAACACCACATAAAAATAAAACAATCTAACTTATGTCACATACTTACATTTATGTTTACACAATCGAGCTCTATTCTTTCTAGGAGGAGGTTCATATTTAGGTTTTGACTCGTTAACCTTAGCAGCCCTTAGCACTAAATTTTCATTAAACGTTTCACAAACTTTCAATAATCTATCAGTGGCCTTCGTGACTTTGGTATTACTAGAATCCTTTTCGTAAAATAAATCTGCAGGTGTACTCCTAGTCCATATGTTTTTTTCCTCTTCGATAATTTCTTCTAACCCTATTTTCGATAATTCTTTAATTTTATTACAGACTTGTTCCCGGGTTGAGCAATAGTTCTTTCGCCACTTGGTCAAAATTAAATCGCGTTCACTTACATCTTTTTGAGAAGACGATTCGGTGCTTGAATAATCACGGTTGTACGACGTAGAAGTGTAAGTTTTGCGACTAGGTGAATTAGATTTAGACCGATATTTTATACGATCTCTCGAATTAACTCTTCTATAATCGCCGTTGTATCTTTTATAATTAGATTGTTGGTCTCTTTCAGAATATTTATAATTACTATTCTGAAAGTTCTTGTACGATTCTAATTCATTGTTGTAATCATAGGTAGTGGTTAAATTGTTGGTACTAGATCGGTCTGTTCTTGTTGAAGTGTATGGAGGAGGTGGTGAAGAATAATGAGGGTACATCGGTGGTGGATGGTTGTAAAGGTTGTAGTCGTAATTGGGGCAATTATTCCAATAATAATTTTGCTGCGGGTAATTTTGAGGATAATGCTGATTGTAATTGGGTTGGTTGTAATAATAATAATTTTGGTTAAAAGAAGGAGGAGGTGGTGGCTGCGAATAATTAGGTGGAGGAATGTGAGAAGGCGGTGGAAAAGGGGGAACAGAGACCCAATTTTGTGTACCAGCCGGTGGAGGTGTTGAATACATCCATTCACTCATCTTTTAAACAATAAATTAAATAAGTACACAATTACCGATCAAACCTGTAGGAATTATGGATTAAAGCAAAGATTAAAGTCCGTACAAAAAGTGACTAAAAATAATATCCACGAGCACTGCAAATTGATTGTAAAACTGGTAAAACTGAAAATCGTACATTGCAACCAACATAAATTTGAATACTTGATGAATTAAATTTATCAAATGAAATATTCTCTCTCATTACTACAATAACAGTAGTAACTACAAAAGGAAATTAAATATTAATAGAGGTCCACAGACATATCGATTTAACATTTAAAAATTTAAATTATAACAATATGAACACACGATAACGTGTTGGTAATAACAAACATGACGACCAAACCAGTGGTGTAGGCCAAGCCGCGTAGCGTAACACACGAAAAAAATATTTTTTAGATTTTGACTCATAAGAATGCATATTAGTTGTAAGTGAAAATATTTTTATACTCTATAATGATACTATGAAAATTGAAATTGCGATTTTTGACTACTACACGTGATTTAAATACGAACTAACCACCGCGAACAACTCAGAAACCTATATATCTCTTTGTTTTGGATTATACTCATTTGGTGTATTTTGCTGGCAACTAAATGTAGGCAATTCTTGAACTATTTTTTTTGTTTTTTGTATCTTTCTAACTTTAATGTTATTTTGTTTAGACGCAAACTCTGACTGAAAGCAACAGTTTTTTCTCTAAGTGCCATTCCTTTCTTGAAGTTAAGTAGAGTGCTTTTCAGTGGCGGCTTCTCTTTTAGGTCATTTGATCAATGACCCTCCGTAAAAATGCATAAGGAAGGTATTTCATTTACTTTAAAACTATAAAAAATTCGCGTTGAAATCAAATTATCATCGTTTGAATTTCATGCAGTTCCGCGCCGTAGATAAGGGCAAAGTCGTATGGTGCACAACGACACCGAGGCACTGAAAAGCCTCAAAACTCAAAAGTAGAAAAAAGATAAAGCAACAAAAAAATTTATAATGATAAACAAACCTCCCAGCCGGCAGGATGTCGTCATTATGACGTAAATAACTAGTCATACTAAGATATATGACGTGAAAAGTCCAAAGAGGTCTTAGAAAAGAACGTCTTTATAATGACGTCATAAGGTGGTCAGGCACAGACGTCTTTTTAATGTACCGTATCATCAGTATGGAACAAATCCACAATTGCATCACTTTGATGGTTATGGTGAAATACAAACAAGTTTGAGTTTGAGGTATAATACTTTTTGTTTATTTTTAGTTTACTACCTTAATGATTTCACAATTTTCGCAAACAGCAAAATTTTAACCATTGATTTTACAATTATAAGGTTATGTTATAACATTATGAAACTGATGAAACCATTGGTGAAATAGGTGAAATGCGGATTTGTGTTTCTAGCTTTCTTTTATTCATTAGTTACTTTTCAATAATTTCTTGTTTCTTGTAGCTCAGTTTTGTTGTGTGAGTTTTTTTATTTAATAATAGGATTTCTTATGAAGAAGGTAAATATCATTACGTTAGATTTGTAGGTTAGCTATACCAATTTTGTAAGTTTTTATTAGATTAAAACTCAATTACTTTGATTTATATATATATCAGTTATATTCGTCAACGTTTTCCAAATTATGCTTAACACGATGGCATTTATTGGACTGGAGTTTAGTTCTAATGTAGATGATGGTCTTTGTGGAGGATCAATTGGATTTGCAGTTCCTGGTTAACTCCTTTACAAAAGCAGATATTTTGGCCTGAAAGCCACTTTTACAAGGAGACGAATCTAATGAAGAGAACTGGTGGCTATGCGAAATAAAAACAATCCATTTTGAATGTGGTATGTACTTAAGTAATTAAAAACAAGGAAATTACGAATTTATTGATGTCAAAATGTATAAAATAATATGTGATGTTTTCTTAATTTTTAATTTTTACCATACTTGGTAATTTCTATCACAGAATCATACTTTACCTGGTAAAACTCTTGAACGAATAAAACTATCTGTTAAATTGTAAATAGACCATTATTTTGTGTCATTTCCGCTGCTTCACTCTTTATTTTAAGAATTCAAGTTTATTTAACTTTATTATTATGTCTACTAGATTCTTATTTTTAATGTTGATTTTTGTAATGTATTTTATAGCAGAAATGTTTTGTAATAAATATTTTTTATAGTATTATTATTATTAATACCTACCCTATATAAAAACTCGTCAAATTATGACATGAAAAGTACGTCACTAAATGACGTCTTTGGTCTGTGACATTAGTATGTCTTTATGACGAGAGAATGACGTCATAACTGGTCATTAAACTAGTCAGTTCTAGTCATATAATGACTGGTTTCTGACGTCATTTTGACGGCAGTTTGCTAGCTGGGCTGTAAGCCATTACTAGCTATTACATTGTTTTTTATTTTTACTTTTACAAATCTGATTTTATTCATGTTTGGGCTTGAAATTGGGCTTACAACGAGCGAACAAGCGTTTTTATCCTGTCGGATTTCATTTGTTGCCTGATGCCCGATCGATAATTAACTTAGCGAAGTGAAAAGGTGCATAGGGTAAAAGATATCTGCTTTTGAAACTTTAGTTTTCTGTAGTTTTACAGACTTTATAGTGATGTGTTTTGTGTTGTGAATTAAGGTGAGTTCATCTAAAATTTATTTTTTATTTTAGGTTTATTAAAACATTAAAAGTCAAAAACTTGCATCTTAAAAATCCTTTTATATTTGATTATATAAACATAATTGCTAATTGAAGCAAATTCAAACAGAATAATTGATAAGCACTAATATTACTATTTATAAACATTTATAAATTTTGAAATAACTTGAAATAAGTAATGTTGAGAAAATAGTTTCGAGTTTGAATTTGAGACATCGAAACATTTCGATTTTTAATGAATAATTTGTCGATTTCTTTACTTCAATGAGGCATAATAATATACTAATATACTAACTGGAGAAACCACTTCATACATAAAAACGAACCGTCGATATCCCCACTGCTTTCGGGCAAAAACGCATAAGGTCGACCACGTTTGAAAGGTAGAAGTAAAATTAAACCTTGTATGAAAACAATTGGCATCTTTCTTAAACTAAAAATACATATAATTAAAAATAAAATACAAAATTATGTATTTTTAAATAAAATAAATTTAGATAACTTAAATCAACTTCTTAAATGTAATAGAACTAGTACCTTAAAATAACATTTATGGTTTTGCAGTAAGTTTTCAATCGAAATTCATACTATATATAGTAATTTTCCACACATGCGACACGCTTCCAAACGTCTTTACAATTGGGTGAATATAATTTTTAAATGACATTCTACTTATTACTTTTTTTACGGTGACCGCAAGATTATTTTTTACCTCTTTCCGTTTATAAAATAAACCCTTTTATTATAGATAAGTTAAGATTATTAAATTTGTTATTAAATGCACTTTAAGCAACTAAAATTGACAAAACTAAAATTGTCGAATGTAATTCCAACGCTACAAAACGCTTAACTATACACGATAGTTTGCTTTCTTACCTGGGTGAAGTGGGGAAACACGAAATAAAACCGAACCTAATTCGTAACCATACTAGCATACGAAGTGGTGCCTCCAGTAGTTATTATATTATACCTCATTGGTTTACTTACGTATTAATTTCTTCACAGTATACAAGATGTCAGAAAAAAAGAATAAATTGTCTGGATACCAAAATTTGCGGAATAAAAAAAAGAGAGGAATAACTGGATAACCATGCCAAATTACGCATTTTTTTTCAAAACCCGAGTCTACTTTGCCAAATATTAATAACAACAATAATACAGCTGACATCTTCAAGTTCCGCTGATAATGAGAAATCAACACCAAAAACTACCAGAACGGAAAATATGAGTCAACTTTCGAAAGATGCTGCACTATGGGCAACGAAATTACGTCCTAATACTATTCAAGAATTAGTAGATCGTGGCCCTGCTGAGCAGGGACTGCTCATTATAAAAACAAAAAGGATATTTATCCGAGAGATAGTTCGGAGTCGGGGCGTAAGTTTTCCAATAGTTACTTCTTTAGAATTTTACAGAACAAAGAAAAAATTGAGCGTTTTTGTTTGTCCTATTCCGAGACAAAAAATTCACTTTACTGCTTTTGTTGCAAAATTTTTAATGACAGCTATTTGAAGTCTGTTCGCCTTTGTGGTGAATCTGGTTACAATGACTGGCAGCATTTAAGTGAACATTTAAACATTCATGAAAAGAGCAAGTTACATATCGAAAATCTTCTAAAATTAATATATAATATAATAATAATAATAATAATAATAATAATAATAAAAATGAAATAAATGAATCTGAAATCCAAAATGTAATAAACGTAGAAACTAAATACTAACAAGCTGTTATAGAAAGAATTTTCTAGGTGATTCAGTTTTTAGGTCAGCAAAATTTAGCTTTTCGTGGAAGTAGTAACAAGTTGTTTGAGAAAAACAATGGTAACTTTTTAAAATGCATAAAAATGATTTCCAAATTCGACCCGATTATGTCAGAACATACAAAACGCTCTCAAATAAAAGATCACAAAAACTATCTCAGGAATAAAATATAAAATGAAGTAATCAACTTGATCAGTGAAAATATCAAATACAAAATTTTAGAACTAACGAAAAAGGCAAAATATTATTCCATATTGTTAGACTGAAGTCCTGACTCTAGTCACGAAAAACAAATTTCAGATTGTATAAGATTTGTTAATTTAAAGAGCACGGGAATTAGTATAGAAGAATATTTTTTATTATTTTGTCCTATAAATGATGTGTCGGGTGAAGGCTTGACAAAATTTCTTTTGTTGACGTTAGAGAAAGAAGGCTTAAATATCAACGATTTGCGGGGTCAGGGTTACGACAATGAGACAAATATGCGTGGTAGGCATAATGGTCTACAAAAAAAAATTGGATTTCAATCCGCGAGCTTTCTTTGCGTTCCTTGTTGCAATCATACCCTAAATTTAGTCGTCAATGATGCCTCAAAATCGAATACTTTAACCATCAATTTTTTTTCTTTAGTTCAAGAAATGTTTGTAGTTGTTTCAGCTTCTACTAAACGCTGGTCAATTTTGAAATCGAATTTATCTAATATAACAAATTTAACTTTAAAACCTTTATCGGATACTCGATGATCTAGTAGAATAGATGCAACAACTCCTTTAAGGTATCAACTTGGGTAAGTTTATGATGCTCTGTTTGAAATAAGCGACGAAAACTTCGAAAATAACGTAAAAAATTTGGCTGCATCGTTGGCCAAAAAATTGCAAAATTTTGAGTTCATTTGCATTCTTATGTTGTGGAATAATATTTTAAGTAAAGTTAACATTGTTAGTAACATTATTCAAAACCGAACTTTGATGTTGCTCAGTATTGTAATCATTTAAATAATTTTTTGAAAGTTTATCGCTCCGATAAAGGTTTTAATGATCTGTTGATTGATGCTATAGAAATAGCATTCAGCACATAGAACCTAAATTCAAAAAACAAAGAGGTCTAAGACCGCGAAAAATTAAAAAAAAAAACATTTTAATTATTAATATGACGATGAACCGATCCACGACGAAACTTTAAAGTTGATTGTTTTTCTAATGCTCTAGATGTAATCATAACATCAGTGGATGAGAAATTCCAATTACTTTCTTCTTACTCTAATAATTTCGCGTTTTTATGGAATATTGATAAATTTAAAAATTATTCTGAACGAACAATTAGAATATGTCAAAAATTTATTGTTAAAAAAAGCAATAATGGTGAACCACTCCGACCCAATGATTGCTGCAAACCTCCTACAATATCATCTCTATAAAGTGGGAAATTGGACAAGACTATAGAGAATAAAAATAAATAAATCAAAATCGACCCAAGTAACATTTACAAAACGTAGAGGCAACGCTACCTAGAGATGCATCTAGATGGAGGGCTAAATTGAAAAACGCATATCCACAACAAACGGTGTAGCTATTCAGATTATAGATTTAGTTTAAGTTTAAATCTAAGCAAATTAGTATTATATTGATATGTAATTTAGGCGACCCAACTTTCTGTTTAAATATTATTCAAATCAGGCGCAGGTTAAAAATGTTGTCTAATAGTTATGAGAAATTTGGGAATTATGGATTCCTTCTTCGATTCTCGAGGAAGTCAGTGCGGAAGAGAAAATTAAATATTTGAGACAATTAAAGCGTAATTCCACAGAAAGATTTCATCTCTCTTCCCGGTAAGCAATATTCTCGCATGTGCCACAATGAAAATCTTTATTTTAGGTCCTTACTCGAGATAATAGTGATAGGCAAATGTAATTGAAGCTAATTAAGTTGGAAGCAATAAGTTTGAATAATTATTTCAATAAAGAAGAAAAACCCTGTTCTAGTCCGGGTAAAAAGGGAGAGACTAAATGGCGCTCAGTTTCAATTAAAAAAAATTAATTAACTCTACACGTCACCTACGAGCTACCGCGCAGTGTAACGTAAATAGAAAAAAAGAAATACACGTTACAACGGAAACAACTTGGATATAAATACAGAGAATATTACTGGCTGTTAGGAAGACAACCTAAGCTCACACTAACTAAAAAACTCCTTAATTGTAAAATAGCCTTCGAGCCTATATGAACTTATGGAGTGCGCCTATGAGGAACAGCGACCAATTCACATCTGGAGATAGTAGAAAGATTTCAATCTAAGGTTCTACGCATTATCACAACCGCACCATGGTACATACGTAACATTGAAATTAGAAATAATTTGAAAATGTACACCATTGAAGAAAAGATCAGAAAATAGAGTGAACGTTATATAAGAAGACTTGACACACACCCAAATATCCTGGTAGTGAACCTACCCGACAGTAGTGAAAGTAAACAAAGATTAAAAAGATCACAACGTTAGAATTACCTTATAGATTCTGATGTAACATATATCACTAAAAATGTAATCTAAGAGTCAAGTACATATACACACAGCAAATAGTTCAAAGTGGGGATCGATGTCATGGGATATCAACCCAAAATAGACACACCACAAAAACATACTTCAAACCTGCTTGCTTGTAGTACTGTTCTTTTATTGTACTGGGCGAATTTAAACTAACGAATAAATTTTATTCTACGCAATCGCAAAAAAATCTATATACATATGTGCTAAATACCCATTTATTGCTTAAATGACGTACTAACAATGTATTCAATATATACATTTGTAAGTTTTCTAATCATTCTGCGTAGTGTTGTTATAGAAACTGATCATGTCAAAAAATCTAGAGATCATATTTCACAATTAAAATGACTTATCAAATACCAACAAAAATATTTAAACAATTATTATAAAACATTTTTTCTATAATGGATATACTTTTACAAAGACACAAGGCTCGATACATATACATAATCCCTGAAGGTTTAAGAGAATTATTGAGCGATATTTCGAGAGAAGTACTTGGTGTCATACTAAAATACATCGAGTTAATTATTTTTTCCCGGTAGGTGTTGAGGAATCAGCCAGAGGAGATATACAACTTTATAGCCGATTATTTAGACGCGTTAATGATTACCAGAGAAAATGCTAGAGGTAGTATTAACACTGAAAATGCCTGTAACTAAACGTTTTTAATAGTTGCCGCTAAGACTGTAGAAAATATCATCTCAATAGGAGAAACTATAGTTGCTTTACTGCAGGATGCTGGAATTACCAGGGAAGAGGCCAATAAGGTGTCTGAAATAACGCAAAAAGCGTTTCAACAATATGTGTCTGATAAAGAGGCTCACAAGTTTACTTTATCTCCAGGTAATGTCTGCTTTAGTAGCGTTTTATATTTGACGATAAGTTCTCTCATAATAGGTTTATTTTAAGGCAAACAAGACAGATACAGCAATGGTCTATTTTTGTCGCAAATTTCCCAGCTATGTGTTTCAAGATTAATTTCCAAATTTTTTCCAAATCATTCATATTACGAGATTTAACTATACCTTGCAAAAGAGATACGCCACTGTTTGCTTTGGCTCTACAAGTGTCCTCTCATTTTAGTGAAGTCCAACTTCGAAGTTCGATATAACTGTTTTACTTCAAATTGTATTTTGGATGCACTCTCTTGCGACTACGTCCAAGCTTACATAGCTCACAGTCGTCATTATGCAGTCCTTTGAACTATCTTCAAACCCTTCTTGGGTGGTGATGGTACATCTATTTATTGCCACAATGTTGTTGGTGTGACTCGGCAGTTAAACGATTACCATACAGGTTTTTGTTTCTAAATGTTTAACTTTGAGTTCAATTTGGAATACAGAGTCACTCTCAAATATTTTACGATATGAGTAAGTATGGTATGGTGTTTTGGTTTTTGTTGTCACTATACCAGTATTACTTTTTCAACTACCATTCTTTTATCTGAGTGGTATCCGTAGAGAAAGCATCTTTCATAATTAAACTCCTTGTAGATGAACAAACATTAGACTAGTTTTCTAATGCCATTTTTTTCAAATAGAGCCTTTTGAAGAAGGAGATATAGTAACGGACGTGTTAGAGCAATGTGAGTTAGCTCAAGAACAACAACAAGAAGCTGCAACTATAATTCAAAGAGCATTTCGTATATTTAAGCAGCGCCAGGATAGAGCTAAAGATCTACTTCATGGGATGGTGGATTGGAGAGTGGCGGCACGCAGTACTATGAGGTTATATCGAAAATTAGACGTCACTTATGAAGAAGCCAACAGGGCTGCCACCTTAATAAAAGTATGTTTATGCATTCATATCTATTAGCAGCTATCAAACTGCTCTCGCGCAGCTGATTTAGTTTTTTTTATTCTACAATTTACTAATAAGTAATATTGCAACACACTGTCGTTCTCCGTCATACAATTTGGTTTGACAGAATTGATACTGAACTGGATTACCTTATTATTAAATAGTATAAATAAAATAAAATAGCATAAAAAAGATTTTATGCTGAACATCACGATACATTAAAGTACAAAAAAAGCTCTATTAACAAAAACTGTGTGTTTTTCAAACCACAAGTCGATAAGCACAATAGCTTGACATTACGCATTGTGTACTTAATCTGCATAAAGTCAAAATGGGATGTCCTCCCAAATTATAAGTACATTTTTGATACGAACCTACCAGCACTAAAATATGCTCACGTTTTGCAAAATTCTACCTTTTTTTTACATTTTTTTCCTCCTCCATAGTTCTTCCATCCACTCCGTTTTCTTCTAAGATTTCCTCTACTTTCCCCCTGCGTTCATTCCTCATGTGTTTAAGGTCATCCGTCTCTTCTCCACATAGTCTACACATCCTTCCTTCCTCTTTTCTCCAGTATTTATTTCCTAACTCTTCGTTCTCACATCTGAACGTTGCTATCTTTTTTTTCTTCGTGCTTTTGTTCCCTTTCCCCTTTAGATATTCTGGAACCCCTTCTCCCTTAATATTCTTATAATTCACATTATATCTGACATCTTTTATTTTTGTCCATCTTTATTGCTTTTCTATGTCCCTATCTCTCCTTATTATTTCTTCACTTACCCCTACTACCTCATCCCTTGATATCTGTACTTCTTTCTCGTGTACCCGTTTCTTTTATAATATTCTTCTCTGCCATCCTGTCTGTACTTCACTCTTCCTCCCTTTATCTCTTTCCAACATTCTTGTACTATTTTGCATTCGGTTCTTTCCCTCACTTCCATCCTCGTATCTATACAGCCCTTTTTCTTGTCTCTGCTCTTATTTTTTTCTCTATCTATCCTTAATACCCATTTCCAGTATTTTTCTTGTATCCCTCCTAACTCTTTAGAATCTTCTACCACCCCAATATTTCCGACCCATATATCACCACACTTTTTATTACCTTCTCAAACAGCAGCCGTTTTTTTTCTATGTCAAACCCAAACAACCTTTGCCACACACTTGCCCTATTAATCTGTTTCCTTTCCTCACTCTTTCCTTTATGTGTTCCCGCTGAATTCCTTCATCTGCTGCACTTCATCTTCACTTCATTTCCACTCCTCTCTTTTTATTTTCCTCTTCCTTTTCTAAATACCATTATTTTTGTTTTCTCCGTATTTACTTCCATTTCTTTTTTTTTTCATGTATTTTTCCAGCGTCTTCAGGTTCTCCTTCATTTCAGTTTCCTTTTTAGCCACCAACACTATGTCATCCGCATACGCTAACGACCACACCTTCACTTTCCCTACTAATATCTCTCTTACCTGTTGTCCTATCATTGTTTCCTCCAAACCCCCCGTACATATTGCTAACAGGCTTGGACTCAGTGAACATGCCTGTCTCAACCCTCTCCTTGTAACGAATTTCTCACTCTACTCTCCATTCACTTTCACCCTGCTTCTCGTTTCTTCGTAAACTTCCTCCATTATTTCTATTAATCTTTCATTTATTTTTTTTTCTTCACGTGTTCCTACAATTTTTCCCTGTTCACTATGTCAAAAGCGGCTTATAAATCTACGAACATTGCCCCCATTCCCCCCTTTTTTTCTCTAACTCTCTATTCGCCAAGTGTTTCAATATACATATATATGCTGTCTATCACTCTTCTTTCCTTTTTGAATCGCGCTTGTCCGTTTGATACCAAACTCCTTTCCTCTATTTTCTTCTGTAGTCTTCCTTGTAGCACTGTCGCATATAGTTTGTACGCCGTGCTTAACCCTCTGTAATTCTTCATTTCCTTTCAGTCTACATTTTTGTGTATCGGGCATATTATTCCCTCTCTCCGGGAATCCTTCCCCTTCCACATTTATTTCAGTCATCCTTTTTGCTACGTTTTCTTCCCCGTATACCCACCCTTTGCCTTGTATCCCATCTTCTCGTGCCTCCTTCCCTTTTTTACCTTTTTTATTCCCTCTATTACTTCGTCTTCTTTATTCTATCTCCATCTCCTTCCTGTCTTACTACTGCTTCTTTTCTTTGCCTTTCTTCTCCTTTCTGATTTTGTTCTCCCCCCTCCCTCAACAGACTCTTAAAATATCTCTCCCATTCTTTTATTTATATTCTCTTTGTTGTCCTTTTTCTCTTCCTTTCCTTCTTTAGGTATTTCCATACATCTTCTGTTTTTATTCCCTTGATGTGAACCTCTCGTTTCTTTTTGTTTTCTTCCTTCTTTATCTCGCATGTTTTCTTGTAGATTTTTACTGCTTCTTTATATTATTATTTTTCTTTCTTCCCTTTTTTCAACTGTCTTAATACTATTCTTGCCTTTTTTTTTGCCTCCTTACATTCTCTATCCCATCATTTCTTCCATCCTGTTTTCTACCCCTTCGACTTTCTCCATCATCTCTCTCATTTCCTTCAGACTCTCTTGTAATCCCTTCCCGAGCCATACCCGATTCTCTCTTTGTATCTCTTTATACCATCTTCTGTCCACCTTTTTTTGTTATGTATTCCTCATCTTATTCTCTCTCTTCTCTTTCTCTTCCCTCCATTGTCAATTCCAGTGGTTGACGCTCTGATTCCACCCTTTCTTTCACCTTAAATGTCTTCACCTTGTCTACAGCCTTTTCATTTGTCATTACAAAATCTATTGATTCTCCACTTCCTCCTATGTACGTATACTTCCCCATTTCTCTTTCTTCTCTGTTTCCATTCAATATTTCCCACTCCCTTTCGTTGCACATTTCCAGCAGTTCTTATCCCTCTTTATTTATTACTCTGTGCTTTGTTTGTCTCTTCCCCGTCCCTTTCCTTTCTTGTACTTCTCCCTCTACCCCTATTCTCGCGTTAAAGTCCCCTCGTAATTCCACCTCCCTCTCTTCTATGTTTTTTCTTGCCTATTTCATTCCGCTGCTATAAACCGTAACTATTTTTATTTTTTCCCACTGTATGTTCCTTTCTACAATTCCTCTTCTATGTTGCACTTTCTCTTTTTCTTCCTGACTCAACCATTTTCTTCTTATTCCCGTTATTATACCCCCTTTGCTTTCCCTCCTTTCTCTCAAAATATGATCTTCCAACAATAATCGCACGGTGTTTTAGAACGAGTTTCTTTTTAAAAAATTACAAAAAATCAATATTTGTAGACACAATAGAGTAAATTAAGATGCTATTGACATTAAAATTAAATTCACATTAGGTTTAATGAAACTAATATTTGTTTCAGGCTGCATACAAGGGTTACTATACACGACGCATGATGAACAGACTATTGGGAAAAACTAAAGAAATCGTAGAATGTTGTGGAGAACATTTGGCGTATGAAAAGGAAGAGGCGTCTTTTTGGGATCAGTATGAAAAAGAAACCATAGAAGAGTAAGTATACTATCCCACACTTACATCTAAATTATTTTGAAAAAATAGAGAAAAGCAAGGTATCAAAGATGAAGAATTACACGTAGGATTTACTCAAATACAAGAAGAAGCTGAAGTTTTGCCCCCGTCTAAACCAATCACTCCGGTTTCTAGTGCAAGAAGCGTTGTATCGAATGCATTGGATCAAGGTACGTATTTCTTGCTACGATTTCCAACTTAGCATAATACATTTACAGAATCGATACAAACAGATATTATTAAAGCGCCAGTTGAAAACTTAGATACTGATGTCAGCGCTTTCACGGACACGGATGAAACTAACACTACAGATGCAGACAGTGAACCATAAACTAAAAATCTATATATTTTGTATTTTTGACAACTTATAGCGGGTTACACAAAAAATATATAATACTGAACAGAGAACTAAAAAGTTAATTTGCTAGTCTGTTAGAAGGCCTTTCACAAAAAGATTGCTTTGTATATCATCTTTGATAGATTGTAATTCGGCTAATAACTCTTCGTCAGATTTACTCAAATCAATTTTTTTGCACTTTTTCAATGAGTCTTGAATTAGTTGATCACCCTCCTTTAAAAAGAAAATAGTTACAACAACAATTTTTACTTGACTGACGTTCTTACCTCAACAATTTTCCGTTTTAAACTTATCTCATAATCCTTAATCAACTTCATTCCATTATAATCTTCTAATTCTTCGAGATGTTTTTGCGCATCCTGTCAACAAAATATAAACTGAAATATACTAGGCTGCTTCTAAGTAAATAGTATTAAATAATTGATTTGAAAAACAAAGTGGGTATGTACTACACCCGAGAAAATAAAAATCAGACATTTACCTACGTAAACAAGATTCAACCCATTAAGTTATAATATAGGAAGGTCGCGTTTCGTATTCTAAAACCATATTATATATTGATAATAGAGTAATGTCATTCGAATGTTAAGTATTTTGTAGTCGTGTTTTTCTAGGTTTATAGTGATTTTTTGTGTTTGCTTATATGTTTTTTTAGTTTTTAATTAAAGGCATTTAAGACATAATGATTGAGTGTAGTTGTAGTAGTAGAAAAGGTGTAAATAAGGTATTATTGGAAATTTATTTCACGGGTACACAATATAAGCAGACCAGTATTCAAAAAATTTATACATTGATACCCTGATTAACTTTTTCTTAATTTGTTTATTAAGAATCTATTTTAATTAAATTTAAATGATAAATTACTGTTTTTTAATTTACTACATTTTATTTGTTGCATATTCTTGATTCTATATGTTTTTAGGTATAATAGAACTGAAAATTACTAAGTTTGATAACCGAGAGAACTGTATTTAGTATATAACAAGTGTTAAGAAAGTAAAAAAATTAGGGCGTGTACTAGTGTACACATGTAAGAAGTGAAACTTCTTTATGGCCTTATTTTTCGCAAAATGATCTACATGCAACTTTTCAGAAATTGGTTAAATAAAGTTAAATTAGATAAAGTTTAAACAAAAGGATTTTATTATCATAGACATGAATACAAAAAATTAGATAAAGTTTAAACAAAAGGATTTTATTATCATAGACATGAATACAAAAAAATGAGGGCGTGTACTAGTGTACACATGTAAGAAGTGAAACTTCTTTATGGCCTTATTTTTCGCAAAATGATCTACATGCAACTTTTCAGAAATTGGTTAAATAAAGTTAAATTAGATAAAGTTTAAACAAAAGGATTTTATTATCATAGACATGAATACAAAAAAATGAGGGCGTGTACTAGTGTACACATGTAAGAAGTGAAACTTCTTTATGGCCTTATTTTTCGCAAAATGATCTACATGCAACTTTTCAGAAATTGGTTAAATAAAGTTAAATTAGATAAAGTTTAAACAAAAGGATTTTATTATCATAGACATGAATACAAAAAATTAGATAAAGTTTAAACAAAAGGATTTTATTATCATAGACATGAATACAAAAAAATGAGGGCGTGTACTAGTGTACACATGTAAGAAGTGAAACTTCTTTATGGCCTTATTTTTCGCAAAATGATCTACATGCAACTTTTCAGAAATTGGTTAAATAAAGTTAAATTAGATAAATTTTAAACAAAAGGATTTTATTATCATAGACATGAATACAAATTTTTGTAAATCAATTAACTAATTTTTGTAGATTCAATTTCATATTTCAGTTACCATAAGCCATTAATTACAAAAATATATAATAACGATGACAATGATAGTAATAATTCTATTACAATTAATGAAATGCTGTAATAATCTTAGTAGCAAAAGTTAAAGTGAAATAATTGTATTATTTGTATTCATGTCTATGATAATAAAATCCTTTTGTTTAAACTTTATCTAATTTAACTTTATTTAACCAATTTCTGAAAAGTTGCATGTATATCAATTAATTGATGTTCATTAAATTAGCAGTCTTATTAATTAATAAATACTATTTTAATGAAATCATATACATTGACCGATAGTTACAATAAGAAACTGAGGTTAACCTTAAATATTTTAAATTTAAAATTAGATAAATTTTAAACAAAAGGATTTTATTATAATAGACATGAATACAAATAATACAATTATTTCACTTTAACTTTTTGCTACTAAGATTATTACAGCATTTCATTAATTGAAATAGAATTATTACTATCATTGTCATCGTTCAAACAGAAACTGCGGTTAACCTTAAATATTTTAAATTTAAAATGTCATCGTTCAATTAGAAACTGAAGTTAACCTTAAATATATTAAATTTAAAATGTCATCGTTCAATCAGAAACTGAGGTTAACCTTAAATATTTTAAATTTAAATTAATAACATATTTCAGAATTTATACTCTATGTCAATTAATTCCACCCAAGTATTAGAAAAATAGATATAATTACTTACTTTTGTTAAAAATCCACTGGAATTAGAATTAAAATAAAGCCTTTGATTTTGTTGATCACTTTAGTATTGATATATTATTTATCACGTCGCTATTGCGTTTCAGAAAAAATGTGACGCGTAACCGAAAAAAAAGATGGCGCGTAACGGAAAAATGTGACGGTAAATTTTTTTCCAACGCCGATAAAGAAGTTTCACTTCAAAAATAGTTTACAACGAATTTCATAAAAATTGTTACTAAATTAACTACAATCGAAAAAAATTCTACATTGCTTTGATATTGCTTAATTGCGTAGATCCATAAATAACAAGTTAAATAGTTTTATTAGGAAATTATACATAGTATTTGAACTTGCCGTGCCGATCCTGTACTAGAGTGTTAACTGATAATTGCGACAAACAACTTGATAACAAGCAAAATTTAAATTCTAATATACTCTTAAACAGCGATTCATAGGTAAACAACGTGCAGAGACGGGTTTAAGAAAAGTTTAAATAAATTTAAATAAATAAAATAAATCCCGTATAAAGAATGATACCACATATAGAAATAACAGTAAATAAAAATTTAATAACATAACGCAACGCGGATAAGAAGCAGAGATCAACAAAAAACTATATCAATTAAATGATCTAGACAAAAAAACGGAAGACTGACCGAAAAATTAGATAAAATTAACAACGAAGTGAAACATTTAAAGATAAAAAATGTAGAAACACAGATGGAAAATGAGAAACTTGAGATAATATTAATGAAGTCACAAAACACGCGAATTGAAATACTGGAAAAAGAGACAAGAAAGAAGAAAATCATAATACAAGGAGTGAAAAATAAATACAACGAATCAGAACTAGAATTAAAAGAAAAAGTGAGGGTAACCCTCAGAGACGTGGAAGTTAAAATCGAAATAGATAAAGAAATACAAGAAATTAAAAAGTTACTAAAGAGAAAAAAGAACAAAAAGAAAAAAATAAGAAAGATAGAAGACATAAATATGAAAATAGGAACATAGAATATAACATCACTAAGAAATAAAGAATATGAATTAGCACACGAAATAGAATTCAAAATTTAGCTGATAAAAAAAGCGAGATAAAGAAAGGAAGAAATGGAAAACTTAAAATAGGAAGAACAGTGTATTTTACTCTGGAGTGGTGATGGGACAAAGAGCAGAAGGAGGAGTAGGAATAGTGGTAACGGAGGCGGTAGAGACAAGAATAACCGAATTTAAGCCGTTATCGTCAAGAACAATGTGCATAAAGCTAGAAACGGAAGAAACTTGGTACATAATACAACTGTACGCATAACTGGAAGGAGCAAAGAAAGAAAAAATGGAGGATTTCTATATAAAGCTGCAAAGTACACTAAATGAAACTAAGGAAAGAAGCGAGAAGGTCATACTGATGGGAGATTGGAATGCGAGAATAACAAATGAAGAAGATATAGGAGTGCGGTGCGGGTATATTGGAAGAAAGAACAAACAATGAAAATAAAGAAAAGATGATCAGATTCTGCCAAATATACGATTTAATGATAGGAAAATTTCTTCTTACAATAACCATTATCAGAAAGATACACATTTATAGCGGAACGAAGAGAAGGATAAAGCATAAGAGACTACATAGACACAAGAGAAATGAAACAATAAAGAAAATTGTAGCAAAGAATAGAACGGAAATAGGGACACACCATCGGCTAGTGACATCCGAACTGAAATAGAGGAAGATAGATTAAAATAATTATACTAGCTATAAAAAGACTAAAGTATGCAGATCTGAAGAAAAGGTACCAAGAAAAAACAGATAGTGAATTTGAAAGAAGATTTGATCTAGATGGAATCTAGAAGACCGATAGAATAAATTTAAGGATGTAATACTACGAGTAGCAGAAGACATATGCGGAAGATCAAAAGTCAACAAACATAGCAAAAGAACAGGTTGGTGGAATGCAGAAATACAAGAACCAATTCAAAGAAAGAAAAAAGCATGGAAACTATAACAATACAAAGTTGGAACAAGACAGGATAGAATACTATAGATATTGAAAGAAGTTCAAAAAATTGATAAAAGAGGAAAAAAAAAGAAGTGCTGGAAAAACTTTGAAGATGAAATAGAGCAAAGTTACAAAGCAGATAATAGAAGATTCTGGAGTAAAATGAGAACCTTTAAGAGGCGGGAAAAGAAAAGAGATAAAGGGACAAGAATAAGGACAAACTTAGAAGAAATAACAGAAACTTGAAGGAAACAATATAAAGATAAATACGATAAAGAGAAAGAGGAACGAGGAATATAGATGTGGGGGATAGACAAGCAATGTGAAATGAAAGACAATAATATCCAGACAAAAGGAATAAGCATAAATGAAATGAAAGAGGGACTAAGGAAAATCCGATTAGGAAAAGCGGGCGGTGCAAGTAATATAGATCCAGAGATGGTAAAATAGTTAGACAAAACAGGAAGAAAATGTTTGCTGGAAGTAATGAGGACAAACGTAATACCGAAAGAGTGGGAAGAGAATTTGATAACCAATTCACAAAAAAGAGGATAAATTTGAGTGCGATAATTATAGAGATATATGCTTGTCATCAGTGGCATTAAAACTATACACAAGAATAGTAGAAGGCAGATTATGAAAAAAGAGAAAAGAAAAATTGGAGGAAGAGCAATAAGCAGTTAGAAGAGAAATTATGCTCATTGATCTTAAAGCAGCTTTTGACTCAATTGACCGAAATAACTTATGAGAAGTCATAGAAGAACAAGAAGTAACTAAAAGTACATACAACAAAGTAAAAGTACAATGGGGGGAAAAGATCAAAAGAGTTTGATATGAATATGAGAATTAAACAAGGAGATGGTCTTAGCCTGACGCTATTCATAATTATAATAGACAAAATAATTAGAAATACTAAGAAAAGGTCAAAAAACCTCCAGGTAACGATAGAATACACAAATATGGTAGCATATAGCAAAATACGCCAATGACATAATATTAGTGGCGGATACACAGAATAAATTACAGTCGCTACTAAACATTTAAAATATACTACAGCCTAAACAACACAATATTCGGCAAGGGAGAAATAAAACAAAAGACAAAGCTTCAAGTATACAACTTAACTTGAAAGCATGATAAATGCAGCTCTAATGAAACAATTAAGAAGAATTGCGGGAAAGACAAAAATGAACCATATAAGAAGTGATCGTATTAGAGAAGAATTAAAGTAAGAACCAATATAAACAAAAATCAAAAAGTGAAAACTGAATTGATATGGACACATAATTAGAATGAAGCAGACGCTGGTAAGAAAAGTCATGGAGGCGAAAAGACATGAGAAAAGAAGAAAGGGAAAGCCGAGGAAATCATGGATGGAACAGATAGAAGAGATAAGGAGAGAGAAGTAGGACACTACAGCAAATGAAGATGGCCGCAGACCAGAAGAAGTAGAAGAAATAAATAAATGAAGATTAAGGAATACCACCTCCGACGCTCCGAAGAGGCAAAAGAGATAACAAGAAAAAGAACTTTATAATTATGATTTTATGTGTGTAACATTGTAATTATGGCAGTTATACTTTTTTTCTAACCATAAATTCAAGTACTTTGATACATTATTTTAACTTTGTATATTAACGTACAACTTGTTGAAATTTACAATGGCTGCATTCAGGTAGACTCAGCGGCTGAGAAAAAGCGTAAGCGGCTTTTTCTCAGCCGCCGACTGCCTGAACTACACGACGCTGTCAAAACAATCTGGGCACAGTATAAACACGTATCAAATAACATTTGGGTATTTAAATACCTATAGTGTTTATGCTTTTATTGATGCTGTCGGTTTTTTTGAAGTTTTTGATTAACTTCATAAGGATTACGATTTAAAAGTATTTTCAGGCATTAAATCCAATTATTTGAAATTGTTATTTATGATATCTTTTAAAAATAATCTTTTTTACGATACTACAAAGGACTAATTGTAGGATCCGGATTATTTTTATATATAGTACTTCATACTTTGCTAATAATGCGTAGACATAATTTTCTTTGAAAAGGTAGGTAGGACGTCAGAATGTAAGAAGCACTTGTACACAATAGCGACAAAATAATAATACGCTAGTGAGTAGTGGCAGTGATGAATGAACCGTAATGTAAACTGCGCTGGCGCTGTAGAAGCGCTGAGTAAAATGGCGACCGCTGAGTAGAAAAAAGCGGAAAAAAACTTTGCTGACTAAAATGGCGACCGCTGAGTAACATGCTGAAGTAAGCACTGCATTCAGGTAACGAATTACTGAGCTGCTGCTCAGCCGCTTACAGCTGCTGAGTCTACCTGAATGCACCCAATGTACTGAAACGTTCTCGAAGTCAACTTCGAGACAATAACCGACAGATGTGGAAAATTCTCGATACAGATAACAGAAATATAAAAAGTATTTCCAGGGGAACCGAAGTTAGTTTTCCGGATTAAATCTAGAAGCTTCTGCTGGCTTAAAATAAAAAAAGTGATTAACGTGTGTGCTAAGCTAAATAAATAAGTGCCGGTGCTAGTGAAACATAAGTGCGGACTTAGTGATAAAAACACATAAACTAATGTGTTTTTCTTAATCATCGTTAGATTTAATTAATTACGTGTAGTTCTTCGCGTAAATACTTAGATTATAAATAAATTAGTTTTAAAAATTCGTTGTACGATTAATGTTAAAATTTCAATTAAGTATTCCGAGTCTGTCAAAGCGCCCGGTGCTTCCACTTTGTACATAGAAAATAGATGCTTTATGTTATCTCCTTTTATAATAACTCAATGGTTCAACCTTATACATTACGCCGTTCAGGTGAACTTATTTAGCTGTAAAAATTATTTAATTATTGTATGTTTAAGTTTTTTTTAATTTGCAAGTGATTGAAGACACTTGCGTAAATAATCAAAGCGGGATTTGTTTTTTATACCGTTTTCTCTTTTGTTTACAATAACAATACCATTAAATTAATAGTTAACTGCAAATTATTCTGAATGATTTTTTTTCCTATTTTAAGTTTATTCTTATTATCGTCTAATGACATCCAAATAATAAGATTTATTTTCAATTACATTAACATTATTCAAACGTTTATAAAACAAGTTACTTTTTATAGTAGACACCAATTTAATCACAAACATAAATTTACTGTAATTACAAAAATTATTGTTATACTAATATAAAAACTTTTTTATTTCTTCGATTTTCTTAATTGTTTAGTTAAAATTATTGATTTGCTTAACTGCTTTTTATTAAACTTCAAATGCAGTGTCCCGATTTTTATTTTCTTGAGTGTATGTAAAATCAAGAAATACGACATATTTAAAACAAAAAAATAACTCACCTCAATAACTGTGCTTGGAAATTCTACAAGTTGTGCGCAATGTATTCCATAACTTCTATCGCACGGCCCCTGTCTTATTTGATACAACGGAGTAATAGTTTTTTCTGTAGTAACGGCTGTGACGTGTAAATTATGAACTGTCTGGTACATTTCGGATAACCCTGTTATTTCGTGAAAATGTGTAGTAAATAAAGAAAAACATTTAATTGTTGTTGCAAGATATCTACAACACCCATTGTAAGTTACTTTAAAAAATAGTTGTGACCCTTACTCAGCAATTGCCCACGCTATACCGCAACCATCGTATGTTGATGTTCCTCTTCCTAGTTCGTCGATTATTACTAAAGAATTATGAGTGGCACTCTAAAATAACCATACAAACTGTTAAATAAAATTAAAAATAATCCATTGCTTTCGACATAACATATCCGTATCACAGTGGTAGGTAACATCAGTAGCTTTCTACTTATACGCCTGTGATTTGATTATTAATTACACAAACCGCATGAAATGTTTTATTGAAAATAAAGCAAGCTGCAAATTTTATTTAATGATTTAATGACAAAACAAAAAATAAACTAACCTGATATTGACAAGGTAAATAGTATATGTATTGTAATAATAAAAATATCAGCGGCCGGCGACGTGGGTATTGGATCTACATATTAAAATCACAGCAAATACTTGAACGGAAAAGGGAACGAACTAACCTTGTAATAATAATAATATCAGCGGCCGGCGACGTGGGTATTGGATCTTGTATCCACTTGTCCGACGGGGGTCTCCAATAAAATGCTTGGGAATGGAGCTTCATCCATAGCACCATCCAAAGTGGAAAAATGACCAAACAAGACCACCACAGGCTACTGGCTACTATATTTAATAAACCATTCTTCTCCCAAAAAATTGACAACGGTGCCACCGGTTAATGTTAACAAAGCGACTCTTTACGTCGCAAGTCGGCTCGTATATTCAACCAACAATTATCAAAGTAGTCGTTCGTTTTTCGGGTTCGGGCGAGTATTGGGAAAACAACAAAAGGAAAGGGTATTTTGTCGGGATAGCTGTAAATTTAAATATAAATCCAAAACAATTATATTATATAACTGTTCAGTCCCGCGCCGTACATAAAGGCAAAGTCGTGTGGCGTCAAAAAACTCAAAATTAAAAAAAGGATAAAGCAACAAACAACATTGTCAAAACAAAATTTATAATGATAAAAAAACCAGTAAGGAATTGCTAGCTGTTACATTGTTTTTTATTTGTTTATATTTTATTTTTTCTCTTTGAGACGAGGAAACCGAATTACTTCTCGAAAATAATATATTTTCCAAATGAGAGTTTGCAATAATAGCATTTATTGGATCGAATACGTAACATGAATTGTGTGAACTCAAACAAATCTGATTTTATTTATGTTTGAGCTTGAAATTTGGCTTGCAACGAGCGAACAAGCGTTTTTTTCCTGCCTGAGCTTGCAATGTACGAAACTTTATATCATTAAGCGCTGCGTCGGTCGCGATTTTATTTGTTGCCTGATGCCCGATCGATAATTAACTTAGCGAAGTGAAAAAGTGCATGGGTTAAAGATATCTTTTAAAACTTTAGTTTTTGGTAGTTTTACTGACTTCATAGTGATGTGTTTTGTGTTGTGAATTAAGGTGAGTTCATCTAAAATTTATTTTTTATTTTAGATTTATTAAGACATTAAAAGCCAAAAACTTGCATCTCAAAAATCATTTTATATTTCCTTATATAAACATTGATTTATAAGCACTAATATTACTGTTTATAAAAATTTATAAATTTTGAAATAACTTGAAATAAATAACGTTGAGAAAATACTTTCGAGTTTAAGACGTCGAAACATTTCCATTTATATATAATAATTTGTCAATTTGTTCACTTACGTATTAATTTCTTTACAGTATACAGGATGTTAGAAAAAAAGAAGAAATTGTCTGGATACCAAAATTAGCTGAATAAAAGAAAAAGAGAGGTAGAACTGGAAAACCATGTCAAAATTACGCTTTTTTTCAAAACCCTAGTCTACTTTGCCAAATATTAATAACAACAATAATACAGCTGAATCCCAATATTCTGAACCTGTCCTTGAAAAAAGTATCAGCAGCAGACACGAAACTGATCTTCTAGAAAACGATCCATCAACATCTTCAAGTTCCGCTGATAATGAGAAATCAACACCTTCAAAAATCACCAGAACGGAAAATATGAGTCAACTTTCGAATAATGCTGCAGTATGGCCAAAGAAATTACGTCCTAATAATATTCAAGAATTAAGTAAAACGTGGCCCTGCTCATTATCAAAACAAAAAGGATATTTATCCGAGAGATAGTTCGGAGTCGGGGCGTAAGTTTTCCAATAGTCACTTCTTTAGAATTTTACCTAACAAAGAAAAAAATGAGCGTTTTTGTTTGTATTCCGAAACAAAAAATTCACTTTACTGCTTCTGTTGCAAAATTTTTAATGACGCGATTTGAAATCTGTTCGCCTTAGTGATGAATCTGGTTACAATAATTGGCAGCATTTAAGTGAACAGTTAAACATTCATGAAAAGAGCAAGTTACATATCGAAAATGTTCTAAAATTGCTAGATCTTTCTAACCGTTTTAATAAAAATGAAATAATTGATTCTGAAATACAAAATGTAATAAAATGAGAAACTAAATACTGGCAAGCTATTATAGAAAGAATTTTCTACGTGATTCAGTTTTTAGGTCAGCAAAACTTAGCTTTTCGTGGAAGTGGTAACAAGGTGTTTGAGAAAAACAATTGTAACTTTTTAAAATGCATAGAAATGATTTCCAAATTCGATCCGATTATGTCAGAACATACAAAACGCTCTCAAATAAAAGATCACAAAAACTATTTCGGGGATGAAATACAAAATGAAGTAATTAACTTGATCGGTGAAAATATCAAATCCAAAATTTTAGAACTAACTAAAAAGGCAAAATATTCCATATTATTAGACTGCACTCCTGACTCTAGTCACTAAGAACAAATTTCAGTTTGTATAAGATTTGTTAATTTAAAGAGCATGTGAATTAGTATAGAAGAACATTTTTGATTATTTTTTCCTATAGATGATGTATCGGGTGAAGACTTGACAAAATTTCTTTTGTCGGAGTTAGAGAAAGAAGGCTTAAATATCAACGATTTGCGGGGTCAGGGTTACGACAATGGGGCAAATATGCGTGGTAGGCATTGGTCTACAAAAAAAATTTGGATTTCAATCCACGAGCTTTCTTTGTTCCTTGTTGCAATCATACCCTAAATTTAGTCGTCAATGATGCCGCAAAATCGAATACTTTGAGCATCAATTTTTTTTCTTTAGTTCAAGAAATGTTTGTATTTTTTTCAACTTCTACTAAACGCTGGCCAATTCTGAAATCTAATTTATCTAATGTAACAAATTTAACTTTAAAACCTTTATCGGATACTCGATGGTGTAGTACAATAGATGCAATAACTCCTTTAAGATATCAACTTGGGAAGGTTTATGTTTGAAATAAACAAAGGAAACTGAAAATAACGTAAAAAATTTGGCTGCACTGTTGTCCAAAAAAATGCAAAATTTTGAGTTCATTTGGATTCTTATATTGTGGTATAATATTTTAAGTAAAGTTAACATTGTTAGTAAAATTATTCAAAAACCTAACTTTGATGTTGCTCAGTGTTGTAATCATTTAAATAATTTTTTGAAAGCTTATCGCTCCGATAAAGGTTTTAATGATCTATTGATTGATGCTAAGGAAATCGCATCCATCTTAGACATAGAAACTAAATTCAAAAAACAAAGAAGTCTAAGACTGCGAAAGATAAAAAAAAACATTTTGATTATGAATGTGACGATGAACCGATCCACGACGAAACTTTGAAGTTCAAAGTTGATTGTATTTTAATACTCGAAATGTAATCATAAGATCAAAGGATGAGAGATTCCAATTACTTTCTTCTTACTCTAATAATTTCGCGTTTTTATGGAATATTGATAAATTTAAAAATCATTCTGAAAACGAACAATTAGAATTATGTCAAAAAGTTGAAAATTTATTAAACGACAAAACTCGCAATGAACGAGATGACATAACTGCCGTGGAACTTGTTAAAGAATTGCAATATTTACAAAATTTTAATGAAAAAGTTATTACGTCTCTAGAAGAAACTTTAAATTATATAACAACTAACAACTTAGTGACTTCTTTTCCTAATACTAGCATAATACTTCGTATTTTATAAAATCTTAAGCTTTCGCGGTTGTTATGTTTATGATTATAAGCGACTTTCGGCTTAGACCGCGTCGTAGTAAAACACCCAAACTTAGGCTTGGTCATAGTCTCTTCTTGAGAGCCAAAACAAGAAGTAGAACTTGGCCTTTGCCGTATTGTCGTTCGTGAACTCAAACAAACTGACGTTTCGCAAGACATTGCAGCTTGCATCTTCAGAGTGGTAAATGTCACTGAAAGAAAAAGTGGAAATGACGATATTTATACCAATAGCGATTAGCGTGATTAACGAACCTTATCGTTCCGTTACCGCTTGACTGACTTCGTTATTACTCGGAGTAAGTGTTTGTGTCCTTTCCAAGAAGGTCGATCTTTGTCTTAGAGGATATAATACTGGTAGCCAAGATTTGCTGAGTCTTAAACCGTCTTCTCGGTTCATATTACAAGAATGTATTTCTATTTCCACAGCTTCGCGGATTAGTCTGGGAAAGTAGAAAAAAGTTCTAGCCAACACTTTAGTTTGGTCAAAGTTCAGCGTGTGTCCTTGGTTCCACACGTGTTCTGCCACTGCTGATTTAGTAACTCTGCGGTGTTTGCAGTCAGCCATATGTTCTTTTACTCTAACTTCAATAGAACGTCCCGTCTGTCCTATATAACTTGATCCACAGGAACAAGGAATTTTGTAAACTCCGGCATGTTTTAGAGCCCCTTGTTTGTCTTTAGCAGATGTAAACCAGGTGTTCAGGGTATCCTTAGTCGTAAAGACAGTTTTAATATTATGTTTCTTTAGCACCCTGCTTATTTTGTCTGTTGAACCCATACAGTAAGGTAAATAAGCGGTGCTAGTAGGAGGTGATAAGTCTTCTTTGACTTTTGGATTTAATGCTCTTTTCCATGCGTTTTGGATCTCTTTGAACCCGTATCCATTTTGTTGTAGGGACTCCAACAATTTTTCCCTTTCCTTTTGTAGATTTTCGTTATCTGACACACGTATAGCTCTTTTGGCTAAAGTATGCAAAACAGTATTCTTCTGTACTGGATGGTGGTGAGATTCGGCGTTTAAGTATCTATTAGTGTGCGTTTTCTTTCTATAAACAGAATGCCCCAATTTTCCGTTATTTTTCTTTATCACTAGTACATCAAGAAAGGCTAGACTGCTGTTATGTTCTAACTCCATGGTAAACTTAATGCTGTTATGTGCAGAGTTTAGATGTTGAAAGAACTGGTTTAGTTTATCTTTGCCATGAGGCCATACAACAAACGTATCATCAACATATCTGAACCAAGTTTTTGGTTTTAACTCAACATTTTTCATAATTTCAGTTTCAAAATATTCCATGTAAATATTGGCTATAACTGGAGAGAGCGGTGAACCCATGGCCGCTCCTTCTACTTGTTTAAACAAGTTGTCGTTATAACTGAAATAAGTGTTTTTGAGGCAGAGTTCGATGAGCAGAACTTCTTCTTCAGTAATTCTCTCCTTGAGCAAAAACAACACTTCGTCGACCGGGACTTTAGTAAAAAGAGATACCACGTCAAAGCTGACTAAAATATCTTCTTTTGTTATACGCAAGTTCTTAATTTTCTCTACAAAGTCTGTAGAATCTTTGATGTGAGTTTCTGTATTTCCTGTCAACAGCAAGAGTTTTGCAGCTAGATAACGTGCTAACGATTGGGTTGGTGAACTGATGGTGCTCACTATCGGTCGAAGGGGGGCTCCTTCTTTGTGTATTTTGGGAAGACCGTAGATTCGTGGCATAACCGGATTTTTGACAATCAAAGTCTGTTTCATGTTGATATCGATAGTAGTGGAGTTTTTGATAGCGGAGTTTACCTTAGTGCACAAGGAGTTTAAAGGGTTTCTCTGTAGACGTATGTAGCAATCTTCTGAGAGTAAGTTCGTCATTTTGTCGTTGTAATCTTGTATGTTCATAACGACTGTAGCGTTTCCTTTATCTGCTCTCAATACTAGAATGTCCTTATTCTCACGTAACCGCTTAGCTGCAACTCTCTCATGTCTGTTAATATTAGAGCGTGGCGGTTTTACTTTTCTTACGATATTGCAAACATCTTGTCGAATAGTTTCAGAGATCCCTACAACAAAATGGATACGGGTTCAAAGAGATCCAAAACGCATGGAAAAGAGCATTAAATCCAAAAGTCAAAGAAGACTTATCACCTCCTACTAGCACCGCTTATTTACCTTACTGTATGGGTTCAACAGACAAAATAAGCAGGGTGCTAAAGAAACATAATATTAAAACTGTCTTTACGACTAAGAATACCCTGAACACCTGGTTTACATCTGCTAAAGACAAACAAGGGACTCTAAACCATGCCGGAGTTTACAAAATTCCTTGTTCCTGTGGATCAAGTTATATAGGACAGACGGGACGTTCTATTGAAGTTAGAGTAAAAGAACATATGGCTGACTGCAAACACCGCAGAGTTACTAAATCAGCAGTGGCAGAACACGTGTGGAACCAAGGACACACGCTGAACTTTGACCAAACTAAAGTGTTGGCTAGAACTCCTTTCTACTTTCCCAGACTAATCCGCGAAGCTGTGGAAATAGAAAAACATCCTTGTAATATGAACCGAGAAGACGGTTTAAGACTCAGCAAATCTTGGCTACCAGTATTATATCCTCTAAGACAAAGATCGACCTTCTTGGAAAGGACACAAACACTTACTCCGAGTAATAACGAAGTCAGTCAAGCGGTAACGGAACGATAAGGTTCGTTAATCACGCTAATCGCTATTGGTATAAATATCGTCATTTCCACTTTTTCTTTCAGTGACATTTACCAATCTGAAGATGCAAGATGCAATGTCTTGCGAAACGTCAGTTTGTTTGGGTTCACGAACGACAATACGGCAAAGGCCAAGTTCTACTTCTTGTTTTGGCTCTCAAGAAGAGACTATGACCAAGCCTAAGTCTGGGTGTTTTACTACGACGCGGTCTAAGCCGAAAGTCGCTTATGATTTTAAACTTCGTATTTTATTAACAATACTGGTTTCTGTTGCTATCGCAGAACGATCTTTTACAAAACTCAAAATAATAAAAAAATATTTAAGTTCGACCATGGGGCAAAACCGACTAAGTAATCTTGCTATCATTTCAATAGAACGGAGCAGCTAAAAGAATTAGACACCGAAGATTTAATTGAACAATTTGTAAAAATTACAGCACGGAAAGCTCAATTCACTAAGCTAAAATATTAATAACAATACCTAATAGCTGGATATTAACCTTTAAAAGGTGACATGTTGCATTATTAACTTAATGTATTTTTTTGTTTTTATTTGTCGATCAGTTTCGTCCTGTGATATATAAACGAGTATTTTTAATGTTTTAAATATTTTTTTTTGTATCATATATTACATTTGAAACTAAAATACAAAAATTTTGAGTTGTAATACTGTAAGAATATTTTTCTGTTTTCTTTAAGGTTATAATTATGTTATGTACCTCAATGAAAAAATACTTGTATGGCTTATGGCTTGTACTTGTAAAATATAAAAATAAACTTATGAAAATACTTTTTAAAATTATTTTTCAATAGTGGATAATAATATCTAACTTAACCCGTATCTGTACTTACAATAATGAACGTAATACAAATTTGGGGCGTTATTTTAAATTTGCAAAAGGGCGCCAAAAGTGCTAAGCGCGGGCCTGTAACTGTTATCCGCCGACAAAATAAATAGCTTTAGAGTAAAAAGAAACTGTAGGAAATGAAAAAACCTCTTACCTTTATAATACTAGAAGTTTCGACCATTTCTAGCATAAACGTCGATAATCCCTTCAATTGTGAATCAGTAGCACCAACGCGTGCAAGAATACAATCGACAATTGAAATCTCAGCGTCAGTACAAGGTACAAAGCAACCTATGTGCGCTAGTAATACGCTTACTCCAATGCTTCTAATGTATGTACTTTTACCGCCCATATTTGGACCAGTAATAATATACAACACTCGTTCGTCACTTTTAAAATCGACGCTATTTGGAATAAATGTTACACCATCCTGTAATTCTAAACAAGGATGTCGTACTTTCGTGAGTTTGAGTATTCCAGAACCTTCTTTAAAAAGCTTTGGTTTTACAAATGGTATTGGAGTGTTCGCAGACACGTTTGCGAAAGACACCAAAACGTCAACTTTTGCGATGTATATATTCAAGCTTCTAAGTGTGTCCGCATATCCAGCTAAAAACAAAGTACATTAAGAAACAACAACACGGAACGAATATTCATTACAGTTTAAAGTTATATTGTAACACACCAATCGGTAATGCTTTGACTATAATTCTTTCATAAATGAATTGTTTAAAAAATTTTTAAAATTATGTCATAGGTAACTTGTAGTTATACCAAATACTATAAAGTTAATCGTACATTATCCAGAACCGAACGAACTCTATGCGCCGAAAGAAGCTATTGTCCCATTAATTTAAATAAAAAACGACTATGGTGAGTACACCCGGGTATGGACGTGGTGGCAACGCTGAAGACAGAGACAAAGATAACAAAAAATGCTTGCACTATTTGTGGACAAACGGACAAAAAAAAAAGAATTCAGAAGACAGGAGGCAAATTTTTTAAATATATTGGCAACTAGGAGACGTAAATAAACAACGCGATTTTATTGCCAAACATGTAAGTATGATAGAAAAAAGTAAGAACACGATTAAATTAGATATATTAGTACTACGGACTGAATGTAGCGTGTACACTTATATTAGCAAGTATGGCGACGTCAAAGGATGAGCGATGAAATTTTATTGAAACTGACCACGTGACTACAGACAACAAACGCAGAATTATTATAAAAACGTCATCACTAGTTCTCACTCTAAATTGGACCCTCGTATAACATGGTATTTTAGAAAACCACTTACATTAATTCATATATTACTATCACTCGAAAAATAATGTCCGCGGATTCTAAACCTAAACCGGTATAAGTTTATATTAAAAGCACGTGCACTTACACGTCGTTACATTTATCTTAGCACACGCGTTCAACGCTTAATTTTTTTAAACCGACAAAGCCTTCTTGCAATTCAATTGAAAAAACTGACCTCTGCTTCCATTGAGCAGTTTTTATATGTTTCTGTTATATGTGTCTAGAATGTTCAACATCCTTCGGTTATTGTCTCGAAGTTGACAATAGCTTCGAGTTTCACTGTCCCCTTCTTAAGACAGTTCTGTCCCAGAACAAGAATCTGTATGCGACACCGGTAAAGATTCCATAATGCTAGCCACAGCTTTTCGTGTAACGGCTTTGTACGTTTGTACTTCTTGGTGACCAGATAGGAAATAAAGTGTTTTAATATAGTTTAATATAGTTTTAAAACCTTTCCGACCGCCGGTTGCTGTCTTGGTAGTTCATCTAACCGTCCAAACTTCTTTTTAAATACGACTTCAACCCTTTTGGACATTTCAAGATCCTCGCTCACGTTAAGTCCGATGGTGTAATCTTTTATTGTTTGGAACAGCTCTTGCTGTGTCCCAGTTGTAACTCCAAACCTAGCCTTTCCAGAACCCCCGCACATGCTTACAAACTTATCGAAGTGTATTCCATTGACTTGAGTTCTGGTTCTGCTTGTGATTACCTTGGTTCGGACCTGGGCTTGAGTAACGTTGTTATCGCCAGCAAACCGGACTGAACAATTTATATGGTCCACTTTTGGCTTGCCTCCGAGTGGTTTTCGGGTGCAATACATGATGTTATTTATACACTACACGATTGTCACAACTCTCCCAATGCCTCTGCAGCTTCGGCGACAAACCACGTCTTCTTTGGGAACCTGCATTCCCTTTAAATTCTGCTCAGTTTCGTCAAAGGTTTGGCGATATTGGCAAATCTGGGTATAAATTGTCCATGATAGGTGCACAACCCAAGAAAACTTCAGACCTGAGGTTTGTCGATTGGTGTTGGCCATGCTTGTATTACTCAAACCTTGTCTGGGTCAGCTTTTACTCCATTTCTAGATACGACATGTCCAAAGTATTACACTTTTCTCTTAAATACGTGGCACTTCTTTGGGCCCAGTTTTAGATTTGCCCTACGTAGTCGTTGGAACACTTCCTTCAGGTTGTTCAAATGTTCTTCAAACGACCTTCCAACCACAATCATGTCGTCTAGAAAACCAAACACGTTTTCCAAGACAATCCGCGCAATATGATCTACATTAAACGCTCAAACGTTGCAGGAGCGTTACACAGGCCAAAGGGCACTGCAGTAAACTACCACAAACCAGTTCCAATTGTAAAAGCTGTCTTTTTATGATCCTTAGGTTCCAATTCTACCTGCCAGTAACCACTCTTCAAATCCAACGTGAAAAAACTACTGGAATCCTGACAGGGTGTCTAAAGTATCGTCAATTCTCAGTAAACGGTAGTCTTTTTTGGTTGAGCTGTCTTTACGAGTACCACTGAGACACCCATGGGCAATGCGAAAGTTCAATCACACCTTCTCTTTCAATATCCATAATTAATTTTTCGGCTTCTTCTTTTTTCCCTAAAGAAAGTCGGCGTGGATGTTGTCGTATCGACCAAGCGTCTTCGGTAATAATTTTATACCACGTTAGCTCTTCGTTTGGAACCTTTCTCTAGCGCGAACACATCTTGATACTGCTGGATCAATACTTTAACTATAGCCAGCTGTTCTTGGCTGAGTTATTTGGCATTTGGAGGTAAGAATGCCCAATAGATGTTGTGGGAACTTCTTCGGCGAGGTATCTTCACTAGAATTCACACATCTCACAATTTGAGATAATAGCGTGCATGGGCCTACCACGATATTCTTTTTCAACGTTACTGGATCTGAGTTAACATTCAAAATCCTTACTGGCATCGGGTGTTGCACTCACACTGAAGTTCTGTCAACGATTAGTATTTTTCAACTAAGTCGCTCTCCATTGATTCAATATCTTAAATCTAGCCTCCCATCCAGGCGTGCCATTACCACACATTCGGCCCTTGCAAACAGAGTCACGCCTGTTGTTAGGTTTAGTACGGTGTCGTCGTACATGGCCTATTATGAGTTATGAACTCTTGAAGAATTTCCGCAGCTTTCTGAATACGACTTTTTATTTGGGCTTGGTACACCTGTTGAAGATGAGCATCTCCATATCTAATGTCTAAACGTAAAATTAAGAGTTCGTAATTTTCTTAGCGCCTCTACGTAAAGTCAGAGCCACTATATCGCCCGATTCTTTATTATTATTTAACGAACTGGAACAACTATAATTACACACGCAAAGCGCGCACTAAGCAGTTGTTTATTTACACGATAAAATCGTTTTATGAACGGGTTTCGATTACTACACACCTGTGTTACGAATTTTAAAATGAATTTATTTATAAACGAAACATTTGCACGATTTATTATAATTACTTTTAACTAACCCTAATAAAATGCAACGATATTTACGAATAATACTTACATTAATTTATATATTACTTATTACTATCACTCGAAAAATAATGTCCGCGGATAACTTCTGTTCTATCTAAACCGGTATTTGCTTATATTAAAAGCACGCCGTTATATTTATCTAGCACACGCGTTAAACACTTACTTAATTTAAACTGACAAAGTCTTGTTGGGATTCAGTTCGGAAAACTGACCTCTGCTTCCTTTGAATAGTTTTTATATATTTCTGTTATCTGTGTCTAGAATGTTCAACATCCTTCGGTCGTTGCCTCGAAGTTGACAATAACTTCGAGAACGTTTCAATTTTATTGTTATTATACATTTAAAAAGAAATAGTATTTTAAATGTACTGCATTGTAAATCAATTTTCAATATAAACCAGTATTGTCTTACCTGCAATGTCAAATACTTCCTTCACTAATGATTTTTGTTGTTGCTCGTAACTTTCCTTAATATCGTAATAATTTTCATTTAACGACTTTAATTTATCGTTAGTAAATCTAACACCCCCCTTGACAGCATCGATTACTTCAAAATTTTTGTTTTTTCGTAAAGCGTGTTCTTCTCGCAGAGTTACTCTGAAGAAATAACCGTGCTGGTCTGTGCACTCTAACTTGATAGATTTACCTGACTCAAAACCCAAATCATCGGCAGCACGACGTAAAGCCTTTTGCATTTTCTCTTCGATACTTGCCTTCTTATTTGATAATTCTAGAATGGAAAAAATTTAAGTCAAAAATTACTATCCATATATGCGTACCTTCCAGTTCTTCGTTGTAAGATGGTTTTACAAAATACTCTCCTCTATCAACCAAATCCAAATCGAGAGTTTCTTCAATCATATTTTGATACCTTTCCATATCTATTAACAAATCACAAATTGGATCGATAAGCATAGCCTTAATATATGAATTTTGAGATTTACGCAATACAGAAATCATAGCTGGAATATTACCAACGGTTTGGTATACTCGATAACAATCCTGCAAAGAGGCCTTGTGATTGCTTAATTTTTTAGCCAGCATTAGTAAATCAGGGGTTTTAGTTAAATTATTACTGTAAAGCATGTGTCTCATCTCAGCATCATTGACAAGCGCTTCAACCACTTCCAACCGCTCATTTATCAGATTCTGATCTCTTAAAGGTTGCCTTAACCATTGAGCCAATAAACGGTGACCTTGTGGCGTACAACATCGATCCAACACCCCCTTAATAGTTGTTAACTTATTAGCTTGATTATGAGTAGGAACTTCAGACATCGGAAAGAGATTCAAAGCAGTGATTGCGGCACTGTCTAACCGCACAAATCCACGAGCGTCAAACATACTTAGTTTAAATTGATTATAATTATTTTCATCTCCGGCTAAATTTAAATATTTGATAGCAACTTGTAAACAACCCATTGCTTCGGTTAGATTCATTTCCGGCAATGCTTTAGAATTACGTTGTTGGCCGTCAAGAAAATACAACAACCTGTTTAAATCTTGATCAATATCGTCAGAGACAAAGTCAGATCTTTTAACTCTTGAAACTAAAATTTGACTTCGCTCAAGCATTGTTTTCAATGAAACCAATTCGGGAGATTCTCCAGTTGGTATAATACATTCTTTAGGACTTATTTGAGCAATCACAGCTTCTAAATCGGTAAAAAGCTCATTGTCGTTAAATTCTGATACTACAAATTGTCCTTCAGTTGCGTTAACACAACTAACCGCAACCATCTAAGAAATTTTTAGACACATACAAATATGACTTGAAAAATATTAAAGGTACTTACTGTGCCACGAACTATTTTAATCGACATAACAATGCTGTTGACCACAATTTCGTTGTTTTCGAACAGCAATTCTTCAAACTGTGTAAGATTTCCAGGCGAACCTTTATATTCGAGTGTCCAATCATTATTTTTGCTTTGAGGAGGTTTTACGTACACTTCTACGCGATACTGTTTGACAAGTAATAAATCTCGAACAAACTTCTCAAAGTTTGAACGGCTTAAGACTACGTAACTGAGTTTTGGTTGTTCGCCCATGTATTTAATAATATGGGTTTCGAATAAGTTGTGAGCGGCAAACGATGCATCTTCGCCGTGAACTGTATAAAAATCAGATCTATTGAAAAAACGGATTGTTGCAGCTGGTTTCTGAAACAAAAAAAACTAACTTTGAAATATTCTAAATTATATTAGTCTATAATAAATAATGATTTTTTCCAAATGAATTACAATTAGGAAATCGTCAAAATTTATATTATCGCCTAAGTAGTTCCACGTGCTTATTATTTAGGGTCAAATCGACCACAACAAATTCTTATGAGATAAGAGATTCAAGTAAATAATCAATGACACGTTTCAACTGTAAATCAAGGTTTAAAGAAGACCCAAAGTCTGATATCAAAACATTCATTCGTTCGTTAACGGTATATAAAAAATATCTCAATATAAGCTACAAACATGCACTCAAACTGTCTTTGCTTTGTTACATATCGTTGTTATTTTAATCAAATTCTTGCCACGTCACTGTCACGCGGACACCACTGGTTGGATATAGCGTAATTCGATATCCGCGGTGGGGAACCAGTTTTTATTAGTTCCCGTTTGACATTTTCTGTGAGTAGTTCGGTTTTAGTAAAAATCCTGTCCGCTGAATCGTAACTTTCTTTTTATATAATTTTATATCGTCGTTTTTATTACGCTTTTAGCAATTTGAATGAAATGAAGATCCTTTACGTGTATTAACGAAATTATTAAAGCGATTCTCTTTCTACTAAATACTCATAGGTGATGGCTACTGGACGCCATCTTGATTTTGTTAATTTCAAATTCTTTGCAGCGAGTTAGGCAACATTATCAATCTGTGACGCCTTTTGTAACTGTACTACATATTTATCGATATTTCTATTTACTATACCTTCAGCTTTATTAATTATGTTCAACTACGCATATTAAGCTTTTAGCTACATTTTAAAACCATTATTAATATTTTAGTTTAAGTCGAATCTATAGTTCAGTCAAATTTATGTATTTGCTAGGTACATTAACTTAATTCCGATCGAGTACCCTTGATTATTATTCGTATTCAAGGCTAGAGCTTGACAAACATAAATCGACGATTGTAAGCTTACACTCCTCGAAAGTTCGAAAAGCAGTATTACTGAAGTAGCATATTTACTAGCTACTTACGAGAACAAACTTCAGGTCTAGGGTAAGTATTATACTAATTTAAACGTTCACGTCTCGCTTGTCGAGAACTACATCTTCACAACTGCATGTAATTATTAATGAATAATCGATTTCGCTTCGTGTTTTATAGTTTCAATATTAATTGCTAATGAGTCAAATTTATTAAACGATTAATATCTCTTTGGAAAAATATTAGTAATAGCATACATTATTGTTTAACCGACATAGCTGATATAGCATTTACTATGTTTTTTATTGCTACTTGTTGCCTCTTGAAAAATAAGAGTGGCATTCTGTTGAAAAATATATTAATCAGTTATTACGATCTCTCGCTGGTAGTTATTTGCTTTTCTCCAACTTCTTCTACGGCGAGTTCTGATGTTGGGATCCATGAGAAAATGATCAAACTCTAAAATTTACATCCACATGAAATTCTCTTTCTGCATTTTCAAGGTTTTCAGTGACTATAACCACTATTGTTAACATCACTAAAAAGAGAAAAACTATATTTGTTTACAACTAAACGACGAAATTTTTATTTACATGAAATTACTTTTTCAAGTCGATGCCAAACATATTTGTTTTAAATCGATTACAACTGCAAAAGTTAATGTTACGAATTAAGCCTACGTCAATGTCATACATGGCATCGCCTTCAAAATGTAATAACATGTAAACAAAAATTTTGTCGTTTAATTGTAACTAAATTAAATTATTTTGTTACCATTTAGTGCGTTTTTTGAAGTCGGTTCTTTTTTTTTGGTAATTTTTTATAATAAACTGCACTAGAAAAATTCGGTGTAAGATTACGTTTCGCAGTTTTAGCTACTTGATTTTTTTATTTCAACCGTTTCTTCTAACGAAAGTCTTAAGAATTCATTTTAAAAAACAGATTTTACAGTATTTTTTTGCATCTTTCGAAAATTACGTATTGCGGTGATAGTTTTACACTGATTATAAGTAACGACCATTTATAAGAAAACAACGATAAAGAACAAATAATAAGCACATTTATTAATAACGCTTAACTACTAAACTTAAAATTTTCAGAACTGCTCGTTAAAACCGATTGTAAAAACACTTTCCTTTTACGAAAGAACAAAGTCACTATTGATACCTTTAACCGAACCTTTCCCATAAACGGGACACTTCTTAGAATGAACGTTAACTGAGTTCAGGTCTGCATCCTAATTACGACACTTTTTAAGACACTCAATATCGGAACCGTTACACTTATCTTCTTATAATAATTTTTGTTAATTTTGTTATTTTTAAAACCATACGAATATACGGCGCATCTATTCAATTTCTTAATTTTGACTAAACTTTGTCACTTTCATTGTTTAATTTTTGCCGTTTGATCACTAAACTGCATCAGTTAAAGATACTTTAAAATTGTTCCCATTTGATGTTAAATTCGTTGACTGCTACAGGTGCACTACTTCCACTTCCTCATGCGTCCAAGAGAAAAACTTCGCTCCATCTCGCATCCGTCACCTTTCGTTCTCAACACTCGAGTCCCTCTCCGCTCCCCAAAAACAAACTAATCACATCACTCCCCCCTTTTTCCTCGTGTTTTTACTTATACAAATGTTCTTTCTTATACTATAACTAATATCTATCACTGCAGTATGACAAATATACCGTTTTACTTAGAACACGTCGTACACGTTCTACCGATCATTTAGTACTGTACCGCGGAATATAATAGCGCGAGCAATGAAAATCTCGTAGTAGAAGTCGTGACGTCACGATGCAATACTCTGATTCTTAATGAACATCTGAAGGCCTCGCGCCCTGGAGCCCTTATGAACCAGCTGCCACTGATCGACAGCAACACTAGGGCGTTCTTTTTCTGTGTTTAAAAGAGTAAAACTTACTTGCCCAATATTGCACTTATTAGTAAAACATTCATCACTTGGCTATTCAAACTCATTAACACTTAGTCCTAAAAAAATTTCCTTTGAAACAAGTGTAAATAGTTTGACTTTTTTGTTGATTAACAGAGAACTTACGCTGTCTACTGATGAAATTTTTGAAGAATTATCAAAAATTTACGTGGAAAAACAAAAACCTGTTTCACTCAGAAGAGGAGCCAGACAAGAAGATATATTGTTGACAGAACTTTGCAGATTAGCAATAGAAGACGTATTCAAGAAGGTAAACTAGACCGAGAAAGGAATAAATATTGACACATCGTCGACCTTCAAGAATCTTTGAAAAGATTTAGGAAATTAGCAGAATATTCTAGTCAAAAATAAGACAACTATAATTAACAAAATCGACTTTAGTGAGTATTAAAGAAGAACAAATAAATAATTAATTATATAAGTGTATATTCAATGGTTTTACGTTTTATTTAAATCTACCTTATAAATTATAGTAGTTTATTCTCAAAAATAACAAAATCGCGCAACACCTAAAAACAAAAGTGTTTTTCCGGAAATGACAAATGAAACAGAGAATTTGACTACGATAAAACACAACATAGAAAACATTAGAATACCTGAAATAGCAATAGAAACAGTCATTTTGAACATCACAAAAAAAGATAAACTAAGAAATGAAAATGTAGGCATCAGAATAGCACAACTATTCGTTCGTTAGTGTAGTTACGTAATCAGCGGAAAAAGCTCTAATGTAGCAAAATGAAAAGCAGAAATCCACATGAAACTAAGTGTTCAAAGTCAATTATTCTATTAGAACGACTATGTAACAAATAGAAGTCGTTTAAAAAAATCTTCAAATTCCATTAAAATTGAAAAAAAACGATGTTAATGTCAAATTTGACAGATTTAGTAATAAATGTAGTACCAGCATTGTATTTCTGGTGTTTTTTTTCAAAAAGAATATAATTTTACAAAGAGCAACACAAAAAATAATGTACGTTACTCTCATCGCAAGTTTAATAGCAAAACTCGCTCACATGCAACGTTAACTTTCGACGATTGTTACGTAAATTACTACTGTTTTCTAATCTAACACCTAGCTATGTAACGATGTTACTATGTCTAATGTACCTACCGTATGATATATTTTTGGTTACCCGATCACAGTTTTTCATAGTTCTTTGAACTGCTTATCTACTGTATGGTTACATATATTCACTGTCAAAACACTTTAAAATAGTTTCTAAAGAGTCTTTGTTTTTAAAAATTTTATGATTTTTTTCTTAAAAAAAAAAGTTTGAACAACCCTCGCAAAAGGTGAAATCTACCCTCTATCCCCATTTTGATTTGGTTTTACATTGATTACGGTAAATCCCCACCATGATGTCACTGATGTCAGTTTGAGTACGCCACTGGATATACCTCGTCAATCATGATTCTATCGAGATTCTCGTCAAAAGCCTTACCCATTTGGATTTGCTTCTAAACCAAATTCTATAATTCAACATTTTTATCAGTGGAATTCAGTGCAGTCAATTGCGTTCTGACGAAAGTATTTCGTTCACTTCTGTAGGAAAATCTAAGTTTAACGATGTTTTCAAGAAATATCTTTTTATTACTCAATAAAGAAGCTACTCTGTATGCAAGACATACTATTACTCTTACAGATAGTACTCCAATAGCAGTTCTACCTTACCGTAACACTGAAGAAAAAAAAAAGAAATCCTACGTAAAGAAATCGATCATCTTCTATCAGAAGATATTAAAGAAGAATGAATCTCCTACGCTGCTCCAATTGTTTTAGTGCCAAAAGTACAAGACTAGAAGTAGATGATCGAAAACGAAATGCTGTTACTTGTCCAATTATGCACGGTAATTTTATTTCTCAAGTAACACCATATTTACGGAACCTTAGTGATACCTTAGGTTGTGGTCGTGAAAACCAAGAATAACAGGATCGATATAAAAACTACAGCAATGCCAAGTGTCGTCCAAATTTTCACATTAGGGACCAAGTGCTCATAAAAACGCATGTTCTCGGTAAAGCTAAAAGTTCCTTCGCGTCGCCACGGTCTGTACCTAATTCACAAAGTCGTCACTTCTACAACTTACGAGGAAATCCAGATTAGATTTAAGGAAAATAACTATTTAAACATCTATTCGCTAGACGATTCAAAAAGTGAAAGGAAAGATTTTTAACAAATTCGCCATTGCATCTTACACTACTTAATACACTGGATTGCTAACTCGAGTATTGGCTGCATATAAAAAAAGTAAAGCTAAATCATCCATTTGTAAGGTAAGCAAAATATTATTATTGGTCACTTTGAATGTGATTCTGTTAGCGACATATAATGATAACTACCTTCTTGTGAGCATCTTAGAAACTAGTATTAATTTAATATACGTGTCCAAAATAAGAATGCACAGCATGGGGATCTTGTAAACGAGAAAAGATACATAGTGACTTAAACTAGAAAAAAGTTGCGTTATTTAAAGTATGTCACATGCCAGTCGCATAAAATCATTCTTACTTATAGTTTTCAAAATTTTCCAAAAAATTAACTTTTTTAAATTTTTAATTTTTCCAATTTTCGTATTTGTTTAGACTCTTTAAGAGTTTCAAAATTTTTTATCCGACGTTTCATCTCCGCGAAACGATCATCAACTTAATCTTTTTATATGGCCACAAAAAAAGCACCCTGTATTCAGTAGAACTTATATTGAAAATTCAACGATGTATGGTTCTAAAGCCAAAAATAAAAAAAGAAATATTACAAATGTTCTCTTTACGTAGAATTTAAAACATGTTCCAAAACTTCTCATGAGATTGTATTAACTACTGCTATAGCTGATGCCAATAACTGTTCCTCATTTTCAAAAATTGTGCCAAACACTAAGGCTCGCTTCCATAAAGTATAGTTAACTATGTCGTTAACTGATGCCGTTATTAATTAAATCGTAGCTATTGATTTGAGAATGTCGTCAGTAAAACAATTGGTTTGACCTATGATTTGTTTGTACCGCATTTATACATTGTGGCCATCTTTTGAAAATCTTCTATATTATTTCCGGGTACAAATCTTCTATAATAGGTGCACAACCCAAGAAAACTTAGGACCTGATGTTTGTAGATTGATTTTGGCCATGTTGCACTGCTCGGATTTTGTCTGGACCAGCCTTTACTTCATCCGTAGATACGACGTGACGAAAGGATTGCACTTCTTTCTTAAAAACTTAGCACTTCTTTGGGCTCAATTTTAGATTTGTCCCACATAGTCGCTGGAACACTTCTTGAAAGTTGATCAAGTGTTCTTCAAACGGCCTTCTAACCACGATCACGTCGTAAACCACGCACGTCTTCCAAGACAGTCCGCGCAAGATGGTCTCCATCAAACGCTCGAACAGTGAACTGTCACAAACCAGTTCCAATCGTAAAAGCTGTTTTTTCACGATCCTTGGGTTCCAATTCTACCTGCCAGTAACCACTCTTTAAATCTAATGTGGAAAACCACTGGGATCCTGACAGGTTGTATAACTTATCGTTAATTCTTTTTTGGTCACGTCGTTTAGCTGTCTGTAGTCTACGCAAAACCTCGTTGATGCATCTTTCTTCTTTACGAGTACCACTGGGGACGCTCATGGGGTATTTAAAGGTTCGATCACGCCTTCTGTTTCCATATCCGTAATTATTTGTTCGGCTTCTTCTCTTTTCGCCAAAGGAAGTCGGTGTGGATGTTGTCGTATCGGCCGAGCGTCTCCGGTATTAATTTTATGTTCCACCACGTTCGTTGTTCCTTTGGAACCACTCTCCAACGCAAACACATCTTGATACTGTTGGATCAACACTATAACCTTAGCCAGTTGGTCTTGGCTGAGGTTTTGGCATTTGGAGGTAAGAATGCCTAATAGATGTGAGCACTTCTTCAGCGACGTATCTTCGTTAGACTTCATGCATCTCACAATTTGAGATACTGGCGTGCATTGGCCTACCAGTCTTCTTTTTCAACGTGACTTGATTTGAGTTGACTTTTAAGATCGTTACTGGCATTGTGTTTTACACTCGTACTAAAGTTCTGTCAACGAGTAGTCGTTTTTCAACTAAGTCGCCCTCTATTAATTCAATCGCGCGTATGTAGCCTTCCCGGAGATTTCCATCCAGGCGTGCCATCACCACACTTTCACTCCTTGCAGGCAGAGTCACGTCTTCGCTCAATAAGACTCGTACGCTTGCGTTCTCCGACGAATGAAACGGAATTTCTTCTTCTAACTTCACACACTTGTTTACATTAAAGTCACGTACACTGCCGACTTCGAATTACTGAAATAACTGGCCTATGATTCGTTTGTACCGCATTTATACATTTTGGCCATCCGTCGAGAATTTTCTATATCTTTCGGTAAACGTTCTGGAAATAGACAAAAACTTCGTGAAGGCTCTCGAACTTGAGAATAATTTCTCAAAAGTTTCAATGTACAGAAAAAATCTGGAATGCAATTAGGCATTATAGGAATTTATATTTTAATTTTCCAAAATTGAATTAATATTTAGTATAATAGTTATTTGAATTTCCCTCCTTTAATTTTTGATATTGACAAGTTATATTCAAAGTTATTTCTAAAAGATTTTTCTTTTTCTCTCCTAGCATGTTGTTTCTTAAGTCGAAGTCCTGTTCTAATATATCGTTCCTTAAGTCATCCTCAATTATTTCATCTTTAATAAGAACATCTTCTTTATCTGTACAAATATTGTGTAATACACAAAACATGCTACAATAAAATTTGTATTTTATCTACAGAATGAATATCTAGTTGTAATAAGTGCCTAAATCGTCCTTGAAATATTCCAAATGCATTTTCTATTAATCCTCGTGTAACCGAAAATTTGTGGTTGTATCTTATCTGACTTTCAGGGAACCTCTTATAATCTTTATATGGAGTAAGTAGCCACATTCTTATGAGATAAGCACCATCACCCAGGATATGGTACGTTTTACCACACCTACTTAGTTTTGAGCTAATATCTGATAACATGTAAACTCTTGAATCCTGAAATTTTGCCGGTGCGCCTGTAAAAACGTCAATGAATCTTCTTTTGTGGTCACATATTGCTTGAAGAACAATTGCCGGTTGATCATGTCTGTTTACATAAGAACTTTGGTGTAACAAGAAACAAGAGGCAATGGTTTATATACCTTAGCAAAATTTACTCCTGTGGTACTTGGAAATTTAATTATATTTAGTGCAATATCTAATAAAAAATTTATATATCTATCGTTTTGCCTGTGCAGTGTAGTAAAGCCAATTCCAAATCCTTGTGCTACATCTCGCATACAGCTTTTATTTCCAACGAACTTGCAAATGTTGATTTACGTAATCAATAACAAATTCGTTTATCAGGCATCGCAGAATCTGGTTACCATAAAAACGGCAAAATATGAGTTTCTTCATCAATTGGAAGATTTCTGTCTTTAGGAAAAAATATAGACTGGTCCAATTCTTCCATTAATCCATACGCAAGAGTTTTTCCAATTCTAAAGTTTTTTTTTAAACTAAACGATAGAATTAAACATTTGTAAGCATAAGAAAACAACACTTAACCTCTTTATCTGACTACCTGTGGACCACCTCCTCTATAAAATTTTTAATTTTTACAGTTTCATTTTGGAGTAATGAAATTATTATTAGTGTCTCATCTTCACTGCTTAAAGATAATAACAAGTCGGAAATTAGTTGCACATCTTTGATTTCAATATCTGACGCCATTTTTTTGCACTGAAATACTCCACGACCTATAAAACATCGTGCGCAAATATATGCATTGAGTGCAATCTTTGTTGCACCAGTTGCTCCATTGAAACAAAAATTTTGACATGGTGTTTTCAGTTGAATATAAAATTTGCTCTTGGTGTGCACTAGTGTTATCAGTGGAAAACGCTATAAGTATATAATATAATACGCGAAATCAATTTGCTTCATAATTCAAAAACAGAGTATAGATATAATTTAGAACGCTGTTTCAGACCTAAATCAAGTACCAGAACATCACTAACAGATATTTCTCCCAGAAAGTGAATAAACGACAATTTAAACCATATTTAGGATTTTCTTAAACTGAAATTTCTTAATTTAAAAAAGTCGTAATTTTTAAAAAATGTGTGCTTCGGTAATCAGAATTAGTTTTTTAATTGCTTTTATCGCAAGTTAGATACAGCATATTCTGTAAGTAGCTGTTTCAGCGTCTACAAAAGTTCACGAGAAATGACATTAAAAACTAATTAAAAAAAATAGTTACATCCTTGATTCATTAAAATAGAAACATTTTAACTTTAGAATTAAAAGTGACAAGAAAAATACATTATTTAAACATTAAAGCTCATAATTTGAAAGTTGTGTATTTTTATGATTGACAGAAAAAATATTGCTCGCTATACAATATTGTTATGGTGTATTAGTAAAACTAGTTTTTTCTAAGTTTGGAATGCTCAAACATCAAATAACTTCAAAATGACAATATTTATTTTCTGTGTTATAATGTTGATTTAATTTCCTTAAAAATTGAAAATTACTAATTTCAGAATGCGCAAGACTGGTGTATCTAAGAAAAATTGGAAGATGATTAGTAACTTGCTTAATCAAATCTATTAAAAAACTAGAATCCTTTGATTATTGGCATCTATGGGCTATGGAACACACATTAACCTATTGCAAAAGCGTAATGCTCCCGTGAACTTGTCTTTCGCGCTCTCGTAAAGATTCAAAAGAAAGAACGCTGTCTTACAGTAAAGTTAGTTAAATCCAGCACAAACTTTGTAAAAATGCCAAATAATAATGTATGGATGTTATAAAGATCAAAAAGTTATTATGCGCCGACGAGAGATAACGATTCGATGCAGTTATACCAATGAGTACCAAAAATTAACTCGGAAATTTTTTTCGATAGCATAGACAGCACTAAATCATTAATAAAACAAAATAGAGTAGAGCAATAAAGATAAAATAAATATCGTTGAATAATTCAAATTGCATGCTGAACGCCGGAATAAAAAATAATATTGACCTGTAAAACCTTAAACTTTATTTAGCTATCTATCGATTATCAAAAAAAGATTATATTATTTGTGAACTTAGTAATACAGAATATATAATTTAAAACTTCCGAACACCAAAACTCCTCAACGTTATTAAACGATTTCAGCACTTGTTTTTGGACGAGCTGCCCCTGCAATCGGTTTCTACTATATAATTAAAAATGTCGTTTCTCTGCTGGTGTTGCTTTCGCAAATAGTAGTCATCAGGTAGTCATTTCTAAATCGTGGGCCGCAATCATAGCATTTTATACCCCACAATGACAAGATAGCTTGTCAGTTTTCAGAAATTGATAAACATTTTTTGTAAGTGATCAGGACTTTACTAGTTTCTCATAGTTATTAATCATTTTACCCGTCTATCAACTCCAATCTTAATGATAAGACTAAAACAGAGAAATTAAAATAAAGCTAACGATTCCAAGTACATAATGACCCATCCTAAACCGAGTATCAAAGTAATATTAAACAAGTCCGCGACCTGAGTCGTCGCTATTGAAAAAATGTTTCTCAAGACGACCCAGATACAAAAGCATTGAAATTTCCTTTGTTTTTATTGTCTGTGCAATGAAAATTCTACCTCTCTTGAGTCGCAAAATCAGTATGTAGTGTAATTTTCCAGGAGAAGGAGGCAACTGTCCACCCTTGCTTATTTTTATAGTTTATTGTTACTGTTCAGGCTTACCGTCACAAAGGTAATCCCTCTATTGTACATAAATATATAAATACTAGGCAGGTAGTTTTTAAGTTAAAGTTTTTCTGTAAGCCTCAAGTAGAAGTGTTCTACAAACGTAAACGTAGACAATTTGTACGTAGCAAAATAAACGTAATAAACAAAATTAACCGATTGTTAATTTAATTTAATTTAATTAACGTCGAAACATTGGTCCTTCGAGCAAAATTATAATTTAATCGTATTGAATTAATATAACGTAAATCTAAACAAAATCGTATATACAACGTGAGTGTAAAGTTTGTGAGTGCAAATAACTGCATCCAAAACGTATCTAAACAAATCGTATACAACTTGCAAATTAAAACTCTTAAATTCAAGAAATCCTAACGTACCGAGGTTCCCAACAACGTACAATTGGTGAATCAACGAAGTTCTAATCAACGAATACATCGGTGAGTTTATCCTTATCTTATCACATTAATTTCTTTACCGATTACTACTTAGACATATACATTTCTTATAAAAAATTCAAATTGTATTAACTAATTACGTACAAAATGTCAATAAGTCAAATAGAAACACTAATTTCGAAACGTACAGTTTTAAAAACAAAGGTTACAAAATTTCGTTCTTTTATAACAAAATTTGAGAAAAACGATCCTATTGGTCAAATAAATGTTACAGAAAGATTAAACGATTTATCACAAATTTATTCAGATTATGAAACAATTCAAAGCGAAATCGAACGAATCAATCCAGAACAAGAAAAAGATCGAGACGAATTTATTGATAATTATTATATGGCAAAAACCGAAGCTCGTTTATTTTTGAATAATTTCCTGTCAATTCAATCCACTTTAGGCAAATGCGATAACATCAATCTTAATAGCAACGAAATAATTAGCCAAACTAAATTGCCACCACTTTCTCTACCTTCGTTTAATGGCACGCGCGAACAATGGTTTTGCTTTTATGAATCTTTTATGTCAATGATCCATAACGATCGGCAATTAACTAATATCCAAAAACTCTATTATCTTAGATCGTGTTTGAAAGACGAGGCGGCAAAAATAATCAATACATTATCGACCACTAGTGATAATTATAACATTGCACTTGATTTATTAATTAAACGGTACGACAATAAGGGTCTTACAATAAAAGATCATGTAACGGCATTATTCAATCTTAAAGAAATCAAAAAATCGTCATCACAATCATTACGTGACTTAGTTGATAAAAGTAACGTTCATATTAAAATTCTTAACAATTTATCTTTGCCAACCGATTACTGGGATGTTTTATTAATACACTTAATTTGTTCAAAACTAGACTTTGCCTCCAAACGAGACTGGGAGCAACATAACGTAAATGATATTCCTAAATTTAGCGACTTTTGTAATTTTTTATATAAACGTTCTAAAACCTTAGAATCTTTAGAATTTGACACGCGACGTACAAACAAAAATTTGCAACCACATTTTAATCGACCAAAGATCAACGCATATAATTTAATCGACTCAAATACCATTATAAAATGTAATCATTGTAATGAAACGCATTATATCACAATGTGCGAAAAATTTAAAGCATTATCAGTAAACGATCGCTCCCAACGTGTAAAGCAATTACAGTTATGTAACAATTGTTTAAAAGCTTATCACTCAACATTTAATTGTAAGTCAACAAATCGTTGCAAAACATGTAAAAGAAAGCATCACTCGCTTCTTCATATAAATTATGTAGAAAACAACGAAACAAAAGATGGTAACGAGAATATATCGAATAATCCTTCAATTAATACATTTTGCAGAAATAACCAACAACATTCAGAAGTTTTTTTGTCAACTGCATTGGTTAAAATAATTGATAATGATAGAAACGTAAATTTAGTTAGAACATTGTTAGATGTAGGTAGCCAAAGCAATTTTATTACTTATTCAACGTGTCAAAAATTAAATCTTAAATTAACACCTATATGTTATCAAATTGCCGGGATTAGCAACGCAGGAGCTAATATAAACCATTACGCTACTGTAACTATCCATTCACGTTTTAATTCATTCAAACAAACAATCGATTGCTTAGTTTTACCAAAAATCACAAATAATTTGCCTCTTACGACTATTAATTTGTCTCAAATTAACATTCCCGATTGTATAAAACATAAACTAGCAGACACGCATTTTAATATATCATCTCCCATAGACATATTAATAGGAGCCGATTTATTTTGGGAAATAATTCAAACGGAGCAAATTAAAATTAATAAAAATCAACCATATTTTCAAAATACCGTACTTGGTTGGATAGCTGGAGGTAACATTAGTCCTAATGAAATTATTTCAAATTTAGCAATTACAAATATTTCTATAGAATCTCCAAACAAAGAACTCGAACGTCAGTTAAGTAAATTCTGGGAAGTTGAACAATACGCGGACAAAAAACATTATTCTAACGAAGAAAATGCATGTGAAGTACATTTTAAAAACACAATTTCTAGAAACTCTAGCGGCAGGTATATCGTAAGCTTACCGTTTAAAAATAATCTTAAAGACTTAGGAAATTCTAAAGAACTAGCTACAAAACGATTCCTACAATTAGAAAAGAAACTTAACGCAAATCCCAACTTAAAAGAAAATTATTCAATGTTCATTTCTGAGTATTTAAGTTTAAATCACATGGAGGTAGTGCCAAGGCATGAAATTAACGTAAAAAACTCTTTCTTTCTTCCGCACCACGCCGTCTTTAAATCTTCAACAAACAAGCTTAGGGTCGTCTTTGACGGATCGGCAAAATCGTCTTCCGGGTTAAGCTTAAACGACACTTTAATGATAGGTCCAACAATACAACATAACTTGTTTTCAATATTAGTACGTTTTAGAACTCATAAAATTGCATTATCTGCAGACATCTGTAAAATGTACCGACAAGTTCTTATTCAAGAAGGTCATTGCAATTACCAAAGAATTTTGTGGCGACACAATTCTAACGAACCAATTCGCGAATATAGATTAAAAACAGTAACGTATGGAACTGCATCGGCACCATTTTTGGCTATTAGAGCAATTCATCAACTTGAACAAGATGAAGGAAGCGAATTTAATTTAGCGTCTAAAATAATACTACGCGATTTTTATGTTGATGATTTATTAACGGGTACCGATGATTTAAAAACGGCACGTGAATTACATAGTCAATTAATTGCACTTTTAAGTCGAGGAGGATTTGAATTAAGTAAGTGGAGATCAAACATTTCCGAATTAACGTCACATTGTAATCAATTAAATAATAATGATGTAAATATAGATAAACAAGATACAAAAATATTAGGAGTTACTTGGAATTGTACGGAAGATAAATTAAAATATTCGGTGAAACCCATTTTACCTTTAAACTCTATTACGAAACGCAACATTTTAAGTATAATTTCACAATTATTTGATCCTTTAGGTTTAATCGGACCGGTCACTATTAACGCCAAAATCTTATTACAATATTTATGGACATTTAAAATCGATTGGGACGAATCAGTACCCGCTAACATTGAATTGAAATGGAAACAATTTTTAGAACAACTGCCAGATATTTCATCTATTAATATTTCGAGAAACATAAATCCAAATCAATCAATTTTTTTTTTAATTACACGGATATTGCGACGCTTCTGAACGAAGCTACGGAGCGTGCATATATTTAAGAACATCGGATAAAAACGGTTCGTATCATAGTCAACTAATATGCGCTAAATCTAAAGTAGCGCCTTTAAACATTATTTCTATCCCTCGATTAGAATTAAGTGGAGCACTATTATTAACGAAATTAATGGAAAAACTAAAAACAGATCTTTGTTTAAATATAAACTCGTATCATTATTGGACAGATTCGTCAATTGTTTTGTCTTGGCTAGCAGGTTCACCAAATAAATGGAAAACTTTCGTAGCCAACAGAGTTGCCGAAATACAAACCTATTCAAATTTTGAACAATGGCATCATATCGATAGCAAACAAAACCCTGCAGATATAATATCGCGAGGTACTACCGCTAATAATTTAAAAAATTGTAAATTATGGTGGGAGGGACCATCATTTCTAAAAACTAATAAGTTATCGTTTAACGCATTTAAGTTATTATCTGAACCTCCTGAAACAAAAAACAAGAGTCCAGTCTCGTTAATAGAAACGTCAAACTGTTTTATACAATTTGAAAAATATTCAAATTTTAACACATTAACAAGTATAGTAGCATACGTCCTACGATTCATTCATAATTGCAAATTAACAAAACATAAACAAATAGGCGTTTTAACTTGTGAAGAACGTAGACAAGCAAAATTAGTGTTATTTAGGTTTATACAACAAAGGGAATTTTTAACAGAAATTAATGCATTAAAAAACAATCAACAAATTAATCGGAATAGCAAACTTATATCATTAAATCCCTTTCTTGCTTCAGACGGTCTTATAAGAGTAGGTGGGCGATTACAACACTCGTCAATTATTGCTTACGAACAAAAATTTCCAATAATTTTACCATCGAAAAATTATATTGTTAGAATTATGATTAGGAACGAACATGAACAGCTTTTACACGCTGGAGTGTTAGCTACATTTTACTCATTAACTCAATACTATTGGTTAATTTCCGGTCGCAATGCAATTAAACAAATAATTCGTAACTGTGTACGGTGTTTTAAAGCTTCTCCTAAAATAAATACAGAGTTGATGGGGAATTTACCAAAAGATCGCGTTGAACAGTCACGTCCTTTTTTTAAATCTGGATTAGATTATGCAGGGCCTATTTTTGTAAAAGATGGAAGAGGCCGTGGGAAACGTAGTGTTAAAGCTTATATAGTTGTATTTGTTTGTTTTGCCACTAAGGCTATACATTTAGAATTAGTCTCAGATTTAACAACTGATGGATTTTTAAACGCTTTGAAACGTTTTATTTCTCGTCGTGGTCATATAGGACATATATATTCAGATAACGCCACCAACTTTGTAGGTGCTAATAATGAATTAATCGAATTAAAAAAATTGTTTCAATCTCAAACATTTATAAACCAAAGATCGTCAGAATTAAATAAATTAAACATAAGCTGGCATTTTATACCAGCACAGTCTCCAAATTTTGGAGGATTGTGGGAATCTGCGGTAAAATCATGCAAATATCATTTAAAACGCACTGTTAAAGACGCTTTGTTAACATACGAAGAAATGTATACTGTGTTAGTACGAATCGAAGCATGTTTGAACTCCAGACCTCTAACTCCTATGTCACCCGATCCAAACGATCTATCCGCTCTTACACCTGGTCATTTTCTCATTGGTGGCCCACTGATGTCATTCGTTGAGCCAAACGTCACGGATCAAAAATTGAACACCTTATCAAGATGGCAATATGTAGAACATTTAAGACAAATGTTTTGGAAAAGATGGACAAATGAATATCTCACGCATCTACAACAAAGAAACAAATGGAAATCGGTGTCTAACAAATCGTTAAAGGTTAACGACCTGGTTTTAATAAAGGACGAAAAACTTCCTCCATTGAAATGGCCGTTGGGACGAATAATCGAACTGCATCCTGGATCAGACAACCTAGTGCGTGCAGCGTCAGTTAAAACTACAAATGGTGTTAAAAAACGCGGCATTACAAAAATATGCAGTTTACCTTTACAAAGTGATGTGCAAGTGTAATAGTGTATTCGTAGTGTAAAACAATGTATGGATTAACGTATTAAAGCTAGTTTAAGCAACAAATAATCACCAGCTTGTACATATCAGATGACAATTATTAGGTTTTAGATAAACCATTAATCACCACATTATGTTAAATTTTATTATAAAAATATGTAACGAATAATCCTTTGTCAATCTATTAATTAAGTTATTGAAACCAATATTTCAATATGGGCCGGCATGTTCAGGCTTACCGTCACAAAGGTAATCCCTCTATTGTACATAAATATATAAATACTAGGCAGGTAGTTTTTAAGTTAAAGTTTTTCTGTAAGCTTCAAGTAGAAGTGTTCTACAAACGTAAACGTAGACAATTTGTACGTAGCAAAATAAACGTAATAAACAAAATTAACAATCGTTTAATTAACGTCGAAACAGTTACAATAAAGAATATTAGAGTGCAATAAGTAAAATAAGTTAGGTATATAGCTTACTTTTGCCTCATTTCTCTTGCAGAGCAGGATTTAAACTGTAATGAACGTTACCATTGTTGATAAATTTTATTTGGTCAAAGGCAAACAAAGCTACGTTCACATAACCTCATATTTGATTCAATTATACAGTGCAAAGGAAAATAGCAAAATTCTGTGTGATTCTCATACATTTCAGAATATACAAAGATGCCTTTCTGGGAAGGAAGCGATGAATGATCAATAGCCGATATATCATATTACGAAAAATTATTATGCTACTAGTAAGCATATACATGTTTGATTATATTAGCTGTTAGAGAATTTGAATAAAAGAAAACGAAAACAGAAAAAAATATAGCTCTTCAGATGAGAACGATGATGAAAATGTGATTAATAAGAATAAATTATCAATATTGAAATTACCATCTCCACCACCTGCAAATAACATTCAAGGAAGTAGTTCTTATTTGGATCAACCCGTAACGATATTACATACACAAGATAATTTTACCCTACCCTCCCAAGCTTTGGAAAATGTGGCTAAATAACTAGCTAAGATTTGTCAACGTTTAGATGCTATTGAGGAAAATCAACAGAAAATTTTGCAAAAACTAGGAAATGAGTTTAGCGAACCTGCACAGCAAGTAGCTAATTTACCAGAAGGTCTTATTCCCTGTTCCAATTTGGATGAAATAATTAGATTATAAAATTGGTTAAAAGAAGCTGTTAAGGAATCTGTTCTGGTAAGGATAATTTAAAATTGATGAATTAACTAACTAAGCACATTGGTTTCTTATTCATATAATTTTCTATAGGAAAACCATAAATATTAGCATTGTTTATTACTATAGAATTAATAATTATTAATATTAATATATAATATAGAAAGGCACATTAAGATTTCTAGGCGGAAAAAATTTAAAGGCAGTTGTCCACCGAGTTTTGGAACAAATTTTCTCTGCAAAAGCTGTTTCACTGTGCAACTGGACAGGGAAATATCAGAAAACTGCACTTAAGAAACTTTTTGTAATACAAATTCTAATAAGTAAGTTATATAATTCATAACTATAATAATATAACTTTTTTGTTAAGCAAATTAAGGGGTGTGGCCACAATAGCAGACATAAAATCATGTGGATATTCAATAATTTTTTTTGTATGAAAACATAAGTTAATATAAAACTAATTGCATGCACCTATATGAAGTACATATATACTACATTGAAGTAATAAAATCAATTTTTTAAGTTTTTTATACACAAAGTGACTGACTACAGTGACTTATTTATTGTATCTTCTATGAAATGCCATTACAAAGATAACTTTAAAATTGATCAGATAAAAATTGTGACCGTGATTTGTCAGGCCAATTTGAAAAATGCAGTTTTGAGAAAAACGCATTTAAAGTTTTGTATACAACTTTTTAGTTATTACAGTGTTTTCTCTGTTGCTCAAAATTTTCCCTCTCTTTCATTTTTCATGGCGATTTTCGAGTATAGCTTCCAAAATCTGAGAGCGTTGTGCAATGCGTTTAGGCCGTTCTGACTTTTTTGCTATAATTCCAATGCACATAGTTTTAAGTAAAGAAAAGAAAATTTGATTTTTGAAAATTTTACTGTGATATGTAATATTGTGTTAGATGATGATGTTTTTGTTACAGGAGTTATAAGGAATCACAAATCGACCCAACATCACACATTATGTGAAATTGAAACTGCAATTTCCAACTGGTTTCGATTTGGAAAAGACAGAAGTGGAGGAAGAGAGCAACGAAGAATAACTAATGAAGGCAAAATCAATCAGCGATCGCCGGAAGAAGAGACGCATTGCTAAAGAGCCGAAGGCAATATTCCGTGAGTTAACATTAGTTGAATCAGGGGCGTGTCTGGTAATACGTGAAAGTGAAGAAAAGACGTTAAGCAGCCAAAAATTGTGACAATAATAGATAATATTACAGTGACAATAGTTTGGATAGTGATAGGTTAAGTACTTCATCAGAATCTGAAGTTGAGGTTACTCAAAACTTAAGTGTATTTGATTATCGATCAAATTATAATTTGGGCCAAGACCTATAATGTTCCACTTAACGCTTTAACAAGTTTACTTCACATTGTACAGTCACATATTCCAATCTTGCCACTAGATCAGCGCTTCTCAACTTTTTTTGGCTTGAGTACCCCTTGGCAGTTCATTATCCTAAATTGTACCCCTTATATTAGAAAAAAAATTAAAAAAATTATACTCCCGTATTTGTTATTATTTTAAACTTGTTCGAACACTAAATAAATAGCAATTATGTGTCAAAGAGTATGCTCAGAATGTGTATTGATGAAAAGTAAAACATTTATTATAGTTACATATATTTTAATAAAAAACGACAAAAATATAAACTATTATATTTTTTACATTATAATTTTTCTTTAATTTTAACTTAACTTATTACATTTAGTGAGATCCTTGAGCTTGCTTTGAAGCGCATAGTTTTTTGAAGTCAGGTTCGATTGATGCAAGGTATAATCTTAAATCTGGAGCTGCATTCAGCTTGTTGCGGTATTTGTTTTTAATAAAGAGATATGAAGAGAATGCTCTTTCAACCAGCACTGTACTTGTAAATGGTAACAAAACGTTAAGCGCTTTGGCAGAAAGCTGTTCATATTCTGTGCTGATATGTGACCAAAAGTTAATAAGACATTTTCCTTTAAATTCAACTTTCAAAGTAGAGTCATTTGAAAGTTCAATTAAGTTCTCTTTTTCAGTGATTGATAATTTAGCTATTCGAAAGGATTTGAAATCCAATTGTTTCCTACATCAGGTTTGTAAAAATACTTCTCGAAATTTGATTTTAGCTCTTTTAAGTGTTCAGATATGTTGTTGCTCAATTCTCTGGAGAGGCAAAGTTTATTCTGTGACAGGAAATTGTGCAAAGTTTCAAATACCTCCGGTTGACCGTTTTCAATACATGTTCTCCAAAAATTAATTTTTTTAATCATTGATTCAATTTTATCCGAGACATTGAATATCGATATGGAGTTATTTTGAAGTGCTAAATTTAGATTGTTTGTATGTAGGAAAATGTCTGATAAATACGCAAGCGTCTGAAGCCAATTACAGTCGTGAAACTTAGAAGCAAGTTGAAAAGGATGTTCTTCGAAGAAAACCTGTACTTCATGTCTAAGCTCAAACAATCGGGTAAGGACCTTGCTTCGAGATAGCCACCTTACTTCTGTATGATATAGCAGAGTAGAATGAACACTATCAAAATCTTCACAAAGAGCTTTAAAAATTCTCGAGTTGGTTGAGCTTGACTTTATAAAATTAACCACTTTCGTAGCTTCGTCAAGAACAAGCTTCATTTGCACTGGAAGCTGCTTAGATGCCAAACTTTGCCTGTGGATGCAACAGTGACTCCAACTTACATTGGGAGCTATCTTCAACACTCGACCGCGCAGACCGGAATAAATACCTGACATAGACTTGCCACCATCGGTACAAAGCCCACAGCAATTAGACCAGTTTATGCCTTTTTCTTGGAAATAGTAATCGATAGCTTTGAATATATCCTCACCTGTTGTGTGTTCTGACAGAGCGTGACAAAGTAAAAGGTTTTCTTCGGCTTCATTGTCTTTTAAATACCTCGCAATAACAAGCAAAATAGCAAAATTAGCAACATCCGTGCTTTCATCAACTTGTATAGCGAAAACCTTACTATTTTTAATTCTATCAATCACTGTTGCCTCAACATTATCAGACATATCCAAAATTCTTCGAGATATTGTACTGTTTGAAAGAGGAATATGTTTTATTTTTTGCACATGTTCTTCTCCAAGCATACACCGAACAGCATCTTTTATGCATGGTTGAATTAGATTCTCTGCAATTGTATGATTTTTACCACTTCCCACAAAACCAAATAGGTTCCATAATAATGCTTTTAGAAGCATAGAGGCAGTATTGATATTACTGAAAGCCTTCCTGTAGCAGTAGAATGGTTTATGTTTAGAGATAGGTTTTGACACTCCAGTAGAATGCTGTACAGTTAGTGCTTATAGAGTCCTATTAGACGTTGTACAAAAGCAGGCCAAAGGTAGAAGTTTTCACGTTCCATTAGAATGCTTTAAAATAGTGCCAATGTAGTACTTTCCTATGTTGTAGAATAGCATGACAAAGTTAACGACTAAAAGGTAATTGATTTGCATGCTTTTACAGGGTTTTAATAGCATACCATAAGAAACACAAAAAGCATGAAATTATTAGTTTTAAGTCATTTTTTATTAAGAAATTTGTACAGTATCTTTGTCTAAACTATAATAATTTTTAATCAATGGTTTGCGAATTTGTAGTTTGCTGCATCATCCTAATTATTTCATTTTTCTCGCTTTGCCATGACGTAGCCATTGGAACACCTTCTCATTAATAACATCTATAGAAACTCCTTTGAATCAACTTTGGGTTAACTCTATAACAAAATTATGCGATTAATTATTTTTTATTATCTATTATCAGTCGCATGCATTTTCACTAGATTCATATCAAAAATATGTTTCTTTTTATGAATAAAATAATTTTTTTATTACAATGCTTTTTAAGTTTAAGTCCGCAGGTTGGCCACCTCTGTTCTAAAAAAATAACTGGATGCCAAGTAAAAAATAAACAATAACAATAAAGCGCTAAAACGTGGATAAACTGATCGTACAAAAATAGATATGTTGTCAATTGTTTCTTTTTGTACTTACTTTTACTTAAATCAGCAGAACTTCTAATAGCTTTTTCTTCTTTAATTCAGCACAAAAAAGAACACATTTACAAATATAGACTAAGCCCGAAGTCGTCTTCGTTTCGTAAACGTAAAACTGCATATACCCGTAACTGCTCGTAGCCGTATAAGTAGAAGCGTTTCTGGTGAATCAAACTCGGTAGCCGGTACATATCTCGTCACAATTCTCAGAAATCAACAATCTTATTTACATTTACCGTATCAAACGCGAATGCATAGGTTTTTTATAGCATACATATCTTTATCAACAAAATTTAGATGTGGGCGTTTAATCTCTACAGGAAGTTATTTTTGTTTAGGTATTACAATTTAGCAACTTGTACAAACGGTTTTTTCTGATATTAAAAATTATATTTCTGTATCTCAAATAAAGAACGATTAAACCGATTTTAGAGGTACTAAAACACTAAAAGAATGTTATCATGTTAATCGTAATACTTGAATTTTAATACATTGTCAAGGCTGCTATAAACACTTTATTTTTTATATCAATATAGAAGGCCTATAGGAGTGATTTTAAAGGAATCTTTTAGGGTACTTTATTCTCCTTCTATATGCATTATTATAGAATCAATATGGGAACGCCATTAGAATGCTACATTTCTAATACTTTAGTGATTCCAATCAACTGCCATTTTAAGGCCGCTATAAGCACTTCTTTCTTAAATTAAATATAGTATTCCTATAGAAGTGTTTTTAAAAGAATCTTTTAGAGTACTTTATTCTTCTTATATAGGCATTCTTATAGAATACGTTTTAAATTAAGTGTGATATTAGAAGTCCATACACAAACTACTATTGGAATGCTTTAGAAATGAATATTTGGGAATGCTTATCGAACCTACATGGAACTTATGGTTTTGTGGGTTGTAGCAATACGGTAACTAATGCGGTAACTAGCTTCAGTCGCATTTTCGTTATCTTTATTAGCTGGCAGGATGTACGATGTCAAAACTGACATCTTCATGTTTTGAGCTGCTAAGCGTTTAAAAAAATCATATTCTTTGTTTTTATAATCGGCATGTTTTGTTTGAAGATGACGTAAAAGCAGGAAAGGTTTCATACAGCCATTTGATAGCACTTCACCACATACTACACATTTGGGTTTAGGGCTGTCTTCACCTCCTGTATATGAAAATCCATATTTCATATATTCGTCGCAGTATTTCCTCTTTTTAGCTATCTGCAGAACTGAAGACGGCGCATTTTCTGTGTTTTGTATTTGTATTTGCGCTTGTGTTTTTGACGCGACTTGAGAAGTACTAACTAATTCGTCACTTTCTAATGTGCGTTTATGGTTTTTTATTGTACCGGTTTTCAACCACTGATCCATATTTAATCCTAAATTCATTTAGAAATTAATTTAAATTCGAAATTAAAATAATGTTAAAACTTACCGATTGAAAATAAAGTTGTTATTAATTAGTAATAAGAATTGTGTAATCGCAAAAAAACGAGTATTAAATTTTTCACTCTGCAATAGACACGCTTTGTAACATTGGGTTCATTTGAATTCTAACACAAACCGTTGTTATGTGATAATGCAATTCCGAGTATTGTTGCATCGCGTGCGTTCGGTGCGTGACGCCGCCGCTGCGCCGCTTCGCGTTTAGCATGAGTGGGGGCTCTTTTGTTTTGCATGGGTCCACGACCTGGCAGCACTGACAAATTTACTGAATTTACCCATTTTACCTATGGAAAGCATAAACGCCGACGCTGGGCACACATAACTTTGAACAATATGTTGTGTATAAATAGTGAGCGCTAAAACAATTTTTTTTGTTCAGTATTTGCCACCGCTTTGAAACTAAATTGAGGCGGGAGTTATATTTTTAACATCCGCCATTACTAATATTTTTTCGCGTACCCCTAAGCCATCAGACGCGTACCCCTAGGGGTACGCGTACTACGGGTTGAGAATCGCTGCACTAGATGGTCGTACTCTTTTAGAAATACCTCGGGTTGTTGAAGTACAAACTTGTAGTGGTGAGTTCTATATATATTTCGGTGTGTTGAAAGGTAATTGGTACCACCTCCAGCTTAACAAACAAGTCCAATTTATTAACTATCTCCGTTAATACTGATGGACTTCCAATTGCAAACAGTTCAAATTCAGCATTTTGGCCAATTCTTGGCATCTTAGATCAATCTTCTGACGGAACTCCATTTATTATTGCCTTATATGAAGGTGAATCTAAACCAAACGATGCAAATTCTTTTCTGCAAGAATTTACCAATGAATGCATAGAACTTGAAAAACAAGGCATTACTTTTAATGGCAAAACTTATAATTTTCGAGTTAGCTGTTTCATTGCTGATGCACCTGCTAGGGCTTTCTTGAAGAACATCATTTCAGATAACTCATTACACGGTTGTGAAAAATGCCTTTAAGAGGGGACTTACATAGGGAGAACCGTATAGCCTTATGCGACAAATTTAACTAAAAGAACTGACTTTGAATTTAAATCTGTGATGTATGAAGATCATCAGCGGTCAAAAAGTATTTCAACTAAATTAAATATATGTTTAATTTCCCAAGTACCATTAGATTTCATGCATTTAATGTGTCTAGGAGTAATGAAGAAACCTTTAGTTGCTTGGGTTGAAAAAGGACCAAAACAAGTTAAGCTTCGAGCTGCGTACATTAATGTTGTTTCAGATAGATTGGCAAAACAGTTGGATAATGGTTATATAATAGTGTACCAACCGTTTCATCTACCATAGTGTTCAGTTGGCCCATTGTAGCAGGGAAACAGTTGGTAAAACGGACATTTTTCACGGTTATCGCACCGTGTCGCAAAACTGTTTGCCAACATTGGCCCAACCAAAAATATAAACTGGTAGTTTATCACACAAATTATAGTGAATCAGTGTTATTTTGTTTGAGAGTGCCAGAGAAAAGTAAGTACATTATTTTTTATTAAATTTTAGTTTTGTACTTGTAGTTAGCAAAGATATATAAATTACGTCAACCATGACGTCAGTTATTAGTAGTTTAATATTCAAATCATGCTAAATTACACGAGTACTCCTCGATAGTTTCATTTTCAAAGTTTTAACAATCGTTATTATAATTACAGTGCAATCTCCGTAATCCGAACTAATTGCTGCAAAGAGATGTTCGGATTATAGAATGTTTCCGAAAAAATCTAAAAAAAGACAACTGTACATACATATTACGTATGTATTTCATTATTAACATATAATATGTTACCACTTTGAAAGATAAATTAAGAAAATAAGAAATCCACAACTGTACAGCTGCGTGTTTTTTGAAGAATTTCCAATACACACTCTCATTTGTCTGTTTTTTGTTTTCATAGAATTTAAATGTTTACATATAGGAAACATATTAAAAAAAAATATTTTGGAATTAAACTACATATTTTGGCCGGTCACATAAATAAATATGTATGTGTGTCAATATTTACTTATTTACGACCTTGCTAGGCATTTATTCTTTTATAAATACATATATCTTACCAAATAACTTCACAAAAAAAGTAAAAAAATTGTACTTTTGTCCATTGGTCGTTACACTGTGGGCCAGTTCGGACTACTGGAATGTTCGGATTACGGAAGTTCGGATTATGGATATTGCACTGTACATACTTCGGTATAATAAAATTAAAATTTTGTATTATTGCTAAAGTGGAACCAGTGAATTTTTACACATGACAGTCGAATGTACGTAGAGATAAATCGCATAACAATTTGTTATTATTATTCGTTGTATAATATTTTATTTTAACATTTTTTGTCATGCTACTTTCAAATTTCCTTAAAGTTCAATCATATCAAAACCTTAAGTAACATTCATAACATTCCCCTTCTCACATTCATTTATAATGGCTGTACGCCTATGCCCGCCATAAAATCTAAGACCATACAATTTAAACTTGACTTTGATTTATTAATATACAGCTGCTGGACTTTATGTCTTATTTAAATAGATTAATTTTGCCCACAGATGACTGATGCCATGTCCGAATCTAAAAAGAATTGTAGACAGTATAGTGTTAATTATTTGAAACTTGGCTTCATTCCATCATTGTCGGACAAACAAATGCATGTGCCTTTTACGCAACAAAGTTTTGGGCATTGACGCTATGAAACCATCTAAGCTGCAGAATCATTTGAGAAGATGTCGCCCTGATAAAACAGATAAAGATTTGAAATACTTTCAAATACTCAAAGATAAACTTCAGAAGAGACCCACGCTGGAGAGAATGTTCGCTTCGACTTCAAAAAGAAACGATGATGGTTTGCGGGCGTCTGACAATCTCGCTACTTATAGCAAAATTCGGAAAACCGCATACTATCGGAGAGATGTTAATTTTGCCAGCCGTTGAAGAGGTTTTAAAAACTGTTTTACACAAACCTGCATCTGATATCATTAAAAGAATTCCCTTAAGCAACAATACTGTTGAAAGTCGTAATTATGAAATGAGTTCTGATATTGAAAGCTTCTTGTGTAATTATTTGCAAACGACCCATTTCTCTATACAACTGGACGAGACAACTTTACCTGGTAATGCAGCATTATTATTGGCATATGTTCGTTTTATTATGAATCAAGAAATCTACGAAGAACTGCTCTTCGCAAGAACTTTGACAACCGACCCAAGCAACACATTGGTATAAAAAACGTCTAAATGTCCGGCTAATAGACGTTTATTAGACATTAAAACGTTTTTAAACGCGTTATTAACGTATACTAGACGGACATTTAGACGTTTTTTGTACCAATGTGTTGTTTGGGGACACTAAAGGTGAATCAATATTTCATGTTTTGAAATATTACTTCATTGAAAAGCAATCCCTTTATCAAATATAATATCAGTAGCTACAGATGGTACACTTGCCATGGTTGGACGTTATCGTGGATTTATAAGCTATTTAAACAAAATGTGTCAAGGGTGTTAGCAATACATTGCGTCATCCATCGACAACATTCAGTTGCAAAAAATTCGAGTGTTAGAATGCATGAATCTCTTCAATTAGTCATTCATGCAGTAAACCAAATCCGAAGCAACGCGTTGAATACGCGGTTATTTGCGCAGTTGTGTTAAGAAAATGACGAACACTTTCATCAATTACTCCTTCACACTGAAGTACGCTGGCTGTCGAAAGGCTTATGTTTGACAAGATTTTTTGCACTTTTTGAGATTATTTTAAAATTTCTGGATACTAAAGATAAAATTTTAGAAGACAATTTAATGAAGTGGAAAACAGACATCGCCTTTTTAACAGATTTGTTTACAAAATTTAATATGGTTAATTTGCAGTTACAATGCGACAGTCTAAATTTGATTAAAACAAAGTCCATCTTATTAGTGTTTCTTGCTAGAGTTAAACTAATGAAGAAAAATATTGGACGGGGCGAATTTTCCCAGTTCACCAATTTGTCACAGACAAACTGCCAGGAAAACGACGTTTCAACCTACGTTCAACATTTAAATTCAAATTTTGAAACTAGGTTTGAGGATGCTTTAACTATGGTAATGGCACCGTGGATAATTAACTCATACAGTGACATACAAAAAAACGAATGTCATAATACAAGAGGAACTGACTGAACTAAGTACAAACGAAGAACTTAAGGTTCAGTTTAAAAACGGATATCAACAATTATGGCTGCAAAACAACATACCCGTTAGTTATCCCGTATTATGGAATATTTCCATCGTCATACCTAGTGGAAAGGGGGTTCAGCGCTGTTACCAATCTCCTAACGAAAAAAGGAAACATATTGGACATCATTAGCCGAGAAGATTTAAGATTAAACCTTAAAAAATTGACGCCAAATGTTGATAATTTATTATTAAAGCATCAGGTTCATCCTTCTTACTAAAAACATTTACTTATTGCTTAGTTTTTTTATGTTTATTTTATGTTACGTATATTTTATATAACGAGATACAAAATTTTATTTTGAGTAGTTTAAATTTAAATTCAAGTAATGAATGTATAAAATTTAACATGTGTTTTTACTTTAAGTTTTTAACACTAAACTTCACTACAGTTAGAAATTTATAAAAAACAATATCAGGTAAGAGTAGGAGGTCTACCCAAAACGAAATAACATGGCAAGGGGTCTACGACACAAAAAAGTTTGGGAACCTCTGGGTTAACGTCTTGTGAGAATCTGTCGATAGCACGATGTCGTCGCCGTAATTTCCCCGAAATTTCAGTACAGTGAAGCCTATTGCTTGTAGCATTTGCCTTGCTTCAATTAGTTTATTTTGAAGTAGTTTCTCTGTCGAACGCGAGGAAGAGGAACGTTAATACCACTGCCACTAAAAGAGTTGAATTACAGTAGTAAACATGTCAGAACGTTTGAGTTTTTGTTAATTGCTATTTGAAAGTACGAATAATCATATTTAAATAACAAAAAGATGTATGTCGTTATCACACAAGCTGAGCTTTGGTTACACGTCGCAGTGGACATCTTCAGAGTCCGGAACAAACTGATTTCCAAATTCTAATTACTATGATGTAATCCACATCTTATGTGGTATCGACAACACGGGAATTATCCAGAAAGAAAAATTCTGGACGTATCTTGAGCTTACAAAAAAAAATAAAACAAGAAGCCGATCCTAAAAAAACTGTCGTCACTATAAGCTACCCAAGCTAAAGCTTCTTTCTCGTTACTAAAAAAAACACACCAGGTATAGAGAGCAAAATAAAAATAAGATCACACGATAGCTATGTTGCAACGGTAGCTGCTGCAAGTTCCTAACAATGTTGAAAAAGTCAATTTTTTTTCCTGTACGAAATCATTTCTTCATACCTCCAATTTATTTGGTCTTTGTGAAAAAGAGAGGAAAAAACACGAGGCTATCGTGAATCTTCAGAGCTATATCGACATAATCCAGAAATATACAATTATTAAAAGACTAGAGTTGATGTACACATTCCGCAATGTCACTTCAAATTGAAACCTGAAAGTGTTCAATGTCAAATGGTTCTTGTTTATTCTGTAATTTTATTATTACAGCTGCGGCAGTTTCAAATCTCTTATAAAAGGTTAAAGAAATGTTTCTGCCACCAAACCTACAGTTATTGTTAAAGACAATGCTCCAGTGAATATTGTGTGAAGTGTCTCACGTCAAAACGCTTCTTAGATTGCATTTTGGATCAAAGTAGCAAAGGAAGCCTTTCTTGAAATTTTAAGTAGACTTTTTTGCCTCTATGTGTATGAAACTAATGTTTTTTGTAACATTAAAATAATCAATGTTCCTTCAAAATTTGTTTTAATTATGAAAAAAAGCAAAACGAACAAAACCCGTATTATTGATACGCAATACGTATAAAGTCTAAATTTTGAAAGCAAAATCAATAAAGTCCGTTTGCAAAATTTAAACCGTATTTAGATAAGTGTCGAATGAAAAAGCTTAATCCGAAACGGCAACAGTTTTTTGTCCTTTTCTCGAAACTTACATAAGCCGAGTTTATCAGTTTTGCTTTTAAGCCCCTCATTTATCACGCAATCTATAATATAAGAAATAAATAATAGAACTTATAAAAGACACAATTTAAATGCATATTTTAAGTTTTTTGTGTATAATTCACGTGTTTTTAGTGCATACCTACCCGAATTACAATGAGTAATTAAATAACGAAAAGTTGCAATCGATCTTAAATGTCCTTTTAGTTTCATTATGCAAAATCAAATATAAATAATAAGGTTTACAAACTATAAAATCGGTAAGTCGTTAACTCTTCTGTAGGTAAAATCCGACAAGGTTCAACATCATCGATTCTATATAAATAAAGATCGCCCTCACGGCAGATGAAGCGTGGATAATCATCGCTACTTATAACAGTAGAATTCGAAACCGCAAAAACCAGTAAAATTATTTAATTTCTTTAATAGTGTTAAGTTTGTTACTCCTAATCAGGTTTTGAGACCTTTACTTAAACTCTTCGTATAAAAAACAATAATAACACACAAAGTACTTTAAATTTTAAAATCAGTAATACATATTGCGGAATAATATAAATGTTGAAGAAATATTATTCAATAAACAAGATAATCGGCAGATAAAATAATGACATGTATGCAATAGACCGTTCTTACTAAAATACGTTTTTTCACTTTTACTGAACCTTTATTTATTATGAATCTTAAGATTTTGCGGTTTTTATTGTTTAGAGTATAAGTGGCTTCCGGCTTAGACCGCGTCGTAATAGAACCCCAGACCAGATTTAAAATGTTAACAATTAATACTTCCCATAATTTTTATACGTAGGTACTACATACATAGGTTTTATACATCGTTGATAAGAGAAAAAAAATCCATTTAATTGTGTAAAAATCCAATATGGTGCTCATTTAAAATAAGAAAGTTGCTATTAATATCTTGAAAACCGCCATCTTGAATTTTATTTTGACATCATTTTTAAGTGTGCCTCATCGAAGTAAGTAACTTTGATTTAAAACTTTTTTTCATATCATCTATAATTACGGAGATATTTGAGTTTTTAGAAATCGGCGATTTTTGGTTTTCTTAAAATAATTTTGAAACTGTTCGTGTTTATCAATGGAATCGAACTCGACCTAAAGAATGGCACAATATTGCCCATTTAAACAAATCTCTATCTTTAATAATAAGAAAGGTACCCATACTATCCTACTCTATTTGGGACACCCTGTATAGAAAATATCTCGACCATTTGGATGCATGATCATGACACTGCAGATTACTGTGATGGCTTAAGATTTGTACAACGAATGAAAAATAGAGCTTTTCAATCTGCTATCAATTCACCCCCTTTTTAAATATAAAGTTAAAGTTGGTTTGTCTTTACCTAACGAATTTACGACAAACGTCAATTCTGAAGAAGATTTGGAGCAAATCATGGATAATCTAACCCAAACTAAAGCGAACAAAGATGGCCACAAATAAATGCATTATATGTTTGCAAGAAAGTACCGGAGCACCCACTTGTAGAGAATGCGGATGCAATATTCTATTCTTGTGCTGACGACACAGCTATTTTAGCCTCAAGCAAAGATCCTAGAATTGCCTCTCAAAACTTGCAGAAGCATCTAAATGAAATTCAAAATTGGCTTAGACGCTGGCGCATAAAAGCTAACGAAACGAAGTCAACCCATATTACTTTTACACCAAAAAGAAAAATTGTCCAACTGTCCAACTAAAGAACTGTATACTCCCCCAAAAAGACTTAGTAAAATATCTGGGCATGCACCTTAACAGGCGACTCACATGGGGTACGCACATGTTTACTAAACGTCAACAACTTGGTCTTTAATTTTCTAGAATGTACAGGCTAATAGGACGCAAATCCCAGATGTCATTAGAAAACAAAACGTTATAACACAAAACAATCCAGAAGCCAGTATGGACATACGGAATACAGTTGTGAGGCTCAGTGCTGCGTTCAATTGTGGATGCCCCGTGGTTTGTCCCAAAATCAGTAATACACCGTGACCTTCATGTTGAAACAGTGAAATTAAAATTCTTAGTGCTAAATAGAAAGATCGACTTCAACAACGTCCCAACGTGGTAGAGCGCTACTCAATGTAAAAGACTAAAAAGATTCGATCCGTTGGACTTCCCGAATAGAGCATCAAATGCGATTAAAATTTGTTCCATGTAGTCAAACTTTAATATAATTAGTAATCTTTACATACTATTTTTATTAAGATCTTACAGAAGCTATCTCCTACTATGTCAATTTTTATCAATTGTTAAACCATTTACTGATTGTATTTGAACAGATTGTAAACTTACCATGGATGTTATAAAAAAAGTATGTGCTGTTGCTGAAGAATTCAACGATGAAAGTCATGGGTCTAAACTACTGTGCCCATTATGCTGCAAAGCTTTGAGAACAAAAAAAATCGTCAAAAAGAACTTACAAAAGCAGGTCGATAAAATGTTAACCACTAGCAATAAGTTCCCACCTGTTATTTCCAGCACTACTGTAAGAATTGCTGTGCCAGAAGTAGGTAGAGGACGTGGCGATGCACAAAATGTGCTAGATGTTGTAATGAAAAAAACTGACAATGGTATTATCAAACAACTGTACGCAAGATCTTGGTTCACTGTTTATCCAAAGAACATTCTAGAAGTTCAGGATGTACCTAAAAATACCGAGATATCATTAGAACTCGTTTAAAACTAAAGAATGCTGAGATGGCGTCGAATAAATTCGGAATTTGGCGATCCTGTGAAATAAATTCTAACTAAAAACATCAGCTGTAAACAATGTACAAACTTTAATTTAATAATATACGCACATCAAACGCCGTATAAAAAATGCAAATGTTTTTCAGTTGGATATGTATTGACATTCGAAACAAAATTGGTTTCTGCGCAACCATTCTTTAGTTTTGAATTGATCTCTATGTACAATCAATCCAGACAGGTCAAGGATTTAAAAATTGCAGCAGTAAGAAGAGTTATTATATTGATTATTAAATATTAGTATAAGGAGTTAGATATTTTATAAAACTCCTAGAAACTACGTATTCCCTAAGAAAAGTATATAATAGGGTACTTGCACATATAACAAATGTTGTTAAACTAATTGCAGTACAAAGTTATCTATAAAAAATGTAAATTACGTTTTTTTTTCATCAAACATATGTATATATATGACGCTATATTAAATTGAAAATTTATAATAATTTGAATTTCAAAATTACGCTAGAAACGCTTCTGATCATGCGCAATTGCGTGACGTCACTTAGTAGTTAACGAAAATTTAGCAACTTAACTCAACTAGTAAACCGCCGTGAATTTTAATACGTATGCCTTTAGATTCACAAGTTTTGCTATTAAAACAGTCTTTTTCAAGACTACACACCGTACGACACACTTGCTACGAATAAACTTCTTAGCTTCTAGTTCTGATGCAGAAGTAGCACAGTCGATAGTAAAAGGAAATGCCATGCATGCTACACTTGTTGTTGATGGATGTGAAACTCTGCTTAGAGATGACGTGTTTATATTTGGTTCATCAAAGTTTAACAACTCATTCTGCATATTGTGAGTTGCAGTATTACTAGAGCTACTTGAAGCTGTACTTAAAATATCTACAATTTCTTGGTTACGGGAACGCTTCGTTGATGTTTTCCTTGGACTCCTTGGTGCTGCTCGTTTACGATCAGGTTGGCAAGCAAAGATGTGAGGTACCACATCAGGTTTTAACTTTTTTTGACCACCCATAAGTTTAAATTTTGTATAATTTTCCATATCTTCTTGTACCTGAAAAAATATTGAGTAAATATGTGTGATTAAAATATTCTATACGATAATTACTTAGTATTTTATGTTGTTATAAACTATTATACTTACAAGAAAATGGTCTTCACACACAAAGAGACTTGAACTCTTAGAAAATTCGGAATAATTTCTCCGCACCGCATTTATCCATAATCTCCTTCTTTTCGCTTCAACAGGAACACGAGAAAACAGTTTGTTTGGTGTTTTTACTGTAGTACTTGTGCAACCCGGAACAATGCACCACATAGGATATTTATAGTGTTGCTCCATATTGATATTTCAAAACAGCTCCGACTTGCTAACCAGATGAACCAAATTTGCTAAAAATCACACAGAAATGAAATGATGCAAATACGATAACGTCATTCAAAATTTACCCTTTTTAAATTCTCTATTGGCTGTAGTCTTGAAAAAGAGTGTTCTTATTAATAGCAACACTAAAGTAAAAACGCATAAACCCTAACAACCACAAAAAAAAACGTAGAAAATATGGCATGAATAATTATTTAAACTTATTTCGCTGATAACAATTATAATAAGAATTATTTAGCTATAATATTTTGTATAATAATAACACACATAGTTTAAAATCAATTAGGGTTTTTCTTGGTGTTGATTGTTATCAACCATAACCGCCTCCTGATTTTAACCTTTTACAATTTTTACTCTCACTAAAATTCTTTGCATGCTTTCGTTTAAGTCCAAGTAACTGAATTTTCCAAAAGAGAAACATTACACTTTGCTTCTAACATCAGTTACCTTCTGCTGTATAGTTTCTACATCTAATGATGAACTTGGCAACTGACTATCACCTGCCCCACGATGCAATTGCGTGTTTCTAACTATCATAAACAGCTCATATTCTGATTTATCTTCTTCCATAATAGAGTACATTTGTTCTTGGCTAAGGGAGTTAACAATTTAAGATAATATTTTAACAGCTTTATTTCCCTTGATAAGAGAAGCAACCAAATCTCTGGTTGATGAGAGTTGTTCGCTTAGCTTATTTAAATAGTGTTGTTTATGAGACTCAAAGCCAGGACTATTCCACATAGAGGTAAGCATATCACTACCAGATTTGATAAAATTATCATCTGGTGCAGAAACAAGCGAGTTTAATGCTGAAAACATTGATGTACTATAAGCTTCAGGAGATAAATCTTCTGGCTTTAAATGTTCAAACAGCTTTCTGGCACTTTCAAAAGAATGATTTCTTCTTAATATACTTAAAGTATAATAACATCCATGTTGTTTAAAATCTCTTTTTAATAATTCATGATATCTGTTAGGATTAAGATGACGTAGGCAAAAATCAACCATACCAACATCATCAGTAGAAAAACCTCCTTTATTATATGCTACTTCCATTAATAAATCTTCTTTTCTTTTTGGAGATACAGAATCAATAGATTGCAATTTATTCCAAAAAAATTCTAAGGCTTCAACATGCTTTTCTAGCATCGCACATTTAAAAGCGTAAACGTATGGATGCTCATTATTTAGTTCTAATTGATGTTCTTGGTTATTCATAGCATGTGACCAGTAGATCATTAAAGCTCCATCATCAAGCTTTCTCACTAAATTCTTCCCTGATTCATCACTTTGTTCTGATTTAAATTCTTCAAAAATAGCTTTTATCTCTTCTTCAAAGCAACACCAACAAGCAATCCTATAGCGATCAAAGCGACTGAGGAGAATTTTTTGCCCATCTTCAGCTTTTAATGTTAACAACTTTTTTCCAACAGTATATCTATTGAGTTTAACTTGACCTGAAGCACCTTCTACTTCCCAACAAGTTTCATTTTCTAAAATTTTCTTAAGAAAAGGTGTTATTATTGTCCTGTCCCATTCACGCAATAACATCTGATATGCAATACAATATCTCTTAATTTCTAATTCCTTGAATCCTTTATGAGGATCATCTTCTTTGATAGATGTTAGTAATACCCTTTGTACATTCTCGTAATCCATACTTATCCTCCCTAACAAAGAAAGTAACTACATGGGAATTTCGGAAACGGTAAAAGATACGATTTTGGTTAAATAAGGAAAAAGTTGCGATATTCGAAGCTTAATCAAATGCTGTATCGAAATTAAAAATATATACAGGTGTTCAATATTGAGCAAAAACTAAAAATTGTGTTTATCAAAAGATTGAAGTATCGTCACCATCTCGCAAACAAATTTAATAAAATTTGGTAGTTTTGTATTAGCGGCTACGGCCAATCGAGTGACATTAACGAAGTGTTTCTAGGTCTCCTGGTTTTTTTCAACCATAGCCAACTTCGTTATTTCTTATAGCCGCCATATTAGATTTTTACGTCATTAAATATGGCATAAAGGGAGCTTTTTAACTATGTATAACAAGCCTATCTTTGTATAACGTAAAATTTAAATTTATTTAAAAAAATAATTGTGTTTGTTGTCATACGTAACTATCTGCCAAAACTTTGTCTTTTATTTGCTTTTATCTATAACAATTTTCTTTTAATTTTTCAAATAATTGTGGTATTTGTTGAGTTACACTACCAACTAAATTTAATATAGAAAACTTTTCAAATTGGAAAAAAGTGAACATGTATGATTGTTTCATTTTGTGCCATAGAAACGCTAAACAAGCTCAAGATCTGTACTTTCAGCGATATCCAGAAAGACGAAACCAGCTTTCTCGACCTTCGGAATGCTTAGAAACAATGTAATTACCTACGGTTCCTTTAAAAACACAATCGAAATAGACTAATAGACCTAATAAAATTATTGAAAATCTTGTTTTGCAAAGTGTCATCGAAAATTCTCGTACCTACCTTCGTCAACTGGAAAATAATGTTGAAGTGCCTAATTTTAGCTGCTCAAAGAATTCTTCAAAAATTTCAGTATCGTCTTTATAAAGCACATTTTAGTCAAAGATTCCAAGATGGTGAATTAGAAAGGAGAATGTTGTTTTGCAATGGGTTCTTAAAAAATAACAAGAAAATTATCAATTTCTTCCTAAGTTTCTGTGGTCTTATGAAAGCAGATTTACAAACTGCGGGGTATTTAACAGACACAACAACGTGTATTTTTGCCTCTTCAAGCGAATATGTGGTTCCAGTAAGATGGAGCACCTTGACATTATGCAAGAATCTTAGATGACTATTTGAATCAGCAACATGGAAATAACTGAATCGGAAATCGAAGTCCGGTTGCCTGGCCTGCACGCTCGCTGGACCTTACTCTTGATTTTTGCATTTAGGGATACTTAAAGAATTACATTTTATTGTAATACGGTAGAACTTAAAACAGCCGTTGTTCAAGCCATAGAAGAAATGCCTGAACAAATGGTTAAAGATGCATGTATGTAACAATGATGGAATATTCGAACATTTACTTTAATTTAATTTAACTCAACGCTTAATTATAAATAAGGTTTAAGTTGTTAATTTTAGTATCAATAAAGATAATTTTTACGAAAGTGCATTATTTTTTAGCCAAAATTAAAAAAGGTAAAGTTAGAAAATAAAGCTCTTTACAGATAAAAACAAATAAATGACAAAGCTTTGACAGATAGTTACACAATTATGGTATTTGTTTCACAGCCAAGTGAAAACTGTTTTTTTAAATAAATATTCCACCATATAAGTATAGGCTTCTTATACATGACTAGAAAGCTCTTTTTATGCTCTATTTAATGACGTATAAGTCCAATATGGCGGCTATTAGAAAAAACAGAGTTGTCTATGGTTGCAAAAAAACTAGAAGGCTTAGGAAAAAAATCGTTAAACTCATTCGATTGGCGGCAGTCGCTAATACAAAACCACCAAATTTTATTAAATTTGTTTGCAAGATGGCGACGATATTTCAATTTTTTGAAAAACAATTTTTAGTTTTTGCTCGATATTTTGAAAACCCCTGTACATATTTTTAATTTCGATACAACATACGATTAGGCTGGAATAGCGCAATTTTTCCCCATTTAACGAAAATTGTATCTCTTGCCGCCGTTTCCGAAATCCCCATGTAGTTACTTTTATCTGGGACAGTCTGTATACATCTACAAAAAAGAAACATTTATTGACAATATGTACTAAACAAATCAAGAATTTTTAAACACGAAAGAATATATAAATAATAGTGGAACGAAGTTGAGTTGAAACGAAATTGGTAAAATAGTTTTGCCTCGTAAGTGTGAGCACAGATAAATATGGTGTGAGACATTTTATATATTACAGAAAAAGCTTTTTTAATAATTGTTTTCGGTTTCTCGTTTTCTCGTGAAACTTTAACTCAACAATGATTTTACGATTTGTAAACGTGTAAAGTTGCGAAACACTGCTTTACACGAAACATTAATCACTGAAATAAGACTATGTGAAAATATTTCAAAATTAATTGCACATAGCAAATCTAAAACCACATTTTGTTATTTCTGTGTACTTAAATGGTAAAATGTAGATTACAGAGAAAAGACATTACATTATTGAAACAAACAACATTAATTTTATTGCATAATATGTATCACACTTCAAACATGAATTATTGATTGATTTTTGTTACATCATACGAAATTTTTCATATCACAAAAATACGTAATCCTGTTTCTATTTTTATAGGTGTTTTATGCAACCGCAACTTACCTGGCCTATAAGATAAATTAATCACATTATATTTATAAACTAGCAATGTCACTGCTTCGAATACCGGCTTAATAATGGAAATCCCTCTTTCTGTTAAACTTTATCAAAATAATATACAAATCAAAGTATACAGGATGTCCACATTTGCAATGCAAGGTAAAAGAAATAAGATCCCTCTTGTTGGATGTCGATTAACTATAAATGAAATTTTTTATTTCAGTTTTTTACACAGTATATAAGCATTAAAATAAAAGCGTTTCGTCGTTTTTCTAAACAAAAAAAAACAAAAATAACAAAATCTGTAATTCCACCTATAATTTATGTTGTTTTCTTTATACAACGGGTCCAAGATAAGAATGCATGGCATGGGTAATTTAAAACGGGAAAAGATACAGAGTGGCATAAATTAGGAAAAAGTTCCGTTATTACAAGTATGCCTACATGATGGTCGCAAAAATTTTAATATTTCCAATTTGTTTTAAAAGATTAAAAAAAAACAGCACTTTGTCATTGAAACTTTTTAACTTCTACAAGATGGCGCTTTTAAATTTTTTATCCGACGTTTTATCTCCGATAAACAATCATCAATTTAATTTTTATATATGGCACAGAAAAAGAAATACCTTGTATTCGGTAGAACTTTTATTAAAAACTCAACGATGTATCGCACATTATGGTTCTAAAGCTAAAAATAGGGAAAAAATATGTTTTAATATTTTCTTACTTTTTCATGTAGTAGGCGTTGAACAAATTGTCAAAAAATTATTACGAGTCCAACGAACTCAAACCCGGTGGGCTTTCCAATCTACTTCACTGTGAGTTCCAATCCATTTTCAGGAAACATCTGCAACAAATAGTTCCGTATTGCCCTATATTCTGCCACTCAAAATGCCTATCCACATTAGATTGTCTATTACCCAATAATGTTTGTTACGTCAGTTGAAAATGCCATTGTTGCTTTCATCAGATCAAATTACTTTAAATTTTGATCTTTCCAGAATACCGATATGCAAAAAACTGATCGCCTTCTCTCGTCACCAGGTCCAAGACCCTGACAAATTTTAAAGATATAAGCATGAAATTTATTCCGTTGTATAATGAACTGAGATGTAGATCTAGCTAACCCAGTGCGACGCTCAATTAGTCTTGTTAATATTTAGAGAACAGATAATAAAACAGTATTCGCTTTTTCTTCGTTAGATTGTTTTTTACGAGATAAAATACTTTTTTTAAATGAATCTTCTTCTTCTTTAAGTCCCATCTCCGCTACGGAATTTGGAAATCATCGTGGCGATTATTATTTTGGATGCTGCTGCCCGAAACAGCTGGGTGGAGTTACAGTTGTACCATTCCCGCAGGTTACGTAACCAAGACATTCTTCTTCGTCCAACACTTCGTTTGCCCAGAATTTTTCCTTGCATGATAAGTTTTAGCAGGTCGTATTGCTTTCCCCGTATAATGTGGCCAAGATATTGAAGTTTACGACTTTTGATATCCGTGACGAGTTCTTCTTCATCTTTATTTACTCTCCTCAGCACTTCCTTATTTGTAATTTTGTCGGTCCACGGGATTTTAAGAATTCGTCTGTATATCCACAATTCGAAGGAGTGTAACCTTTTTGTTAGGTACTTGTTTAGTGTCCATGCTTCCATTCCGTATAACAATACGGAATAGACATAGCATTTTACCAATCTTAATTTGAGAGGTAACGTCAGATCTTTGTTGCATAAGACACATTTCATCTTTAAGAATGTATTTCTTGCCTGTTCTATTCTAGAAAGAATTTCAGGTGCGTTTTCATTTCTATTGTTAACCGTCGTACCCAAATATCTATATCTTTCCACTCGTTCTATTTGTTCTCCTTGAATACAGAGGTTTACGTTGTCAATGTTTCTTTTTGAGATGATCATGAACTTTGTCTTGCTGGTATTTAAACTTAGGCCATATTCCTCACTAACTACCGCCACTCTATTCATTATTCTAGTTAAATCTTCTAATGTTTCTGCCATAATAATGGTATCATCGGCATACCTAATGTTATTAATCGGTATTCCATTAACAGTTATACCAGCAGATTCACCTGTGATTGTCTTATCAATTATATGTTCTGAGTAAAAATTAAAGAGTGTCGGGGATAATATGCACCCTTGTCTTACGCCTCTCTTGATCTCGATCTTTTCCGATACTCTTTGATCCACACGTATGACCGCTTTTTGGTTAAAATATAAGTTAGAAATAATTCTTATATCGCGTGTGTCTATTTCCTTATTTCGAAGGAGCTCTAAGAGAATATCGTGTTTTACTTTATCGAACGCCTTGTTGTAGTCAATAAAACAGACGTAGACATCTTCGTTCATGTCGAGGCATCGTTGCATAAGTATATTATAAGCTACTAGGGCTTCACGTGTTCCCAAACCCCTTCTGAAGCCAAACTGAGTGTTTCCTATGTGTTCTTCCAGCTTTAAGTACAATCTGTGGTGTATGATCTTCAGAAACAGTTTAAGTGTGTGGCACATTAAGCTAATTGTCCTATAATCACTACAGTGTCGTGGTTTATTTTTCTTGGGAATGGCTATAGATGTGGAAACAAGCCATTCCTTTGGGATTATGCCTGTTTTATAAATACTGTTGAATAGTTCTTCTAGTAGCTTGATATGGGTATCTTCTAACAGTTTAAGTATTTCAATCGGCAAGTTATCTGGGCCGGCTGCTTTCCCAGTTTTCATGTTTTGAAGAGCGTATTTTATTTCTCTGAAGGTAATTTCAGATCCAGTTTCTTCTTCGTCAAATTCTGTTATATTCATCGTTCTATTATCCTCAAAGAGTTTTTCAATATAATTTTTCCATAGCTTGAGTTTACTTTCAATATCCGCTATCACTATTCCATTCTCATCTAATAACGTGTACGAAATCTGTCTTGTTTTTGGAGGTACTGAAAGCTCTTTTACTTTTTTGTGTAAATTGAAAGCATCATGTTTCTTTTGTAGGCTTTCGATCTCTTCACATTTTTGTGTGAACCATGCTTCTTTAGCCTCCCGAATTTTCTGACGAATCTGCTTCTGAATACTTTTATATCTTTTCCTGTTAGTTTTATTTTTTCTTCGTTCATCCATGAGGTTTAAGATATCGTTCGTCATCCATCCTTTGTTATTACTCTTTTTTTGTCTTCTCAGGTGTTTTTCTGTGGGCGTCAATAGAGCACTCTTAAAAGACTTCCAGTTTTGATTAATATCGTCTGTCACCACATTACTTCGGAGATTTTCGTTAATTTCATTTATTATTTCTTCTCTAACAGTAATGTCCTTAAGACGATTGCAATCTATATGCTGATTTTTTGACCTTTCCATTGGTTTTTTGAGACAAATTTTCATTTTTGCTATTATAGGATTGTGATTTGAGTTCACATCCGCACCTGGATAAGCTTTTATAGATTTTATGCAGTTTCTATATCTCCAGTTTATCATTAGAAAATCTATTTGATTGCGTACAATATGATCGTCGTTATCTTGAGGGGACACCCAGGTATATAGTCTCCTCGGCGGCAGGTCGTAGAAAGTGTTGGTAGCCACCAACTCCTTTTCTTGGCAAAACTGAATTAAGCGATGTCCTCTGTCATTGCGTACACCCAAGCCATAGTCTCCTACCACTTTTTCCACTCTCCCTCTACCAATTTTGGCGTTAAAATCTCCCATGAGAATTGTGACATCTTTTCTTTTTGTTAGTTCGAATGCCTTATCAATGTCTGCGTAGAATCTTTCAATTTCTTCTTCTTCCTTGTCTGCAGTCGGTGCATATGCTTAAATGAATCAAATTCCTTTAAATTGGATACCAAACGTCTAAAAATAGATTTTTGGTCATCTTCATTCAGGATAATTATCAGAATACATCTCCTCAGCGGCTACACAATTTTTGTGGCACAAGATGTAATAAGTCCACACATCAAATTTTTTTAGTTTGTGAAATTTACTCTTTCCATCGTAACACTTACAAATCAATTAAGCAAAAACACGAAACAATAAACTAATTAATAGTAATATTAATATATAATTATACGTTCCATTTTTGGAATTGTAACCGGTCGTTTGAGCTCTTTCGACTTATGTATTTTACATAGCAGTTAGTCACAATGCTATGCTTTCTTGTTTTTTTATTTTTTATAAGTTGTGTGTTTCTTTGCCTTTTCTGTAATTTTCTGCCATTTTTTCCTTTCCTGCATCTTTTCTATCGTTCTGGTTATTCTCATTTTTTAAATGTCATTTATGACTTGATCTTCCCAGCGGAGTTTAGATCTTCCCCTCTGTCCAATGTTAAGTGAGTTCCATTTCACGATTTTCTTTATAGTTGATTCGTTTCCTCTTCTTTGCACGTGTATGTACCACTTCATTCTCTTGACTTTAATTATTTTTGTTATGGTTTCGTTTTCTAGTATTTCATTCACTTCTGTATTCATGAGCCTTCTATATTCTCCGTTTCGTTTTCTACATATATGTTTACTTCTCATTATTTCTTTGTATCTATGGAAAGTGTTATGTCCGGCTTATTCTTTGCGAAATTTCTATGCATTTGTCGTTTTTATTATTTATTATTACTCCCAAGTATCCATAGTTTTGTATCACTTCGTACTTATGTTTCCCTATTTTCGTTTCTTTTTCTTCTTCTGTTTGCTCATTTTCCGTGTGATTTTCATATATTTTGTCTGTTTTGTTTTATTTCCAGTCCATTTCTCTTTGCTGCTTGCTTCATTTTATCTATTATCTCTTCTAATCTTTTTTTACCTCTTGTTACTACCGCTGCATTGTCCGCATATGCAGTTATTTGCACCATATTTTGTATAATAGATCCCGTGATTTCGCAAGGTTGTTTTCTCGGAATACCTTGCATCTTTTATTATCATTTTTTTCTTAAGGGTATCCAAGACTTGTTTAAAGTCTATATACATTATATGTATTTCATTACCTTTTCGTACGTTTTTTCTATGATTTGCCTAAGTGTATGGATGGCCTCTATTGTTGGTTTTTTACTGACCGAAACCCATTTTGATATTCACCAATAGACTTTTCTGTGTATTCGTTGAATCTTTTTTGTATAATTGTAGTTAGTGTTTTACACGTTGTGTTCAGTAGTGTTATTTGCCTGTAGTTATCACAATTTATTAGATCTCCTTTTTTGGGTATTGGCCTAATAATTCCTATTTTCCATTCTTGCGGTATTGTTTTCGTTTCCCATGCTTTACTTATTATTCCGTATAATCTTACCCTCAGTTCTTTTTCCACATACTTTAACATTTCGTTACATATATCCTCTGTTCCTGTCGCTTTTTGATTTTTTAGCTTATTTATAATTTCTTCTATTTCTTGTTTTTGTGGTGCTCTTATCTCTATATTGTTCTCCTCAACTTCATCTTGGGATTCTTCTTCTTGTTCTGCTTTTTCTTTTTTCAAGTAGATAATTTTCCCAGGTCTTCCTGTCTATATTTGCGGTTATGTTTTTTTTTGCGTCCTTAACTGTTGGTATAGCTTAGTATTGCTCTTATTATCATTCCTTATTTCATCCATTATTTTTTTGATGTATTCAAGTTTCTTTTCTGTCATTAATTTTGCGCCTTCTTTTCTTATTCTCTCGTAATGCTCTTGCTTGCAGGTTCCTATCCATTTTATTATTGCTTCTCTCTTTCTTATTGTTATCTTTTCGCATTCTTCATCAAACCATCGGTTTCTATTTTTAACTCGTTTTGTCCCAATTATCTTTTCTGCAGATTTTATGATAATTGTTTTAATTGTATTTCACTCTTCCTTTATCCTTTCTTTTTTGTTCTCTTTCTGTAGTAAGTTGTTTATCTCATTTTCGTATGTCTTCTTTTCCTCTTCTTTCTTTGTCCCATTTCTTTTTAACTCGTTGTCTATGTTTTTCTTTAACCATTCTTAGTTTCATTTTTGTTATAACCAGATTGTGATCTGTTTCTACGCTAGTTCCTCTGTATGATCTGGCATCCTCAATCATTATCTCTTTTTTCCTTCTAATTAAAATATGGTCTATTTGATTGCCTTTATTCTTTCCAGGTATATTCCGTGTGAGTTTATGTTCTTTTTTGTGCTTAAATTTAGTACTTACAATATACATATCCATTTCTGTTGTTAGGTGACATAACCTCATGCCGTTATCTTTTTTTATTTCGTTTATAGGTTCTTTCCCAGCCATGTCTTTTATGAAATCTTCTCTTCCTATTTTTGCATTGCAGTCTCCTAATACTCTTAATGTATCGTGTTTGGGTATTTTTTCACAACTTTCTTGTATTTTGTTATAAAAAACTTCTTTCTCTTCTATTGCTGCTCCTTCTGTGGGTCCATAAGCATTTATTATGGGTATGTTAGCTATTGTACTTTTAATTCTTAGATGTGATATTTTTCAGTCTATTTTTTTAAATTGTATTAGTTTGTTCATAATCTTTTTATGTATCATGAATGCTGTTCCATGTTGACCCTGTTTTTTATTTCCTCCATAGAATATTGAGTATTTTGCTTTGTCTACCTTCTTCGCCTCCCCATCTTATCTTTTGTAGTGCTAATATACTAATTTTGTATCGTTCTATCTCTCTACCTATTTCTTCCATTTTACCTGTTTCTAATAGTGTTCTAATGTTCCATGTTCATATTTTAATAATGTATATTTTTTTAATGTTTTTGAAACGCGATCCTGTGGTAAAAATACCACGTATGATAATATAGAAAACTATAAATTAGTACGGAGGGTAGAAAAGTTGTCATTGGATTTAATGACAGCGAAAGTCAATGATCTATTGACAAGTGACGCTGTCAAAATCCCAACTATAAAATAGGTTAGGAACAATGTCAGTATAATTGTGAAAAACAACATCAGAACTAGCGGACAGCTGTTTCGTTCTTTAGGAACTCGTCAGCGCTAGAATACGCCGATGTGTTTCCACAACCATACCGACAGACAACCGTACTCTTTTATTTACAGTTATCTTTAATACGTAGTAACTTACACTACACGATTAAACTATCAAGTTTTAACAAGTTGCGATAATGATTTAATAACAATAACTTACAAATTAGCAGAAGAATCACAACGCACACAACAATTACATCTTGATAGTTCATAGAACACCCAAGACTCTCCGGAATCATTCAGAAAGTCCGTCGAAAATTAAAATTGAATTAGGAGTTCTTGAACAACGTCAGGGGGTCCGCGCAAGGTTTAATATAAAATTAAACAATTGTGACACATTTTTATTAATAAAGAAATTAAAATAAATAACAATGAATAAATTACAAGCGATTTTTACGTCCTAAGTAAAGTACAAATATAGATAGGTGCATAAAATACAAGTAATATCAGTCATCGCCGTGAGTTAGGCCTATCTATACAGGTTTATACACGAACGCAATAGAGCCGATACATGCACCAATTAGTCTATAATATGAACTACAAAAGAGTCGTGCATCTAATCAACAATATTAGTTCTGTGTTATGCGTGAAGTGCATACAAGAAACTTTCCTAGTCTTGGACAAAAAGAAGTATAATTTTTTGTATTGTTACGAAGATAGCGTACTTTCGTTACTTAAGTATATTTTAATTAAATTGACAACTCTTTTATTGCCACGTTTTTTAAATTTTAATTTATTTAAGCAACGTTATACTCTTGTTTCAGTTGGTTAAAAAAATAAATATCACAGTAATCCCTTAAGGGGGTACTAAACGGAGCCATTTTCCATGCAAATTGAGGTACACTTTTCTCAAAAACTACTAAATCGATTTCTGTGAAATTTTGAACACGTTTTCTTTACATAGTTTTAAAGCTGTACAGCAGGTAGAATTTAATTTAAAGAAATAGTAAATTTTTTATTGACTTAGTAAGTTTGAAAATTTTATTGTCTTATTAAAAGTAAAGTAAAAAAGAAACCAGCTGGATTTTTAAAATTCGCTCTGCTGCGTTTGTTACTAACGTCGCCATCAATAAGATACAAAAAAACACACTCAATTACCTGTCATAGTTTTGAAGAAAAGTGTACCGAAATAGAAAAAATACAACTGTTCAGGAGAAGCAAGAAACAAAAAAGTTTTGTTTTTTTATCTTTAGTAGTCGTTTTTGCTTTTCAAAGTTCTTGTTCCTGTTCGTATATTGTAGTGTTATTGTTTTACTTGTGTTTATTGCAGAGATTTTATTTTACTCGTTTCAAATATGCTGAGAACGGGTCCGGTTTTCAAGAAGAGAAAAAGGCGGTTTTCAGGTAAAAGGCCTGCAAAAATGACATCGAATGCAACTTGTTCAGTAAATGTGGAGTCACCACAACCTTGCTCGACAACAGAAACTCCTGTTTCTTAGGTTCTAAAATAAAACCTCAATTGCCCGAGTATTTGAAGTATGAAAGCACTGATGTAGTCGATTTTGTTTGTATCAGAGCGTAGTGCGGCGGTGAATTCTTTTGCTTCGTGCAAAAAATGCAATGGGCAGATTAGCCTAAACATTGTTGCTCGGAATGGTCTAGCGTTATCAGTTAACGGAAACATACCTCGTTGCCGTATTTTTTATTTATTAGGCATTGAAGCAGGCAATTTTTGTGTAACGCATAGTCCTTCCAAGTTTACACTTAAATTTAAGTAACTTCTAAACCTTGTAGAGACATCGGATTTTTTGCATTCTTTGCAGAATATAGTGTAGATTAAAAAACAAAAATAAAAAAAAATTGATAATTTTTAAATTTTTTCATTAAGTACCCCCTTAACATTCATTAAAAATTTATTTTTTTATTAAAAATGAAATTAAGGGATTGTGTTTTTCTAACACAGCTGTGTTTCTAAAGAATATATTATTAATGATTCTATAAAAGAAGTTAGACACATTGGGTTTTATAATTTAACATAATGCATCCTACAAGTTATAGCTTACTATATTATATTTTGTTAATTAATTTTTGAATTAATTATTATTTTTAAAAAATTAATTGGTACACAATATGTATTTACACAGTATGTGACATTTACATGAGATTTTATCCTCAAATTTTATATAATTAATTCAATAGAGCGTTACATTGCAGCATACCATTTAAAAAATTCTAATTAACAGTGGTTTGTTGCAAATAAAAATTTCGATATATATGTATTTTCTTATATCTTTTTGGGCACTTTTTTTCCAGATAACAGTACGAGTGAGTCGAAGAAAAAATGCAGACAATACAATGTTGAATATCTGAAATATAGCTTTATTTCGTCACCAGGAAATACTACTTAACTTATGTGTCTTTGATGTAGTCAAGCGATGTCATACAATTCAATAAAACCTTCTTAGTTTAAAAAACATTTAATAAGAATCCATAGTGACAAAAAAGATCAAGATTTAACGTTTTTTCGAACAATCAAAGAAAAATATTTGAAAATACTGACATTGCAAGAACTCATAGAAACAACATCTAATAGAGATGACCTTGGGTTGCGTGCTTCGTATAATAATTCTTTAATGATTGCAAAATCTGGAAAGCCGCAGACTATTGGTGAAGAACTTATTCTACCAACTGCAAGTGACGCAACACGCATCGTGTTGCACAAACCAGATTTCGAAGAATTCCACTAAGTAATAATACTGTACGAAGAAAGATCGACGAAATGGCTCAGTGTATAGAAAACTCTTTATGTGACCACTTAAAAACATCTGTATTCTCTAACCAGCTTGACAACACAACGTTACCAAGAAACGAAGCTTTACTTTTAGGTTATGTGAGATTTGTAAAGAAGAAAAATATTCGCAAGAATTGTTATTTTGTAAATATTTAGACACTGATACAAAAGGTGAAACGTTATTTACTGAATTAAAAAGATTTTTCGATGTAAAAGCTATACCCTCAACTAATATCTCCGTTGCTACTGACGGTGCTCTGACAATGGTAAGACGACACTGAGGCTTTATGGGATACTTAAAACAATCTATACCGAATGTATATCGGTACATTGTGTCATTCATCGACATCATTTGGTCGCAACAAACCTTAGTGAACGTTTGCATGAACCACTACATTATAGAGCAGTGAATACAATCAAAAGAAATGCCTTGGATGAGAGATTAGTTGCTCAACTTTGTTTGGAAAATGATCACTATAATCGTTTACAACTTAACACAAAAGTACATTGGTTATCTAAAACTGCATGTTTGGATCGCTTTTATTCGCTCTTTGATTCAGTGTTAGAATTTCTTATATGACTGATTTATTTGCCAGATTCAACGAGACTAATTTGAAACTACAAGGTGACATTAAATTTAATCAAACCTAAAAGTGTAATATCTGCGTTTGTTGTAAAACTTTTGCTGTACAAACAAATTTTAAGAAGAGTAGAATGTTTCAGTTTCCAAATCTTTCAAAAAAAACCCACTAGAAATTAGTTCTCGTGGGGATTTACGGTTGCTACTCAGAAACATTGAGCCGGACATAAATACACTGAAACATCATCGGATTCATCGAAGTCTATAATTTTTTTTTGTATTTTAAAACAATGGTTATAATTTTAATAAATACATCTTCAACAAAACGTTTTATTTATATTTTATTTTTATGTCAACATTTACCATTCAAGACATAAACGTTAAATTTGTAATTTTTCTATTATGCATTTATGTAGTTTCTTCACTCAGGGTTCGCGGACAAGTTTTGTCTATGAAAAAAGGCCCGTGGGCCAAAAAGGTTTGCAATGTTATATTTATTATAATCTGTCAAAAGTTGAATTTGACTTAAAAAAAACCCAGATTTTTCCGTAGCCATACATAGAATTCTAGAAATTTTAACACTAATTTATAGGTAATAATTAAATATATTTGGATAACAAAAGCAGGATTAGATTTACTTAGAACAATTTGATTGATTTGAATTGAATTTGATTTTTAAGTTGAAATACTTATTTTTCTTGCACTTTCAAAAAATGTCTAATTTAGATGAAGCTACTTAATACAATTTGTCTTATAGAACTGAAAAATAACATTAGGAGAATAAACCTACATATTATCCAGGCACTTTTATTAGACCAGTCATTTTTTTCAGTCAACGCATTTTTTGTTTCTTATTAAACTCACTGAAGTGAGACTGTCAGTGAAGATATGTTCTTTAAAATTAAAAAAAAAAACTGAGTACAATTAAACCCAATTACTAGATTTATTTGAAACCATCAAATGCGATTTGCCAGAGCTAAACCCTTCCAAAATTCCACAGAACTAAATTTTTAATCTCACTAAACAAAACCATGCTCGTTATAAATAAAATCTCAATAAAAAGTAAAAATCGAGGTAAAAATGTTAAAATTAATTTGTTATTGTATGTTCATCGTAGTGTTAATTTCAAAAACAAAAAGATACGTAAACATTTACATGAATAACATCGAAAAAATATAAAAAAACGTATCAGCTCACCACAACATTATGATATCGTTTCTAAAAATTGTCCATAAAAAAAACGCATAAGATTTATTCGTTCGTCTTTCTAAGTTTATTACGGAGCAGTCTCAAATCTAATTTGAGCAAGAGGGTGCCACAAAATCATTTTTTTTATAAATCAACAAATCAAAGCATTTTACGTTAATAGAAGTAAAAATAATTTAATCTGTACAGAGAAACAGTTTCGTAATAATCTTTTTTTCGTCGCACAAAGTGAAATGTTATCTGTGCAGTTGAAGTTTACTTGTTAAAGTGATAGCAATAATCAATTTTCTTTAATAACAGTATAGTACGAAATAACATTAAACGGGCAACAAACTTGTTAATCGAACGATTGTGTAATCGATTATACAGTTTTCCACAAATGTCGCAATTTTCGAAATCAGCAAAAAATTCCTTGAATCCTACACGTTTTCTTGTTTTTGACATATTCATTCAGTAATGATGTGATTATTGAATATGCTTTTTATATACATTGTATAAGTACTAGAAGCAACAAATTTAAATTTATATATAGACAAGGTCAATTCGATAGAGGTCAATGTTGCAATAAATGAATATAAAAACAAAATGCATAACATAACGGAAAATGTACTAAGAAACTATCTAGAATTTCTAAGAAATAAAAAACAATTTTTGTTTTGTTTTATAAGTAAATGTCGATAGCAGTAGTTTCCTAAAAAACGTTCTCTTGAATTAGTTTAGCTTATCATAAACAGTAAAATATGAAAAAAGGCAAATAATCATAGGTATAAGTTGCTTTACTAAAATAATGTTAAACCTAAATTGTCAAAACCATAATATTTTCTTACTAATAACAAATCGACTAACATACAACCTTTTTTCACATTCAAATGACTTTATACATTGTTACTATTTGTTAAATAATCTGAGCTATATTAGGTTTATCGTATGAAAATTGTTCGGTTATATGGAGATTGTCACAATTAAAGCACCACCCTGAAGTTGCATTTGACTTTGAAAAAACAAATGCATTTGAATTTGAAACATAAAATGCGTGCTGTCAGAGGGTGACAATTAAAAAAACATTAAGATTTTTAAAAAAATTTACATGATGAAAACTTAAAATCGATTTTTTTCAAAAATACGGAACTGTAATAGCACAGATTTTTTATATGATGTAGGTGATACCCTGATACCAAGCTGCTAGAATAGGGACCTGATATAAGATGTATGAACAATTCGAGAAATAATACTAATGGTTATTAAAAAATAAAATTAAACTGTATTTCTTCAGAATTATTGCTGATGTTGACTCTATAAGATGTTTAAACACAAATAAGTCAAAATAAAGTCAAAATGTATATATTTTATAAGAAATGCACAAGTAAATAATGTCATTCATTAGTAATTTTTGTTGCTTAAAAATTAGTTTTTAAGTTTGCAAAGGATATTGTTGACATAATACGCACAAAAAAGTTTTTGAAGTACGTAACTTCGCTTCACTCAAACAGTTATGATCTAGAAATCTTCCACAACTCTCGCATTTTATTTTTCTGCAATCTTTAAATTCATTGCCACAAGTTGAACATTTGTTTTGCATATTTATTGAGTTGTTTAATATAAGTGATCTCATTTCAGATTTGTATTTTTTATGTCTAAGTTAGATTTTTCGATGGCAGGTTTATTTTTTAAAATTCTTACTGCATTATATACTGCAAATATTCCACAACTGTTGCTATCTGATTGTTTTTCAGAATTTACTAACTCAATTTAAAATTGAATGTTGAGTAGATTTCTCAATTCTATAGGATAACGACCAGAATCATGAACAAAAATAATCTTTTTGAAAATATTCAATTCTAATATAATCCAATGATTATTGTTGTGCAAATATGGCATTACAATTAATGCATAATCTATTAACTCAGTTTTGTTAATTACAAACTGTTTCAGAACAGGTTTAAATGCATGCCTCATAATATAAAATGTGTAGTCTGGCGGTATATAAAAAATTGCGGAGTTGTATCATAATTTAAATTTGCAATTCAACACACGCATCTATGATTTTTCCGGATAGCCAATTATTGGCATCCAACGTTCTGTAATCTTCACCATATATGTAAATGTCCGAAATATTACTAATGTGATGAAAAATATTATGTTGTATAATTGTAACAACATATTGAGTAGCGTTATTTTTCTCATTTCTTTCTTTTTTCCAATTTTCCATATAGTAAATTGGAATTGGTACTAAATTAGACTAGTAGTGTTACTACATTCACCAGATTTGTTTAATTTTGTTATAAATTCTGTTTTGTTTTAGTTTTTAATTTTTCGGAATCTTGATTTTGCTTATTGTCCGTTGCCTTTTGATTTTCTTTTAGATGTTTTTTCGTTTTTAACATAATGAAAATCAAAGTATGTATGTTTGTTTGTGCTTTTTTCCCCAAAATTCTTTATTATCCACAAGGCTTTTATTTTGTTACGCATTTTTTTTTAATTTGGGAAAATTTTCTTTTTCTGTACAAAGACTATCGACTCTTTCTTTAAGTTTTTGAACAAAGCAACAGGCTTTATTCCTTAGTTGATCTGACAACATTTCATGTTTTATTTGGTTAAACCAAATTTCTACACGTAAATTAGACATTCTATCATTACTATCATTGAGAAGCACAGCAGTCCACATCGGCAGTAAAGATAAATAATTTTTTGTAAATAGAAAAAGTAATTTTTCTTCGTAAAATGGATTTTCTTCGTATGTTTTGTTCTCATTAGTGATAGACAATTGAACGTTGTTATAAATTTTAAAAAAAATATGTGAAAAATGGGCTGTTGCGCCTAATTGCAGCCTTTTCTTGAAAGTAAGTGTCTTTATAATTAGAGGAATCACATTTTTCATGTACGTTTTCTGTTATTGTAGGTACTTTTTCTAAAACTCGACATACTTCAGAAGTTTAGTACTTCGTAACAATAAGATATCCAAAAGTGTTCAAAATAAAATTATTAAATTTAAGATTTTTTGTAATATTTTTTAATTTTCTGCTGATCATGTGCAAAAAATGTGCGCAACATAGATTAATAGTAACGCATTTTGAAAAATCATGTACTATACTTCTATTTAGGTAAGCAAATGTTACCTCTAAATCCTTCAAAATTGTTATTTGGTTGTAAACAAATACAAATGAAATCATGGATGCCCAACTGAAGTTGATTACAACTTTTTGGAACAAGGGTCATCTACTACTAACAAAATGCTTATATTTTAAAACAAAGCAACATATTGTAGCTGTGTCTTGTTGACTACTAACTAAGTCCAATAATGGAATTATAGTACCAAATATATCGATAACACCGCAATAATAGTAGGTATATTCGATTTTCCTTGTTGTCGGTATTTGGAGGTCAAACAACTTGACTAGTAGAATCAATGTATAACATATGAATAGAATTTCGATTGACTAAATTAATTTGTCCTTTTGAAAATAGATGTACCTGTAATGGTAAACTTACTTGTATGTACTGTTTAGCTTTATCACAGGTACGATCTGGATTTAAACCTTTGGTACAAATCAATAAAGTCATCATGCGATAGATCGTTTTCGGTTAGTTTTTTCAGATCTCGCTTTTTGTAACACTGCTAATTTTTTCAATGCTGCAAAATTGCCTGCATTAGCAGCTTCTTTATCAGTCTCTTTAAGTAAAGCTAAATGCAAATTTCGGGGTTTTCGTGTAATCAATTCTTTTTCGATTAATTTTCTTTCTAGGCCATTTAGTTGGTAATATTGTGGTGATGAATGATGAATAGTAATTTTATTGGTGTAAATTCTAACATATATTTTTTTATCACTAATTTTTGCATTTATTTTATAGTGCCTGCAATGTTTATATTTACATTTTGCGTTGTCAACGAAAGAAACTTTTTTCCGAAATTGTAAACCTTTAAAGGTAAATGTACAGAAATTCTTTTTTGATTTTAAAGAATTTTTAAATTTTTAAGCAAAATTAATATTTTTTTTAATTGTCGCCCTCTGACGGCACTTAGGGTAGTATGACTATATAGGTTTATTAGAGCATGGTATCATCTTCATCATGTAAAAAAATCTGTGCTATTACAGTTCCGCATTTTTGAAAAAAAAATCGATTTTAAGTTTTTATGATGTAAATTTTTGTATAAAAATTAATATTTTGATGATGTCAGACAAGCAACTTTTGGCACGAAACCTTACGTTATTTTTCAATTGTGCATTTCTTGATAGATCTCATACAAAGAATATTGGGAAAGAAAGAAATGAAGCGCGAGAAACAGTTGATAAGCACGAGTTAGAGTTACAGTTTTTTAAATACAAATTGGAAAAGACATATTTTAAATTATTCTTTAATTAAACTCAAAAAATAAAAAATGGATTTCGTTTCACTATGCACTATGTTTGGTGATTATACATAATCAGTGTGGGTATCCTGTTGGAAACAAGCAAAATAAGTGCAAGTTTCAATAGACCTGAAAATTGTTGTTACTGTAAAATTAGTAGGAAGTTTTAAAAACTTTTTTTGACGCGATTTCTCTTACTAAATTATGTGATTTATGATGAAATAAAGTTCATTAAAATGGTTTTTGGGGTAAAACTCAATTTTTCAAATGAAACCATATCGGTGTCGCGTTACCATTTTACTAATAGGTGTGAATAAATTCCTTATTAATACTACTAATAAATGGTACCACGGTACCAACATGGTTCCATTTTAAAAAACCGAGTTTTACCCCAAAAACCATTTTGATGAACTTTGTCTACTCATAAATCACGTGATTTAGCATTTTTGACAGGATTTGGTTTTTTCTAGCACTAAACGCCTCAATTAGAATAAATCTGAACCCTCATGGCACACTTAAATGGAAAACTGAAAATGAAATTTAAATAAAAATTGATGTTTGAAATGTCACTTATGTGGTATCATTGGATTCAGAAAATTATGCAGATTTCACAAATACAATAACAAACAAGGTATTCCATTTAAAAATCAGACTTTAATGTAATTTTTGATCAAACCGGAAGTGAAAAAAAAATACTTGAATGTCAGTGCCGTTATTATTTATATTCGATATCCCAAATTTCAATCAATTATCTTGAAAACTAAAGAAGAAACGGGGAAAACATGATCCCGTTATACAGATTATAACGAAGTTACCAAAAATCGCGTAAAGATATCTATATTTCGGAAAAATATTTGCAAAAGAATATTTGAAGAAGAATCGGATACAAAGGTTACCGTCAAGAAACTTGCAAATCTTTTATTGTCAAGGGAAACTAGAAAAAATGCACAAAATGTTGCAAAACTTTAAACAAAAATATGCTTAGAAGTGAGGCAAGAAAGAAAGTTCTTAGAGTAAAAACCTTTTGCGCTGGATGTCCTAAAAAACCGATAATGTGTAAACAATGTAACGTTACTACCACTCGACATGCTGGTTGCATTTTGTTAAATTAAAAAAAAATCTAAGTTAATGTCCATAAAACGCAATCCCATATTGAGAAAAAAGTTTAATTTTTGTTAAAAAGGTGCTCTATAGCGCCCTCAAAAAATATGTCTATCCATAAAGCACGTATTTTGTGGCACAAATGTCTGACGCAGCGTTATGCTAACCCATCCATTTCAGCAATTACGACTGACATAGGTGCCACATAAGAAGCTGACTAACACACATGACTGACGTAGTTTTAATAAAAAATTACCATAAAGTGTATAGAATCTCAATTTTTCGCGGTTTTCTTGATTACGATTTCGAATTTCGGCTTAGACTGCGTCGTAGTAAAAGATAATTTTGAAAAAAGTTTAAACTATTGCTTTTATTCTTATGTAGTATATATAACTTCCCTCAGTCTCCTATTTATTGTTTTGGTTGAAATTTCTGTTCCAGTGGCTAATCGAAAGTCAACTTTTAACTTTGATAAAGGGATCTTCTCTGTCTGTTGTTTTTCTTTTAGCACATTGTCCACGTCTTCTTTTAAAACTATCAGTGCTGATGAACCGCGCTGCGACCCTCTGTATCACAAATTTGTTCGTATTTAGAATTCCAGCAACTTCTTAGTGACTACCCTTCACGAAAAAGAATATTATTTAGTATTCTAGTCTACAATGGTGTTTAAGCATATTTAATTAACTTAATGAAAACAAATTCACTCGCCTTATTAATTAAATTACATGAAAAAATGTGTCAGCAATTACGCCTTCTTATTGACTTTTCGTTTTCTAGCAAAGAATGTGTTGCTATTGTTAATTGTTTCATTGCAAACTATTTCAATGATGTTTAATAAACGTCAATTTATGACATGTGAAAAGTCGATTGAAAACAACTTGTAAATTGGAAAAGTTGTTTTAAGTTTATTTAGTGGTCCCTAAATTTTGCCCAGAAGTTTATTATGCTGTGATGCAAGAAAACTACTTTTAAAAAAAGCCTTTGTCCAACAATACTATTAGCCGAAGAATCCAGGATTTCAAATAGAGAAATAAAATATAATCAATTTGGTCATGCGACTACTAACAGTAACAAAGACGCATACCTTGCTCTCTTGAAGCAACAATCTGGAAACTAAAATTCAAAAACTGTAAGAATCCTCATTCCCTCTGCAACCTCATATTTATGCAAAACGAGATTTTCAGCACAGAAATCGATGTGGAGCGAAACAAGAATCAAATAAGTGGCAGTTTTGAAAAAAATTGTGGCAATCAGCAAGGTCACCCGTCACATTAACATTTTTTTCATTTATTTTTGTATTGTCATATTTTGATGACGTTCATTTTAATATATGAGGTTCACAAGTTGAGGTTTATGTTAAGAGCTGTTTTTATTTTTGTGTCTATAGTTGAAATGCTCAACAGATAAAGATAAACCGTGTCAAATTAAACCGTTCCGTAATTTGATTAGTAAATTTGAAAAAACAGGGTCTGTAAATGACTGTCCAAGATCAGGAAGACCAAGAATTAGTGATGGCCAAGTTGCAGAAGGACTTCAAGAAAACCAAATCGTAGCCAATACTAATCCGCTATCAATCACTAGTGTGAATGCGATATTCAAACGATTACAAATGCCGGTTTGGAAAACTACGAAAAATCTTAAAAATGTATTTCTATAATTGTTACATTCCAAAATTAACACAAAGTCACTGCCTGCAATGAAGTAACATAAACGGGGGGTTGTGCCACTAGCTCAATGGAGAAGGGTGGGTTTTATTTAAAATTCCGTGAAAAATTGGAAACGCGATCGTCGTAAAAATGGAACTAGAACGGTAAAATCGTCAAATAATCGATAAGGGCGCCAATCAAGGATTTCTATAAGGGAAAGCTTTCAAACCCTTGATTACCTGAAAGCTCATCCGGTTGGTCATAACCACAAAACTTACCTTGGGTTATAACAATTCTGAAAAACACTTAAACAAAATTTTACGTATGCGGCGGCTAAATGAATAAAAGCTCTTTACATTTAACAATTTAACATTTATTGATTGAATATTTAAAACCAAGACAAAATAAGATAACAAGTACTAATTGATATCAAATAAATTTGAATAAAAGAAATGAAATAATCTTAAGCAAACAAAAATGAATAATTTACACACAAAACATTACATTAAAATTTATTAAAAAAAATGCTACTACAATAGCGTTTTCAAATATAATTAAATCTCAAGATCTTGACCGCATATTTATAACAAACAAATAAAATAACACACACAAAAAAAAAACAATACAGTTTATAACATAAATATGTCCGAACTTTAATTCGAACTAAACAAAATATAGTTTATAAGTCGTTACATTATCATATATTCGAAATACGAATCACTTCTCAACGCACAAAACAAAGTTAATTGATTTTAATTTTGCGCAAACACTATACGTGTTCATTGAAATAATTAAATTCAACGTTAGTCGTAATTTCAATTGACTTAAAAAAAAATTGAAAGCTTTTACTGCATTTTTAAATCGCGGGACACTGCACGATCAAACAACAAAATCGATAAATACCTTAATTCTTAATTGGTGACACCGGCTGAACTTTGGTTCCCAGTGGATTTGAAAGCTTACACCTTGGATGGACTTTAGCTGCTTCCCAAACAATAGAACAACGACGGAAGATATATCTCACAATTTAATTTTATAACCGCCAAAGGCGAATTTCGGATTTAATCATATACCACCACAACATTAAACCCCACAAACGTAACAGTTCAGAAATCACGAATTTTACACAAGCCGTACTATACGAAATTTGAAGAAAAGTAACATTTTCCTCCACCACCTTAATTTTAACGATTTCTGACAAACTTCCGCGGTTCTACATAACGTCAGAGGGTAAATTACCCTACTCTCTCTACATCTTACGGTAATCGGTATTTGTCGTCACGACCCACGATCGAATAATCCCAAAAAAAATCTAAATCTTTCAACTCTTCCTATCCCCTACTTAACTAATTTGCATGTGCGCAGTCAATTCGTGGTAAAAGAAAACACATTGAACAAACGAGAAAAACAAAGATGAAAATTATAATTAGTCGCATGCGTTTTTGCACGTAGACTTTGGTTCACACAAGAACGCTGAGACTTGCATTACTGCAGCTGGCTTAATCAAAGTGTAATTACCAAGAAAAATGTATCAACTTACATTCCACAAAGGAAGTCGTAAATTATATTGAATTGGTATTCTACAAAGATAACCAAATAACGTACTAAATCAAAAACAAAACTACGGATCTGTATGCATTTAAAAGAAAATTTCAATAATGATTGAAAACAACTTGAAATATCATTAAACTCAAACCACACAAACAACAAACAAAACGTTCTCGATGCTAATACCGTATCAAACGTCGAAAACAAAACCAAACTACAAAAAAAACGCCAATTCAGCCAGCTAAATCTATTTATGGGGCTTGTCATAAAAAGAAAACTGCTGAATCATCAAACGCAGGTCACACCTCCCCTAATTAAAGAGGGATTTCTTAAATCACTCTAAAAATAGACAAACAACAAAAAAAAACAAACGAAAACCCATAACCCAACCCTCACATGGTCACAAAACGACGAGAAAAAAAAAAACGAGACCCAGCCGTTGTGGTTTGACCAAATGACCCCAACCCACCACAACGGAACCATAAACGATAATGTAACTACTAACGCAAAAATAAAACGAAACTAAGCCTATGGTTCTCGCGATCTCGCAATCATCGAGAACCCCTAACGAAACTAAACGGAACGAAAACCTAAACGATAAGAAGGGTAGCATATGTTTGGGTTCGACACAGATCACTCGATGCTGCACAATAGAAGAGGGCGCGCTGCGCTTCACGAGATCCGCGCATTGCGTTTTTCCCACAACTAATGCCCTCACCGAGCGATGGCACCTAGCCACAAACACTACAGAAATAAAAGATAAGGACAGACAAGATAGCTGAAGAAAGAAAAATGGAAATGAAAGAACCGTTGTTTAGTCGCCTCTTACGACAAGTGGTGTCCCCACTGTAGAGAAATATTCTTAGTCCGTCTCTACACGGAACCCAAAACGAAACTAACTAATCTAAATAAACGATAGAACAAAAACAAAAGAAAAAAAAAATCCAAACGGTAAAACCTAAAACTATTTATTCCCAGTCGGGTTTAACTTTAAGTCCTTGGCGTTCCATATGCCTTTTGATGCTCCCGTGTCATCAGACAACTCATAGGTCTGATACGAAACTTTCCGTTTCACGTAGAACGGACCGATAAACTTAGGTGCCAGTTTGGCCGAGAAATATCGAGATGCATCAGAAAGGACATAATTCTTCCGCCACACTGTGTCTCCCACCTCAAAAGGTGCTGGACGACGACGTAAATCGTAATAATGTTTAGCGCGGACATAAGCGGCATTCAAGCGATTCTTAATGTCGACGTAAACTTCTCTAAACGCTGGGCCTCTTTCGGCCAAAAAGGTACGATCAGCAAAAGCTAGATCGTCGATAGTGTCTGAATCGGTAGTTTTTCCATGACGTGATCCGTCGAGACAGATTTCACGTCCGAAATTAGCGAAAAACGGCGTTAAGCCGGTGACTTCATGTACAGCGGTACGAATAGCACATGCTACTTTAGCAAGATACTTATCCCAATGTCGATGGTTGTCTTCGATATATGACGATAGCATTGTCTTCATGACTCGGTTGACTCTTTCAGTTGGATTCGCTTGTGGATGATAATTAGCGTTAAAAATAATTTTGGACTTATATGACGAAACCATTTTGTAAATTCTGAACTACGAAACTGTGTGCCGTTATCACACAAAAGATATTGAGGAACTCCAAACATTAAAAATACATCTTCTTCAAGACGTTTAGTAACTGCTGCTGCAGTAGCGGAACGTAACGGGAAAAATAAAACAAATTTCGAAAAATAATCTGCAACTACAAGAATATACGAATAACCACTCTTAGATCGCGGTAGCGGTCCAACAAGATCGGTAGAGATCAACTGCCAAGGTTTGTCCACAACAGGATGACGGGTCATAAGGCCAGCAGGACGTTTCTGTTCTGGCTTATGCGTGATACAAACTTTACAACCATTGATGTAACGAATGACGTCAGCCTTGATCTTAGGCCAGTAATAAAGCGGAACTATTCGTTCGAGAGTCTTAAAGATACCAAGGTGTCCAGCGGTAGGCTCATCGTGAAATTTTGACAATATTTCGAGTCGTTTTGACTTAGGCACAACTTCTCTCCAATTGTCATTCTCAGAACGAAGATCGGGATAGTCTACGGTAACATGCTTAAATAGCTTTCCGTTACTAATTTTCCACTGTGGAAAAGCGTTAGGTTTCGAACGTACACGTTCCATAAGTTTCGATAACCATTTGTCCGAAGACTTAGGTTCGGTAATGTCACAATCGGTAGTAATATTGTCGATAGCTGGTACTGAACGAGATAATGCGTCAGGTACGACATGATCCTTTCCTTTACGATGAATGATCGTAAAATCAAATTGCTGCAGTCTAACAGCCCATCGTGCTAGACGACCGGTAGGTTCCTTCAAATTGTGTAACCAGACTAATGATGCGTGATCGGTAACTACAGTGAAAGTGGTTCCCTCAAGATAGGGGCGTAATTTTTCAATAGACCACAGGACAGCCAAACATTCTTTTTCGGTAGTTGAATACTTGCGTTCACATTTTGTGAGCGACCTACTATTGTAACAAATGACACGTTCTTCACCGTCGATAAACTGTGTAAGAACTGAACCGAGACCAAAATCAGAAGCGTCAGTTTGAACTGTAAACGGAACATTGAAATCAGGGCAAGACAAAATAGGTGCGGAAACTAAACAATTTTTAATGATCTGAAATGCTTCATCACAATCACTAGTCCAATTAAAGCTGGAATTCTTCTTTAACAGAGACGTCAATGGAGCGATAATTGTCGAAAAATTTGGTACAAAACGGCGATACCACGAGGCCATGCCTATAATTCTTCTAACTTCAGCGACACCAGTGGGAACTGGAATACGCAAAATTGCATCGACCTTTTCCGGGTCAACCGACAAACCAGTAGAATTTACTATAAAACCAAGATACTTAAGTTCAGGTTTACAAAAATGACATTTGTCTTTACTTAGCATCAAATTAGCCTCTCTAAGGCGACGAAGAACTTCAGTTAACACTTCCATGTGTTTCTCGAAGGAAGGAGCGCAAATAATGACGTCATCTAAATAAACATAAACGTAAGGCTCTAATTCGGGACCTAAAACTCGATCAATCAACCTCTGCCAAGAAGCTGGTGCGTTAGCTAAACCAAACGGTAAGCGCGTGAATTGGAATAACCCACGGTTCGGAACTGTAAAAGCGGTATACTGCTTAGACTCTTCGCTTAAAGGAATCTGCCAATAAGCGGACTTAATATCGAGAGATGAAATAAACTTAGCGTCACGAAGACGATCTAAGATAGACGAAACGTAAGGTAAAGGATAAGCGTCCTTTTCGGTAACTTTGTTGACTTTTCTAAAGTCCACGCAAAAACGATACGAGTTGTCCTTCTTCTTCACCAATAAGATCGGGCTCGACCAAGCGCTGTTTGATTTTTCTACAACGCCTAACTTCAACATTTTCTCTAACTCCAGATCGATTTGTTTCTGGATAAACGGCGAAACTCGGTAATACCGTTGCTTAATTGGTTCGGAAGTAGTCTTGATCTGATGTTCGATCAAGTTGGTGCATCCAAAATTTTCATTCGTAGAAGAAAAGTGATTACTAACTAAATTATCTAACTGATTGAGCTGTTCTGAAGAAAGATCGAGACGAGACTTAATAACTGAATCTTTATCTTCCAATTGTAAAATGGTGTCCATATTTTCGAAACGCCACTCACCTTTTCTAAGATCAGGAACGATACCTGCTTGTTTCCAAAAATCAACGCCTAAAATTAAATTATGCGGAACGTCAGGAACAACTAAAACTTCTAAAACAACAATTTTTCCTTTAATTTCGATTGGGACGAGAAGTGAACCTAAACTTTGTACTGATTTACCATTAGCTACAATACAATTAACTTTAACTGACTTATTTAACTTTAAACCTAACTGACTAAAAATTTCCCAACCCTTAGAACCAACAATAGTGCGAGAAGCGCCACTATCTAATAAACTTAAAATTTCGTGACCAAAAACTTTAACGTAGACAAACGGTCTTTCGTCAGACTCAGCAGACTCTAAAACATAATCCAACACGACTTTATTCTTAACAAAACTCTTTTTCTTCGAAGAATGTAAACTATTAAAATAAACAGCCGATTTAACTTTAACCTCTGACGTCACTAAACGGCTTCTTAGTACGTCCTTTACTCGTTTCCCGAGCACTTAGAACAAGTGCGGACCGTAACGTTAGATTTTCCACAACGATAACAAAATAAACCTTTCTTAGGTTCCTTGCAAGAAGCAGCTCGATGGTTTGGCTTCCTACAATTCCAACATAATTGCGGACTACTTCGATTAGAAGAAGCAGGCGCATTAACGATAGCTAACCTTCGTGAAGAAGGTGCGATACTAGAAGACGGTAGTCGTAAATGTTGTCTAACAGGTGGTGTAGATTTTTCACCACTACTAACGTTATTCGAAGAACGAGAAACGGCAATATCCTTAACTTGAGATGTTACATAAGCGAGATCAGGCTCCATGTCCTGCTTTCGACGAGATGGAGGCGTGTAAGCTTCAATAGCTTGCATGCGGTCCTCGATAATACGACCAAATCTAATTAACTCCTCAATTGAAGTAACTGACGACAAACCAAGCTGAGTTTGATAAACGGGAGAAATATTTCTTAATAAAATCTTTAACTGTTTTTCTTCAGAAAAAGGCTCATCGAGACGTGAAAACATGTTGCGAATAATTGCAACGTAAATACCCATAGGTTCATCATTAGCTTGAGTACGACGCTTAATTTCTTCAATAAGTCGTTCGTCATAATCGGTAGGCTGGAATTGTTCGCGTAAAAACTTAACTAAGTCTTCCCAAGAATTAACTGAACTACGAATGGATCTAACAAAAATCAATGCATGACCTGTAAAAAGATCAGTACACTCCAAAAATAACTGATGGCTTGAAACGTTACGCGATAATTGAAGTTCGGCAACTCGTTCTAAGAATGCATTCAATGAAATTGACTTTGCGTCACCTGAAAACTTTAAGTTCCATTTTGAAACTGAAACACTTTTAACATGACTAATAAAATTTTGACTAACAGCAGAAGACGTCGGTACAGCGTTATAAACTACAGAAGGTTGAACGACAGGTTCGATGACTTCATCGGCGGAAGTAGACGGATTTGAAACAACAATTTGCTTATCCAAAAGTTCGTACTGCGAAATTAAAACAACTAAATCTTTTAGAAACTCATCTTTAACTTGAGAATCGTCACCTTGAATAGGAATTGAATTGCCAATACGGTTTAACAAATATTTAATTTTGGTTTCAATTGTAGAAGAAATTTTTGTAGTTGGAGTAATTTTTAATGAATCTATTAATTTTCTAAGCTCATCGATACCTTCACGAATCGCTAACTTATCTGCATTAAAATCGAAAGGATACACAGGACGAGATAATTTTCCGGCAGCTTCTTCAATAAGAAAATTCTTGAGTAAACCTCGTAATACGACAACACCTAAAGATGCATCACCACCTCTAATCAAAATTTCATAACGTAATTCGTTATGCGATAAACGATCAACAATCAATTTGTAACCCATTTTAAAATGTAATTACAAAACGGTAAAATCTTCCAAAAATCACGAAACTTAACAGGCAAACTAAAATTCGAAAAAGGCCACACGCTGGAGACGCCAAATTATTTATGTTACATTCCAAAATTAACACAAAGTCACTGCCTGCAATGAAGTAACATAAACGGGGGTTGTGCCACTAGCTCAATGGAGAAGGGTGGGTTTTATTTAAAATTCCGTGAAAAATTGGAAACGCGATCGTCGTAAAAATGGAACTAGAACGGTAAAATCGTCAAATAATCGATAAGGGCGCCAATCAAGGATTTCTATAAGGGAAAGCTTTCAAACCCTTGATTACCTGAAAGCTCATCCGGTTGGTCATAACCACAGAACTTACCTTGGTTATAACAATTCTGAAAAACACTTAAACAAAATTTTACGTATGCGGCGGCTAAATGAATAAAAGCTCTTTACATTTAACAATTTAACATTTATTGATTGAATATTTAAAACCAAGACAAAATAAAATAACAAGTACTAATTGATATCAAATAAATTTGAATAAAAGAAATGAAATAATCTTAAGCAAACAAAAATGAATAATTTACACACAAAACATTACATTAAAATTTATAAAAAAAAATGCTACTACAATAGCGTTTTCAAATATAATTAAATCTCAAGATCTTGACCGCATATTTATAACAAACAAATAAAATAACACACACAAAAAAAAACAATACAGTTTATAACATAAATATGTCCGAACTTTAATTCGAACTAAACAAAATATAGTTTATAAGTCGTTACATTATCATATATTCGAAATACGAATCACTTCTCAACGCACAAAACAAAGTTAATTGATTTTAATTTTGCGCAAACACTATACGTGTTCATTGAAATAATTAAATTCAACGTTAGTCGTAATTTCAATTGACTTAAAAAAATTGAAAGCTTTTACTGCATTTTTAAATCGCGGGACACTGCACGATCAAACAACAAAATCGATAAATACCTTAATTCTTAATTGGTGACACCGGCTGAACTTTGGTTCCCAGTGGATTTGAAAGCTTACACCTTGGATGGACTTTAGCTGCTTCCCAAACAATAGAACAACGACGGAAGATATATCTCACAATTTAATTTTATAACCGCCAAAGGCGAATTTCGGATTTAATCATATACCACCACAACATTAAACCCCACAAACGTAACAGTTCAGAAATCACGAATTTTACACAAGCCGTACTATACGAAATTTGAAGAAAAGTAACATTTTCCTCCACCACCTTAATTTTCACGATTTCTGACAAACTTCCGCGGTTCTACATAAAGTCAGAGGGTAAATTACCCTACTCTCTCTACATCTTACGGTAATCGGTATTTGTCGTCACGACCCACGATCGAATAATCCCAAAAAAAATCTAAATCTTTCAACTCTTCCTATCCCCTACTTAACTAATTTGCATGTGCGCAGTCAATTCGTGGTAAAAGAAAACACATTGAACAAACGAGAAAAACAAAGATGAAAATTATAATTAGTCGCATGCGTTTTTGCACGTAGACTTTGGTTCACACAAGAACGCTGAGACTTGCATTACTGCAGCTGGCTTAATCAAAGTGTAATTACCAAGAAAAATGTATCAACTTACATTCCACAAAGGAAGTCGTAAATTATATTGAATTGGTATTCTACAAAGATAACCAAATAACGTACTAAATCAAAAACAAAACTACGGATCTGTATGCATTTAAAAGAAAATTTCAATAATGATTGAAAACAACTTGAAATATCATTAAACTCAAACCACACAAACAACAAACAAAACGTTCTCGATGCTAATACCGTATCAAACGTCGAAAACAAAACCAAACTACAAAAAAAACGCCAATTCAGCCAGCTAAATCTATTTATGGGGCTTGTCATAAAAAGAAAACTGCTGAATCATCAAACGCAGGTCACATAATCTGCAACTGCTGTTTGAACTAAAGGATGCAGATTTTGCTGTCAAATATAATTTTTCATTTAAAAATATTAAGTGAGATAGAGATAGAATTGCATTTCTCTTTTAATGGGTGAGTTGCAGTTTTTCAACATCGTATTATAAGCATAAATTTTTCAAATTCATGGCCTACAAGATTGCCTGTCTTAACCCAGCGAATTACCGACTGCAAAATTATTTGCTAATATTCGTATTCATAATCGATTTAGACCAGGTTTAAACTTTAGTCATCCTATTAATTATTATAAGACGACTAAGTTTAAACCTAGTCTAAATCGATTATGAATACGAATATTAGCGTTTAGAACACGGCCATTCAACCAAAAATGGTAAACAGTACTATATACAATTTGTAGGAACTGATGGTATTTTACAACAAAAATAGAGGTTATATCGAGCATTTGCGGTAACCAGTGTTTGACATGAGAAATTCGATTATCTAAGCAACTTCATTTGTTAAAAATATATAAAAAATTGAGATATACCTTTATGATATATTGGTATATTTAAAAAAATGCCCATACAAACCAAGAATGAACAAACTCAAATGCAAAACACGTGTAATTTATAAAAGAAGCCACAAATCTTGACAAAAAAACTGATATACAACCATACCTCACTATCGTCTTACAAATGTATACGACGTACACGTTTATGCTGGTTTCGAACGACAATATCGCTAATTTTCGTTGTTAGGTTAATCGAAGTTTCAATTCCGGCCATCCTCGTAATGAGCTGATAGACTAAACCATGGTGACACATATGTAACCGATATTGAAAGTTTACTTTAAAGCATCAGATCATTTTTTGTTCATAAATCCTGTCGGCGAAGGGATCAATTCGACCCTTCGTGAACTTTAAAACGGTCTAACTTTGTGTTTTTAAGTAACCATCGTTAAATTTTTGTACCATTAACTTTCATTCTGATCCTCGTATTTACGATCGTTCTAATTTAACGTTTGCATTTTTCATTTATTAAGTTCTTTTAACAAATTTGCTAGTTGATTGATGTATTTTAAATCTTTATTATTTTAAATAATTTTTGTTTTCAATTGGTTTTATTGTTTTGCGTTGTATTTTGGAAGTTCATTGACCTATATCAAATTATTGATATTTTAAATTGAGTTTTCAGTTGCTTAGAAACTATGAATTGTATTAGGACATTTATTTTTGTCAGCTGCTAAACGAACAGTTTTGGTTTATCAATAAAAAAATCAATAAAATCTTAAAGTTCAGATTCATTATAACCTGATATATTAATTTTTTGTAGTATCTGGAGATGGCCCATATTAAATATTAGTTCGACAATGGTTTTTTGGTTTTTTTATTGATATAATGTTACGACCAATAATGGAGGATCCTTTTTATCAGTTTTGGTTTATTTTATTTTTCTTTCAGATTTAATTACTTTCAAGAAACATTCGGTTTAAAAGTCCTAATAGGGTAATAATTTTATTGGTTATTTTCCTTCAGTTTACTTTATTGCCTAGGAACATTTTGGCACCTGATTCTCTTGTACGTAATTTTGATAGCGTCATGCGTCCTAGCTGTATCCTTGTTTGATTTATTGTAATACTATGGTTTTCTTTAACACATTTTTGTGGTTAATTAGTGCAATTGAAATATATACCTGCGTCCATACTGAGAGAAAGATTCATTGATTTGTTAATGATCTTCGAGTGATCATGCTGTAACAAAAAAGGTGTTCGCGATATGTTTGCGGTCTAATTTATTTCAAGTAAATCCAGTGTTCAATAATTACCGTCAAATTGTGCTATCGAACGTTAAGTCTTTGGATTCACAATTCAACTTCACTATCGAGGTGGATATCTGTTTCTTGTACCCAGCAGAAAGAACTCTCTGACTCTATTACCGTCAACATCGTTATCGCCAACTTGTCTTGGAAAACTTTACAAGCACATTGTCAGACGTTTACAATTAATAAAGTACTAATAATTATTCGTTTCAAGCATATGTAAATTCGCTTTTATTCGAGTAAAATGTAGTTTTTTTAAAAACTTTTATTTTACCAATTTAATTTAATTTTGGTTGACAAAGGCTAGAAGGTAAATCAACAATTAACGAATTTCCTTTATCTGGCGCCCATTACCGATTTTTACTTTTATTCTCGTTTTTCTTAAATTGTTCCAAAGTCCGAATTTGTATGTGTAAAAGAACCCACTCCTCGCCACTGAATTTTTAGTCGGGCAAAACATTTATGTTAAGATTTCAATACAATTACTCCATCTTTTGCACGTAACATACATATACCTATTAGATTTTTGAAATAGATACAATACATTTTTCAAAATAAAAAAATTTTCGACTTTAAATTGTTTAACTATAGAATGGGTCAATTTTACCACAAATGGCGCCTTTAGGTATTTATATTAAGTGGCGGTTCTAGTGTTAGCATATTAGGTTACAACTGGATAAAAATTTGAAGAGGTCACAGTAAACAATTACATCAAACAAAAAGAAAACGCAAAACTTCACAGAACGAGAGTCTATGATATCGCTGTAATTGTTCGATAGATTAGTTATTAAGGTGCAAATGTGTGTGCAAAGCTTCATAAAAAAACTTCATTCTCTAGTCATTAGTAGAATTTTGTGCACTAGATAAAAAAACTACTCATTAAATTACTGTATATACAGTATACAGACGCATATGAAAACAAATCAATATATTTAGATATAATTATTTTCTAGAATCATATTCAGCATATTATTTCTGTACCAGTTTCAGATAAGCTCAACAAAAACAATAAGCGATTTCTAGTACGTATTGACGCTAAAGCTTAAAACTAATTTTCCAAACATTACGAATAAGTTATCGCATTAATAAATACTAATTAATCACAAAAAGGTCAATTCCTCCGTACTTGTTCCATAAAAACAAAGTTAATATAAGTCGAGACACTGAACCAATTAATTATCGATTTCAATGAATGCAACAAAATAAATATTTTGAACACTGATTTTATAACAGTTCTTTGAAAGTTTGAATCAGAATTGATTGACGTAATTCGACAATTACGAGAAGTATTAATATAATTTATTATCAGTAAATCAAAAGAAACTAAGCTGGCAAATAAGAAAATAAAATTAAAATATTGAGAAATACGTCCTTGCGAGACAGTGATCACCACAAATCTGTATATTCATAAACCCAAAAACGCCCCAGATTCTTAATCGCACCAAGTCAGTAAACCGAACAATATAACCGAAAAAACATTAAATAATAATCTAAGCATTATAATAGTTATTTAACGAACAAGGTTGTTAATGATTGCGATTAATAATCGAGACATGTCAATAAAACAAAAAAAATATTTGCGAATAGATGCAAAATATACCAATGTTTTATCCGAAAAGATTTGAGTCTGCAACAAAATAGTTCATCTGCCGCTTTCTCTCACTCTCTCTCTTTCTCTCTCATCTCTCGCTTCTAAGATGATTTATCTCTCCACGCCTGCGTACTGGTCACTCATCTCGCGCATCAGTTGTTAGTTCAGTGAGAGAAAACAGTGTGTGTTCTTAAAACTTTGTATACGAACGCGTTTTATACTTTATACAAAAACATTTTTTCGACAATTTAAAATAAACCGCTCGACGAAAGCTTTAGAAGTAAAAGTAAAGAAACTCGAAGAAGATGACCTTTATCCATCCGATACAAATATTGTGATATGCAACATTCGCTTGAAGGGTGACAAAAAATACATTGATCAAGCACACGCTGTCAAACTCACATTCTTCTTCTGGTTATCTCCTTATGCTCCTTCGGAGCGCCGGAGGTGGTATTTCTTCCACTTCTTCCGGTCTGCGGCCATCTTCATTTGCTATAATGTGTCACCTTTCTCTCCCCCTATCTCTTCTATCTGTTCCATCTATTATGAGAAAGTTCATCATCTAAGCAACTTCATTTGTTAAAAATATATAAAAAATTGAGATATATTGGCATATTTCAAAAAATGTCCATACAAACCAAGAATGAACAAACTCAAATGCAAAACACGTGTAATTTGTGAGAGAAACCACAAATCTTGACACGGTTACAAAAAAACTGATATTATACAACCATACCTCACTATCGTCCTACAAATGTATACAACGTACACGTTTATGCTGGTTTCTGAGCGCCGGAGGTGGTATTTCTTCCATTTCTTCCGGTCTGCGGCCATCTTCATTTGCTATAATGTGTCACCTCCCTCTCTCCCTATCTCTTCTATCTATTCCATCTATTATTTCCATGGCTTTCTCTTTCTTCTTTTTGCCTACAATGACTCTTCTTACCAGTCTGGTCTGCTTGATTCTAATTATGTGTCCATTTCAATTCTTCTTTATTTTTATTTCTATCGGTTCCTGCTTTAATTCTTCACTAATACGATCACTTCTTATACGGTCCATTTTTGTCTTTTCCGCAATTCTTAATTGTTTCATTACAGCGCATTTATCATGCTTTCATGTTTTTTATTTGTTACCCATGTTTCACTACCGTATAGTAAAGTTGGTATGCTGGTTCTTTGTTCTATTTCTCCCTTGCCGAATATTGTGTTGTTTAGGCTGTAGTATATTTTTGTCGCCTTTCATGCTCGTTGTTATTTCGAAGTCTATTTTTCCATTGTTTGTGAACATCACTCCTAGATACTCGTATGTTGACAACACCCTTATCCTATTTCTTATATTTTCCTCCTGTTTACCTATCTTCGTGTATTTACATTTGTTGGTGTTAATGTTCACATTCATCGTTTCTATCTCTTCTACCCAAATGTTTAGTAAGGACTGTAATTTATTCTGTGTATCCGCCACTAATATTGTGTCATCCTGGTATAACAGTCCTTCCATTTCACTGGTAGCATATTTGTGTATCCTATCGTTACTTAGAGGTCTTTTGTCATTTTGTTAGTATTTTTAATTATTTTGTGCATTATTAATATGAATAGCGTCGGGCTAAAGCTATTTCCTTGCTCAATTCCCCTATTCATATAAAAATCTTTTGATCTCCCCCCTCCCCCATTTTTTTACTTTTCCATTGACTTTGTTGTATGTACTTTTAGTAATTTCTATAATTTTCTGATTTATTTTTACTTTCCATATGTTATTTCGATCAATTGAGTAAAAAGCTGCTTTAAGATCAATGACCATAATGTATATTTTTATTTTTGAGGCTTTCGCGGCCATGATTTTTTAACAAATAATTATTTTCGGGTTTTGAAACGCGTTCCATATTTACACTTTTCACAAAATTTATATTAAAATTTACAAACTTTGAAAAATTTACAATGTTTGACGTTTCGACAGTCATGTCGCTGTCTTCTTCAGAAAAAACTGAAACTGAAGTTATAGGATCCTGACAAGCCTTTAAATTACGCCGTTCGGTTCAGTAGTTCGTGACGGTTCCGATTCATTAGTTTTCCGGAACATGTTTTTCCATATTGGCGCTAGATCAATTCCATTATCACTATTAAAATTGTCGTACTTCTGGATTTCAATGGCTTCCTTCTATAGTCTAAGCCAGAAGCTTTGGGATTTAGCCAACATTGTTGCCTCTTCAAATTTTATCGTGTGACCGGTGTCTAAAAAGCGTTCCGCAACAGCATATCTTGTGTTATGTTTCTTTGTATCCGCCTTATGTTCTTTTAATCTAGTAGCTATATTGCGTCCCGTTTGTCTATTAAGTTTATCAATATAAAAATATTATCTGTAGTTTCTTTCTCCTATAAATGCTGATTGCTCTTCGTCCAATTTTTCTTCTATGTCCTTTCTTATTCTGGCTTCTACCATTCTTATGTATAGTTTGAATGCAACTGATGATAATCATATATCTCTATAATTTCGCACTCAAGTTCATCTCCTTTTTTTGTGAATTGATACTATCAGATTCTTTTCCCATTCTTTTGGTATCACGTTTGTCCTACATGTTTCCTTCATTACTTTCAGCGACCATGTTCTTCCTTCTTTGCCTAACCATTTTACCATCTCTGGATCTATATTATCTGCACCGCCCTATTTTCCTATCCGGATTTTCCTTAGTCCCTCTTCTATTTCATCTATGCTTATTTCTTCTGTTTGGATATTATTGTCCTCCATTTCATATTGCTTATTTATCCCCCTCGTCTGTATTGCTCGTTCCTTTTCCTCTTTATCGTATTTATCTTTATAATGTTTCCTCCAAGTTGCTATTATTTCCTCTAAGGTTGCCCTTATAATGTTATTCTTGTCTCTTATGCCCTTTATCTGCCCGTTTTGTTTTCCCGGCTCTTAAGGCTCTTATTTTACTCCATAATCGTCTATTACTTACTTTGTAACTTTGCTTCATTTTATCTCCAAAGTTCTTACAGCTGTTATTTTTTCCTTCCTTTATCAATTCTTTCACCTTCTTTCTATATCTATGGTATTCTGTTTTGTCTTGTTCCAACTTTGTGTTGTTATATAGTTATCATGATTTTTTTTATGTTTCAACTTGTTCCTGTATTTCTGCATTCCACCAACCTGTTTTCTTGGTATATTTGTTAACTTTTGATCTTCCGCATATGTTTTATGGCACTCGTAGTATTTTGCCTTTAAATTTATTTTATCGGTCTTCTAGATTCCTTCTACATTTCTCTCTCTATTCTTTCAAATTCACTATCTGTTTCTTCTCGGTACCTCTTTTTCAGATATGAATACTTTAGCCTTTTTATTGCTATTCTAGTATAATTCTTTTCCTCTACCTGCTCTATCTTCCTCTATTTCAGTTCTGCTGTTCCTGATCCTTCTCTTTCTTCCGCTGTATGTATTTTTCTTATAATGGTTGTTGCGAGAAGAAGTTTCCTATCATTAAATGGTTTATTTGGCATATCGGATCATCCTTTCACCATCTCTATTCTTTGTTCTTCACATGCACCGAGTCTTCGTCATTTCCTATTCTCGTATTCCAGTCTCCCATCAGTATGACATTCTGAGCTAGTGTGCTTTGCAGCTCCATATAACAATCCTCCATTTCTTCCTCCTTTGTTCCTTGCACTGACGCGCACAGTTGTATTATGTACCAAGTTTTTTTCCATTTCTAGCTTTATGTACACTATTATATGACGATATCAGCTTAAATTCAGTTATTATTGCCTCCACCCTCTCCGTTACCATTATTTCTACTCCGCCTATTGCACTTTGTCCCATCTCCACTTCAGAGTAGAATATGCTGTATTTTGTTTTTAAATTTTCCATTTCCTCCTTTCTTTGTCTCACTTATTCCTATCAGCTGCATTTTTAATTCTCCTATTTCTTGTGCTAATTCATGTTCTTTATTTTTTAGCGATGTTATATTCCATGTTCCTATTTTCACATTTATATTTCCTCCACCTTTCATATTTTTTTTTGTTCTTTTTTCTCTTTAGTTTCTTTTTTATAGAGGTCGTTTATGTTTTTGACTGTCATGATCTTTTCCTTTGTTAGTTTTTTTTAACGTCGTCCAGTGTATGTTAAAATGACCCTAATAAATCTTTCAAACGTAAACTGGACATGCAAATTACTTTGATATCTGAATTGTGCCCAAAAATAATGAAAGTAATAGACCATTTAGAAGCATTATTTGCTCGTAGTGTGTGGAACAACTTAGAAGACTTGCAAGCAACTTATAAACGATATAGTCAGTGGTGTTTTAGTGTAAAAACATCGCATTTGCTACTAAACTATTGTGGAGAAATCAATTTGAACTACAGAATACTAAAAACCGCATCTGAAACAAGTTTCAATAAACTTTCTCTGCACAATACAAATACAATAAATAAAGACTACTTTTACATCGATCAGTTATTTTGTCCATTTGTGGTTGCAACTATATCTAACCGCCTTAAATCAAAAGGCATTACTCGAAAGCTTGTAAAAAATTCTTTTCTTTAGAGCACTTACTCAAAATGAGGTCATTAATGGATACACTCACTTTCATCGCCTAATGCTTAAACCAATAAACAGAAATATAAATCCTAATGTTAAGTAGAGGCATTTCATTATGTCGTGAACTGTGACCTTGTGTCGAAAATTGGAATTAATATGCTAAAAGTCAAAAATTTGACAAGTCTATGTGAATTCCAAAAACGTTAGTCTATTAAAAAGGCACTCACGTCTATAAAAATAAAAAATAATCGGATATTCATTAATTAAATAAAAATTAGTTTATTTATAATAATACCTAAAAACTTATTAACAAATACAACAATAAAAGCAAAGATAGGTTAGAAAAAATGTACCGGCGAATGTTTGTAAGACGGATAATAACAATATTCTGACATATACAGACTACAGCGCCACAGTTCACAAGATCTTGAAAGACGTCTACATATTGTAGGCTGCTAAATTCTCTTTTCAACTTGTGCTGAAGCATCATTATAGAGCATTTGGAGTTCAACTAGCAGCGTATACGCAGTATGCTTTTATGGTAATTATAATGTCTCGTTGCTGGCAGAAGAAAGACTGTATAAGAATGAAATGTTAAAATTACAACAACGTTAGCTTCTATTTAACATTTTAAGTTTATAAAACAGTGTTTTATTTAGTATATGCAGAAGTATTTATAAATTTTGACAATCTTTTAGAAACATTGCTTCTTGCAAGGTAGATTGACTACAATAAGCAATAAAGCTTCTTTTCAACTTTGTACGGAACGCACTATCAGTACAAACAATATTACAAGAATGTCACTTCATTTCTTTTGTATTGATTCAGGAAGTCAAACACATTTTCGCCATAGCCAAAGATAAAATGATTCGGCCATCAATGCTGTTTATACAATTTCAACGAGTTGGCGTGATCAGCTTTTGATAGACTTTATAGAATCTCCCCACTCGCACCTGTTGAGCTACAAAAATAAACTAGCAAACGATCTAACATAGGATAAACGATATCCAAAGAATTAGTGCAAACTGAATGCAGTAAGCCTAGACCAGCAGCAAACGAATAGTATTAAAGTAGTGTATTTTCATGAAGAACAATTTAGAAGATACACAAAACCGGTGATTTATGGTACTGATATAATCTCTTAAATTTTTCGCATACTAGTATATTGTCAAAAAAATGTGGCTATTTTTTAGTTTCGTCGCTAGATACATATAGATACAATTAGGCAATAAAAACAAAAAACGAAAAAAATTGCTGACAAGAATGTTGAGATGAACTGAATTAATGTAGTGGCCCGCAACTGCATTAAACAAGTTCATCGACGCAAATAACAAAAAATCCAATCGTAAATAACAATAATTCTTGCAAACCACAACCATACCCTCAAATTTCGCAAATCGTTAAGAAGCGGCTTCTTAGCAAATAAAATTGATTATCAAGTGCGAGATACAGATTAAAATAAATGCAACAGTTTATAATCTCCAAAAATTAACTTTTCATTTTATAACAGTTAATACATTAGCCAAAAATTAAGAGAATCAAGAAACAATTTATTATCTGCATTAGTTGGCCTGGTATTCCCGAAGTTTCTTCTTCAACCTTTACTAAATTATTTAACGAGTTTATAGACAACCTTGAGAAGAACATAACCATGCAACCACAAAATTAGTATTTGAATATTTCACCATTAGATTAAGAAAAAAACGATTAGACTCATCTTCAACAGAAAAAATTATTTGCTGCAGTTGGTTATTGAAACGTAAAACCAAAATTGATATAGTACGTGATTGGCCAATTAAGTTTTTGTAGATAAATAATCCTTCTAAGAACATAATGCTATTGTACTCATACAAAGTTCAAATCGATTTACTATTTACAAATTCTTAACTGTTTCTATACAAAAATAAGTGCAGATAGAAAAAAAAAATTGTATGTATGTATAAAAATCAACCAAACGCAAGCAAATACAGCCCTTGATGTTTAACATTAGCGTTGCTAAACCGTTACATTGAAAATATTTTTGCAAAGCATTTCTTTAAAATATTTAAAAATAGGAATAGGTTTCAGAGGCCCAAATATAAACAATAGATTGGATTTGGTGTTAACAACACCTTTAAAGCAGACGTTAACCTGAAAATTTAAATACTGCATAAATTCGGATCCAGACATATCGCCGAATGAACACAACCCCGAACTTGTGGTTAAATCACCGTATACAAAACGTCGAAAACATTCCTGTGGACAAATTGCCGAAGGTAGTCAAAACGCCAAAAACTAAAAAACGACGCTTTGCATATCGTAACCAGGCGTCAAACCCAAATATGCCCAAACTTTACCAAAATGCGCATGTGAAAACGACCAAAACACCGAAAATATTTGTTGAGTAAAACGCCGAAAATGTTCAAAATCCGAAATTATTATGTGAAGATAACTTTTAAAATATAACTCATGTACATATTGTAACGATTATTAAAACTAATTTATTTATACTAAAAATATGTACACGTTTATAACTAACCGAACTGATTACATTAAAGTCAAGCACGATTTTAATTCGTCGTATTTATCTCGATACGCGTTAATCACTTATTTATTTAAACTTGACTAACTTTTTTAACACTGGCGACTTCGAATTACTAAAATAACTGACCCATGATTTGTTTGTACCGCATTTATACATTTTAGCCATCCTTCGAGAATTTTCTATATCTTTCGGTGAACGTTCTGGAAATGGATAAAAACTTCGTGAAGGCTCTCAAACTTGAGAATAACTTCTCGAATGTTTCAATATGTTATACATATACGCATTTATTAGACTATTTTAATCTCTTTTGAATCAACAAGTACTAACTAAACGTGTTTTAACCACTTTCGGTGTTTTGTCTTATCATAGACCCCACAAATTTCTTTTTTTTTTGTTGTTAATACAGTTTATTTTGAATGGCCGTCAAAATAAACCATCGAAAAAAATTTCGAACAATTATCTCTAATAATGGTAAAGATTTTGAAAGCCGCAACGAAGATAGTGACCGCCTTGCCAAAAAGATGAACTTTTCGGTAGCGACTTAGTACGTACACCTATAAACCTCTAGCTGATACTTCGCAGTGTATAGTTCGAAGATTCGCACTACAATTTATTTTATTGTTGGTACATCTACTACAAGAAGAACTATACAACTTAACAGCACTTTGACCCTTAAAAAGAAATTAAAGACTATATATTCACTTTTGTTACCACAGCAGAAGACGAAAAATTGATATCAGCTACAACACTGAGACGACAAATTCAGTAAAAAGTACTCATAATACCAAACTGTAGCTACTACATAAAACAAGAGTAAAAAGTCGAACGAAAAGACCTTTTACCGAACAAACTCAAATCAACACCTACGTTAATACCACGGAGCCGATAAAACCAATACCAAAAAGTACAGTTCCAAAAAAACCTTACCCGAGAGATTTGGAATCAAGATACCATGTTTTTAAGTCATTTCATGATCTGAAATATGTCATTATTTCAATTATTTGCTTGTTTTTTTCTTGAACCAAGAAATATATTTTTTTATAAATATAGTATTGAAATAAGATACATTTTAGTGATACTGCTATTTTATCTTAGATACTTCTTAAGTATCCTATCCATGCTCTAAAATAGTATATAAGATGTGTAATAGAATAAAAAAAAGTTTTGTTACTGTGGTCTTCGTTGTGCTTATCGCTTTTTTTTAAAGAATATTGGTTTATTTGAGTGTTATTTTCATTAAGAGCTGCCGTCCACATTAGAACAACTGAAGTTCCTAGTCAAGCAAATTTATTACTTGTCAAATTTTCATTCTACTGACAATGACCATCACCGAACGTGTGGAAATTATCTACATTAATGCACGAAAAACCGCTGTTTACTGAGAATAGCTACAACCAATAACAACAGATATCCTGACCAACATGTATGTCACACGTACGTACGTCAATTGGTTGCCAAATTTGAGACAACGGGATCTGTTGCTATTAGAAAAAGAGATAAGCCAAGAATACTCAATAAAGCCGCCAATATTGAAGTACTTGGGCAATTCGCTCGTCAATAACGATGTCAACTCGTCAGGCAGCCGAAGAAACAGTATTGTCTCACAGAACTGTTGTAAAAGCATAAAAAGTCACAATTTTCATCCTTACAAAATGAACATCGTACAAGAACTTGGAGGTGATGATCCAGACAGAAGAATTACAATTTCTAAGAAACATTTGTTTTAGTGACAGTGTACGTTTTATTTAAATGAACATGTCAATAAACAAAATTGTCGGTATTGGAGCGACAAGACCGCTCACAATTTGCAAGAAGTGCACACTGAATACCCCGAAAAACTTAACGTTTGAGCGGGAATTTTGGGAAATGCTATAATTGACCCTGACTTCATAGATGGAAATTTGACTGGTGCACTTTATCTTGTATTGTTAGAAAATCGAACATCGGACTGTTAATAGTTGAAGCCTTAGAAAATCAGAGAAGCGTAGATAGAACTATTCATTTAAATGAGGCTTGACTCGATTTCCAACAAGATAGAGCTCCTCCTCCGACCAGTTAGACAATAGTTAGATGACCATCATCCAGATCCACGTCCAGCTCGGTGAATTGACAGAAGAGGGGCAATTGGAATGACCTCCCAGATCACAGGATTAACACCATTAGACTTTTTTCTGTGGCGTCGTTTTTAAAACGTCGATTGAAGAACTGAGTCGTAGAATTACTGAATAATGTCGACTCTCACAAATAAAACTTTTGAAAATGTTTGAGAGCAGACTCTACCGTTGTCTCGGGAATAAAGAAAATCATTTCCAACACTGTAAAACATTTGTTTTTTTGTTGAAGTGATTTAAAATAGTTATTATGAATTACGTTTATTTTAATAAACCATAAATTTCTTTTTATAGACTAACTACTTTTTGTGGTAAATTTACCCCAAAATATCGCAAGTAGGGTCATGTCATTTAAAAAAAATTAAGAGTAAATACTGGATGTCATAGGGTTGATTTTACAAAAGTCGTTTAAACGTCAAAAATCGTCAATATTAATATTGACCTGTTTTTGCATTTTTTATTTTCGCATTCGTTTAAAAATTCAAGTAACTAACAGTTTTAAAAAACTCGTCATATATATATTTTTGGTTTATATATCGCTGTCGCAGTTTCCAATCTCTCTCGCATGCATTTGTATTTTTACAAATGTATGAGACCTACAGTTTAATGCCGAATCCAAACGGAGAGATGTGAGAGAGATGCTTTTGGACTAAGCACTCCTCGCAAGTTTGCTAAATCTGCGAGGGCAGGGCCTGCTCAGATGTTATGAATGCTAGACCGACATTTGAACTCGAGTTCCGTCAGCGTAGGAAACGAGGTCGACCCATCATAACACTACCAAAAAATCGAAGCCATATTCAGATGGTGAATTGGTGACACACTGTGGTAGCGTATTTGAAATTTTGTGACGAAGATGTCACAAAAAAAGTCTGTCAATTACTAAAAGTGTAGATGCTAATAAACCATGCCGTGAAAGTGACTGTCAAAAAAAAAACTTCATTAAGTTTAGTTGAATCACTATCTGTTCCAAGAATTTCTGAAGAGTTTGGAATCAAAGTGTAACGGCACTTACTGCAGAAGTAAAATAGCTGACCTGTACCAATATGCAAATTTTAGGCAAAACGCCATTTCGTACAATCGGAGGTACGTACATGTGGTTAAAACAAATATAATTTCTTGTAAACAAGCCAGTATACTCGAGTTTGTAACTAGCCATCTTAATGACGTTGATACTCTACAAGTTCAAGAATCAATTAATGAATACTAACTGTCATGAATTGTCATGGCAACGATGAGTAGCTTCAACAACAGCAAATAAATACGCCATAATAAATAAATAAAGCTTATTTCTGCCTTTGCTACACCATTTTGCTATGTTTATTCATTACCAGAAAGTATACAAGTGAATAGTGTAAACTGCTCTGTGATTTTTTTCTTCAATGACATTATAGAAAAACTGATGTATAAACCTACATATTGAAAATTATCAGCTTCTTGAACGTTTCCCAAAGGATGTAGAAAATTCTCGAAAGATAACAGAAATATATAAAAACGATTCCAAGTGACCATAGGTCAGTTATTCGAAGTCGGCATATTATGAAGTTTAAATAAATAAGTGATTAACGCGTGTGTTCGAGATAAATATAAACGTACGTGCCTTTAATGTAAACAATAAGTGTCAGTTTTTAGATAAACAAAAGTTATCTGCGGACATTATTTCTCGAGTCATTATAATACATAAATTAGTGTGTTTTTCATAATATCGTTAGATCTAATTAGTTCGTGTAGTTATAAACGTGTAAATATTTTGTGTATAAATAAATTAGTTTTAAAATTCGTTACAATATGAAATCCCAGTCCACAAACTAACTTAACAATCATCAAGACGACTTTATTTTTGAGATCATAGATCTAAACAGTTGATTACTGATGTAACCAAACCACTCTCTAACGTTCTTCAACCATCAGTGCTTCCACCTATTGATCTTTTTCTTCATATTTTGCCCTGCATAACTTAGAAGAGTTGGTATTTCTGTCGTCTTATTACGTGTGTATATAGCCATTTCGTCATTTTCATTCTTCTCATCATCCAAGTTAGTTATTTTATTTACCCATGATATCCTCAACATTCTCTGATATATCCATATCTCGAATGTCTCCTTACAACAATATTATTTAGTATCCAGGCTTCCATTGCGTAGTATAACATTGAGAATACGTTACTAATTTCTTCTAGATTTCGCGGTTGTGTCAAAACATTTCTGTGTCCATACAGCCAGTTTCTTCTCAGAATTGACTGAACTGGTTCTCTATCGCTCGGTGCACACCAAGCGAAACATGATGAGAAAGCCATCTCGTAGTGTAAATGTACTATGTAAAAATAGTAATTTGACACCTTTCGCAAGATTTTTGCGCGTAAGACATTAGACTTGTCGTACAGTTTTCGGAGGGCTGCTTGGCGTTCTCATTTTTACAATGGTTTATAAACTTTGATAGTATCCCCTCATTGGGTATCACTATGTTCTATAAATTGTATTTATTAATTCCACCAGAATCTGATCCTCTCTATCATATTAAGACTCCTCTGCTAGTAATTGATCTGGACCTGGCGCCTTTCTGATCTTGAATTTATTTAGTGCATACGGTCCTAGTTTTCCTTCTATGTTATCCACTATTTTCCCGTTGCTGTCGTATTGAATTATTTTTGTTTTTTAGTGCCAGGTAGTTCTTTTTACGTATAGTGAAATTGTTGTGCTTTGCTTGAAATTCCTCAATTTCCTCATATTTGTTTTTATAATACTCTTCCTTTGCTTTACGAATCTTAGTGCAGAGTATTGGTTGAATTTCTGTGCATTGTCGACCAGTTTTCCCTTTAAAACTTCTTCACTTCTCCATGAAGTCCAGAATTTCGCTAGTCATCCATTCCTGTGTCTCTGTAGATTTTTCTCGTTTTAATATAGCACTTTTTTGTTTGTTTCTCATTGCTTGCATCTTGTTTTTTAAGTGGTCTACATATATATGTCTTTTTTTCTTATGCGTTATCAAGGGGTTGTAGTCCAACGAGACATCAGCGCTAAGGTAAGCCTTAACTGACAGTTTCTATATCTCACGTTTATTAGGATGTAATCTATTTAGAGTTTACAATGTACCGTGAGAGATCTCCAAGTGCACAGTCGTTTACAGAATTTGTAGAAGTTATTATCATCTCTACCTCTTGACAAAATTGTACCAATCCATTTCCCATCTTATTATTTGTCCCTGTTCACGCACATTTGCGATTTCCCTTTACACACCTATACATTAAAGTCGCCGAGTATTATTATATCTCTTGACCTTAGCGACCCCAGTGATTGTTTGAAACGATCGTAGAATTGCTCAATTTCTTTTTCGGTTTTATCAGCCGTAGGGGGATACCTGCATTATGTTCAATTTCCTTGAGTTGGTCTGTATTTGTAAAAGCATGACCCTCTCTGAGACCGGAACAAAACTGGTGACTGATGGCACAACATCCTTCGAGACAACAATTCCAATTACTAATGTCAACAATACTTTGAGAACGAAAAAAAATCAACCAACAAATAACCGTAAAATGACTTTAACTCTAAATTATCTTTGTGCAGATTTACAACATAAAGAAACTGATCAAATATATATTTTTCTAAAGAATTAGTTTCACGCTCTTCGAATCGACAAAAAAAAATAGCCAAGAAAAGAATAATAAACAGATAATTAGAAAACCTCAAACAAGCTGCAAGAAAACGGACGTACTTTTAGACATTGAGACAATTGTGAAGAGTTGCCTACTAATGCCAAATTCGCACAGAAGATAGTGTTACATATACACGCCCTGTCCATAAAATGCAATTACGATTTTTTCTAATATGAGAAAAGAATATAGTCACTTTTGACAAAAATAAGTAGTTACTTTATTCATAAACATAGCACTTTTGTCATTTTATCGCAAAGCAGATGCTTATAATGTCCAAAAAGATTGTCTCGTCTTGAGATACTTTTACATACTTTACCGATGGGTGTCATCAGAAAATATCAGAGCTAGGAGAAAAGAAGTTTACTCTATTTTATATTTTTATTTGACGTTTTATTCATTGCGACAAAGAAAACAAACTCAAAAGGCAATTGTGAAGAAAACTCAAAAAAAGATTTATCTATGTGTTGTTAGTATATAACTCGAGAATACAAAAATAATGTTTTTCCACCATCAGAATTTTTTGCAATTAAAAAAGCGTTTTAGAAGACAATTAATATTAACGATAACAAAACAGAATACCTTAAAATGCGTTTTTAAGAACAAGAATCTATGGAAACACATTCGAGAACACCAATATAAGATATAAAAAACAATTGAAAAATAAAATAAAATAAAGTTAACTTTTTGTTTGTAAATATCTATAAATCGAGTCACCATAAATAGTAAGAACCGAATATCACAGCATAAAGTAATGCCAAAAAGTAATTGGGAAATATACACTAAGAGAAGAATTTGCAATTAGCTTTTTATTAATAACCTGTAATATTAATTTAATTATTAACAATATAAGTTAATAAATAAACATGAAATCGTAAACGCGAGTTTACCATCTTTGGAAGGTTGAATAAGAATCATATGTATTTGCAAGAATGATCAATTTCAATGATTCATTATGTTTACACAATAACTATCTGAAATAAGACATAAATCGATTAAGGCTTTTATTTAAAAAAAAAAGTAGAATAATTTCCTGTTCCCCCATAAACAACAAAGAAAGGCGCTTGTTTACGGTGTCACTTTCATAGAATTTTGCGAAAAACAAAAGTTAGATCAAGCTTTATTTATTCATATTGACCCTTTAACATCGAAGATAATATGCCCTACTCAGATGACCTATTAATAATTAAAAGCGGATAGAAATGTAAATGACGGCATAGAAGGAATCTAAAAAAAATCTACGTTGACACAATTCTATGAATCCTGTTGAAAGCCTTTTTCACAAAACCGTTGTGGTTTTGCTGAAGGACATTGTCAAACTTGTTTGCATATATCCTATTAGCTGCGTTAAATATTATTTGTAGGGGGGACTTACAAATGATATGATAATTTAAGAGTATAAATAAATGATCTCTAAGTGAAGGAACTCAGTACTTGGTCGAAATTATTAACTAAGCTTGAGACCTATATGCGCAATAATCACTGAATTGTTGTGACCTTAAAAACAAAAGTGAGTGTTCAAAACAAATTTTTTTAAATATTGTTTTAATTTTGTGAAGGGTTAGTGCCTGTTATTTTGATTATTACGTCTAAGAGGTTTATAAGAAACATCCAAAGGTTTATTTTTTTATTTATTTTTTTTGTTGAATTATTGACTGTACGTTTGTTGAAGCCATTTCCAATCGCAATTTTTTTGAATCATTCATAGATACAAATGCATCAAAAATTCAAGTTCGGGTTTAGATATATAAAAAAAATCACGGTCAAGGTCACAAATGAAAAACATTGTTTTTTTCGTTCAAACTTACATTACAAAATCTTATTTTCTGATAACAATTTGAACTATGCTTATTTATTACTTGTGGCTGATAATTTGTCGTGTTAACAACAGTCACTAGAATGTTACATAAAATTAAAAAACTTAATAATTGCGAAAATATTTATCATAAGTTTTAAATTGAGACAAACAATTTTTTTTTTGATAATTTGTTTTCTTGATAAGCGATAAACTATTTCTTTTGTTTTTCCTAGTATACTTCAATGTTGAAGAAAATTGTCAATAAGTTTAATAAATAAATTAAAGTTATAAAACTTTTAATATTAATTTTCTGTTTTAAATCAGTAATTGTGTCTGCAATTGACAATCAGTTTTGATTAAAGCCTACCTTTTTTAATTTTCTTTTGATTCGTTCTTATGTAGAACTAAAGAAATTACTATAACCAGTCCAATTAAAAAAATAAATAATTGACATTTTAATTAAAATTTAAATTTCCATATAAAGCAAAAGTAAAAGTTTCTTTTCAAGATTAAAAAAAAACTAATTTTGAAATCACAGATCTGTCTGAATATTAAACGATCATAAAGAGAGCGCACTTTTCCAAGTGGATATACCGTCACAAATATTTTTTAAGCTGTTATCACACAAATTTTAAATTTTGAGAAACGCTGTGATACAAAAAGATCTGCAACTTCGCAAAAAATACGTCAAACTAATATGCAATGCTTTAGTATGACGATAAAGTTAGAAAAATGCATAAAATTTTAGACCTTGACTTAAAAACAAACACTTTTGCCAATTAAGCTTTAAGTACTTTAAGTACCCATTATAAAATTGCATTTTTATAGAACGTTAGCATACTTTATACAGTCTGTGAAAAAAGTGTGAATTTTTTATTAAAAACTTAATTGTTGAAAATCATATTCAAGTAACAACTATTTAATATAAATTTGAATTTGTCCTAAAAACAAGTCAAAATTGAACTAAACGTAGTATACTAATTTGTTTTTCAACTTTTAGATGAAAGGCGCAATAGTACTCTGCGTACTATTTACAGCAGCATATGCCAAACCTAACGGATACTTTCATCAGCAATATCAATATAAAACTTCATCGGCTTCCTATAAAAATAACGAGTTAGAGCACAAAAATGACGATGAAGGATTTTATTCCAGACATGGGGACCTCGAAGGTAGAGTTAAACCAAAAGTAAATTCGTACAGCCAACAAAGCGAATACGTAAACCCAAAATTCCAAAACCAAGCTCAGAACTTGCAAAGTAATGATTTCTACCTGCAACAAACCGGTCAAAATCAAGGCGGTTATGGTACCGGTTACACTACTAGCTCCTCTTATAACCCAGGATCAAGTTATAGCGGTGGATCAAGCTATAGTAGTAGTAGTAATAGCGCTAGTAGTAGCAGTGGCAGTTTTCAAGCTGGAGTTTCTAATCATGCCAGTAATCAATTACAATCATTGCAAGAGTTACAGAACACCTTAGCCAGACAATTACAACAAGTTCTATTCGATCAACAACACAAGCAACAATCGTCTGCAACGTATCCTTATTATTCAACATCAGTCAACACCGGTAATCAAGAATCATTTTCCAACTATCAGTACTTAGAACAAGAATTGAAAAATAATATAACGCAACAATTAAACGAGGCAATGAGGCAACAGCAGTACCAAGGCCGTGTCACAAGTGATAATTATAATCAAGTGAGACAACAACTAGAACGCGATCTACTTCAACAATTACAAAATTCTGTCCAATCTTCGCATGCATCGTCTTCTAGCTCCTCTTCAACATACGAGTCCACGCGAAACAGACCAGATACGACTTCATATGTTAAAACCCGTCCCATACATATTACTCCAGAATCGCAACATTCAAATTTTGATTCCAATACAAATTATAATACTCGAATATACCCGGTGATAAATCCAGTTCCTATACGAGATATTTCTAGTCATGTAGAAAGCACTCTCTCCAATCAAGTAAATATGGCAGTGCATAACATTATCGTCAGATATACGAAAAATTATCGCACACAACCTCGTCCAGATTTTAATAGAGACTTGCAAATTTTGACAGATGAACTTAGAAGAAACATTACAAAACAATTTGAAATTGAACTAAACAAGAACTATGGAAGACAAGAGCAACGTGGCGTTTACTCGTATTCAATCTTAACGTCAGGTACTCAATCTATACCCAATTACAGAGTCGACGAACTCCAACGAATACAGGACGAACTACAGCAAAAACTAACACGAGAATTACAAACCAAATTCCAACAGCAGTATACGCAATTCACACAAACTTACACCCAGTACAACTCAAATCAACAACCGGGATACGGAAATGTACCCACTGGACACATACCCTATCAACCAACTACAAATTCATATTCACAAAACTCTCACGGATTTTCTCAACAAACTGGATACACTTATCACCCATCAACGTTTGTCGTTTCGGGCAACGCACCCTCAGAGTTGCGTAGACTTACAGAAAATGTTCATTTTGATTTGACTCGAGATTTGCAATTGGCGTTAGAAGACCAACAAAGACGATACCAAAAACAACAATCCAGTTCGCAGTCTCATCAAGTAGGTTCGCATCAATCCCCAGACTATCAAACACTACTAAACCAATTGACAAGCGAATTACAGCATAACATTACTAACCAATTACAAAGACATCTTAATATTCAATATGGTCAACAAACACAAAGAGGTTCTGAATATTACTCAGTTACCGGCGGCGGTTACAATTTATCTCCAAACTATAATGCCCAACAACTTAACGATGTAACAAAACAATTACAAAGCGATCTTATCAGTCAATTGCAAACCGGTTTATCAAAAGCTTGTCAAAGTTCCTACAGTTCGTATAGTTCTAGTTCATCATACGGAGGTCAAGTAGGCATTAAAACGCACGGTGCCAGACAAAATTACAACTACATGTCAGACCAAATGCAAGGAGATGATAACTTCAATAGGTTTCAAAATACATACTATCAATCACAACCTAAACATGAAATGGATCAAGAATTAACTCAACAAACTGAAGATGAATTTGGGCAACTACAAGTAGGACATCACTCTCAACACTTGTATGACCAAGATTTAACACAACAAACCGAAGATGAGTTTGGGCAACTACAAGTAGGACATCACTCTCAACACTTGTATGACCAAGATTTAACACAACAAACCGAAGATGAATTTGGGCAACTACAAGTAGGGGATAACCACGATTTGACGCAACAAACTGAAGATCAATTTGGACAACTACAAGTAGGTCAGTCTCAACAACTATACGACCAAGATTTAACACAACAAACTGAAGATGAATTTGGCCAGTTGCAGATAGGACAACATCATCAAGATCTAACACAACAAACTGAAGATGATTTCGGACAGTTACAAGTTGGGAAACACTCTCAAAAGCCCCAAAAAATATATGATCAAGATTTGATACACTCGGAAGATGAATTTGAACAATTACAAATTGGAAGCCACAATCAGAAGCAAGAAAAAATGGTTGATCAGAAATTTACCCAACAAACGGAAGACGTACTCGGTCATTTACAAATAGGTCGACATTCTCAAAAACCACAAGCATTATACGATCAAGAACTAACACAACAAACTGAAGACGACTTTGGACAATTGCAGATAGGACAACAATCCCAAAATACTCACAAACTCGATTTAACACAACAAATAGAAGATGAATTTGAACAAGTACAAGTAGGACAAAACTTTCAAAAACCTAAAAAAATATACAATCAAGATCTGACTCAACAAACTGAAGATGACTTTGAACAAATACAAGTTGGCCAACATAACCAAAAGCAAGAAAAAATTGTTGATCACAAACTGACTCAACAAACGCAAGACGTATTTGGTAATTTACGAAGAGGTCAACATCCTGAGAAATCCCAAATTATATTCGACCAAGACCTAACACAACAAACTGAAGATGAATTTGGACAATTACAAATAGGACAACAATCCAAAAATAACAAACACGATTCAACTCAACAAGTTGAAGACGAATTTGAACAAGTACATGTAGGACCACTCTATCAAAAACCAAAAAAAATATTTAATCAAGATTCGACTCAACAAACCGAAGATGAGTTTGAACAAATACAAGTAGGACAGCAATCCCAAAAACCTGAAAAACTATTTAATCAAGATTTGACTCAACAAACCGAAGATGAATTTGAACAAATACAAGTAGGACAACACTTCCAAAAACCTAAAAGTTTTTTAAATCAAGATCTAACTCAACAAACTGAAGATGATTTTGGACAACTACAAATTGGACAATATAACCAAAAACCTGGAAAAATTGTCGATCACAAATATACTCAACAAACGGAAGATGAATTTGGGCAAATACAAGTAGGACAACACTCACAAAAACCCAAAAAATTGTTTAATGAAGATTTGACTCAACAAACTGAAGATGAATTTGGACAGATACAAATAGGACAACACTCCCAGAAACCCAAAAAAGTGTTTAATGAAGATTTGACTCAACAAACTGAAGATGAATTTGAACAAATACAAGTAGGACAGCACTATCAAAAACCTAAAAATATGTTTAATCAAGATCTAACTCAACAAACTGAAGATGATTTTGGACAACTACAAATTGGACAATATAACCAAAAACCCGAGAAAATTGTAAGACAACACTCCCAAAAACCTAACAAGTTGTTTAATCAAGATTTGACTCAACAAACTGAAGATGAATTTGAACAGATACAAATGGGACAACACTCCCAAACGCCCCAAAAGTTGTTTAATGAAGATCTGACCCAACAAACTGAAGATGAATTTGAACAAATACAAGTAGGACAGCACTATCAAAAACCTAAAAATATGTTTAATCAAGATCTAACTCAACAAACTGAAGATGATTTTGGACAACTACAAATTGGACAAGATAACCCAATCACAGAAAAAATCCGTACTCACACGTTGACTGTAGTACAACACTCTCAAAAACCTGAAAAAATCCATAATCAATTTCCAATTAATAAAATTGTTCAAACACAATATCAGTTTGGAGGACAAGAATCTCAAAATCCACATACGATGTTAGGTCAGGATCTTACCCAACAGACAGAAGACGATTTTGTTCAATTAGAAGTTGGACCACATCAAAAAACAGAAAAAATAAGTGAACAAAGTTTAAGTAAAATGCAATTAGGCGCAAATAATGAATTTGGCCAATTGCAAATTGGCCAACACTCTTATAAACCACAACAAACGGAATATGCATTTAGACAACAATATCAAAAACCTCAACATTTCGAACAGCAACTAACTCAAAACGCCGAAGATGAATTTGATCAATTACAAGTAGGAAAATATAGTTCAAAACCGAACAAAATTGCTCAAGAAATTGAATTAGTACAAAAGCCACAGCAAGGATACGCTCCACAATTGCCACATCAAACTGGCAGTCAATTTAATATTCCTAGTCTAATACCAATCAGTTCTATTTTTGAAAAAAAGAAAGATGATTCAGTCGGTCTACATATTCCCAAACTGATACCAATAAGTACTATTTTTGAAAATAAGCAAGAAGATTCAGTCGGTCTTAATCGAGGTCTTAATGTTCCCAAACTAATACGATTAAGTCCTTTATTTGAAAAAAAGACAGACGATACAGTCGTTCAAAATATTCCCGTTCAAAAACCAGTACATACTATTATTGGAGGAAATAGAGACGATGTATTCGCTGGCCAATTCCAGCAATCTGGATATTCACGCACCAGTGGGCAAAATTTACAACAAGTTGAACAGAGCAACGACCGATTGATGCAGCTTTTAAGTCAACAAATATCAAAACAATCTCCAAATAATACACCTGGAGAAAGTCAAGTAACCCATTATCGACAATATGTACTTAATTCGCCCAATAACTATGAACTTGATGAAGCGAGTGCACAAAAGCATAGCTCTCAACAATCACAAAGCCATGCTTACGCATCGGGTTATAGAACCTCAAGTTTTAGCAATGGCGGTAGTCATAGTTCCAGTAGTTCGTACAGTTATCGATCCAATCCATCCACCTATCATACCTCATATAGCTTGTAAACTATGTTGCTCATTTAATTTCTTTAAAACCATAAACTATGAGTATGTAAATCGTTCACAATTAATCATTATTTTCATTTTTTAAATTATAATTACGTATTGAATAAATTATTCCTTATAATTAAACTTATTTTTTGTACTACATCATTTTCTCCTAGTTACTACGCTTGTTTTTTAGACGGTATGTTTGATTTACTAGTTGTTAGGCGTAACTCCTCGGTAAGTGATTTATTTACCGTTCTAGAAAGGTAAGTACAAGACAAGTAACGTGACAACGCTTGGAAAGCCAACTAGTTTGAACAAAAAATTAAAAGTTTATTGAAGTTTATTAAGATAAGGTAATAAGATTAAGGAAAAAATGCAAAAAATAGCATAACCATCACGAACATTAAGGGCTCTACCGGTCTCAGACAACATTGTTTTCAACCGGTAAAAAGCCCTTACTGTTCTTAATACTATATTTATTATCCTTAAAACAACATAAAAGTAGTACAGAAAACGATCAAGACTTTGTGTATATTTTCTTTGCTTAACATTCACATAATACCTATGGTCTAAACTTCATTCAATCAACTCTAGAGAAATTCTTAATACGCGAATATACAAAAATAATTAACATCCTGTACTAAGCAACACTATATTAGACAAACATAGTTCGCAGCAGTGAATGAATGAATATAGACTAAATACATATAGAGATTAATGGAGAAGAAAGAGGTGAAAGGTTGTAGTTGATACGCATGAGCAAAAAAAATCCCAAATCGACTTTGGCTAAATATAAAAACCAAGTAAAAATCCGTAATATTTAAGAGCACTCCCGTGACAGCAACGATATAAACGCAAAAGTCGAATATCTACCTCGTTCAACTGTTTGATGCTTCTAGTACAGACTCAGAAAGTTCTAAAACTGTTGAAGCTTTCTTTGAATCTCTCCACTTGTCCAAAAAGAAAAACTTTACTTTTCCAAACTCCAACGATTTTTTTTTAAGTTAAAGAACTACTTCCATCATAAAGTCGACCAGTACGACTCTATGTGTTACCAAAAATCCACAAAAATAAGCATCCACCAATTCTCAGTACAAGATCACCCACTTACGGGTTAGCTAAATATGCAACCAAAAATTATTAATGACATTAAATAAACATAACTCTTGTCTCCTTACAGTAAGTTTAGAACGACTTGCGTAGAACTTACGTTAAAAAAACATCATTATTTTCAGACCATAATCGAGTAGACACGAATGTCTACGAATAAGATACGAGTCAACCTTCGTTAACGCCTAAAGTCAAGATGGATTAATTACATTAATGCTTTTCATCTTTTGTTATGAATTTGTTTAATATGTAATACAATTTTTAATTTTGACTAAAAAACCAAGTTTAAACGTATCTCTGCAAGGAAGCAACGTTGCTGTTACTTATTTATTGGCACAGGTAAGTAGGTATCTTAAACACTTACAAATAGCTTTTGAACAACGTACCACTGCAAGGAATATTAAAAATCATTAGACAACAAATGAAGTACAAAATATTTAGTTGAGTTAACAAAATTCTCTAGTTACTACCTATATTTTTTTTTGTTTTTTGAACGAATCTACGAAAAAAAATTGTGTAACTATGAGATCACCGATTACTGTTTTCATGGAATCATTTGAAGCAAAAATCATCCACTCTAATAAACAGTGAACCAAAACCGGGGTAACAATGCAGGTAATTTTCATTTCTAGGATTCTATTAAAAATAATCGATTACGTATTAAAAAGGAATGTAGGAAGAAAACACACACACACAAAGCAACACCACCCGCAGCAATCGAATAAGATCAGCGACAAAAACCGATTTAGTATGACTATACAAACACATTACAGACGAACGGGTACATCATAACAGTAACAGTATAATAAAAACGTAAAAATTAAAAAGAACGAAACAGATCAGACAAAATCGGTAAGATAATTTACATTGCTTGAGTTACAGGCCGACTTAAGAAGAACGGCAGTTCAATCTAAGATTCCAGCATTTCTAGCAGCAACTGACGAACCACTTCGCAACGATAAGAGTTAAAATCACCTTTATCGCCGTGCTGTTTATATTTCTTGTTTTTGTATTGTTACAAGCTATTCCTGAAAACCAACGCTGAATTTATGTACTTTATAATCTTTTTTTATATTTTCATAAGATTTTTCACCATTACATAAGACTTATCGATATTAGGTATTTGGGAAGTTTTAAAATTAAAATATAAATCCAAAACAATGATTATAAGTAACTTTCAACTTAAACCGCTCAGAGAGACTAGGACCAAGCCAAAAAAGTCTGGATGTTTAACTACGACGCGGTCTAAGCCTAAAGTCACTTATAATCATAAACAAAATAACTGCAAAAGCTTAAGATTTTATATTTGGAACTAGAAATGGGACCTCAAAAAGCGTGTATTTTTATAAAAGTATCCAAAGGGAGACTTGGAGTCAACCAGAAAAAGAGCTCTCTCTTCAGGCTTTGGAAGAAAAACTATGAAAAGCTAAAGAGTGCTGAAGTAATACTAGTATAATATTTAATTAGTATTAGTATCTTAACATTTTTGTACATTTTCAAGATATGAATCAAAAAAAGACAGCAGTTAGCAAACAAGGAATCCCTCGATGAAGCTGTTCAAGAGATGTCCGGGCCGCCGACAAACTTGTTACAAGCAACAAACTACTTGCTAGAAGATAAAAATCTAGCTGAAGCCGACTCGTTACAAGCTAGGTCCGAGTCTAAACTTTCCTAGCCAGATACAAATCTAGCAGAACCTTATTCTTTTGATGAATTCATGAAACAGCCTTTAAACGAAGCACAAACTTGGATCATTCAGATTTTGAATCAAACACTGAAAAACAAGTTGATATCAACAAGAATGCCTGCTTCACTTTAAATAGATGCCTAATCCATTTCTTGATCCTACCATACATTCACCGTTTAAAAGTAATTTTTTGACCTAGACAAGACAACTGTCCGTAACGTCTACTGCCAAAAGAGCTAGAAAAAATTCCTACTGTAATAACATCTCCCCAAAGTTTGATTCACTGAAATAGAAAAACAAAGCTCCAGAACCAATTTAAAAAAAACAAGAAAAAATAAAATAAGAATTTAGAAAAACGTGACAGTTACACCGAATATGACCTCTAGAAATCAGCATTAAGGGTGAGAGAAATAGAAACTTATTAAAAAAACTTGATATCAGTTCGTGAAATTTAATTTTGCTAATGTTCTCAGGTTTTGTAAGATCCTTTGCTGAATAAAGTTTCCTTATTTTTGTCCAATATTACTTTTGTACATTAGCAATTACTTAGGAAATGGCATTTAAGCGACACATTGAAGAAATAAGTTTTAAATCCGTATTCTAATCTACATTAAAAAAAAAAACTAGCAGAAGCTATAACCTGCTATAACCCCCTAAACATAAAACATATATGATACGTTTCAAACCTGCAGTAGAACTGCGCAAATGTAAGAATTTTTCGGAATCTTTCTCGAAACCTCAGAAATGTTCTTTACTTTGTGCGCTAGGTGTGTACGTACCTTAAACCATCAGACAACTATCAAAGTGACATTTGTTTCTATTACTCCATATTTTTAATCTCTCATATTATGAATTTCCCTTTAGTGACTTGGTTTCTGTTTGAGTACCGTTTTGTTAAAATGACGATTTTGGAGGCACGGCCATGTAAAGGCGCATTAAACAAACCGACCAATCTGCGTCGGCTCTGTGGTGTCACGTGCCAAGGTTGCGTCTGTTATGGCCGATGTTTACAGACCACGTTATGTCTCGCACAAGGATTCGGAATAACCAATCCACAAGCAAAAAAATAAATAGTTTTAGCACCAACCCATAAAAAGTTACTAGAAATAAAGACCTAAGTTTTTTGGCAGTTATCATTAAAAAGTTATTTAATACGCATGCGTTTAAAAGCCCGCGCTGTTAAGCAATAAATCAAATTTTATAACTTTCGCTTGCAGCAAAGAAAATTGTTTTAAAAATAATAGTTTGTATGGTTGGTTTTGGTATTTAGCTTAGCTTGTATTTTAGGGGAAAACATTTTGCCTTAAGGGATGAGAATTTTGCATTTGGATTCATAAATCAGGTGATTGAGAGAAAATTAAAAGAAATTAAAGACATATCATATGGATGGTACTTATAATAAGATTGGTTAAGCCAAATATATATAAACTGCGCATGTCCGTACTAAGGGGATGCTTTTAGAAATTAGAATTGTACATAGTAGGCAGTAGCAATTAAAACTTCTATGAAGCAATACGATTTTTATTAGTATAAAATTATAACGGAAGTTTCGTATTCAATTCAATTTATACAGTCCACTTAAATCAGTGCGGTGGTTACGAGAAAGTGAGTTTAGTTATTAAAAATTCATCCACGCCGCCATCGTGCATCCTAAGAAGGGAAATGAGCGACAGTACCGCACATAATGGTCCTTCGAGCCGGATCGAAAAGCCGACATTTTGAAAAACTAGTGGTGAGATCGTTTCCTTTTTTTCTATTACCTATTATTACCTTTCAATACCTGTATTTAAACCAATCTATTTCTATTTTTATTTATCTATAATCACAATGGCCAATAACGATGTTAACGTTTTAAAAGCAAAAAGAAGTCAAATTAAGGCTCATCTAACACGTGAAAACAATTATTTTAAAAAACTAGACACAAGTAATTTAAATGAACAAGTTATTACCCAATTACAATTAAGATTAAGTAAATTAGAACCACTTTTAGGCGAATTCAATAATGTTCAGTCTGAAATTGAGACTTTGAATGTAATTAAACAAATGAGTAATGCTCAAAACGAAGACGATTATAGCGATATTATTAATTGTACTGATGAAAACTGCCGCGAATCATTTGAAAACTCGTACTTTGAGTTAGTAAGCAGCATAAAGTTAGTTTTAGATTCAGCATCAAGTCAAAAATCAAACTCGTGTATCTTCTTGCAATTCAACTCATAATCTTGATGTAAAACTACCTACAATAAAATTACCTAGTTTTAACGGCCAATATGAATGTTGGTTGGAATTTCGAGACGCGTTTAGTGCCTTAATTCATAACAATGAATCGTTATCTTCAATACAAAAATTTTACTATCTAAAATCATCATTAGAACGCGAGGCATCAAATATAATAAAATCAATTGAAGTTACTGATAGCAATTATTCAATAGCGTGGCAATTACTTCAAGACCGTTTTGAAAATAAGGGTTTAATCATTCATAATCACATTAAAGCCATTATGGAACATCCGAATGTTACTAGAGAAGCGCACAATGACTTACGAAATTTATTTGACAATATTACAAAAAATTTGCGTTCTCTAGAAAACATTGGTGAACCAGTAAATTATTGGGATTCATTAATCATTTATATAATTTCTAGTAAGCTAGACCCTATTACACGCCGGGACTGGGAGACTTGTAGAATAAAATTAAAAACTCCTAAATTGGCGGATATGAATAATTTTTTACACGACAAATGTGAGTTACTACAAAACTTCAATACGATAAAGTTTCAAAATCAAATATAACCTATCCAAACTTTAAATTTAAAATCCATCACAAGTTTGTACAACTCAAGTTAACAAGGTTACATGTTATTTCTGTAAAAAGATCATCCTATTTATAGTTGCGAACAATTTTAAGTCTTAGTGTACAAGAGCGATATCAACAATCACGTAATCTTAAGTTATGTTTAAATTGTTTACGACCAAAGCATTTACCTCAAGATTGTAAACTTGTAGGTTGCAAAAAATGTCGAAGGCAGCATAATACGTTATTACACTTTGATTCGATCAATTCTAAACCACGTCAAGTAATTATTAATAACGATAGTTCAACTAGTAGTGTTAACACAAATGTCGAAATTCAACCTAGTAACAATTCGATTAATAATCATTCATTAACGAAGTTAAGTCAATCTCAAATTTTATTATCTACAGCAATCATACAAATCCAAAATTCTCAAGGTAATTTTTGTTCAGTGTAGAGCATTCATTGATAGTGGAGCGCAAAGCAATTTTATGACAAATCAGTTATTAAATCAATTAAATTTAAGTAAAATGTCTACCAATATTTGAATTAGCGGTGTAGGTGAAAGCTTTACGCACATCGATACCGCAGTGCAAACTACAATTAAATCATGTAACAATTCATATGCTGCCGAATTATCTTTTTTTATTCTTGATAATATAACGGAAAAACTTCCGATTTTATCATTCGACAAATCTGCATTAGAAATTCCATGCAACATGCCGTTAGCTGGTCCTTATTTTAACGTAAGCGCCGAGATTGATGTATTATTAGGTGTACAAGTATTTTCAAAAATTTTAAGAAACGGACAATTAGAATTAGGTAAAGATAAGCCTACTTTATTTAAGACTAGATTAGGATGGATAATTAGTGGTAACTTAGGCAATAGTATAATTAGAAACCATGTAACAAATTATTGTAGTATTATTTCTAACAATACACTTAACGACAGTTTAACTAAATTTTGGTCTATTGAAGAATGCACAAGCAATAAAAATTTAAAACTTTTATCCGATTATTGTGAAACTCATTTTGTAAACAATCATAAGCGAGCGTCTGATGGGCGGTTTATTGTTAAAATTCCATTTAAAGAAAACAAGTATTCAATAGGTACTACAAAGGATTTAGCTATTAGAAGATTTCAAAACCTTGAACTAAAATTAAACAAAAACTTGCAATTAAAGGAAGAATACATTAAATTTATGAGAGAATATATTGAACTAGGTCATATGTCCGAAACCCACGACACTGACAATGAATTAAGTTGCTTTTTACCCCATCATGCTATATTTAAAAATTCAAGTTTAACTACAAAAACTAGAGTAGTATTTGACGGATCAATGAAATCTAATAACGGTGTATCTTTAAATGACATTCAACAAGTAGGCCCAAACATTCAACATGATTTATTATCGATTCTTTTACGATTCAGAATTCACAGATTTGTAATGACAGCAGACATAGCCAAAATGTATCGTCAAGTATTAGTAGACAAAAATGATAAGTCAATGCAAAAATAGTTTGGCGTGAAAATCCAGAATCTAATTTAAACTTCTATACATTAAATACCGTCACTTCCGGGACGGCATCGGCAAGTTTTTTAGCTATTAGGTGTTTGCATCAGTTAGCTGATGAAAATCAAAGTCAATTTCCGTATAGTAGTTCTATTATAAAACGCGATTTTTATGTTGACGATATATTAACGGGAGCGGATTCAATTGAACAATTAGTAAAAATTCAGCGTGAGATTTCTACAATTTTAAGTAAAGGAGGTTTCGAGTTACGAAAGTGGCTTACCAATAAACAATCCGTAACTAATCAATTTCAAGTCAATTCAGATTTAAACGAATGTATAATACAAGTAGGTTCAAACGAGGAAAGTCGTACTTTAGGTATTCTGTGGAACTCAGTACAGGACTCGATACAATACTCCATATTAGAAATTAATAGTTCTATAAACACAAAACGCAGTATCTTAGCTACAATTTGTAAGATTTTTGACCCTCTAGGGTTGCTAGCGCCTATTATAATTCGCGCTAAAATTATAATTCAATGTTTATGGCAAGCTAAAATCGATTGGGATGAAGAAATTCCATTAGAAATTGCAAAAATGTGGTCAGATTTTAAGTTAGATTTAGGTTTATTAAATTCATTATCAATTCCTAGACACGTTTTAAATGAAACTTATATTTCTATGCAGTTTCACGGTTTTTGTGACGCTTCTACAAAGGCGTACGGAGCAGTAATCTATACGAGATGTGAAATTAATCATAATAAAACAATTACGCGAATAATGTGTGCTAAGTCCCGAGTTGCGCCAATCAAACAAGTAACGCTTCCGCGACTAGAACTGTGCAGTGCGGTGTTACTCGCCAATTTAAGTAAGAAAGTTCACCAATCAATAAATTTTCAATGTATAAAATACTATTGGAGTGACTCTACAATTGCACTATCTTGGCTAAAGGGAAGCCCAATACGTTGGAAAACTTTTGTTGCAAATCGAGCATCCGAAATACAAGAACTAACAGACATTAATAATTGGCAACATGTAAAATCGTCGGATAATCCAGCTGATTTGCTTACACGAGGTATAGCACCCTGTAATTTATTAAACAATAATCTTTGGTGGTACGGTCCATCTTGGCTCACCTTAAAGGAGTCCGAATGGCCATCAATTGATGAAACTAATGTAGTAGATTTGCCAGAGCAACGAACAATTGTAAATATAACTATTTCTGTAGATTTAGATTTTGTATTTAATAGATTTTCTAGTTTAAAAAAATTGCAACGTGTATTTTCTTACATTTTGAGATTTATTAGTAACTCTAAGAAAAAACGTGTTAATAGAGAAACTGGTTGCTTGAAAATTCATGAAACACAAGCTGCTTTAAAGTATTTAGCAATAATGAGTCAAAGGTCAAATTTTGTTAATGAATATGAACATTTAATGAAATACAAACCCATATCTAAGTCTAGCGCCATTTTGTCATTAAGTCCGTTTATGGACAAGGCTAAAGTTATTAGAGTAGGAGGAGATTAAAAACTCGAATTATGCGTTTGATAAAAACATCCAATTTTAATTTCTCACAAACACCGATTAACGTATTTACTTTTAAAAGACGAGCACATCCGTTTTAAATCATTGCGGACCTCAACAATTATTAGCTTCTGTAAGAGAAACGTTTTGGCCAACATCAGGTCGTAGTATATGTAGAAAGGTTGTACGCGAATGTATTATTTGCTTTCGATGTAATCCAAAATCAAACAATTATTTAATGGGCGATTGCCCAACGTTAGAACCACTCAGTGTTTGCCATTTTTTAACACTGGATTGGATTATGCTGGTCCATTTTTATTACGAGATAGAACACTGCGTAACTACAAATTAGTAAAATCATATGTGTGCATATTTATTTGTATGGTTACTAAAGCTGTACACTTAGAATTAGTTCACGATCTAACAACCGACGCATTCATAGCGGCAATTAGACGTTTTATTGCAAGAAGGGGCATACCCGTAAACTTGTATTCAGACAATGCAACTACATTTGTTGGTGCTAACTCAAAATTAGGCGATCTATATGAATTTATAAATACCAATAAAAATTACATTCAAGGTACATTGACGACAATCGATAAAATACAATGGCATTTTATACCACCTAGAGCCCCCAATTTTGGAGGTTTGTGGGAATCAGCTGTAAAGAGTTTTAAAAAACATCTTATTAGAGTAATTGGTAATAACAATTTAACATTCGAAGCATTTTATACCGTATTGGTGCAAATTGAGGCCATTTTGAATTCCCGCCCATTAACTCCTTTAAGTCCAGATCCCAACGATTTACAATCACTAACCCCTGGACATCTATTGATCGGACGACCATTAACATCATTACCAGAAATACCCTTGTTGGATGTTCAAGAAAATCGTCTCAATATTTATAAACGAATCCAGCAACTAGTGCAGCATTTTTGGGCAAGGTGGCACAAGGAATACGTATCCGAGCTCCAAGTTCGCACTAAATGGAAAATACAATGCAACAATGCAACTCCTGGTGCCATGGTTTTAATAAAAGAAGAGAACGTACCTCCTCTACAATGGAAATTGGGCAGAATCACCGAAGTACAACCAGGGAAAGACGGTGTCACAAGAGTAGTGAAAATAAAGACAAATAGTGGTATTCTTAAAAGGTCAATAAAAAAAGTGTGTGTTCTGCCAGTGCCCTCAAACAATTAATAAAAGGTGTCTTGACAATTTATAGAACCATACAAATGTATAAATATGTTATGATCAATATGAAATCAAACTTATTGTATTCTAAGTCATTGAAATTTATTATTTCAAGGCGGCCGGTATGGTTAAGCCAAATATATATAAACTGCGCATGTCCGTACTAAGGGGATGCTTTTAGAAATTAGAATTGTACATAGTAGGCAGTAGCAATTAAAACTTCTATGAAGCAATACGATTTTTATTAGTATAAAATTATAACGGAAGTTTCGTATTCAATTCAATTTATACAGTCCACTTAAATCAGTGCGGTGGTTACGAGAAAGTGAGTTTAGTTATTAAAAATTCATCCACGCCGCCATCGTGCATCCTAAGAAGGGAAATGAGCGACAGTACCGCACAAAGATTATTAGCGACTGGTAACTTCCAACTGTTTTAGTTAAAGACGACGTAGGTGTTAGGTTTCCTGTTACATTTTTAGTTTCTAATGGACGTGATCAGTTAATTTATGAAGTAAGTAAATAGCTATAGAACTGGAAACGTTGAAAGCTGATTTTATACTCGCGTAATTCAAATAAGTTTTGAATAAACCGCAGGATTATATCACAACGTATAAACATTGTAAGGTAACGATGTCAATGCAAATGTAAAACTGCCACCGCAGTGAACAAAGATTTTTTGCAGACCAATCAACTGATTTATTTATAGTGTATAGTTTCTTACATTTTCAATGTTTGTGTTTTCATAAGTTGATTCACATTACTGATTATTGTCATATTATTATTTTTATTTCGTTATTGTATTTAGAACTACGCCTGTGGTAGCCCTGAGTGGATTGAGTAGCTTAGGTTTGCCACTACTGGTCCAAAGTCAGAATAAACGAGAGGGATTGGTGAACACCATAGCACATAACACCGCAAAACAAGTACGTTACAGAAACAAGAAAACAATCTCAGATATCGAACTGAACGTAACAACAAACTACTTTTGAAAAGAGAGAAAGAACAGGAAACAGTAGAAAACTCTCACAAACATCTACATAAGACATTAAAAGAAAATAATAATTAGTTAACAGATGCACATTAACAAAAGCATGGAGAAGTCTTCAAAATATATTTTTATAAATATTTTTTAAGAACATGTTTGATACTTATTTTTCTAAAATAATTTACAGTACATGAATTATATTATGTATTTAAAATATACATTTCTGACTTGACTATTACTCATTAATTTGAACTAGCCGTCATTATAGTCGAAACATTAAAATTATTAATTTGAATTTGCCGCCATTGGCGTCGGCTGTGTAACCACATGTGTAACGTTAGGTTTCTGTGAAAATTAATGTAACCTGTCATGTCTGCTGTTTACCTATATATTCTTTGGGCCACTGCCTAACAGAGGATTCTACAGATTGATAGAAGAAATTGTGTTGCGGTTCTATACTGAAATAGGACGACATCTTGCAAGTAGAAAGTAATTCGAACTGAGCTTTGCTAAGTGTACCTATCTTTTATTTCGTTATTAGAAGGTTTCCCTCTAAATGTGTGTAGTAATGGCGCTGTTTTGAATTCTGTAACTGCCATTCTCGTGTGTTTTGGGTTCTAATAATTACTCGTTGAAGTGTATGCATTAATAGAAGTTCTGAAAATAACAACTAGAACAAAATTGGGAATCTTACAGATGCCGAATATCAATGTGAGGTGTCACGGTGGTTTCAACAAGCCCAGCTCTGTTTAATTCGGTCTCAAGGACAGAAACATATTTAATTACAACAGCAATAACCTCATAACTGGTAGTAGGTATAGTTTTTTTTTAATTTTAATTTAGATTCTAGGAATGTGCTCATTTTTAGTAAGTGAATTATACACAATAAATATGTTTTCAACACTGCGATGGGCTACGTCAAGTGCAATTGTTTTACGATGTTTTATTATAGTATAGCAGCATTCATATTGTTTGTTTTGTTTCCTTAAATGTGTTATACTACATAATATATTTTATTTCTTCAGTAATTTCATTTTAATTTTATTCCGCAATATCTTTCAGTTGGTGATAACAAGATATTAATTTCTACCTATAGATACTTTTATTATTAATTATTTAAAAACATTTTTCATACGTCGAGGTGGTTTATTAAAAAAATTAATTGTAGTATATTGAAACAGTAGTTTCAAAACATTTTCAAATGTTTCATTCAAAACGTTCTGAAGCATATTCACATCATTGATTCCTGCGAGACACAATTCTGAGGTAGGACATCAGGAAAGAATAACTAAAGCATTTAATTTGTTTAACCCGTCAGCACGCGTGCGTGGGTAAAATTTACCCAAAGCATATTGTTTTTGATCCTCCTTTTCTTAATTGAGAGGAACTGTAAGTCCACCCCTATGAATTCCAAGAGTGGACTCGTCTGGGTTCATTTACGATGGAAATTACTTACATATGGCACTTGAGCCGTCACAGTTGAAGCTTAAACATTGTCTGGGTATTTTATACCCACAAGCGCCTACTAACGGAAGTGTTTTCAATTGTTTTTCAGGAACATATTTTGTTACGCGCAGAAGTAAGGAATTTGTAAAAGCATTGTTTTATTTATTGAATTTTGAATGCAATATGTTCTTCTAGCTGCAAAATGAATTTTGGTCCATCTACATCGCGTTGTGATTGGAAACGGCCATTATCTGAGCATGAATTGCGTGAAGTAGTGGCCAATATGTTTTCTCAAGACGACGACGTTGATGATGAGGTAATAGTAAGTAAAACTGATGATTCTGAGGTAGATGAGATGTATGAAAGTGACTATCAGACTGATAGTGACCAAACTGTTGTTAGTGACTTTGCAACTGATTCTGATTCCGAAAGCAATTTGCAAATTAGTCAGTCGTTATTACCTGGTTACAAAGGAAAAGATGGTACAATATGGAGCAAAACTCCACCAAGATGTGGTCGCACTCCTTCATATAATATTATTCGTTCAGCAGCTGGTCCACAAGGAAACGCAAGAAATGCAAATACTCCAATTGATGCATCGAATTGCATGATAGATAAACAAATACTAGACATTGTTGTGAAATGCACAAATATATATATTGAAAAAATTAGACACCGGTTTTCAAGACAACGAGATGCGGAACTAACTAATGTAACTGAAATTGTACCCTGGATGGGACTTTTATATTATGCAGGTGTACTAAAAGGACGTACGTAAAGGATTTTTGGTCGACTGGTGGCAGCGGTATCAATATATTTATTGCAACAGTGTCCATGAAGCGATTTCTTTTTCTGTCAAGAACCGTGAGATTTGACAATGTCCACGACAGGTCAGAAAGAAAGAGCATCGATAAGTTGGCACCAATCAGGGAAGTTTCTAATTTGTTCCAGAAAAAATTTCAAGGGAATTATACGATCGATGAAAAATTGGAGCCATTTAGGGGCCGTTGCAGTTTCCGGCAATATATAAAGAGCAAACCAGCAAGATATGGAATCAAGATTTTCTTGTTTGTTGTCTGATGCAAACACATATTATACTGCAAACCTTGAAATATTTGCCGGAAAGCAACCGGAGGGCCCACATGCATGTAGTAATAAACCATCTGATATTGTGCTACGTATGACAAATTACATAAGTCAATCTGGAAGAAATCTAACCATGGACAACTGGTTCAATAGTATTCCTTTATTTCAAATTTCACTGAAGGATCACAAAATAACTTGTGTCGGAACACTTAGAAAAAATAAAACCGAAATACCCAAGGAATTCATTATTACAAAAGGAAGAGAAGTCAGTTCAAGCTTGTTTGGATTCACCAAAGATATGACACTTGTATCGTATATTCCCAAAAAAGGAAAAGTTGTTGTACTGCTCTCAACGATGCATCATGATGCCACAATTGATCCCGACACAGGAGACAAAAAGAAACCAGAGATTCATTTTACAATTCTATTAAAGGCGGAGTAGATACTGTAGATGAGTTATGCGGCAATGATTCTGTATCTAGAAAATCTCGTCGATGGCCTCTTACCGTCTTTTTTGGGTTTATGAATATGGCAGCAATAAATGCCTTGGTTATATATAGAGCCAATATGAATGACGATAAACCTATATCACGCAGACATTTTTTGAAGGGTATAGCTTTGAAACTCACTTATGACCAGTTGCAAAATCGTAGATTGATAGATACACTGCCGTCTAATCTAAAGTTAATTATTCAGATGATTAGTTCTAAAGATGAGACCAGTGAGAAGCCGGCACAAAAACGTTCAAAAGTTCAAAAAGGACGATGCGAAGATTGTACGAAAAAGAAGGACTGCAAAACTCAAACTTCGTGTATGCATTGTGACAAACTAATTTGCAAAGAGCACGTCAATCCTTTGTGCAAAACATGTTTGGAAAAATCACAGAACTATCTGCAATCGATAGAGCCAGAGGAAGTTAGTGATTGATATTGAGTAATACTCGTAATTCTTTGTTTCATTTATTTTTTATTAATTTTTTTTGTGCTTTGTCTAAGTTTTTTGAATAAATTTGAGTTCTTGCGTACATAGCAATATATTATTTAATTAGTTGTGAACCATTTCAAGCCTATTCCTTGCTCTTTTGCATAGGGGGTAAAATTTACCCGGCGCGCGTGCTTGCGTCAGAAATAGAAGCGCGCGTGCTGACGAGTTAAAAAAATAATTATTATAAAATGTATATTCCTATCATATTTTTTCCAAATTACCCCTGTATCTAACAAATGCGACTAAAACAGATAAGCATATAAATATACCAAATTCATATAAAATACTACCAGTATTTATATTTTTTCTAAGAAAACTACTTCTAAATTTCAGCTCAGAGATTGTTAGGTTCATCTGATTTCTCGTTACCGTACTTATTAAGTGCACCTCGTATCTGATAAGATAGAATTCTAACCTATTAGATTTTGTAATCACACAAATCTCAATCACACTAAACTACAATACTACAATCATCTGGACAAACTGTGTAACAAAATACGATGGTAATTCATAAAGGTTATTTAACTAGACGAGAAGTATTCGCTGCTGCACACTGTTTACACAGGTAAGTCTTTCCACAGCATTAACTTGAAAATATTAACTGATATATGAACACAGCAAGCACTTAACAGATGAGGAAAATAGATCAGTATATGGAAAATGTAATAATCCAAATGGTCATGGGCATAACTACATAGGTTTGTAATACACACATTACAGTCACAAAAATAATCATTTTTATCTTACATGGATTAGTTGAAGTTACCTTACATGGGGAAGTTGATCCATATACAGGAATGATAATGAACGTCTCGGCTTTAAAAGAGTTTATGAAAGAAGCTATTATGGAACCAATGGATCATAAAAATTTAGATAAAGACGTAGCTTATTTTCATGATAATTTAAGTACAGTAGAAAATGTAGCAATTTTTATTTGGAATAATATGAAAAAATGTATGGAACATCCACATTTATTGTACGAAGTGAAAGTGTATGAAACCGAAAATAATATTGCCAGGTACAGAGGTGAAACAGCTTCAAATTAATTGTATGATTTTAAAAAGAATTACACATTTTTATATTAAAATTCTATTTAATTTTTTTACCTTAAAGTAAACACTAATAATAGCTAGTAAAAGATAAAGCACAAAGTATTGCTAAGTGATTCTTTGACAAACAAAAAAAATGTATATAGTAGTTTTAGACTCAAACTATTTCACTTGCTTAAATTGATTCAATACAACAAATTCAGTTTGATTCTAACAGATTGTTAATAAAATAATGTACCTCAATCTCAAAAGAATTTATAACCAAAACCTTTATGTACAGTGTGGATCTGATAAGTGTCTCAAACTCGTCGAACATAGGGAAAGTGTCTGTTTGTAGTCGGGACAAATATATCATATTAACTTTTAAAAAACGTTGTATACAATCATTATAAAAAGCATAACAGGAATTGATACACAACAAACTATTTAAAGCATGTAATGCAAAACATCCTCATATAATTAATGTTAAAATAGAAGGGCCCTACAATTACAATGTAGGTTCAATTTCAATGATAGTAGAAAACATACATACAAAATTTAAATTAAAACACTTACCTCTGGTAAACCACGAAAATAGCGAACAAAACTTTGTTGTTGAGGTAAATCTGTAAAAAAATTCAGATTTAAACAACTTAAGTCAAAATGAGGTTACAAAAACTTACCTAAATTAAAAGTATGGACTGGTTCCACGTTCGTCATGGCAATACTTAAAACTCCGTTTAATTATACAAAATTATTCGATAAAAATGATATAGACTGATACACGCTAACATAAAACAAAAACTACGATAAGAATTAATAAAAGAGCTTTACCGCCATTATTTAAGCGTTGATATTTTGTGTCTAAGGTAACGCTAATGGCCGGTTTACACAAACTAACGATAAGAATTCAAATATGTAAATCAAACAAAATTATAAATATTATAATTAATGATAAACAATTAATAAGTAATCTATGAATCGAATTTTTAGCGACCACTTAAGCTGTACGTGTGTCAAATAGCAAATTACGCTTTAGGATTTTTTCTTACTAAAGTTCAAGTAGGAATATCTTCAGGACCTCTTCACACCACAAAACTATCTCGCAAACCCATATAGGATTAAAAGATTGTTGTGAATTTTTCGCCATTTAGTTTTTAAACTTAGAATCAGCGCGAAGTCAAGTTCTGTTTAGAAAAACAGATAAGTTTCAAACAGCTTTTAGCTAGTTGTATGGTGTGTTGCTTATCATCTGTTGCTAACAAACAATAAGATAGCTGTGCAAGAACTTCATATGTATAAGCGTTGTATAAGACTTTCGGGCGTCTATAATTACTGGCAGATGAGAAACGATAAGTCTAACGCTTTCATGCAACAAATTGTTCACATATAGAATGGTGAAAACTAAAAATTTTCTTTTTAATATTGCTCACTTTGTATTGCTTGAACTAAGGAAGTTCTGTGATTTTTAGAAAAGTTCTAAAGCATGAGACGTTCCTCTATCTGGTAGTCATTTATACCGTTCTTAATCTCGTGGTCTCGTCCAATTTGTAATAAAGAGTACTATATAAGACTCAAATTCTATTTTGCGCGAACTACGATCAATCGTTGATCTTTCCACATGTTTAAGATAAACTTCAGTCGCCATTATCAAACTAACGTTTAGATTTGAAGAACTATAAAGTAGTATTCATTCAAGTTTTTGTACCACCAGAGTTACTACATGTTGAAGTCTTTCAGGATCTCGTAATCTGTGGCGCTGTAATCAGTTTGTCAAAATGTAGCTATCATCCGTTTTACAAATACTCGGCGTAACATTTTTGCTAACCTATAATTGCTTTTGTACTTACCAAGTCTTCATTACCACTTACTTTTATTTAATATATAAATATCTAATTATTTTTAAATCAATAAAATTTTTTGTTGACGTGGTCGTCCTTTATATGAACTTACGTTTTTGAGATTCACTTAGACTTGTCAAATTTTCAATTTTTAATTTAATTCAGATTTTCAACTCAACGTCACAGCAAAGTTACGGTTCACGACATAATGAAATGCCTCTAAATAAAACATTACTCAATCAAAATTAAACAATTAAACTCCACTAAATCTCTGCAGCATCTAATGTATGCTACTACAAATATTTCTTTCAATGATTGTCTAAGAAAAGCCCTCGCAAACCTTAAGATCTAGAGACCTGTATTCCAATTGCGTAGTAATTAGAAACCTTATAAAAATATTTCAATTTTCAGGTAATATGGTGGTTTTAATATTAACCTCGACGTTTCATTGACCGTACTGTCAGCTTCTTCAGTATAAATCTAAATACTATTGAACACCAACAAATATTCTGAAGAAGCCGGAAATACTAGTCTATTAATTAAAGATGTGTTCAAAACACTAGGGTTCAGCCAGTTAAATTGTAATCCACGTAGTGCCAGTTACAATTACAAAAAGAGTTAGCACTGTTCCTGATTTTTCATTGTTTTTTTGAAGTGAAACTTCTTTATCGGCGTTGGAAAAAAATTTACCGTCACATTTTTTCGTTACGCGTCACATTAAATTATTCCGTTATGCGCCATCTTTTTTATTTCTGAAACGCAATAGCGACGTGATAAATAATATATCAATACTAAAGTGATCAACAAAATCAAAGGCTTTATTTTAATTCTAATTCCAGTGGATTTTTAACAAAAGTAAGTAATTATATCTATTTTTCTAATATTTCGGTGGAATTAATTGACATAGAGTATAAATTCTGAAATATGTTATTAATTTAAATTTAAAATATTTAAGGTTAACCTCAGTTTCTGATTGAACGATGACATTTTAAATTTAATATATTTAAGGTTAACCTCAGTTTCTAATTGAACGATGACATTTTAAATTTAAAATATTTAAGGTTAACCGCAGTTTCTGTTTGAACGATGACAATGATAGTAATAATTCTATTTCAATTAATGAAATGCTGTAATAATCTTAGTAGCAAAAAGTTAAAGTGAAATAATTGTATTATTTGTATTCATGTCTATTATAATAAAATCCTTTTGTTTAAAATTTATCTAATTTTAAATTTAAAGTATTTAAGTTTAACCTCAGTTTCTTATTGTAACTATCGGTCAATGTATATGATTTCATTAAAATAGTATTCATTAATTAATAAGACTGCTAATTTAATGAACATCAATTAATTGATATACATGCAACTTTTCAGAAATTGGTTAAATAAAGTTAAATTAGATAAAGTTTAAACAAAAGGATTTTATTATCATAGACATGAATACAAATAATACAATTATTTCACTTTAACTTTTTGCTACTAAGATTATTACAGCATTTCATTAATTGTAATAGAATTATTACTATCATTGTCATCGTTATTATATATTTTTGTAATTAATGGCTTATGGTAACTTAAATATGAAATTGAATCTACAAAAATTAGTTAATTGATTTACAAAAATTTGTATTCATGTCTATGATAATAAAATCCTTTTGTTTAAAATTTATCTAATTTAACTTTATTTAACCAATTTCTGAAAAGTTGCATGTAGATCATTTTGCGAAAAATAAGGCCATAAAGAAGTTTCACTTCTTACATGTGTACACTAGTACACGCCCTAATTTTTTTTTTAAATTATTCGTATTCTGTAAATAATACGGGAATTGCATCAATACAGGTTTTATCATTTATTTTCCTTAACAAAAATAAACAAATTTACGGTACATCAATTTGTAATTAAATTAACGTATATAAAAACGGAACACAAAATTTTTAAACAAAGTTCAATGTGTTATCCAATCAAATTTGAATATACACAACTTTAAAATAATAAAATTACTTTACCTCTTAAAATGATATTAAAACTTTTTATATAAAATTGCGATGGTTAACTAATTGCGAATTCTATTTCTTGAAAATCTTGTTGTAGTTTTAAAAACTGAAAAAAAAACCTCAGTTGAATTACTTTATATAAATATTTTCGTACTTGTGCTTTTTTGATGCGGGAACATTTATATACGTCCAATTGTCTTAACAAGGGCAGTGAAAGAGCGGCTTCGCGACAGCTTTTAATACTAATATCTAATCCTCTTAAATCTAGAATCTTCAGTTGTGTGCAGCACTGTAATACCGGTAATAAGTTATCATCGTTTATTCCGTTCCACCCGTAAATAGATAATCTAAAAAAATATTTAATCTTAATTGGCAAAAAACATATTTTAGAGACAATATAATAAACCAAATCAGCTTATAGATAAAACAAAGCAGTAACGTTTTGTATTCAACGTCAAACATTACCAGCCTTACAAACTGCAGTTTTCGGAACCATTAGTAGTAAACGAAACCATTAAAACAATTATAGTAACAACAATTTAAAGAACAATTGTTTCTGTTTATGAACAAAAACAAAGTATTCACATAGAAGTTTAAAAATACTTTGGAAATTAAAGCAAACAAAAAAATGAGTTATTTATAGTACAATAAAAAAACAAACCTTTCTAAAAGTGGGCATCCAGCAGCCATTTGTTGTAAAGAATCTTCAGGATCGCATTGATAAGGTCCACCAGTTAATTTTAGAACTTTTAATTTATTGCAACGAGCTATAGCTCTCATACCTTTTGCTCGCACCCTTCTCTTTTCGCAAAAGTGTATTTCTTCAATATTCCGATTATATTGACCTATAATTTCTGCTATTCCATTTTCATATATATTTATGTTATCCACTAAAAAAATTGAATAAGCAACGTGTTAACGTAAAACATTGCTACACATACATAATATAATTGTTTTCAAATTGGGATTATTTTTTAAAGTTTTTTTTAAAATAAAATTTGGTATGTCTGAACACAAAAAATAAATGTCGGTTAAGGTACATATCTTAGGTAAAGATTCAAAAGTTGCTTTGCAACGGCAGAAATTCGCTCCTACAAATAAAAGTACAATTACACAATTACTAAACTGTACACATAAAAAACGCACGTTTTAAATTTGTACACTCTGATAGAAGTTGTAGAATTTCTCCGCTTCGACAACTTTCAAAATGAATGGACGCAAGAGATTTTCCAAATTCTTTCAACGCACTGAAATGAACGCTTGGAACCATTTTCACTAGCAAATGCGTTTTACTTACAATGTTACGTGTTTATTGAACTCTGTGTAATCTTCTGTCTGTTGGCGTTTGTCATAAAATTTATATTCTATATAAAGACTTTTTGGACTGGATATTTTGGAGAAATATGCTTCTATATGTTCTTTGCTCATTGTATACTAAAATGATTTATGTTCAATAAAAATAAGAACAGTGATTGTATGGTCAATTACCTTGAGAGTTATATTTTTATACAGTAAGATATCATTCGATGCTTTGTGGAAACTATTACACATTGTCGAACAGTTGGAAATTGTCTTAAAGTCTAAATATTTGAAGATATTCACAAGTGCATTATGCTGAAAATAAATCTCGAATTAGTAAAACATATTACACTACTTTTTCAAAATGTTTATAAAAATTTAATTTGTTAATCGTGTCTCGCCGTCTTGAAACCATCGTGGAAACATGGTTCCGCTATGAATACCTGCTAAAGCCAGACGGCCAAAAACCGCAGTGAATACACCGTGTAATCACTGTGAGTTCGGCGTATAATCACTGTGAAAAAACCGTGTGCCACTATTGCACGGTTTACAAATGGATCAACCATACGGTGTAAATACCGTGATTTCAAGACCGCGACGGGTTATAAAATTACGTCAGTAAAATGTTAAAATAACGAATCATACATTCACTAAGTATGTATTTTAATAACTGGTTAAGTAAGAAAGAAGTGAATTTTAAATTCGAATCGAACTTCGAAAATCCTAGTTTGAAAACAAAGTCAAGTCGAATTACTCAATCCTAGACAAAAACTAATTCTAACAGATTCCTACTCTAGTAGTTTAAATAATCGATTTGTCCAACGCGGATATTCGATTTGAAGCATAAATACAATAACTTATAACGTACATAGAGTTATTTATAATAGTTATGCTAGATTATATACAATTTTATTTACAACTGCTTAATGATTGCTAAGAAATTGTTAGAGCGCATCAGTAAGTGCTCGTGTCACGCGTTGAGTTTCGTCGCTGTTACCGGACTGTCCTTTTTAGTTTCCTAGGAGGAAAGAATAGCGATCGCAATTTAACAAAAAATTTTTTTTTGAAGAATTTTATGTTTCAAGGTCTCCTGAATCAGAAAAACGTATTTTTGACAAAAAAATTTTGGGTATCGGTGTGTGTGTGTGTGTGTCCTACTGACTTGAAATTTGGTATGGATCTGGCTTTTCATATTTTCTCAGTTTTATCAAGAGATGGGCCTGATAAAGAAACCGGAAGTGGGTGTATCCGCAATTTTTAACAGTTTTTCTTATATAATTTTGTATGAATGTAAATTATTCGAATTATTTTTATAGTTTCTTATCGACACAATACTTCCTAACAATTTATTCAAATAAAATTGTTTTCTACCATTAACAGTTTATTAGATATTTAATTTACAATTTAAAGTGAATTTCACTATATAATCTAGGTTCGAATCCTGCCTGCGACGATATAAAAAAAAATTATGTCTGTATGTAACGATGTACCCACGATAACTCTCGAACCAAAAGTCCTAGAACTTGAAATTTGGTATAGAGCTGGATTTTCATATTCTTTCGGCTTTTTCAAAAGATAGATCTGATAAAGATACCGGAAGTACGTGTGAACAGTTTCTTATATAATTTTGTACGAATGTAAATTATTCGAATTATTTTTACAGTTTCTTATAAAGATAATTCTTCCTAACAATTTATTCAAATACATTTTTTTCTAACATTAACAGTTTGTTAAATATTTAATTTAAAAAGTGATTTCCATTATATAATCTAGGTTCGAATCCTGCGTGCGACGATTTAAAAAAAAAATAAATATCCGGTTGCACAAAAGTCTGGTTAATTGGCGATTTACTAATCGTTTCTAATACAAACATATCACTTCAAAGCGGTTTTATGACAACATAACCTTATAAAAATACATTTCTTCATCATTCCTTATAGGAAAGTCGTGTGGTGGCCACACGATTTTTTTTTCTTTTTTCCGATGCTTTAGTGGCGAGTACTTCCTGTGTAAGGTGGCACCAAATTTAATTGTTTGACCGCTACCCCCTCCGTAGTGATAGCGTCTAAAGTTTGAAACGAACGGATAACGTCACGGTACGACCTGACCTTGGCTATTTCCTGCGGCTGTAAACGTTGTGATGACGATGTGAATGGTACGTTCGTTACAAGGATGTTTTGTGGCGTCTTTGATTTAAAAATAAACATTAGGAATAGATAATAACTTCAGTTCCTTTCTTTAGTTATGAGAGATCACGTAGTCCTATAAATGGTATATAATGGTATAAAATAAGAATGCACAGTGTAAGAAGATCCTAAAAAAATTAGCTGACGATTTAAACGGTTTTTCAAGTTCATGTGTAAATTCACGAGCGGGTATTTTTAAATTCAAGTGAAATAAGGGTTTTTAATGTCCACGAGTTGCCGATCAATGTTACCAACTATAGAATATCGAAAGTCAATTTTCAATCAATTTTTATCAACAAATAATGTAAATCAAAGCAAAATAGAGAAATCAGTATGAAAAACGACTTATAATTCTCTTTTGTAACGCTCGTATCCCGCCACACGGCTCGTTAAAGCAAATTTACTCGCATTAGAATTGTCATACTAACACTCTGTTACGTATCGTTAGTAATAACGTTTCACATTTTCGCATCTTAATAAAATCATCTTTAGTAGAACACTAGTAGCTCGCGCGCTGGATATTTCAATATCCACATTAGAGATCTTGCGCCCGATTGTATTTCCCATTTAACATTTGCTGTGACCAGTTTGCTTTTAGTAGAAACTTTCAATCCGATCTATATAAAATAAAGATCCTCTACGTCTATTAACGAAATTAAAGCGATTCTCTTTCTATTCAATACTCACAACATATTTGGCAGAGATTCGAGCCCTTTATTCAAACCCAACTACAAAGACTGAAGGTATTATTTCCCGGGTAATATGTCTCGCATCTAGTAGACCGATTCAGCCAGGTGTAGTGACGTGGGAATGATAACCGCAAGAGAATTGAATTGAACTTTGAACAGCTACCGGTTAAGTGTATTTTTCAATGTGCTTTACTTGAATTACGCTTTAACGTTCTTTATCTCTGACGCCAGTGTAACTGTACTACATATTTATCTATGTTTCTATTTACGATGCCTTCAGATTTATTGTTTATCTTCTATTACTCATATTAAGCCTTTAGCTACATTTTAAGTATCTTTAATTATTATTCGTATTCAAGGCCAGAGTTTGTCAAATGTAAGACGACGATTGTAAGCTTACACTCCTCGAAGATTCAAAAATCAATATTACTAAAGTAGCATCAACAAGACTGTAACGCCTACTTATGTCACTCTTCTCAATTCAGTTACTGGTCGGCCATTTAAATAGATTTGACTTAAAAGTTTAGTACCTAACTCTAAAGAAAAAATGCAGAGATTACTAAATGTCTAGAGAAACGAAATACAAAGCATGAAGATATAAATAAACACAAACAAAACTAAAGTGATGATAATAATCAATGAAACGCAGAAAAGCAACCAAAACAAAAAAGTTATTTGCAAAAATGCTCCGCAAGAAAGAATATTTCTTTTTGAATACATTCTAACAATTCTTACAAATCAATAAGACAATAGGTCACAAAAACATCGATTTAGATGTAAAACTAAAAATTTACAACACAATAACGCTACCCATAATTACATATGGAGCAGAAAACTGAATTGAAAAAGGATAACCAAATGGGATCATGTATGGAACGAAAACATAAGGAAAACTGGTACAAGCACATCACAAGAATGAATAGAGAATGATTACCCAGGAAAATAATGAAAATGGAAAAACCAAAAAGATGTAAAAAAGGCAGTCCAAGAAGAAGCTGACTGGACGAGATAGAGAACATAGAAGATCAAAGAAAAAACTAGTAACAGAGATAAAAATTCTAGGAAGTGAGAGGAAAACATAGAGGACCTATGTGAAGGAAGAACTGGGCCCACAATCCGACGCCTGAACAGGTAGAAGAATTCTAGAAGAAGAAATTTTATGAAAACAATTGAAATTTTTAGTAAGGTGGCACAAAATAAATTTTTTGTGTTATGTAATTGTGTTTTTACGTATAATTATAATTAATGTATGGTATTCAAATTAATTTTAACTGTAGTGACCAAAAATTTAAACCATTTTACTTGCTGAATGCGTTAATACTGTAACAAATTTTTTAAGCTAATTTATATCTAAACAAATATTTACACGATTAGAACTTAACGTAACTAATTAAATCTAACGATATTTAAGAATAACACACTAATTTATGTTACTATCACTAGAAAAATAATGTCCGCGGGTAACTTCTGTTTATCTAAACTGACACTTGCTTATGATAACGACACGTATGCGACATATTTGTTTCACTAGCACCGGCACTTTATTTATTTATCTTTGCACACACGTTAATAACTTAATTATTTAGACCGACAAAAACCTTCTTGATTCAATTCGAAAAACTAAACTCGGCTACCTTTGAATAATTTTTATATATTAGTGTTATCTGAGTCGACTATTTTCCACATATTCCGGTTATTGTCTTGAAGTTTCGAAAACGTTTCAATAGATAATGAAATCAGTAAATGTATTTGTTTTGACCGAGAGGGTAATCGCTGGTGCAATATGTCGGAGAATTTCTGTGTAATAATTCAATACATGTGCAGTATAAAATTGTAATGTTAAATAGCATCTTGCTGTGAATTTCGTACCGTATAAGTTTCGCCCACTTTTCGCTGCATTCGGAGCGATGAGCTATGGAGCGGTTGCTTCTTGACGACTGGAATCTTCCAGAAGAGGAAAACTATTTTTCCGGTGGTTGTGGTACGCTGTGCATGTGCTGTAGCGTGGATGCCCAACAAAGTTTTCACTTCTGTATAGATAGATGCGGTGTTTTAACTGCTTTAATTTTCCCGTAATGGTGATAACGACTTAGGATACCGCCACGTGTTTGCCAATTTGGGGTGATTTCTTCGGCTGGAAACTATAACCAGAAGCGCGTACTAAAAGGGGATATTGGGTTAATTAAACCACTTCCAAAACATAATCTGGGAACAAGTCGTTATAACTCATGTGATGTTCAAATAACCTTGGAGGCATACCTGCAATAGGAATAGTGAAAACCACGCGGATGCTTGGAGCATTTGATTACGACGATTCATTGTTTTTCGACAGGCAACTTACTTGTGATACGATCCTATATCTAATTAATTTTAGCATGCATAGCTATTCGCATGGGTTGGCTAATCGTGAGTACCTTTTTGTCTTGCTATTAATTTCTGTGCAACTTAAGATATAATCACAATTAATTATTGTTTCTCCGGTTTCAATTTACGCTAAATACGATTTTCTCGGTTTGTAAATTCACTAGTTTCGCATTTAATCGACGTTTAAGTCTAATTACCTGATTTTGTTATACTGTACTACGATAACTAAACTGTTGCCTACCCTGCAGGACTTTAATCTTACGTTATAATTAGCGCATCGAAACCTGCGATCCGCTTGCCAATTCAACTGATTTAGTTACCAGGAATTAGGCTACGAACAACATCCAACAAAATCCAATAGATGTCAATATACAACCGCTCCGCTTCTAGATATGTATATTCCCTCCGATTTCATTTTCTTTTGAGGCTTTGTTGACGCGTACTGAAATTTTGTTTACGTTATGCAAACATTTTGACAGCAAAAAAAGTAATATAAATAACTACGGAAATAAGTACAATAGTTGTACTAGTAGAGCATTCCACATTTTGTCTTGACCAGACCGAAACAGTTATTTATTTCTTGGTTCTTTTCGGTTTTATTTTCAGTTATAAACATAATTAAATGTAACACATTAATCCTAGTTAAAAATTTAAGCTGAATAATAAAAAAATTTAAATATTTAAATGGTGAATCACTTTTAAGCAGATATCAAAAATAGTCTTTTCTATGTGACTCAAGAAAGAAAGACTACGATTTTTATATAGGTCAGGTTCAAACTTGGTGGTTCGTCAGCAGTGTGTTATTTACCAGTTATCAAATTTTTCACTCATTCTGTAACCGTAAATGCTCGTAATAAATGCGATATCTGTTATTTCTGATTGTTTATTTGAATCACGGAACATATATACACTTATATACATTTCATATAGGATAAATATACTTGATGAAATTGTTTGAAGTTTTCAAGTTTTGAAGTGTTGTACATATTTATCATATGATATGTCATGTAGAAAATCGTCATGGCAAATACCAAGTTTAACTCCCTATTTTGGCTCACAAGGAGGAACTAGCCTAAAAAGCCTAAGTGTTCTATTACGACGCGGTCTAAGCCGAAAGACGTTTGAAATTTAATTAAGACAAACAGATCATACATTTTTAAGAAGAAACAAATTTTCTCAACGAGATTCCCGCAAAAAAATGATAACTGAACATAAGGATAAAATTCAAAGCATAAGCAATCAGTTACCACTTATACATAAGCATCAATTATTCTAGAAAAGGTACCATATGATTTCTTAGGTATGAATGAAAGCGAAAATTTTTTTTTCCGTATTTTTAGAAATTTCTACGATTCAGATATTCTTTCGAATGTAACAACTTCAAATACAATAGTTTTCTCGTATCATATTTATGTAGTGTGTGTAATCTTTGTGAAATATGTCTGCAATAGTAGATGCAATTATTGAACACGTGGGACCGTAATTTTGGGAGTGTTACTCCCTCGACCTTCGCAAAAATAACCAATTTAGTTCAACATACCAAACTATAATTCAAAAAAGGAAAGACTTAAGAAGTGTTAATGACTATTGCGAGTATGTCAAAATTAATTAACACTGAAGTTAAAATTTACAAAGAAGCTTTAAATGCAGATAGAGTTTGACATGTAAAAAAGTCGCGAACTTGTACTGTAAAACCTTGATCTTGAATCCTAAACATAAGCAAATATAAATAAAGCTCGAGTCATCTGTGAAGTTTGGTACAGTAAGTAAAAACCTGTCTTACAAGTGTGTCCTAAGTTATTATCAAATACAATTTTTAAAAATTAGGTATAAAACGGCTTCTTTTTAAAATTAATTGCACTTTGGTGATACTGAGGATCTAAATAATTCTGTGACTGCACTATATGCAACCCAACATACACCATCGGAAGAAACAAAATGTAAGATTGTCTACTTAAGCATTCAAAAAAGAGTTTTTTGTCACTTATACACTCATACAAACAATGAATGGTGTATATGTAAACTTACATGCAGAGCATTGTATAATGAATCATTTGATTACTGATTTTTAAAACCTTATATCATCATAACAAGCACAACTCTAATTACAAATGTATTTAGTAGGTATCTAAAACTTAAGAAATATTTTAAAACCTCATAACAAAGAGTTACAAGATAAGTTCATCCAACAGAAGCAGTTTATTCTAATTCTATAAAAAAATTATAACAATCATCTCACCAACCACCTCATAATATTCAACAAAGATTAATTTGTATAGATTACAATAATGTTCTTAAAGAAATATGGCAATAAACAAGTAGAAATTAAGAACAAACGCTCTATGTATCATTCACGACCTCTGCATGCCACTACTTTCCAATACATTAAACATAATGGAGTATTAACCACATACATACAATTTCAGTTTGTAAAAGTAAATCGTCGATAATGTTATGAATGAAATGCATAAATAAGGATATAAAGAACCATAACAATGGCATTAAAATCATACCGGCAATCGAGATATATTAATATCCTCTATGTCGTCACAAACACTGTCCATCAACTTGATCCGTTTCTTGGGAAGTTCATCGTTAGTCATCGTACTACTACAACTACTACTTCCTTCTTCAACATCCATAACTATCTAAAAATCTCTTGATCTCAACTAACAGTAAATAGTTTGTTTAACAAAAAAAACAGTTAGAATTTTGCAATATTCGCCAAATCGTTCACTAAATGCACTGAACACAGTTAGAGCTTCCCTCAAATCTCTCAATATTTGGTAATTTTATTTTAATTTCAATAACATAAAACAATTAACAAAAAATTTAATGAAAAAAGCAAAACTGCTGGACAAAAACGTCAATTTAGAAAGTATTACTATTTAACCTAATTGCAATAATCGCATATTTTATGTCACCTAATTTATTAGATCGCGTGCTACTTTTTCTATAAATAAAGTTTGATATTCTTAAAATAAAAATTAAAAAAAGAAAATAATATAAATAAAACATAAAGAAGATTGAAAGAACAACGTCTGTTATATACGATCTTATTTATTTATAAATTTAGGAAAATATAGTATAGTAAAAAAAATGTCTAAAAATAACTAATTGACGAATTTGTAATACGTATTTTAATTTTAACTTAAGCCTATTCATAAAATATGAATGAAATCAAAGAAATGCGTAAAGAAACTTATCTAATGAAGTCATGTAAGATATATAAGCATTATCATTCTACAAAAATAACATGGAAAAGTAATAATAGTAAAAAATGCAGAAAATGTTAACTATTAAATACTTAAATACTCCAAAAGATACAGCTTAAATAAAGCTATTAATTTAACTTGTCAAAATATTTGAATTGCTCTGTAGAAAGAACTCAATGGTAGAAAGTAAAGCTTAAAGTACCGTAAAGCGGAACTATTCCACTAATGCTTGATGTAAACGAAAGGTTAACACCAAACGTGTTGTTTTTCATTTACACCGGTATAAAAATCTCCAAGGCGTAAAAATGCAGATTCCTCCAGTATTTATAGATATATCGCTTGAAGAACAGGTAAAAAAATACTTAATTCTAGTTTTTTCCCATGTTTTCTTACAACATACGTTGACTATGGCCTTTTCCAGGCACAAGAATTACGAGCATATTTAAAGAGTTTGGGGGCAGAAATATCCGAAGAAAAATCTCCAAAGGGCATTGAGGATGATTTACATAAGATAATAGGTGTGTGTGATGCTTGTTTTCGTGAAGGCCAAGAATCTGAGGTTGAAACTGTTCTTAACGATATTGTTTCGATTATGGTTTTGGTACGTATCAAATTGTAATCATCTAATAATTATACACTATTGTAACTTAGGTTCCAATGGAGCGTGCTGAAAATATCATATTAGCCTTTTGTGAGAAATTAGCCAAAGCACCTGGTCATAAGTTATTATTGGCAAGTTTAAGAGCGTACGTATTTTGTATTTATAATATTAAATATGTGTTTAATTTAATATTTTAGGCTTTGGCTGCTGTTCCAATCACTAGACGAACGATCTCCAATGAGATACCATGTTTATTATCATCTAATTCAAATTGCAAATCAAACGGACCAAGTCAGGTGTGTCTTTCGAGATATCGAATATTTGAAACAGCAATTCGTACATTGTCCACCTTCAAGCGAACAACTACAAAAACTATACAGACTTTTACACGAAGTGTTAGTTAAGAGTAATCAAAGGTAAAATGTAATTTATTCAAAAACTATTTATAACATTTTTTATTTATAGTGAGCAAGCTGCTAAAGTGATGATAGAACTATTAGGTACTTACACTGCCGAAAATGCTTCCTACGCTCGTGAAGATGCAATTCGTTGCATAGCAACTGCTCTAGCCGATCCCAACACTTTTCTTCTCGATCCATTGTTATCGCTAAAACCAGTCAGATTCTTAGAAGGAGAATTGATTCATGATTTGTTATCCATATTTGTCAGCGATAATTTACAAAGTTATTTAAACTTCTACCAAAACCATAAAGAATTTGTTACATCGCAAGGATTAAATCATGAACAGAATATGCAGAAAATGCGTCTTCTTTCTTTCATGCAACTTGCAGAAACGAATCCCGAAATTAATTTTGACACTATCCAGAAAGAATTGCAGATAGGACCAGATGAGGTAGAAGGATTTATTATCGAAGGTGAATTAACATGCATAACAATAGTACATGTATTCAGTAATTATTATTTTTGCAGTATTAAAGACAAAAATGGTTAGAGCAAGAATGGATCAAGCTGCCAGGAAGGTCTATACATCAAGTACGATGCACCGAACATTTGGAACAGCTCAATGGCAACAGTTGCACGATTTACTTTTTGCTTGGAAGGGTAATTTACAAGGTGTTCAAGAGGGAATGAAAAACATAACTGCTGCCCAATTAGAACTTTTAAATCAATAGTTTTGTACTAATAAAGATTTTTGATTTAATGAATTGTTTTATAAAAACTACGAAAAAAAATCCCTCAAGTGTATTGAAATCCTTTGGTTACAATCGTTATAAACTATTCAACACGAAGGACCTTGTAATTAATGAACTGATTTCTTGGATATAATTTATTCTTATAGTCTATAATAAGCAAAATTATATAAAACTTTTCAATTTAATGTTCGATTTCGTTTTTTTTAAATTTTGTCTGAAATTTATAACAATCTTAAACTTTGGTATGTGTGACAATGAAACATTTTAAAGCTTTGATAGTAAGTCTACCATAGGAATTGAAAATCGTTTCTCGACATACACTTTCAATATTTCCACTAATAATCTTCATCCAACTCATAACATGTGAAACCTTTACAATTTTGGTTTCAACTTACTGAATGTGCCTCAAAAATACTTGTTAAATTTGACAGCAAGTCAATGAAGGATTTATAACTTCAAAATTTACCATTATTCATCACCCTGAACATTTTTTACGTGTCTTCAAACACTAATCTAATGTAACTCATCAATACACAATTGTAAGTAATTTCGTTCACTTAAAGCGTGAATATTGTCTTATAGATTTATTAATAATAAAAAAAACAGAAACCAATTAGCTAAACAATAATGCAAGATTATTTTAATTATTTACCAAAAATAATTAATTCTAACAGTATAGATCTTTTAATCACATATACAAAGAGCATATAATTACATGCACTTGATTCATTACAACAAATGTAATAAAAAAATTGTAACAAAATGCTGTATGTTATAAAACGAAATTACAATTGCAATATTAGAAATACAGCAGTTCGTTAAGGAAAAAAAAACATTGAACACTAAAATCACACTAATTATACAAAAACCTCCTCTTATATATCGTACATTAAACACATTTAGAGGCAAAAAGAAAACAGAAAAAAAGCTGCAGTTAAATGATAAAACGAAACTATATTTCATGATCCCTTAGTTTACTAAATCATGTTTTTTAATAGGCACATAGAGTGGATTAAAAAATTATTAAGTAATAAACAAACTTAACAATCTACTTACACACAAGGTTTCAAATTAAACATTATGCTTCTTCTTAATATTTGTACATTTTTGTTTGAAGTTAAGGACAAAATAAGTTCTTATAAATATAGAAAAATATTTTTTCGATGCTGACAATCGCAAAATTTGTCCATTAGAAATAACGCCGGATATAAAGATCAACGTAATAGAAATATTATTTATGTTAAAACAAATATGCATTTGCTCAATGCAAATATGTAATTAAAATCAATTGTCCTCACTTCTTTACAAATACATTATAAGATGTATTTCTTGTTTCTGACCTGAGAATCTTAACATCCAACATTTGGTAGACTGTAGGAAGTTATTGTGTCGAATGATAGCATGTTAAAACATTTAAATTTGTGTGCTGAATCTAGGCCTTGGTAAATCGCCAAATACGGTGTCACCGTGAACGCTTTTTGCTAAAGCCTTTATACTAGCTGCAATATCAGACGGGTGATCATCTTTATCGTGCAACTGTAAGACATATTCTCTTAATTTAAAACTATTTACAAACAAAGCAAATTTCTAATTACCACAATTTCATCTTGCTCATCATCAATACTGCGGTTTCGGAATTGTGACAAAAAAGCGGGAATTGTAACGGGAAGAGATTTTGCAATACTGGATGGTTGATTCTTACTCCTTGATAAATGAGCTGCTTCAGTTTTTGTTGGATCTAAACAAAAAGAAACAATCATATACACACTGGTAGCATCACTATTAACTTCATATTTATAAAGCGCAAACATAAATGTCAAGTATTTACACCGAGCAAATAGATATTACAAACAAAAATATATCGCGTAGATGCTTGAACAAGTACCATATTATAGAAACTACCAATTTTAATAATAGTCCACTTGTATGTGTATATTAGAAAAGGGAACATTTCGAGTACGTATCAACGATAACATATCTCGATTACGCCCACGAGGTTTCTTGGAACAGACACTTGCTTTTGACTCTTAGTACTGTCGCTAAATATGAGATAAAAAGTTTTTGAAACCGTTCAATATAAGGTATAAGCAATTAATTTCGATCAGACGTTATTTCTGAAACATCTTTGCCCGTAGTCGAAATGAGCTACCGTAGACAAAGTCCAATACGCTATCAACCGTGATGGAACCGCAGAAGTCTACAAGAACTAAAATCGCAGTATCAACGCGCGCAGTAAGTTTCCAATTAAACCAAAACTTGAATGAAAGCAGATGTCGAGATATCCGTTGTTAAAAATTTCATTAAAACCAACGGATTTATTGAGATCATCTTGTTTAACTCGTTCACTGTGTTACATTACACACACACACAAATTGCAAACAATCAATTTAAATCCAATTAAAGGCACGCGAAATTTCATAAACATCGTCATCTGGCGGAAAAACCGATAACTACAGGAATGCGCAGGATTTCATTTAAGATCAAGACGCTTACTTAGGGGTTGAACGTCGAAGCAGAGAGGTCCTAACCAGTAATAGAACCAGCATGGATAATATAAAATGAGTGTAATAGTGTTAAACACATTACATTTTCTTTGTTTTGACAAAACAAACGCATTAGCCATCATTTAAATTTTGTCGATTCAATTGTTTTTATATTTGTATGTTTTAAAATCAATTTGTGTGGAATTATTAAAGAATGTTTTTCACAAATTGTACTCTGTGACATTAAAATTGCCTGTGACAAAACTTGGCAGTAAGGTTTAACTATTCAGAGGTAGTATATGATTAAAACTTCAAAGAAACGGAACACAGATGAACACAATTTTTATGTAATAATGATTTGTTCATCACAAAAGTATGCCATTCCAGATTCCAGTGGAGTCGCAACTTACACCACTCCAAACGTTGTTGTCGGTAGCACAAGATGTAGCCGATAGGATTGCAATCCGAAAGTCGAAGATAGCGACCCTGCACCTCATTTGTTTGTCTCCGTCCCCCAGTTCCTAATCTGTGAAGATTCTGACCTCCCTTGTCCATGCTTAATAGTGGATTGGTTCCGGTTAAGATTTGCAATTTCCCTATACAAAAATAACAATTCGACCTTTGTCGAATTTGCTTAATTGACGGTAATTTTCACGCTGTTGCATTCTAGGCATAATCACACGATTAAAACACGTTAAACAGAAGAATCACAAGAGAAAACAATATTAAAACTAACCCAGACACGCAAAAAATATACACGTTAATAAAGTAGTAGAAACAAAAAGAAACGTCAGATATGCTTTTTGCACTTGATCCATTTGAATAAAATTTTAATCATTTACTACTTCTGAGTAGCTAAACCTTCCTGTCAAGTTTGATCACAAAATTCTCATTCCTTCTTGGTGTTGCAATTTCAATGCCACAGAGTATATAAATAAAAACTTAAAATTACTAAATCTTCAACGCTTTAAATGTAATTTAGATTCGTCGTATTTTCTTTATTTCATAATTTCATTTCTGTGTAATTTTGCACACAACATTAAGTGTCTAAGATTTAACTGTATTAATTAACAATTTGAAGATTATTAAAATAGAAAGTGGCGTTGCGCAGATGTTTCTTTGTTTGTAAAAAGACGCTACTTAAATTTCTTTGTTTGTTTGTTTTGTCATTTGTATACCTATGACGTGTTTTAGAATTAATTTACGTTAATTTCTTGACTTGTTTTCTTTGTAAGGCATTACTTAATTAAAAATTTAAAAATACGAATCTCTGGCTTTAATGGTAAATTACGTATTTTTTACGTTTATAATATAAAGCTTGCGCAAGATCAGGAGATCTTTTCGATAGAAATATTTACCTATTGATGTTATTAGAATGTTTTGATAACAAGGAAACAACAGTGCATGCATTGTCTTGTAAAATCTAATCTAATATTTTATTTACCGTGATGGACTACCAGCATGTGGTCGCAGGTAGTTCTCAAGCTATATGATATAGATTTATAAACAAGTGCTTGCTTTTATGTATTAAAGTCGCTTCCATAATAATATACCCTACATTATATAACATTTGTTTGATTTATTATTGTGTTTTTATTATATATGTCTATTTTTGGCCCAAGTTTGTTTGTACCGATACTTCAACTTTAGCTGGATTGCCTCCGTAACGAGAACCTCAGTACCTACTGGCAGGCCGTCAGTTAACTAATTCTTCTTTTGTTTAAAATAATGTTTGTGCACATGTTTAGAAGTATTAGGATTTAAACCTGTTATCGCATCTGCCTAAATTGTACATTTACTTTCAGTTAGTCCACCGAACAAGTTATACTTACTATTGCAGCTTTCCCACATATCGAGAGTAAGCAGTGTGTAAGAAACTTAATACAGCATAAAAGGGAGGAAAGGTTAGCTTAACAATCACTGCCACAGCAAGAAATCGCTATTATTTTTTTTTGGTTCGCGAGTTTTAGTTTTCAAACACGAATTACATCACATCATAAAGACACTTCGTCTATAAGAAAGTCGAAAAAAGGCATGTTGGACAAATACATCCGATAAATAAGCAAGTTTAAAACTTAAAGGCAGAATTTTATATAATTGTGTATTGTGAATTAGGCCCGTGCTGGTGTACAGAACGCTAGATAGATTGTTTTGATGAAGCCAAGTAATAGCAAGTCTAAATAGTACGATGCGCCAATGTTTTATTTTAAGCTAGATGATATAGGTTTACTGGGCTACTGGTAAAAATATGCTTGCAAACAATGTAAAATTACTTAAGTCAAGTTAACATTTGATTGACATAACTTACAGTTACCTGATTCTATTTCTGTTAATTACATTTTAACAATTTTTAGTTTGATAATTGAACAGGTGGGTTCAAAAAGTTCAAAAATTGACAATTTAAACAAAGATAGCCATTTTGTATAAAAAATATAACCTCATCGATTGAGCATAAAAACTGTAGGTTATCCATGTGGTATTACCGTATTGACCCAAATTTAACGCGGCCTGTAATATTGATCATTTTCATACTTACTATGAAGACCAGGCTCAAAAAAAACCTAATAAAGTATGCACATTTCTTTACGACTACATAATGAACCACATACCACTTGAAATAACTGAGTTACACTTGCATTCCGGTAGATGTGCGAGGCAGAACCAAACCCATGGTCTGCTTTGTACTAGCGACCAAGAAATTAAGATAATATATTACTATTTTCCAACCAGACCACAGTCGTTTTTGCCCCGTGACAAAGATTTTGGTTGTGCAAAAAAGAGTTGTTAGAAAACACGATCGAATTTAATCCCAGAAGAATATAAAGAAATTTTCAACAAAACCACAATAATTTTTCTTAATTTTCACAAAAAGACGTTTTTGGAAACGTATTGTTTTTTAAACTCACCTTCTTCTTCTTGTTTGAGCATTAAATATTTTAATCTTCGTCATTGTCGCTATCTCATGCTTTGGTATATTTTTCTCCAACCTTACACATAGCGTCTATGTCTTTTAAACTGTGAGAGAAAAGCGCACCGAGATACGTCCGGTGGGCCAGCACGAGCCTGTTGTGAATTAGACCTATAGTGTGTATTTGGGTTCGCATAGGGATGTGCTGATTTGTTATTCAAGATTTGATATCGTTATTTTGATTTGTCTAAGTCAGTGGTTTCTACGGACCCTCAAGGGTCATTGGGATCATGCAAAGGTTCCGTGAAAAATTAAAGTTGATTTGAGCGAATAACCAAATCCGTGAATGTTTGGAATTACAGTGTTAAGAAGATTATTCAAGTTTAAATAAATAAGTGATTAACGCGTGTCGAGATAACTACAACGAATTAAAAATGTGCGTGACTTTAATGTAAACAAGTGTCAGTATTTAGATAAATAGAAGTTATCCGCAGACATCTTTCGAGTGATAGTACTATATAAATTAGTGTAAATATTTTTATTAAATATCGTTAGATTTAATTAGTTCGGTTACTTATAAACGTGTAAATAATTTTAGTATAAAATAAATTAGTTTTAATAATCGTTACAATATTATAATTAACAGTGGTTTGCTGCAAATAAAAATTTTGGTATATATATATTTTCCTATATCTTTTTCGGTCCCTTTTATTCAGATAACAGTATGAGTGAGCCGAAGAAAAAATGCAGACAATACAGTATTAAATATATGAAATATAGCTTTATTCAGTCACCAGAAAATATTACTTTACCTATGTGTCTTCTATATAATAAAACGATGTCAAAGGAATCAATGAAACCTTCTATATTTAAGGAACATATATAAAAATCCAAAGTGACAAAAAAATAAGGAACGTTTTTTCAAATAATCAAAGAAAGATATTTGAAAACACCGACATTGCAAGAACTCATAGGGACAACATCTAAGAGAGATGACAATAGACTGCGTGCTTATAATATTTCTTTAACGATTGCGAAGTTCGGAAAGCCGCACACTATTGGTGATGAACTTATTCTACCAGCTGTAAGTGAGGTAATACGTACCGTGTTACACAAACCAACTTTCGATATTATAAAAATAATTTCACTGAGTAATAATACTGTACGAAGAAGGATCGGCGAAATGGCCTTTATTTGACTACTTAAAAACATAAACTCTTTATGCAGCTTGACAATGTTTGGAAACTGACTCGAAAGGTGAAACGTTACTTACTGAATTAAAAAGATTTTTCGATGTAAAAGCTATATCCTTGACTAATATGATCTCCGTTGCTACTGACGGTGCTCCGGCAATCGTAGGACGAGGCCTTCTAGTAGATTTAAAATAAGCTATACCGAATATATTATCTGTACATTGTGTCATTCATCGACATCATTTGGTCGACAAAAATCTTAGTAAACGTTTGCATGAATCACTACATTATGTCACTAGAGCAGTTAATAAAATCAAAAGGAATGCCTAAATGAGATTATTTGCTCAACTTTGTTTGATGATGACTATAATTGTTTGCTGCTTAACACAAAAGTATACATCACAGTGCATGTTTGGATCGCTGCTATTCGTTCTTTGATTTCAGTGTTGGAATTCTTGGAGAGTAAAGACAATTATTTGCGGCACGATTTATTTATTTTCCAGATTGAACGAGACTAATTTGAAACTACAAGGAAACACATTAAATTTATTCAAAGCTAAAAGTGTAATGTCTGCGTTTGTTGCAAAACAAACAATGTTCTCAATTTTCAAATCTTTCAAAATTGCAAAGATAAAGATTTGTTTATTATCAATACTTAACGACACTTCATTCGGACGTTCACCAAAGATTTAAAGACATTCTTCACTTAGGTATTCCCGACTATGCGTTGAACCCTTTTGCAAGTAATCAAATATAGATAAATACATACTAATACGAGAGCAACTTACTGAATTATCCACAAATGAAAAGCTGACTGCAATGTTTAAACAAGGATACGACAACTTTTGGTTACAAAAACAGATCCCAATTTTATATGCAGCATTATGAGTTATTTTACAAAAGCTGTTAATGGCTTTTCTATGGAACGCCGTTTTGCTTTTTATTACTAAATTTAATTCTGTTGCATTCAAACAAACTTTAATTTTTATTAAGTTTATTTTTATGTTTGTCTATTTATTTTAGTATATTTAAATGGTTTGTTGAACAAACTTAACACATTTAAATTGTTAAATAAAAACGTATTTACTGATGCAATACATTTTGCTCAAAATTTCAAACAATCATATTAAAAACTTTAATTTAAACTGAGAAAAAAAGTATATGAACAAACATTTTAATTCATGTAACACTTTTTATACAACAAACAAAAAATAAGAATCATTTAAACTGTAGAATTAAAATGCATGTCGAATTAAAATGTTACATGAATTAAAATGTTTGTTGATAATTTTAATTCTTCAATTTTAAATCAAGAATTAATTTTACCAACAAACATATTAATTCTGAATTAAAATGTTTGTTGATAATTTTAATTCTTCAATTTTAAATCAAGAATTATTTTTTCCAACAAACATATTAATTCTGAATTAAAATGTTTGTTGATAATTTTAATTCTTCAATTTTAATTGGCGCTGTAGGCTGCGGAGGTTGTGAGTACTCTAACCAGTGGTAAACTTGCACTATAGTTTGGTTAAAATACCCACAACTTCCGCAACTTACAGCGCCAATTGAAATTGAAGAATTAAAATTATCAACAAACATATTAATTCAGAATTAATATGTTTGTTGGTAGTTTTATTCTTGATTTAAAATTGAAGAATTAAAATTATCAACAAACATTTTAATTCAGAATTAATATGTTTCTTGGTAAAATTAATTCTTGATTTAAAATTGAAGAATTAAAATTATCAACAAACATTTTAATTCAGATTTAATATGTTTCTTGGTAATTTTGTTCTTGATTTAAAATTGAAGAATTGAAATTATCAACAAACTTATTAATTCATGTAACATTTCAATTCGACATACATTTTAATTCTCCAATTTAAATGATTGTTATTTTTTTGTGTGTTTAGTAAAGTGTTACATGAAATAAAATGTTTGTTTATATACTTAATTTCTCAGTTTAAATTAATGTGTTTAATATGACTGTTAGAAAATTTTGAGCAAAATGTATTGCATTACTAAATACGTTTCAGCTAACAATTTAAATGTGTTAAATTTGTTTAACAAACAGTTTTATTGTATTAAAATAAGTAGACAAACATGAAAATAAACTTAATAAAAACTGAAGTTTGTTTAAAATTGTAGCAAAACAAATTTAGCATTCAATACTAAAACAATAAAGTAACTAAAAGATTTAAATGAAATGTATGTTATTGATTTTTACCACATTTAAAATGTTGGTTTAAAAACTTGATGTTTTTAACTGTTGGTGGATTTAAAATGTTACTTGAATAAAAATATACGTTGAAAATAAATGAAATAACATTAGAAATCAATTAATTTTTATGAATGAATATAAATGCTAGACTAATTTTTGACAACTTACATTTCAAATGCTAGAATTAAAATGTTAGTTGATAATTTTAATTCGTCGCTGTGATCGGTGGTAGCTTTTGAAACTATTTCAGTATAAGGAAATACATGCACATTGTAGTTCTAAATGACGCCACCGATTGAAGCGACCAATTAAAATTATCAACTAACATTTTAATTGTATCATTTAAAATGTTAGTTGCTAAAAGTTATTGTAGCATTTTAATTTATTCGTGAAAATTCGAGTATTTATAATGTTACTTACTTTAATTTTAACATTTATTTTTATTCAAGTAACATTTTAAATCAAATTACAATATACTACGCGAAAATTTTTAAAGCAACATTTTTGATATGCACAAGAAGTTATTTTATAAGTTACGTATAAAAACGGGCAATAAAAAGTAAAACGGCGTTCCATACTTTTCCGTCTTCCTATTTGGTAGAACGTGGATTTAGTGCCGTAATTAGCTACATCACAAAAAAAATCGACTAGAAATACTAGATCTGGACATAAATACATTCATAACATCCCATCAGGTTCATCCAAGTTATTAATTTTTTTTTGTATTTTAAAACGAAAGTTATAATTTAAATAAATACTTCTTCCACAAAATGTTGTCACCATTTACCATTCAAGACATCAAAGTTAAATTTGTAATTTTTCTATTATGCATTTTGTAGTTTTTTGATTCAGGGGTCCGTGAGCAAGTTTAGATTATGAAAAAGGACCCGTGGGCCAAAAGAGTTTGAGAACCACTAGTCTAAGTAATTATATCAATAACTATGACAAATAAAAATTGAATTGTCTTGAATGACGGGTTAATTTTTTATATCATTTAATAAAATGAATGAAAACAGCTAATCAAACAAAATTGTTGAGCGATAAATTAAAAAAATTATTCAACCAACATTAAATGACCTTTAAAAATAGTACTGTAACTTTATTTATTCTGCGATTAAGAAAAATTAGTTTAATCCGTCACTCAGTATCATTCAATTAAAGAATAAATTTTTATTTTTATTCAGAATCAGTAAAATAATAATAAAAACAATTTTTATCATTTGGAAGTAATGGGGTAGATATTTAATTTTAATTTAATTCCTCCGAATATATACACTAGTTCTTAAAAACAAATTCCACACAGCAGCGCCATGGTGACAAATAATTAGCAATTGATACTGGAAATACTTTTCGTGGAGATCTTAAAAAAATATTTGTTTCAAATAGGTTAGTGGATCTTACCTTGTGAAAAAATTTAAGAAATTACTCAGTAAAGTCTGTAATTACTGAACGAATTAAAAAATTTATTAATCCGAATTAAACCTTCAATTATCTCCTTCTATTAAAATTGAAAAATAGTGAAGTATCTAAAAACACCATGGAAACAGATAAGAATGAAGGGTAAGAACAGCAAAAAAAAAACTTTCCAGTTACCGAAAACAACGATAATTTTGTATTATACGATTTGAAAGCTATAAATAAAAAGTAAAAAACTCTGATTTGTATATTATCAGATTAAATTGAAATTTAGGATGATGTTATTTCATGGTTTTAAATTTTTTTCGATCAATTGATTTCAGAAGAATTTTCCTCGAGTGATTCGCCAAAAATAAAAGCTTGCAACCGTACAACCGCAGCAAATCTTTCTTTTTATATAATCTTGCATGGAAATATTTCAATCTTATTGAATGTAGATGTTCAGTAGAAATATTGCCAATTTATTACTCATACAAAAATAAGCAAATGAAATTAATGGAAAAATACAATAAAAGCTAAAAATTGTACAAAAATTTTCCATATTTTCTATAGGCATAAATTGCATATTCATTATTATTGTTGTGTTTCAAATTATCACTAATGATTACCTTACATAAAAATTATATAAACAAAGCCATTATATCATATGCTTATCTCAAAATTTTGATTACGTTTCGCAAATAACAGCAAGATATGAAAAAAATACACCAGCATGAATTATTTGTATTATGTAAACAGTAAACATATATGTAAAGTGTATCAGAAAGGTAGCGTACACTAACCGGAGTCGAACGAACCGCACACGACGAAACAAATTATTGTTCCATTGATTTAAATAAATACACTGCGGACATACAGCTCCTATTGTTGGGCGCGTTTCCATTTTTTTCTACTTGTTTAGTAATCTAAACTTGTCACTTACAAATGCAAAAAAAAATTCAAACCGTGAAAATGAGCATGTCATCTTTTACAGAACGCCAAAGAAGAGCATAAATGAAATAGATATGTCTGACATTTCCGGATTCAACTGAGGCTGATATTTTAACTGATATTTACTGCATACTCACCGTAATATATTAAATTAGATAGAAATCAGAACACCCAGTAATAATCCGTGTATTACAATAATATTTTGCATTCATATTGAAAGAAAAACTAGTAATGAGTTAGACCTCCATGCACTCATTGACACGTTTAGGCATACTCCGAATGAGATGGTCAATTTCTTTTTGAAGACTCTCGCCCCATGCTATCTGTACGGCGTCCAAAGTGTTTATGGGAGATGAGACAAATTTTGCAATCGCCTACCCATAACGTCCCAGACATACGCCCATACCATAACTCCCACGGTGCGATGCACATGTCTTTCCACAAAAAATTGAGAATCCTTTCACCACGTCGCCTTCTCACTGATGTCCGGCTATCATGTATTCCCATTCGCAATTCGTCGACTACCGTATTTCATTCCTAGTGCCACCAAACTCGTTGTTTTCTGTACCACTGCAATGGATTACGTCGATGGTCAGGGGTGAGCGGTACCATAAGGTAAAGACGGTGTGGACCTAATCCAAAACTTTTTACACGGTAGTAAACGGTTCGCATCGCAATAGGTCTTCCATGTTCTGCAATCCCCTTATGAAAGCGGTCCTTTAACGCCAAAAATCTAAGGCAGTCATCTTCGTGGCTTATCGTTCTGAAACGTACTTCTTGTTTTTTGTGTTCGACCTTTCTAGAACCATGCCTGACAGTGCACCATAGCATTCAGACTCCTATTGGCCTTAGTGGAAATCTCTATAAATGATAAAACATCTTCTCTCAGACCCACTATTCGCTTCCTATCAAACTCACTTAGTTGATGGAAACTTGCGTGCCTTCTTGCTCTAAGAATAACAAAAGACTTAGACACTGTATCACCTATAGTGTTTTAACCCTTAACAGCCCAGTAGTGTCCGACAGACATATTGATGTACTTATTTCATACAAAATCAAAGTGTTTAACTTTTTGCTGTATGCTTTTATGTAATCTACTGTTATTTTATCTCTCAAATTACCTTGCTAGAGTTTTTCAATATGTTTCTTCTTTTTAATACTTTATTAAAAAGTAACACAACGGCCCAGTTGTGTCCGCGAGACACGAATGAAGTTATACCAGTACGCAAGTCAGGTAAAGGGTGTGCATTTAGTATTTGGTAGTCCAATATTTTGCGCAACTATAGAAAAAAATTGATTTGCGGTTTTTCAGCGTTTCCTCATATTCGATCATAAAGACACTAGAACGCTAAGAAGGTAAGAAGACAGACTACATCAAGGAACTGTAAGAACTTATAAATAAGCTACGAAAGTTTTACTTGCCTGAAGAGAATCTGACAATTCCTTTTAGGAGAAGGGTGTCATTTAAACAATACTTGCCAAGTAAACCTGACAAGTACGACATAAAGATGTGGTAGATTTGGGATAGTAAGACAACTCATCTTGAATACTTTTTCTTGGGAAAGAAGGAGCTAATAAAACAAAGAATTTAGCACAGACGGTAATACGTAAATAATGCGATCGGTGTAGACACCCTGGACTAAATGGCATATGAATATACAGTTTGACGCAAGTTTTGCATATTCATAAGAGGTGGAGAGAGGGTTGACTAAGAACCACAATGAAGCAATGGAAGATATTATAGGTGCAAGCAGCGGTGAAACAAAAGAAACGATGTCATTTGCCAGTCAAAGATTTTCAGGAAATCAAGCAATGCTGTATTCAATGTAACCTGAATGTGTGTTCATTCGAGTAAAATAATACTGTGTCTAAACTGTATTTCTGCTTACATTATTACAGTATGTACTGAATAAATTTAAGTTTCACCATTAATAAATATACTTATGTACTCATCTTGAAGAAAAATTAAAGGTTTTTATTGATGTGCTTATTAAACTACTGGTCAGTTATGATACAAAACCGTTCTGGGCTTTAAGGGTTAAAGAACAAAATGGAACAACACAAAAACCAACGTATAAATATGGCTGGCAAACTGATCGCTTTTTATTTTAATCAATGAAACATATACTGTACAAAATATTATTGAAATAAACGAATTATTACTGCGAGTTCTGATTTCTATGCCACTTAAGTTTCTTCTAAGTAATCGTTTTAATGGGAATGAATCATTTTTATAGTATGTATTATTATTTTAATATTGATAATATTAATGTTTATTATTATAGGTATTAGGTTGCATGCAAGCCAAAATTAATTGTTTACATTTTTAGTTCAAATATTATTCATATATGATTATTAAATAACAAATCCCAAATACCTACATGAAAGCTTGTTTTTTTAAAAAGTTAATATTTTTTATCATTATTGATTTTTCTTTACATTCATATAGATTTGTACTATCAAAAAAGTGACAGTAAACATTATTTTTCTTGAGGAAAATTTAACTAATTAACTCGAGTTGAAAGTAAACTACCATTAAATCTTAAAAACTTTTATAATTTTACGTTTGATCGAACAAAAACAATTAAAATTTGTTTACTTAATTCAATGTTACTAACAAGGTGGTTCAAAAGAAAGTAATAACATTAAAATATATAAGTAGCGGTTTCTGCATTAGGTCATTTGGTCAATGATCCTCCAAACAAATACTTGTATTATTAATTTGCAATTGCAAATAAATCTTTAAGCGTAACATATTCGAAAACTAGCCAATTGCCCGTGGATCATGGAGAAGTAGTGCCCTTATGTATTGTATAGAACCTATATGGCAAATGTAGTCAAGAGTGAGACAGATATATTAGAGTTCTATACACACTAGAAAAGGAAATATCTCTCAAATGATTCCTTGGCGGTTGTGAGCCGAAAGCCATACGCCTACTTAATGCAATGTTTACATCATTCATCTTTTAGTCGTATTTCATACACATATGACTAATTTTCTTAGTTGATCATTAATCATTTTGCCTATGCAAAGATAGATAAATTGATCTTAAATACAAATCGCTTTAAAGCGGAGTGGGACAAAACCTCAATTTCAGAACAAATTATGATTAATTATTTTGGACAATGAGTATCTTTAATAGTTTGAATTAACTATCTTGCAGCATTGACCATTAGCCGCTACTGGAGTAGATAATACATAACAAAATTTTAAGATGAATAACACGTTTCATAGTTACTTAATAATCATGATTTGTATTTTTTCTGTTAGGTGATTGTACACGTGAAATTAAAATTAAACAAACGCCAATGACCAGAAAACAGTAATTAATTTGAATTTGTAGCATAGGAGTGAACAGTACCAGTTATATTTAGTATTACTAAAAAAGTATTTTAAAACAATAATTGATTTAATCAAAATATCGCAACTTTCATGTGCTTTGTAGGTTACAAGTGTGTGATTTGACCCAACGGAAGACAATGGCCTGCGTACTTTTTAAGCCCAAAGTTAGGATTTAAATGTAGATAATACTATTTGTATTACAGAATAAAATTAAAACATAATTTAATATTTAAAATGAACTTATGGTTATGAACAATTATAACACATAATATTACGCTTCTTTGACTTAAAAACAGTTTATGTTTGATTAACAATTAATTTAATTCAAAGTGAATCAGTCACGCGCCGTACATAAGGGCAAAGTCGTATGGTGCACGAAAAGCCTCAAAAACTCAAAAGTAAAAAAAAAGGTAAAGCAACAAGCAACATTGTCAAAACAAAATTTATAATGATAAAAAAAACAGTAAGGAATTGCATTGTTTTTTATTTATACTCTTTGAGACGAGGGAAACGAATTACTTCTCGAAAATAATATAGTACGCAATAATAGCATTTATTCGATCGAATACGTAATACGTAACATGATAACATGAATTGTGTGAACTCAAACAAATCTGATTTTATTCATGTTTGAGTTTGAAATTTGGCTTGTACGAGCCAACAAGCATTTTTTTCCTGTCTGAACTTTCAATGTACGAAACTTCATATATTTAAGCATTGCATCGGTCGCGATTTCCTTTGCTGCCTGATGCCCGATCGATAATTAACTTAGCGAAGTGACAAGGTGCATGAGGTAAATGATATCTGCTTTTGAAACTTTAGTTTTACAGACTTTATAGTGATGTTTTGTGTTGTGAATTAAGGTGAGTTCATCTAAAATTTATTTTTTATTTTAGATATACTAAAACATTAAAAGCAAAAAACTTGCATCTTAAAAATCCTTTTATATTTGATTATATAAACATCATTGCAATTGAAGTAAATTCAAACAGAATAATTGATAAGCACTAATACTACTATTTATAAAAATTTATAAATTTTTAAATAACTTGAAATAAGTAATTTTGAGAAAATACTTTCGAGTTTGAGTTTGAAACGTCGAAACATTTCCATTTTTCATGAATAATTTGTCAATTTGTTTACTTACGTATTAATTTCTTTACAGTATACAGAATGTCAGAAAAAAAGAAGAAATTGTCTGGATACCAAAATTTGTTGAATAAAAGAAAAAGAAAAGAAGAACTGAAAAACCATGACAAAATAACGCATTTTTTTTCAAAACCCGAGTCTACTTTGCCAAATATTAATCACAACCATAATACAGATGAATCCCAATATTCTGAACCTGTACTTGAAACAAGTATCAGCAGCAGACAAGAAACTGATCTTCTAGAAAGCAATCCATCAACATCTTCAAGTTCCGCTGGTAATGAGAAATCAACACCTTCAAAAATTACCAAAACGGAAAATATAAGTCAACTTCAAAAGATGCTGCACTATGGCCAAAGAAATTACGTGGCCCTGCTTATTATCAAAACAAAAAGGATATTTATCCGAGAGATAGTTCGGAGTAAGTTTTCCAATAGGTACTTCTTTAGAATTTTACGGAACAAAGAAAAAATTTAGCGTTTTTGGTTGTTGTATTCCGATAGAAAAAATTCACTTTACTGCTTCCGTTGCAAAATTTTTAATGACAGCGATTTGAAATTTGTTGACCTTAGTGATGAATCTGGTTACAATGACTGGCAGCATTTAAGTGAACATTTAAACATTCATGAAAAAAGCAAGTTACATATCGAAAATGTTTTAATAAAAATTGAATAGTTGATTCTGAAATTCAAAATGTAATAAACAGAGAAACTGAATACTGGCAAGCTGTTATAGAAAGAATTTTCTACGTGATTTAGTTTTTAGGTCGGCAAAATTCAGCTTTTCGTGGAAGTAGTAATAAGTTGTTTGAGAAAAACAATGATAACTTTTTAAAATGCATAGAAATGATTTCCAAATTCGACCCGATTATGTCAGAACATACAAAACGCTCTCAAATAAAATATCACAAAAACTATCTCGGGGATAAAATACAAAATGAAGTAATCAACTTGATCGGTGAAAATATCAAATCCAAAATTTTAGAACTAACTAAAAAGACAAAATATTATTCCATATTATTAGACTGCACTCCTGACTCTAGTCACCAAGAACAAATTTCAGTTTGTATAAGATTTGTTAATTTAAAGAGCACGGGAATTAGTATAGAAGAACATTTTTTATTATTTTGTCCTATAGATGATGTGTCGGGTGAAGACTTGACAAAATTTCTTTTGTCGGCGTTAGAGAAAGAAGGCTTAAATATCAACGATTTGCGGGGTCAGGGTTACGACAATAGGGAAAATATGCGTGGTAGACATAATGGTGTACAAAAAGAATTTTGGATTTCAATCCGCGAGCTTTCTTTGTTCCTTGTTGCAATCATACCATAAATTTAGTCGTCAATGATGCCGTCAAATCGAATACTTTGAGCATTATTTTATTTCTTTAGTTCAAGAACTGTTTGTATTTTTTCAGCTTCTACTAAACGCTGGTGAATTCTGAAATCTAATTTATCTAATGTAACAAATTTAACTTTAAAACCTTTATCGGATACTCGATCGTCTAGTAGAATAGATGCAATAGCTGCTTCAAGGTATCAACTTGGGAAGGTTTATGATGCTCTGTTTGAAATAAGTGAAGGAAACTTTGAAAATAACGCAAAAAATTTGGCTACATCCTTGGCCAAAAAATTTTGAGTACATTTGCATTCTTATATTGTGGTATAATATTTTAAGTAAAGTTAACATTGTTAGTAAAATTATTCAAAAACCGAACTTTGATGCTGCTCAATGTTGTAATCATTTAAATAATTTGAATAATTTTTTGAAAGCTTATCGCTCCGATAACGGTTTAATGATCTATTGAGATGCTAAAGAAATAGCATCCAGCTTAGACATAGAACCTAAATTCAAAAAACAAAGAGGATGGATGTGACGATGAACCGATCCACGACGAAATTTTAAAGTTCAAAGTTGATTGTTTTTTTAATGTTCTAGATATAATCATAACATCAGTGGATGAGAAATTCCAATTACTTTCTTCTTACTCTAATAATTTCGCGTGTTCATGGAATATTGATAAAATTAAAAATTATTCTGAAAACGAACAATTAGAGTTATGTCAAAAAGTTGAAAATTTATTAAACGACAAAACTCGCAATGAACGAGACAAACTGCCGTGGAACTTGTTAAGGAATTGCAATATTTACAAAATTTTGATGAAAAAGTTATTACGTCTTCAGAAGAAATTATATAACAATTAACAACTTAGTGGATTCTTTTCCTAATACGAGCATAATACTTCGTATTTTATTAACAATGCCGGTTTCTGTTGCTACCGCAGAACGATCTTTTTCAAAACTCAAAATAATAAAAAATTATTTAAGATCGACCATGGGGCAAAACCGACTAATTAACCTTGCTATTATTTCAATAGAAACGGACCAGCTAAAAGAATTAGACACCGAAGATTTAATTAAACAATTTGCAAAAATTAATGCACGGAAAGCTCAATTCACTTAGCTAAAATATTAATAACAAAACCTAATAACTGGATATTAACCTTTAAAAGGTGACATGTTGCATTATTAAAATACATAATCCTATCCCTCGATTTACACGGTAGATACGTTCCTGAGAAAAACGTGTAAATCGAAAATTAAAAATTTTCAAGTCAAAACCGTGTAAATCGAAAAGCTTGCAGAAAATGCATAATTTTGCTATTTAACAGTTGTGACTTTTTCAATAAGTTTATACTTATGTTATGTACCTCAATAAAAATAAAATGCATTGACAGGTTAATATATGTAATATATTACGGAAACACTGGTTTTTATTTGAGAGCAGCGCACGTGTTCAATCACAGTAGCGTTTAGTAGAGTGCGATAAAAACAAAAAAAAACTAATTTGGAAAACCGTGTAAAAGCGAAAACGTGTAAAACAAGTACCGTGTAAATCGAGGGATAGGTGTATATCGTTTTGTTTTTATTTATCGATCAGTTTCGTCCTGTGATATATAAACGAGTATTTTTAATGTTTAAAATATTTTTTTATTTCTTGTGCTTTTGTATCATATATTACATTGGAAACTAAAATTATTTGAATAAATTGTTAGGAAGTATTGTCTCGATAAGAAACTATAAAAATAATTCGAATAATTTACGTTCGTACAAAATTATATAAGAAAAACTGTTAAAAATGGTGGATACAGCCACTTCCGGTTTCTTTATCAGACCCATCTTGATAGAACCGAGAGAATATGAAAAACCAGCTCCATACCAAATTTCAAGTTACTAGGACTTTTGGTTCGAGAGTTATCGTGGGTACAACGTTACACACAGACACACACACACAGACACCCAAAATTTTTTTGTCAAAAATACATTTTTCTGATTCAAGAGACCTTGAAAAGTAAAATTATTCAAAACAAATTTTTGAAAAAAAATTGCGATCGCTATACTTTCCTTATAGGAAAGTAAAAATGAAAATAATTTTATGAAAATACTTATTAAAATTGTTTTTCAATAGTGGATAATAATACCTAACTTAACCCGTACCTGTACTCACATATGAACAAATTCGGGGCGTTATTTTAAATTTGCACAAGGGCGCCAAAAGTGCTAGGCGCGGGCCTGAGGTGAATTCAACTGACAGAACGTTGAGTTATCGGCGTACGCTGGCGTTATAAATAACCTACGTTATAGAGATTAGCATTACCGACTTTTTAAAGATTAGGTTTCTTTCTTTAACTGCAAAAAATAAGTGAAATAAGTACTCTATATTATTTTAATTTTGTATTCGGTCAAGTATATATATAAGACACCTCTAGTAATTACGACTATAAACATAGATGTATAGCATCTATCTAGTACTAACGATATACAGCAATAATACCATTTTTAAAACAACCTTTACCGCTTCCTTTAATATTTCCACATCTTTCTGAACCGCTCTTGTATACATAATTTAAATACGTTGACAAAATCTAAAAATCAGTTACACCACTCATAACGAGTCATAACCCACTTATGCAGTTATCTGACTATATAAAAAATGTACATGAAACTTCGATGCCAATTAATTGTTTCACTATGTATAAGCGGATTCTATTATCAATATGAGAATCGTATATAAAACAAGTAGATTCGGCTTACTTTAGACTTAACCATAATAATATGTAGTTGTGAAGAGCGCAGTAGTAAATAAAAATACTCAATTTAAAAATAATTAAAACTTACCCTCACTATCGCTGTCGTCTGGTTCGGTTCCCACGGTCTGATACTGCTCTTCCATTTCTTCTAATTGAAAAAGTCCTTCAGAATCAATGGATTTTTCATAAGATACAGGAGTACTCATTTGTCTTACATTCAATCGATTTGTATTAGTCTTCATTTTCTGCGAAACAAAATTAGAACGTTTACTTCTAGTCCTCTTCGGCATGCTGTAACTTGAATTGATCTCTAAATTTCTTTATCTGAATTGATTAGTGCGGACCATTACTAAAGAGGACAACGTATTTCTAGATTTTGATAACTTAAGTTTGTCAAATAACATGTTTTTGATCTTATTATCTAATCAGAACCAATTTGCACTTGACTAAATATAAAGACGATTTTTTGTTTATCGCTGTTATTTACATCTTACGATTATAAATCATAAACAAGACATTTCATATCAAAGATACTTACTGTTATTAGTTTAGTTTTAGACTTATCACTAGGTGCATTTGAATTGGCAGTCAATACAGGTACATTGTCAACGGATAACCTCGTAACAGGTGGAGCGGGCATAGTATAATTTTCTGATAAAGTTGCTGGATGATATCGTTTTTCCAATATCACTCTGAAAACAAATATTTAAAAGCTAGTAATTAAAACGATTTTTTGGAATTAATTTACAATTATAATAAAAGGCTTGCTACTTGACTACAAAAATTATTTGAATATTGTTTTTGATCGACTCGTATTTCAAATCAACCAAAGCTAAACGGTTCTGATCATAAAGGAAAGTGGTCGATATCGTACCGGGTCTTAAATTGTAGGTATCAGATTCTGTATTTCACAAAATCAGAAGACCTAACGCCACATGTGTATTACACGATGCTCATCTAACGCCATAAAGCAATTTTAGAAGTTCGTTTTACCCAGTGTTATATAAAGCCCGTATGACACGATAAAGTTTCTTATACCATTTGCACTTCTCGTGCAAGCTAGAATGTGTAATTTTTAACACAAAGCAAAAATCCTCTATATGACACGATATGATGTCTTCTGTGAACTAGTTGTATGAAAAGCGTCTTCTTATTGGCCAAAATTTGAGGTGGTAAACTTAGGTAGAAAGAGAAGTATTATGTGACAGTACTGTGTTTTTGTGTTTTGAAAAAAAAATGCGATCGCTATACTTTCCTTATAGGAAAGCCGTGTGTGTGTAAAGGTATCAAATTGTTTTGTAGTTATTTTTTATTAATGCAATGAAGATGTCGACTTTTGATAGTTTTTCTTAAAAAACGCTTAGGTGTAATCCTTTTCACTGAGTAAAATTTTTCACTTATGGTCTTTTATAATTGTATCATTAAGTAATTCGCGGTAATTAACTGCAATAACTACCTACGTGAGATTTCTTTGCATCGTAATCTCCTTGACTTGGAATCACAACAATAAGATCAAAACAAGAAAGACTGGAAGTGATCAATAATAGAAATATTAAGTGTTTCTTCAAACTTGATTCTTATAGCCAGTGATAAACTTCATAAATTTCTAATAGACTAACAGACCCCAATAGAAGAAAATTCAGATTAACTCTATCTTTTAGTATTATTATACCTAATAAAAACAACCGTTTCCCTATTAGAAACCGATTCAAAATATATATACGAGATAGAATGAACAATCCAGTTATCGACACGTTCTATTTGAAGGGCAATTTCAAGTACGCATTTTTTTTTAACAATTTAAACCTGCAAAGAGCAAATTTTGCAATATGCCACGAGCGGTAAAAAGTTTCATACTTAACATCAGTGACAAAAACTGCTAAAGCACTTAAAAAAATTTCTCCTATCGAAAAACTTTATAATAATGTGTAAGCCACTACTATTATTAGTGTATTCTACTTGAATTTTATTCAGTTTCAACTTTAATCACTTATTAGTATTGGTTTGAATAAAGTCTCCTATTAAGACATCTAGCAGAAAAAAATTAGGTAGTTATTTTCGTTATATTTGATGTTTTTGATACGCCAGAATACGTGGAAATATTACTTTAAGTATATTCAGTTTAACATTTTTGACTACGATACAATAGTAGCGAAGACATAGATGAAACCCAACTGAAGAAAAACAGCGTTCAGTATAAGCACAACTGACAAAAATGAGAAACTAAGGGGACTCGATTAACACTGGAAGCTTGCGATATTGAAACTCATTTGAAGACGGCAAAAAAAACATAATGAATTATATTACTCCAGTACTACATCAAACCATGTACCATTTATGTACTCCAAACGATCCGATTACATGAAAGTACGTCGATATAGTGACAATTCTAGTGCTAAGTTCATGGGCTCGGCAACATTTATATTCACTAGCAGAATACGAAAAGAGGATGAAACGATTGCATAGTATAATCAAAAAATGAAAAAATTTAATCTCATTCGAATTGTAATTTCTTTTGTGAATTTAAAAAATCTATACCAGAAGCTTTTTTAAAACTTCAATTTGTACAAGGTTTAAAGAACAAGGAAATACGCCGAGAAAAGTCCATAAACAAATGCTAAAACAATTAACACACAGTTGTCAAAAAAAATCAAAATTGGGAAGCGGCACTAGCATATTACAAGCGAGGAAAAGATCAGATCATCATCTACTAATGAAAACATGATTATTCAAAACAGAAAAACCTATTCAAGAAGTACGAAATACGATTATGAATACAAGAAGACCAGATAATGATAATGTAGAGAAAATTATGCTAAAGTTTGGGAAAACAACGACAATTACAAGGTAGATTTGGCAACAGAAAAAAACACTAAGAAGATCAAATTGCAAACAAACAAAAACAATAGAGAACAAAAATAATAAACTTATAGTGAAAATAAAGAAAATTCCAGAAACCTAAATGGAGTTCTCGTCGAAAAATTAGATAACGCAATATCAAATAAATTGGAAGATAAAGTAAAAGAATTAGAAAAAAACAAGAAATAACAAAAATAAAACTACAATTCAACAATTGCAAAATTAGAAAACGAGTGGAGAAGGTGAGATACCCCCAGAGATGATTAAATGGTTAAAAATTGGAATCATTTAGTTTAGAAACTAAAGAGAACCTCTAAAAAATTAAAAAAATTGAAATACAGAAAAACACATCAAAATACGAGAACTATAGAGCCATCTACCTTTCCCAAAAAAACTTCAATTAAATTAATTTATAATTTTTAAAAAAATTCAAAACGCTTCATGCCAATATAAACGTTAGTAAGAAGTTTCACTTCAAAATTAAGGGCGTACGTTATTGGGTTATACACAAACTAGAGGTGGAACAAACGGCTTTCAAGTTTGGAAGACAAACGAGCAGTAGTACAAAACGCGATAAAAGAAGATCTACGTGCGGACCAAGTGAACAGACAAGCACTATGGAGTGCTCTAGTCGAATCAGAAATACTAAGACAGCACCATCAGTACAGTAAAAAGCAAAGTAGAAATTGCAAGACATCGACAAAATAATTCTAAATAAAACGAGTAATAAAACAAAGAGAAAGTCTAACCCCGTTATAATGAACAAAATACGAAAACAAAACAACAGATTTAAATATCGCAACAGGGATTAAAACCTAACTTCCATATTGATAAACACTCTAATGTACGCAGTCGATGTGGTATACCACAGAGAGCTGTGCGCAAGAACAAAGAAATAGAAAAACTAACAAACTTTGGAATATCTAAAGAAAATCCTAACGAGCCTTACTACATAGGAAACAAGAAAATATTAAGCCACCAAGAAATAGGAAAGGTCTACAACAACCACCAATACTAGAAATAATTTAAGAAATGTTGAACTGGTACGGACATACCATAAGAATGAATAATAAGAGGCTAACAAAAAGAGCAACGAACATGGAAAAACCGATCAGAAGCAGAAGAGTCTTCGTTAATTTTAATATTGTTATTTCTTATAATTTTTCTATTTAACATGTTTTGATAGTGTGATTACGCCTAGAGTGTGACAACGTGTTTTTCATATAGGGAAATTGCAAATAATCTTAACCAGAACAAATCCACTGTTATTAAGCATAGACTAGAAAAGGTCGTAGACAAAGAACTGGAAGACGGAGACAAACAAAGAAGATACAGGATCGCATCTTCAACTTATGGCAATATGAGACCAATTTACCAGTACAACATCAATCGCCGATCAATGGTTAAGTGATAAAGGTCGTCCTGTAACCTTTCGAACAGTTTACGTCGAATCAGAAGTTTCGGATTGAAATCCTATCGGCCACATCTTGTGATACCACTGAAATCTGATATAGCATAGAGTAGTCTTCAGTAACGAGTCCCGATTCTGTTCATGGATGCATAATGGAATGTATGAGACTCAAGCGAAGGCGTGGGAAACGGTGCAATATTCAATTCTCTGTTGAGTGGCATGTGCACTACACTGTGGGAATCATGGTATAGTCGTAATTATGAGAGGCATTCATACTTGACCGAATAGAAAATTAAAATAATATAGTATTCGTATTTCACTTATTCTTTGCAGTTAAAGAAAGATAGCTTATCTTTAAAAAGTCGGCAATGTTAATCTCTAGAACGTAGGTTATTTATAACGCCATCGTACGTCGATAACTTAAACAACGTTCTGTAAGTTTATGTGTCAGTTTAATTCACCTTGAATTAAATGAACTGTTAATCGAACATAAATGTTTTTAAGTCAAAGGATTATATTGTGTGTTATAATTGTTCATAACTATAAGTACATTTTAAATATTAAATTATTTTTTTATTTTATTCTGTAATATTGGAAGACGCATTTTTTCAGCAAGATAATGCCCGTCCCATTATCAAGACACTCTATGAACCAATTCGAAAAGGCCAATATTAATCTCTTACCATGGCCATCCAGATTTCGCCTATTGAACACGTGTGGAACATTATGGGTAGAAAAGTGAAATATTTAACTCATCTCCACGACACAGGAAGCTCTCCGGCATGAATTGCAAACTGCTTGAGATACAATAACTCAAAGAAAATTTACCACCTGCTGGAATCGATGCCAGAAAGAGCGAGGGAGTGTGAAACCAATAGAGTGGAACCAACACATTATTAAATAAAAATTGTATTTATCTTTGTTCCTTCTCTTTAAAATTTTAATCAGTTACTGCTTTTGAGCAGCTTAGCCTTCCTGCCAATTTTGATGACAAAATTTCCACCTTAGTGTTGCAGTTTCAATGTCACAGAGTATATCATAACAAATACCAGATGTTTCTATACTATGTTGCATAGTATAGAAACATTGATTGATTGTTGCAATCAGTGACAAATCAAAAAAAATCTGTACATTAAATTTATGTATATTACTGAGTAAATCGTTTGTAACAGTTGTGATCAGTAAACGGTGATCAATCAATTTACTGAATCACTACGAATACAATACAATACATTTAAACATGAACATAATTCGTTCCTTTGCCCCAATGGTAATTTTTTCCAACTAACTAATTTAAATGAGAATAAATAAATAAGTAGATCAAAGACACCGTTGATATCGATTCTTAACAATTTTATTGCCTTGAAACAACATTATTTTTAGCAACAAATACTCAAAAACCCTCTATGACCATTAGTACGACCAAAATACCTAAAAATACGAATAGTGATCCAATCGAATGATTCGAAAAACCATTTCAAATTAATAATTTATTTTCAAAAAAGCGAATTCAAGTTTTAACGAATTTGAGAAATGTCTATTTTTAATTACTATAGGTTGTTATTATAATAATTAAGGCAATTAAATAATCATGCAAGAAAAATAAAAAATATGTTATTTCTAATATTAATGATGTGAATTAAAATATTTTTATACTTATTGTTAATACAGTAATTTAAAAGTTTTTTACTTTAAATACCTATACGTTTTATTCAAATTTAAGTGCAAATTACTACCAAAATACATTATATAATTATTTGAAGTTACAAACATTTCTTTAATTTTTTGATTATTTTACTATCATACCAAAACGTCCTGACCCCTCACTTTAGCAGCCTATAACAATTCAGATTTATTTACGGTTAGATTTGAAAGAGAATTTATTTCTACGCTAAAATTTTTTTAATAAGTTTCAAAAAAGTAATTTTTAAAGTACATTTTATAATACAGCACAAAAACCTGTGTTTCTTTGTTGAGTCCATTTTTGAGTCAGATTGTTACGAATTACTGCACTACTGTTGCACGACAACGCTGAACCGCACAAGTCATCTTGGCCAATATACAGTAGTTGCAATTAGAAGGTCTCCGTCATCCGTCCTATTCGCCCCACTGACTACCATTTTTTATCGACTCCCGGTCTGTCGGCTTTTACAACAAGAGAATATATGAACTCCCAATAAGCTGACAATTTTATTTGAAAAAAAATTTTTCAAGTTTCAATTCAATGCTACTCATTTCATACTACACAACCTGATATTTATTGTATTGCATATACTACGAGCTCACGTGGTTTGAGACTAATCTCGATCTCACTGTATTAATAGTTGTTGAAAAAGCAGTAAGCCTCTTTAATATTCAGTCCGATAGTAGTTTAGTGAACCGAAAATAGCAATTTGTGTAATAAGCGTCGAAAGTGAAGCGTAGTATGACGAACGTAATGAGAGTTAGTTATTCTATGAGACTTTTGACGAAAGTAACACATTATTTTTTGTTCTGCTCTTTGTGATATTTTTGAGAAATATAGAACCACATAATTATAATAATCATAAATGTAATGTTGGCAGTACATACATAACTAACTAATTTGATGATGATACTCTTAATATTTAAACTTATCAAATTTTCATAACTTTTAAACCGATTTTCTATCAGACACACACTTCTACTTAAATATAATTCACTTTCAAAACAAAGTATTACGTAGATTTCGATTTATTACTAGATTACGAACGATGCAAACATTTGAAATATCAAAAAATATCTACTATAATATTTGTAATGTTCAGAAATTTTATTAACACAATCTTTCTTATTTCTACTTTATATATCATTTAATTATTTAGATTATGTAACTAATCCAAACTAAGCTTTGTTAAAACTTTCCTATACCTACACGTCTGACAGATTACAAGTAATTTAAGCTTTTTTGATAATTTTATCAGAGATCTTGTTTCGTTTAGAAAATGGGAGCTGCCATTTGAATCGGTGTAAAATGTTGAAATTGTTATCCAAACAAAACCAAAACGATTTACTTTTGTGCAAATAATTGAGTTTCAAAAAAAATAATAAATAAGAATGTGATAGACTTTTAAGAAAACAGCTGTATCTCAATTATCTTAAATATAATGCCCTCGAATGCCCTATAAATAAATACGGTTTTTTGTCAAAACAAAAACATCAAAAATTATTAAATTTAATTATCTAAAAGAACAATTAGGCAAATGTTAACTTATTCATTATTTACAATAAAACTCAACACAGCATGCACAATATGAAATTTATTAAGGTATTTATGAGTCTATTACGAATAGTTTCTGTATTATTTACAATTTTCTAAAATACTGCACAGTAGGTACTCATATTTATCTTAAATTGTCATGAAAATAAAACAATAACGTTTGCTGTCTTCTGAATCTAACTACTTGCATATTGCGTTATTTCTACGATTTGTGTAAATAAACAACTGTTTAGTTCGCTATTCGAGTGTGTTCAGAGCCGAAAACAAACTTCCCGTAAGAGTAAAGGTTGACCTAGACAAGCAAGCAGTGCAAGCATGGCCAAGACCAATCAAGTCCAAAATTTCCTTGTGTTGTGCACCTATTATAGACCATTTGGATTTGCCAGTATCGCCAAACCTTTGACGAAACTGACCGAAGAGCCGAATTTAAATAGAATGAAAACTGCAAAAACGCTTTCCATCACCTAAAACAAGCCCTAGTCACTTCGTCGTTTTGAGGTTATCCAAGAAGTTGGAAATTTTCTTTGAATGCCGATGCAAGTTATCTGGACATAGGTGCAACCTTTCAGAAGTGCAAGATGGACAAGAAAAATTCATCGCGTATTTTAGTAAGCTTTTATCCAAGCCAGAAAAGAATTACTGCGTGACTAGGAAAGAGCTGTTAGCAGTCGTCAAATCACACTTCTACAAATATTTGTATAGACAAACATTTTTAATAAGGACGAACCGTGTTGCTTTGAAACCGGTGTGAAGTTAGCCATAGATTTCAGCCATAGAAATTAATTCCCAGTTTCACATCTTAAAAACGAATTAGAACTATTACAAAGTGTTATTTCATTCAATACTGTTACTAAATAATAAAAACAATCATTATTTAATAATATTTAGAAAAAAAATTTTTTTTAACAACTCACAGATAAAACCATTTCCTGCATTAACGCTTATTTTTAGCAATGACGTGCAATTCTGATTTTTCTGCAAATTCACATACGTATAGAAAATGCATTAATAAAGAACATATTAAAAAATTAGGATGTAGTTATTTCTATAATTAAAAATAATTCGATTCAAAGTTGGGCTTGCGCGGCACGATGCTAAACGCTAACGGCACCAAATTAAAATCGTTTTTTCGCAATGACATGCAATTCTGATTTTTCTGCAAATTCAAATACGCATAGAAAATACATTAATAAACAACATATCAAAAAATTAGGATGTAGTTATTTCTATAATTAAAAATAATTCGATTCAAAATTGAGGTTGCACCTCACAATACCGAATGCCAACGGCACCTAATTAAAGTCGTTTTTTCGCAATGACGTGCAGTTGGGTGTCGTTGGCATGCAGTGTAGTGGCGTGGAAGCCCAACTTTGAATCGAATTATTTTTAATTATAGAAATAACTACATCCTAATTCTTTGATATGTTGTTTATTAATGCTTATTCTATACGTATGTTAATTTGCAGAAAAATCAGAATTGCACGTCATTGCGAAAAAACGACTTTAATTTGGCGCCGTTAGCGTTTAGCATCGTGCCGCGCAAGCCCAACTTTGAATCGAATTATTTTTAATTATAGAAATAACTACATCCTAATTTTTTGATATGTTGTTTATTAATGCATTTTCTATACGTATGTGAATTTGCAGAAAAATTAGAGTTGCACGTCATTGCGAAAAAACGACTTTAATTAGGTGTCGTTGGCATGCAGTGTAGTGGCGCGGAAGCCCAACTTTGAATCAAATTATTTTTAATTATAGAAATAACTACATCCTAATTTTTTGATATGTTGTTTATTAATGCTTATTCTATACGTATGTTAATTTGCAGAAAAATCAGAATTGCACGTCATTGCGAAAAATAAGCGTTAATGCAGGAAATGGTTTTATCTGTGAGAGTTGTTAAAAAAAAATTTTTTTTTTAAATATTAATAAATAATGATTGTTTTTATTATTTAGTAACAGTATTGAATGAAATAACACTTTGTAATAGTTCTAAATTAATTTCTATGGCTGAAATCTATGGCTAACTTCACATCGGTTGCTTTGAAATGGTTACTGCAGTTTCGTAATCCGGAAGGACAAGTGGCAAGATGGATCAAGAGACTTCAAGAGTATGACTACGACACAGAACACCTTTCCGGAAGTAGTCATCAGAACGCTGATGCCTTGTCTAGAAAACAATTTCCGACAGACTGTAGCGACTTAAAGAAAAGATTGAGTGTCTCCGAAAAACTGCTATTATTGATGACGAGCGGGAACCTGAGCAGTTGCATCGCGCCGACCATAGGAATACTCCTAAACTGGAAAGCAAACAGTCGACGACCAACCTGGGAGGAAGTGAGTACTTTGGACAGAAACATTAAAACGTACTGGGCGCAATGGAACTCTTTGAGAATAGAAGACAGTCTTCTTAAGCGATCCCTAGAGTGTCGAAAGCGCGGAAAACAGATTGCAGTTGGTAGTGCCCAGTGTCAGAGATGTTGCAGCATTTGCACTATGGTACATCAGGAGGATACTTTGACGTGAGGAAGACATTAAGAAAAGTTCGAAAGAGATTTTACTGGATGAACTGCAAAGAGAACATCATGAAATTGTGCAGTAAGTGCACGGACTGCGCATCAGAAAATAACCCAGCAAAAAAGCGCAAAACAACAATGAAACAGTATAACATGGAAAGCCTTTTAAAGAGAGTAGCGATTGAAATCGCAGAGCCGTTCCCCGTTCTGATTCGGGAAACAAATACGTCCTGGCAGCGATGGATTATTTCACGAAATAGACGGAGGCTTAAGTAAAACCCAATCAAGAAGCAGCTACAGTCGCAGACGTTTTAGTGAAAGTTTGTCTGCCGGTTTGGAATTCCGTTGAAATTACATTCCGACCAAGGCCGCAACTTTGAGCCTGCGCATTTTCAAGAAGTTTGTCGACTGTTCGGAATTAAGAAACCTAGACAACAATGGGAAATAGTACTTAACCAAAGTATTGTCCAAACACCAAAGAGATTAGAATCAGTTCTTGCGACTTTTCCTACTGGCATACCGATCATCTGTTCACGAAAGCACAGACCAAACACCTCCTGTGTCATGCTCGGTCGCGAAATATGATTGCTATGCGACCTCCAATATGAACAAAGCCCGGAAGAAGAAGTCGTTAGAGAAGACGGTCCGTAAAACCACAAAAATTGCCAGCGACAGAATGAGGACCAGATATGACGTCAAGGAACAAAACCATGGGTTTCGATCGGGCGACATGGTGTGGTTATATAATCCCCAAAGAAGACGTGATTTGTCGCCGAAGCTGCAGACAATAGGATGACTGTTTTGAAATTCTGCAGCGTATTAATGACGTCATATATCGCATCCGAAAACCACTCAGAGGCAAGCCAAAGTGGTCCACATCGATCGCATAGCTTCGTTCGCTGGCGATAACACTACCTAAGACCAGGTCCAAACCAGACTAATAACGAGCAGAACCTGGAATCAAGTCAAAGATAAGTTTATGAGCATGTACAGGGTTTTTGGAAAGACTAGGTTCGGAGTTAGAACCGAGAAACAGCAAGATCTGTTCCAAACAGAAAAGAGTTTCGCACATTGTGTGAGCAAAGATCTTGAAATGTCCAGAGGAGCTGCAGTCGTATTTTAGTAAAGGTTGGGACGGCTAGACGATTTACGAAGACAGCAACCGGCGGTCGGCGAAGTCTTAAAACTACGTGATGATTCCTTTTTTCTTCTAGTCACCAAGAAGTTCTCACGCCCAAAACCGTCATAAAAAAACATGTGGCGAGCATTACGGAAGAGAAGAGAGAACTGAAGTCACAACATTAAGAAATTGGCAGTACCCAAGCTTGGTTGTAGCTTAGATCAACTAGATTGGAGGAAAATTCAAAATATTTTGTAGGTCGTCTTCCGAGAAATATATCGGGTCGGGAAAAGTCCATTAACTGTTTTTATGCTCAAAGAAGTTGCCGAAATGGAGAGACCTGCCGCTATCGCAACGATCCTTTTTACCAGTCTCGCATCGTCTCCTGCTCTGGGACAGAATAGTCTTAAAAAGAGAACACTGAAGTATTTTCGAGGTAATTGGAAGCCTTGAGACAATGATCGTTTTTTTCTTAAATACCGTCGAATTTTATTAGTGTTAGGTAAAATAAATCGTGTAAATATTTAGTTTATAAATAGATTAGTTTATAAACTAATCTCTGAAAAAGCCTCATAGGAATTAATTAAACTTTTGTAGAAAACTTTTTTCTCTAAAATAAATACTTCAAAAGCTATGCACGGAGGTGTCGTAAGTGGATTACCCTGTATAAAGTAGGTCAATAGTGTGTCAAAGTAAAATATCTCCCTTATTATACAAAATATAAAAAAAAATATTTATCAAAGCTGTACGTTTTACATTTAAAATTATTGTTAACTATACAGAATATTCTATAATATCAGGACAACACGAACCCCAATTATTTTCACAGCATACTGTACACGACCCTTTCTATCGGTTTTGAGACTGAACCTTATACCAAAATATTATTTCAATACAAGATTTTGTTTCTCAAAAGCATGCCATTCTTTGAAGGCATAAATTTGAAAAAGAATTTTTTTTGTAAAGACTAACTTAAAGTGCCTATAACCTTATATGATCGTAAATCAAAAGTAAAACAGATTCCAAAAACGTCTAATATACAGAGTGTTCTGTTATTAAAGTTGTAGGTCTGCTATTATGGAATACCTTATATAGTTGAAAATAATGTTAAAATGTAAAACTTTAAGGTTCCTACGAATTTTATAATTTTTTTTTAAATATTTTCTGTAATAAGGAAGATATTTTACTTTGACACTCTGTAGAATAAATAGCAAAAAACATGGTATGGAACAACATGAAACAGAACAACCTGTACTACTAGCAAAGAGCAAATATGGTGTGATATATTAAATGTTTAAACTTATGTATGCAGAACCAGAAGTAAGTAAACAAGCCCAAACATTTTCAAACTTAAGGCTTCACTAAAAATATTATAAACCACATAAAGTCCTCGCAATTTTACTTTCGATGCACGTCATTAACGTCAGTGACGTAGTTATTCAACCATGTTGTCGGTATTATCATGTAAACTTACTCTTTTCGTACATTCTTAATATTACATTGCGAATTACGTTTTCATTAAATGTTTCTACATTCGTAACAGGTGTACTACGCTTACGTTTTGAGGAGATCTAAGAACCTCGTTGTTAGCAACCGCTGTACATACAGAAATAACTGTAGAATATATGTATGTATTACCACAATTTAAATATTATGTAAAGGGTACCTCTCGCACAGCATTTACTGATATCAATGGACCACCATTACCTCGTTCAAGCTCAAAATAGTACAGTTTTGTATCAAAAATAATTATAAAAAACAATGAGCACTTTGACATATTATTTTGACGTAAAAAACACAAATTAAATTTGACAGATGCCAACAACGCTGCAACTTTAGTAAGCACACCAACAACGCGACAAAAAAAAATTCTATAAGACAATTCGGTATTTATTTATTTTTTGCTATAAATAGGGTGGTATGAATTTTACGTCATTAATGACGTGCATCGAAAGTTAAATTGCGAGAACTATATTAAATAATTTAAATTACATCAATAGATAATGTAAAATCAATTACATAATTTAAAAAAAATTATTGATGATACTGATGCTTTGGTATTAAGATTACTTTTTTCTAAAACATCCGTGTTGATAATGTTTGTTTAAGATCCATTACATATTATTATACATGAAAAGAATATAAACAGGTGATACTAATTCCTTTATCTAAATTCTCAACAGATAAAATACAACGCTCTTCAGTTTGTTGTGTATTTATTTTATATCAAACAAGTTTACTCTAAGTGAAGTGGAAAAAATGTAAAATATAATTAAAAAAATACCTTCCAAGTATCTTGTGCTCTTTATGTGCTTTCTCCCGAAATTTCTCTAAAGCTGCATATTGCTGTTCAGTGTATTGACGAACACGATCTTCCGTTGCTGCTGTTTCTCTACTTAAAATTTCAGTCGCTCTTTGTTTTAATCCACCCAGAGCTAACTGAACGTCGGGAGGCAAGTCTAAAAATCTAAATGAGTACACATCAAATTAAAAAAAATATTACATACTTTCTGGTTGCTTCTCTATGTGATTTTCTCTGTTAGATGACACCAAAATATTAAAAATGTTTGAGTAAAAATCGCTATTACGAGCTGACGTTATTTGTACTGCATCCTGTAACAACTACATTTAGAAATAACACAGTAATTGCCAAATACCAACCAATAATTTTGCAGATATTAAAACACAAGCAGCTCCCCTATCTCGATGAATAGCATGCGTATGAACATCACAATTAAGACATTGATATATAATCCAATTTCCGATGGTGCGAGATGCAACTAAACCCGAATGCTCCTTATTAATTCTACTTAATTTTTCGACCTGTTTTATGTCCTAAAAATATACCTTTAATCTTCTAAGTTATGTAATTTAAAAACTCTCTTACTTGCTTAAAAAAAATATCTTGTTTTTCAGCCTCATTTAAATTAAGCACGTCTAAATTAATAAGCTGAAAGTAGTTTGTTTCCGATTCTACGGTAATATTTAAACAATTACATGAGAACATTTTATGCGATTATGCCTTTATTCTTTAATTTTCCGATTAAAAATATTTAATACTCTTTTCAAAAACATCAACCAACTAATAAACACAAGGTAGGCTTTGCTTGTCATTCAAAGCAAACTCACAGCTGTTTATAGAGACTAGTTTGAAAATTTATCCATTGTTGTAAATATTATTATTAAATTGCCTCACCAATCAAATGCGTGTTTACACAATTGTTCATTAAAATTTTACGCACGTTTAAAATACAGTATACTCGTTTGTCGCCGATATGTATTTAATTACACTTTAAAATGTAAAGCCGGAGAGTACAAAATTACACAAAGAAACTACATAGAGACTAGTATGCTACAGGTTCGATTTATTATTGGCTCCCGTATTACAGCACTCTGTACACCATCCACATCACGTACTACTAAATTCAAAGGAATTATGCATAGAAAATACGTATTTTTTTTTACAAACAAACCTACGCGTTTCCTAAATTTCTCAATATCGTGGTTAAACAAAACTAAACATTGCATTAAATTAATGTAACACAGGATGTTAATAAATTGTATTGACGTTCTTGTTTGGACTAAATCATAACGCACGTGTAACTAAACTGAAAAAAACTGGCAGTCTATCAGTCAAGTATGATTACAATCACTTAAGTTTATAATCGTTATCACTTAAGTGATGTTTTGACTGTAAATCACTCAACCCTGGATACATAATTGAAGGTATACTGTGAGAAAAAGTAATTGTCAAATAAGTTTTACTGTTACTAATTAAAAACTTAAATGGTACACATTTAAAAGTCGTTAATGCAAACGATATGTTTACCAATAAAATCCATTATCCAAAGTAATATATAAAACCGAAAAAATAGAAATTCAAAATGAAATATACGGTTCAATCAATAACGTAATTGGCATCACGTATAATTAGATCTTTAATTGTCTGATTAAATCACAAATTCATTTCTTATAAAACTTGTTTATAGCAGACCTTAAAATTCGCTATTAAACGACCAGTTATGTTTAAAGACCACATAAAAAGAGTCACTATGGATGCTTCAATTGTCAATAAAAGTAGAATCGTACCAAAAAAATATCTATTGGTAAATACCTCTAACTTTAAATCAAGTATTTTGGCACGTTCTTAAGTTTCATGGTTTAAAAAAACCCTTAAGCACTAAGACGAGTTACAAAAATTTAAACAAACTGGCTAACAATCGACAGATTACAATCAAATTCTCAGGATTTAAAAAGTCTCGCCACAAAAATGCAAAAGATGCGACCGTATCTGGGCAACCAGATAAAGCTATTTTACTAATTATTTGGTAACTTAATCAACCGAACCAACTTAAAAAAATGTTTATTGTATAGTTTTATTACATTTTATTGCAATGTATACTGAGTTTAGCCCCAAACAATGTACGAGTCTGTAGAAAAACATAAGTACAACGGCCAAGTATCTGCAATAAAAAATCTCTCGTTTCAGTCGTTTCATTTGATTAACAATCAAACAGCAACAAGCAATAAATACGTCAAAAACAATAATAATAATCTTTCATGATTCATATTATTTATCAATAAAATCAGGTTTTTCTAAACCACTTAGTTTTTTGCTTGTATTTGGTCGAAATTAATTTTATCATAATGAATATAATGATAAATGATTACAATGGGTTTTTATGATGAATTTTGCATCATGAAGAGTACGTGACAAAACACAGATGACTAGACACGTTTTGTTATTATGAGCCAACTGAACGCACATCAAAGTCTCAAAAACTCCAAACCATCAGGTCCACTTTTGAATATACATTTCGTCCGTTATTAATTGACAAAATCCTTTTTAGGTACCCAATTTCAATTTTTGTAACTTAAGAATCGCTACACAAGTGATTATAAAAATCTGATGTAGATGCGGACGTCTTAAAAAGTTACAACGACAAAGATGAGTACATACAGAACAAGTACCCAAAACAATCATACACGACGAGCATACACAAATGTAGGATGCACAACCGTCTTAAGTCTCTTTCGAGAGTTATTGGTGTTATTGAACTCATAAATGCAATAACAGCCATCTACATTTTGCTTATCTAATATAAGCATATATAAGAAAGAAGAAAAACTTGGATTTTGCCGTATTGTCGTTCGTGAACCTAAACAAACTGACGTTTCGCAAGACATTGCATCTTGCATCTTCGGAGTGTTCAATGTCACTGAATGAAAAAGTGTAAATGATCGTATTTTATCATTAGCGATCATGTAATTAACAAAGTTTCACTTTCCGTTACCGCTTGATTGAATTCGTTATTAGTCGGAGTAAGATTTGGGTGTGAGAGGGTGTAGTACTGCGGTAGTTGTTGAGTTTTAAACCGCCTTCCCGGTTCATATTATACGGATGTTTTTCTATTTTAAAGTAAAAAGGAGTTCTAGCCAACACATTAGTTTGGTCAAAGTTTAGTGTGTGTCCTTGGTTGCACACATGTTCTGCTACTGTTCATTCTGTAACGATGTGGCGTTTCAGCTATATATTCTTTTACTCTGTGGCGACTGCGCTGCTGTAAACAAAAGCTGTAGTGGCATACGGAAGTGAAAAATCGACAGTCCGTAACAACCCGCGAAAAGCCACGAGTTTTAATTTTGTTAATTAAGTTAATATCCATAGTTCTTTGGTTTTAGTTAATTATAAGTTTCGTTAATAAAACCTATTAAACTACATTGGTGACCCCGAAGAAAAATGCACGCAGAAGAATCCTCAGATACCCACGTCGGCGCTGCACAAATTCAGCACGTAGATAAAAAGATGAAAAGTGCGCTTACCGCCATTTTAGTATAAAAATCAAATTATATGGTTTGCGCAAGTAGAAGCTCAGTTCGAAACTTATAAAATACGGGCGCATACGTCTAAATGTTTTACGGTGTTACTCTGTTGTAAATGACCTACAGAAAATGTATTCAAACCCATAGAAATTTCTATAGGGATTAATAGGTTTCAAAGGTTGTATAGGAAAGTATAGCTACTAAGTAAAGATTATATGGGTTCGTATCTTCCAAGGAATGTTTTACCTATAGAAAAGTATAAGAACCTCCTGGAAATTTCGTATTAAAAATAAATAAATAAAACGTAATAAAATCTGTTAAAAAAGTAATAACTAATAGCAACCTATAGAAATTCGAGAATTTCGAGACTCATAGAAACTTGTAATTTTCTATAAAAATTTATAGGTTATCCTTTAAAAATATACAGATTATTGCTTATACATTTCAATAGGAACCAATAGGTCATTTCAGCGAGGAAAGCACTATATGAATCGTATTGGAACCTGTAGATTTTTTATAGTTTTCTATATAGATTAGGGTAGTGCGTTAGATAGTGCAAGAAGTATCGAATATTATAGCATCGTCACCCGTGAAAGACAAATATGACACATTAAAAATACAAATAATTTTGCGTTATGCGTAAGTCATACCTTAGAGTTAGATAAGATGGCTGACGTAGCGGATAAAATTAACAAAGTACAGTCGCGAAGATTTCGCAACAAGGCGCATAAATGCACCAAATCTTGTAAATATACGAACATTCGGAAAACAAATACACCCGTCGCTGTTGGAAGCGGTCATCGACGAAAATGACCAACAAAACGGTATTTTTTTACGGATAAGAATAGAAAAATACGTGCTACATTAGGCGCACCTACTCCTACAGCATACAAACTTTACGCCGCAAACGGTACCGTTATCGATACCTATGACGAAAAGTTATTGTGCTTAAACTTGAGCCTTAGAAGACTTTACAAATGGCACTTTTGTATAACTAAGGTTGCTCGTCATATTATCGGAGTTGATTTTTTAAGACATAGACTCTTGATGGATCTAAAAAATCCTCGCCTTGTCGATGGTATTACAAAACTATCAATCATCGTGCAAGTATCGAAATCCCTTCAAGATAGAGTGGTTGTCATAAAAAAAGATTCAAAATACCGATCGCTCAACACAAAATCCAACACTACATCATAACAAAAAAACCCACCAATAGCTCAAAAAACTCGTCGCTTACCACCAGAGAAATTAAAAATTTCTAAAACAGAATTCGATTACTTAGTTGAACACGGAATTTTCAGACCTTCAAGAAGTCTATGGGCAAACCATTTGGTACCGAAAAAGGAAGCAGGTAGCTGGCGTCCATATGGCGATTACCGAAGATTGCACATTCAAGATTTTTCGTACATATTACACGAAAAAAAGTATTTTCTAAAATTAATCTTGTACCGGCATATCATGATATTATCCCATCGCGGAAGAAGATATTCCATAGTGAGCTGTAATTACACCATTTGGATTATTTGAATTTAAATATATGACTTTTGCATTAAGTAACGCAGCACAAACGTTTTAACAGTTTATGAACACTGTTCTTCAGGAACTTAACTTTTGTCATTATTATATTGATGACATATTAATTGCATCTAAATGTTTTGAAGAGCACGAAGTGCATCTACGTATGGATTGTGCGCAAATTCTAACTTCAATAAAGCGTCCCGTCTGTCCTATATAACTAGATCCACAGGAATCCCGACATGTTTTAAAGTCTCTTGTTTGTCTTTAGTAGATCTAAACCAATTGTTCAGAGTAATATCCTTAGTCGTGAAGACAGCTTTGATATGTTTCTATAGCACTCTGCTTATTTTGTCTGTCAAACCCATTCAGTATGGTAAATAAACGGTGGTAAGTCTTTTTTGACTTATGGATTGACTGCTCTTTCCCATGCCCTTCGGATCTCTTTGAACCCGTATCCGTTTTGTTGTAAAGACTCCAACAGTGTTTCCTTTTCTTTTTATAGATTTTCATTATCTGACGCACGCATAGCTCTTTTAGATAAAATATTCAAAACCGTAGTCTCCTGTACTGAAGATGTGACGTTTAAGTATCTGTTAGTATGCGTTGTCTTTCTATACACAGAATGTATCAACTTTCCGTTTGTTTTTCTTTATCACCAGTAAGGGAAAGTAGGACATAGTGGAACGAAAAACACTAAATTTCTTCCAACATGTTATGTTTTCCTAAGGTTTTTGTTTCTGATACTATATAATGAGCCATTTGATATATAAAGACCAACCCACACTATTTCTACTTTTTTGCTGTTAGACGTGGTATCTTCTTTAAAAAGGGCCTGCAACTGTCCCACTGTGTACCACCGCAGGTGCAGAGTGGGACATAGAGGTGATTGTGTTTTACTACTTGTCTTGCGTAGAAGAGCTTGTTTTTCTTTTCCTCAAACTTCACCAAAACTCATCAGTGAAGCGTTGGAATAAGATCTGCGTCGAAAAAATCCTTGTCTGCATCCTCTAATTCAGAACCTGAACCTAGTCGGTCAGAGTGTTCATCATATTTTTCTTCATCAAACACAACTTTCTCCTATTCCATAGAGCTTTCTAACTCCGGATCAACAAAGACTTGGACTTTTTTTCGTCTCTTTTTCTTCATTTTTCCTTGTCAAATTCTCTTTTACAGGTGCTTGTGATAATAGCCAATTTTTTCTTTCGAGTCTCCTTACGCTGGGTTTTACTTTCAGGAGCCTCTTTGGATAACCTCGAAGTTCCTCGGGTGAAAAAACACCCTAGTTCCAGACCGGTTTGGCGCTGGTGTGATGGGGTTGGATTTCGGCATTGTCATTATTTGCGGCTGGGGTTAGTTCTCCAGCTTCCTCTTGGATGGGGATTTGGATTTGCGGAGGTATATCTGTCACGGATGATTCTATAAAATCGGCAACTGTAAACGTGTTCTCATTTAAATGCTGTGTTTCCTAGTCCAGCAACTTGATAAATTGTTAAGCGTATTCCTGGATGATTCAGCAACAAGACGTTACAAACAACGTTACTTGCTGCTTTGAACGAGGAGGAAAAGCAGCTGCAGCTTATGGCTACAGTGAAGTTGTAGTGTCACAATGGTGACACCTGTTGTGCGCGCTTTCTCCACTACTTCAATTGAAACGTAATCTTCCAGATTGTGAAATATCAATAAGGATGAATTATCATTAGAGCTGTGTGAAGAGGTAATGAAGTGATCCAACACTTGCAGAAATAGCCCTGAAAGCATTCAGCCACTCTTAGTGGCTAAGCCTAAAGTTCCAGAAGCATTGACAATATATGCGGTTTGAAATATTTTCTGGGAATTATCATTGCTGGAGAAAGAAAAGTTCCAGTAGCACAGATAATAGCACACGTTGTTACTAGGGTGCCTCCTTCTGCACTAGTTCAAGAGGATACCTGCTTAATGACATTTTCAGCAACAACTTTCTTCGGGTTTTGCAGTTGTTGTCCCAGTTTAATCCAGGTTAAATATCCTTGACGGATCCATTAATGCAGGATTGTTTTTCACTACGCCTTTTAAATTTTCACACCCCAATAACTTCAATTATGACAATAGTTTTGAGCTATCCCCTCTTTGATTCCCGGTTTATCGAAGACTTGTCCTTTTTCGAACGAAACCCAATCAGAGTTGAGCTCATCCCACAGCGACGATACTTCTTCTATAAATACGAGTTTTTATTATCTGGCTTGGTTGATTACCTAACTTTGTAATGATTTTTTATTACATTAACGTAACGTAATTTCGATTCCTTCCACGCCCTGATAAAGTTCCTTACAGAAATAGGCGAAATATCAACACGGTCCAAACCCAGAAGACGTTCTCCTCATCATCATCAATGCTACTATTATTTCTGTTTGTGTTTCAGCGAAAACGAGAGATCTGGAGAGGATGGCGCAACGGAACTACCATGATTGAGCCCAGTGGATTTTATTGGATCTCTAACCTTCTGAAAACAAAAACACAACTTTGACCGTTTTCTACCCGGTCCAAAATGCCGGGATCAAATCTTCTCTATAATTGATGCTTAAACTAAATTCATAACGGGCGAGATTCTCCAAGAAATTATTATTTGTACGAATAGAAAAGCAAAAATTCGTTTTTTAGATTACTGTTGATAGTTGGCGTTGAGAAGCAGCAGCAGCAGCAGCATTCCACAGTAAGAGAATTATTTCTCGACAAAACATGAAATCATATATAAAGCAATAATGTCTAGGTTTGAGAACATAAGACGATGTGTTAGGTTTGGCAATAAGAGAACTATGATGACCAAGTTGAAAACTGATAAACTAGCTGCAGTTCGCTATATTTGAAAAAAAATTCTTTGATTGCAAATGTAAACGTAACTGTTTGTTGTTTGGATATCAATGACGACAATATTTAGACAAATCTGTAATAAATATCAGAAACAGTCCCAGAAGCATAAAATATGATAACTGATAACATTGTCACCATCGTAGAACGTGAGGTATATGTATATCTCTTCCAGTTTAACCAGACTTGAACTTTGTTCACTTACGTTCCCAAGAAAAACAAAGCAATCACCCGTGCACCATAATGCATCTATAAATTAATTACCTTACAAATTGAAGAGCTTCACATAGTCTATGTAATACCATTGATACGTTGTTTATTATCCTTAAGGATCGCTGTTCTTTCCGTACAATTGACTTCTTATCAACGGTGGCACCTGTTTTTTTTAAAGATCAGTGTGCACAATATTTTTGATGTGAACACGGTCATTTGCGTAAAAATATTTAAACACTTGTTTTTAATGGGAGTTTTTAAAAATAAATATATCTACTAATAAAATTTTCTTTAATTTGGGTGGGTACCACGATCAACAGGGTGGGCTGTGCCCACCCAACCCCCAAATGACGCTGTCACTGCTATATAAAGAATACATAGATCTTCTCAATTCCATAAGCGGGGACAATCCAAAGAATATACGGTAGCGCCAGGTTTTTTTAAATGAGTGAACACAATACTTTTGGGGTGGACACAATAGAAAGCGTAAAAATGTTAAAAAACATGTTTTTAATAAGTTTTCAAAAATAAATATCCACTAATAAAATTGTTTTCTCTAATTTGGTCGAGCTTCCCGATCAACAGGGTGGACATGTGCCGTCGCTGCTTCGTATAAAGAATAGATCTTTCCAATTCCATAAGCAAGGACAGTTCCCATATACAGTGTAAGATAAAAACTTTACATTGTGAGCTGATGTCTCACCAATATCTTGAAAGTAGAAACATTTCGTGACTTCTTTGCATCCAAAACTTTATTTTGTTCTTCGAAACTAAGTAGTCGTAAAATTACTTGTTTGCTTCAGTCCACTGTGGTTTAAGTTGAAAACCATGTTGTGCGAAAATTGTGATGGTTATTGCAATAGTACGGAAAACCAATATATAGCATAGCTGACGTCCAATGCAATTTCAACTGTTTTCGAAATAGAATCAAACATGAAACACAAAATGTTGTGTTTCTTTAACCAATAATACAAGAGTAATTGCATACATAAGTTACTGTAACTTTTAAGTAATTGAATACATTTTATTTGAAGTGTAACTCGGCAGCATTTATTATATTTTATGAAAAGTACTAAATCAATAAAAGAGAAAAGTACTTTCTACATTGTGTAATTTGTCACACAAAACTACAGCATATTAAAAATGTAATAATAACTACAAATTATTTAATGACAAATATGTACATGTAAAATAATTATAAATAATTGAAATACTCTCTTATTGTTAGTAGCAAATTCATGATCATTGCAGAGCATTATATTAACTTTAAAAAAAGAACTAAAATTTATAACATGCCAAACCCTTTCGAATAATTTATCGCTTTAACAAGTCTATCTTTAAGTTTTTCTTTTGACACATATTCAGGTAACAGTAACACGTTGAAACAAGTATGAGCTGTAGGTAACCTATCTGAATCAGGTCCATTTCTAGCAATCACCAACTTTAATTTACTTAAGCCTCCTAATGGTACTCTATCAGAACCAGTAGTAAACTGTAATAATTTTCTTTTGTCCTCTATCGATAATGAGTGAACGATTGACCAAAAGTCTTTGATCGTTGCCGATTCGTTAGTGTAGCCTCCATCGTATTCGGTCGAACCCTCCAATGCATCAAAATCAAAATTCTGAAAAAAAAAATTCTTTTAATTTAAACGTTTTAATAAATATTATTTTGTAAACCTGACACTAACGCATTTTGTATGCAATCAAACAAAATTACCGTGGAAAAAAAGAATAAAATCGTACTATCAATCTTAAAAAATTGTGAAGACCAAAACACATTACAAAATATGTATGTGAATAGGAACAAGAACTAAAAGAAACTATACAAGATACAAGAAGTAATATTTAAGATGGCAGAAACAGCGGTATTTTTATGAAAACAGATTCTGGAATGACACAAAATCAAAAAATAAAGTAAATATAAGAAAACACTAAACAAACTACCAGGTCAGTAGAGTAAGAATTAAGAATCAGAATCATGCTCAAAGAACAAATATTAAATTAAAACCAGTCGAAAAAATTGAAAGAAAATTGTTTCAAAAGATGATTCTTAAGAAGTAGCTACTATTCGACAAACTTATAAAAAAACGGTACAATTGAGCAGAAATTTGTGAATTGACTTAGTGAAAATATCAAATTTTACAGAAATTTGTAGTTGAAAAAACAAAAAGTGAGACAAAATATATTGAAAAATGAGTGTGAGACAAATTATGTAGAGATGGGGTGAAGAATTAATAGGATACGCAAGAGAAAAACTAGAAAAGGTTTGAAACGGAGAAATAATAGTTTAGTATGTTAGCAAAAGACAAGTGAATTAAAATACAAAAGAGATATGTGCGTGTCACCGAAAAGAACAAATGAACTCAGAGAATAAATAATAGTTAAACCTTTTAGGATATCAATAGAATACTAGAATGTGAAGGGTTAACAGTTAAAAATTGTCAGAAATTTTTTGACGGTTTTTCTTTTGCTTCAAAAAGACATATTATCTACTAGTACTTTACACGCGTTCGCAAGCAAGCAAAATGAGTATAAAAGAAACAACGTCTTTATAAGTTTTATAGCGCTTGGTTTCAAGAAAACTAAAACAAAATTAAATTAATGCTGAACAGCTTTCGCTATCTATGCTACAGATGTTGCTTATATCACTAACTAGAGGTCCAAGTTGCAACTTACCTTAACTATAAACCATAAGCGGCTACCACTACAATAGTGCAAATAAACAAAAACTAGAGTGTAGGTTCCATCCTATGATTATACAAGAACACAAATTAATAAAACACCGAGTGATAAGTCTAAAGCACTACTAGCGTCACCGTCAGATATAAAGAAAAAATCCAATGAAATTACTATCTCTTTAAGGTTGCGTAAATTAAATTGCATGCTTCGTATGAAATATTCTATAATACTATATAGTTCCTGTTTGTATTATTCTCGAAGAATATATAAAATTACAGTCACCTTCACCTATCATGGTAGGTAACATTAATAATTTTAATTATCTCAACTATCCAATACACATATACAGTAAACTTGTAAAGTATAGAATACATTTATTATTTCCTAAATGATAAAGTTTGAGCAGAATATACCAATTATGTCCAATAGATTGCATCATTCTATAAAACCTGAATGCCTTGACAAAAAAATAAAAAGCCTGGCTATAACTCATTAAAGGTACCAGACAAAACTAATGTTAAATATGTTCATGACTTCCTTCAGACATACGAAAAATGCTGATAAGATCAACAATATAACTGATATATTAGCAGTTAGAAGACAAATTCTGCCATTAATGGAAACTGAACTTATCAAGCATGCGGAAATACGCAAGCGATTTGTAGCGAAAAGCCACGGTGCGTCAGATTCACAGGCAGTAAACCAAAGGCTACACAGCCAAAATGCGCTCACTGCGAATAAAAGCATTCAGCCAATTCTAAGGGATGCACGATAACAAAGAAAATGTAGAAGATGAAGGACAAGCACACTAAACACAAAGAATAAATCAACGGCAATCAGTAACCAAGGTTAACGAATATATAACCAACCTTTTTCTTGTAACTTTAAAATTTAAAACTAAAAAACAATCTTGAAGAATCGGTCACACTCAATAAACCGACTCTCCAACAAATTCCTAAGAAATCATGAAGACAAATGCCAATAGGGTCTTACAATATCAATAAGAATTGCAAGCATTCTTTCCTCACTAGATTTAAAAAATATAAAGTATACCACACTATACACCCTGAAAAAAATTAAGAAACAACGCAATCATAATAAACAACTCAATTAAGCATCTTGAAGAGATGAGATACAAGACAGAAACACTTTAAGCTACCGCTATTAAACTACCACCCAGTACCATAAGCACAAGGGGTATCGATTGCCCTAAAGAAATAGAAAAACTCATATCTGAACAGAGGAATCAGAAAGGCATGAGCACCAACAGTCACAACTAGATCAAAAAACACTACCCAAAAAAAGAAATAATTTTTTTTTAAATTCTGCAGATATTAGAGATAACGTAATGTTTGATGAATATAAAGAAACTATTCAAGAAGTTAATGGGTTTAGAGTATAATCAAACGACTTTCCGGTTCAGAGCAAGGAGTGATCATATTACATATTGGTAACGAAGACATACTTGTTGCAAAAGATTTCGAAAAACTTTTGAGAGAAGATAATCTGAAACTTCTATGGTTTCCGATGGCACACTGTGCATTTAATCCTATAGAACTGGTATAGGCTTATGTTAAAAATTAAAAAACATTAAATTCTATTTTCAAAATAAAAGACGTTTCGGATCTTTGCAAATCAACAATGGAAAATATATCTGAAACCATTTGGTCCAATTGTGTGGAGCATGCTAATGGAATAGAAGAAAAGTACAAAGAAAAAGTAAATTTATTAAATATTGCGGTAGAGCCTTTAATTATCAACTTACAAGATGATAGCGATGATGAAAGAAGAATCAGAGATATGTTTACAACATGTTAAGAAATTATTCTTTTTAAAAACAATTGAAAATTTTATATTTTCTTCAGGCGTGAATTTATTTACATCTGCTCCAACTAAAAATGGAGAGACTATATGTTTTGACACAATTTCTAAAAGTACCAGAAAATTAGTTGCCACTTGTGTAAAAAGCAACAAGAAATCTTTATATTCTAAAATATTTGAGTTCTGTAGTAAAGTATCTATTCAATGCTAGCTACTAAAAATACTAACGCCAAATTTTAATCATACAACCTGGAAAAAAAGTATTAAGTCCTCTAAAATTTTAGCACATGCGCGATAACGATAGCAGTAAATAAACCCTGTTGCTTAAGAAGTATTTTGTTAGCAACTAAAAAACGTTAAAAACATTGACCCACGTCAAAACTACCAATAAAACTCCTGTTGTTTAAATTTTTCTATTTATTTTTCCGTTCGCTACTTTAGGTTGTTGCTTTGCTTATGAACACATACGTGCGCTTTTGGTGTTTTGATTTATCACATTTAGTGATATTGTTTTGATATACCTAAAAGAAACAAACTTAGTTTAGAAAAACCTGTGTGGATACATGCATCAGCAAGGGAAATCGTAGGTAAAGATTTCGAAGATTATGAAATGTTCGTACCGATCTGTACAATATTCTATGGAGCGATTCGTCATGACCGGATCACATCTTAATAGACCCAGAACCTGGCGCAAACGGATCACGAACGATTGTGAGGACCGAAAGATATTGAGAGAGTCGTTAAAGAATAGGAAGAAAACTTCATCGGACCTCGCTGCTGAGTTGTCAGAAAGATTTAATAAAACAATATCTGCTCGGATCACTTGCAGGCGGCTTCAAGAAGCTTGTCTGAAAAGCTGTAAGGCCAGGTAGAAGCCATAGCTCTCCGTCAAAACGACACGGTATGAGTGGGCTCTAAAATACCAAAATTTCACCGAACAAGATTGTCAAATATTGTGGTCAGACAAATCAAACTTTGAGGTAATTTATGTTCTATCAACTTTTAAAAAGTTCATTATAAAATAAAATTTATTACCAAAAAAAAATGATGTTTGGTACACCGAGCGAGACCCATGTCCGTCGCCGGGTAGGCGAGGAATTTAAACCAGTGTGTTTGGTACCAACCGCAAAACACGATGGAGGCAGCTTTATGATCTAGGTCTCCATGAGCGCTTCTGGAGTAGGGCAAAAGTTCGTCTGTGAAGCCGTATAAACGCGATAAAATACATAAATGTCCTAGAATCTGCATTACTGTCCTCCTTTACGTCACGTTTTGGCAATACAAACATGTGCGGAGTTAAGTTCCAACAAGATAATGCAACCTGATAAAAAGATGTCCACACAATGGCTTGGTTTTGGGAAAATGATATAGAGCTCTTGAGCTGACCTGCCTTGTACCTGGACCTGAACCCCATAGAACATTTATGGGGTTTATTAAAGCGTAAAATCAAGCGTCATACATTCAAATCAAAACAAGAGGATCGCTTGCACCTAGAGTAGAGCGCTATAAGTCTCGAAAAATGTAAAAAGCCACTATTTGCCAAAAAGAATTTTCACTGTAATTAAGACAAAGAGTGAGCCCACCAAATATTGATTTTTGTGAATAATAAACATTATAAACCTATACAAGTTGTTTCAATTTATTTTGATTTGATAATCTTCAAAAAAAGTTAACCTAGCTTCTCAATACCTTTGACCAAGGCTGTATATTGTAATTACCTAAATATTTGAATCGGGTCGGATACGTAACTTTGTGTAGACATAAAGATTCTAATTAGATTTATTTTTCAAAAATTAATTTAATAGCTCAGGGAATCTTAACTGTTATATGCTATTATTCCGCATTTTTCATTTTAACTTACAAAACGAAAAATTTCGGCGATGTGCGTCATAAGTATATAATTGGCAGAAAAATGTTTCTATTTGTATGAATAATTACGCGTTAGGTATGAATTTACGTAAACTTACCTTACTACCGCAAATTAACAACTCGATTTCTTCTGGACGGAATAACAATTCCAATGGAGATTCATCTGTAACCATTTGAAAGCCTCGATAAAAGGCACGGAATTGTTTTTCAACAGATTTGTTTAATAAAAAGTCGGCGTATAAATCTACAAATTCCTAAAACATTCATTTAGTCGTAATTAAACTCGTGATACAGCTACTTACGTGTTTATTTTCTTGAGTTACGTTTATATTATCGCCGTCTTCTTTTAAATCGTGATGTATTACTGAACCAAACACGTCTTGGTAACTAATTCTAAAAGTTTGCATGAACACCTCTTCCAAGTCGGGTTCCGTGTATGTTAGCATCTCTTTTAAGCTATTATACAACGTCTGTAATCAAGAGCATTCGTCAAACGTCGTCTAAAATATTGTGTAAATATACAAACCGGGTTCCAATCTAGTAAGTCTTCATAAGACCCCCTTTTTCCCATAAGTTTTCTATAAATTACCATAGGAAAATTAACAGCCAAGATAATATTGTTATAAATTGCAAGGCCAAGAACTATACCGATTAGTGTAAATTGAGCATCACTTTCAAAACATGTAGGATTGAACCATACAGTTTGCGTTTCGTTTTGGTAAGTAAACATCGCATAATCGGGATTAAATATTTCATCAATGACTAGTTGAAAAAATTCTTTAGACACGCCTCCTTCGTCAATTCCTTGTTCACCTTCAAATTCGACTACAAGTTGTTTTTTTAAGTCTATTGGATTTTCCATTGCAATCATTTCCAACTGAAATTTTTCTTTTTAATTTTCGAACAAGTTTTGAAGCACAATAGCACATCTCCCACACATCGCGTAAAATACAGTGAAAACTTCACACTACTGATTTTCATTTTGCTCATTTCATGTACATTTCACGTTAAACCCACTGTAGTTGCTATTTTCACTAACCAAATTATAACTGCATGCAAACTTACCTCAACAAGAGCATCATCTATTATGTGATCCCTTCTAACCCGAAGCCGTAAATATGGATTCGATGGCTGTCCGGCTACACTCTGTATAAAACTAATTCTTCGTTCTGAATACATTCTTATCCTATTATCAAAATACAGTCCAAGTGTCTTTGTAGCGGGTGTAAGAATAAAAGCATAATTCATAAAACTAAATTTTCCTAAAAGAAATACATTTCTTAGGTTATTCTAGTCGACAGTAACGTTTGTAAATTATTACCAGATTCACTTTTGTAGTTTGCAAAATCTCTGTCCATTTCTACGGCATCGCTTAAAGGTTCGTTGTAAAACTCCGAAAATGGTAAAAACGGTGTTCGACAATCGAGTATGTTGACTCCTAATTCAAGTGCTGCAACAATTGGTACATAAGCAATTCTGCGAGTTTTAAAAGTAACAATCAAAAATAAAACAATCAAAAAAAGTCAAATTCGATATATAAAGTTTATAGAAATCGATATATATCTATGTAACAAAGCAAACGAAAAGAAAGAAAGAGCGCTCGAAATAATTGCAAACTTCGCAAACCAAGCAAAACTTACAGGAGTCCAAAAGAAGTGATATGAAGACGAATCGAGAGATCAATCACAGTAAACTATAAATGTTGAAACGTTCGAGAGCCTTCACGAAGTTTTTATGCATTTCCAGAACATTCACCGAAAAATACAAAAAATTCTCGAAAGATGGACAAAATGTATAAATGCGGTACAAACAAGTCATAGGTTAGTTATTTCAGTAATTCAAAGTCAGCAGTGTTAAGAAGATTATTCAAGTTTAAATAAATAAGTGATTAACGCGTGTCGAGATAAATATACGTAGTATAACCTTGTACGTGACTTTAATGTAAACAAGTGTGTGAAGTTATCCGCTTACATTACCTTTCGAGTGATAGTGCTAATAAATTAGTGTAAGTGTTTTTATCAAATATCATTAGATTTAATTAGTTCGGTTAGTTATAAACGTGTACATATTTTTAGTATAAATAAATTAGTTTTAATAATCGTTACAGTGGCGTCAGCGTGAGGTTCGCGATTTTACTGTAAATATCATTAAGTAATTTAATATCGCGCCCGTAATAAAAACATTGATTGCGTAAATAAATAAAACTGAAGTTCGCGTGTTTGTTTATAACGTGTAATTCTAGCTGTTTCAGTTCGTTAAAGTAGCGTGTTTAAACTTTTTATTCGTGTTATATATAAGTTATGCCGGTAACTCGTTATCAAACTAAAATGTATGCGAAAATATTTGATATTCTCGAATCGATGAATAAAAATATAGAAGAAATTCTAGAAAAATGGAAAACAAAATTGGCGAAAATTCTCAGATAACTGAAGAAAAACTATTCGAATATTCTCAGAAAATAAAGGAAAATTCTAGAAGTTTAAAAGAAGAAATACGAACAAGCATTAAAAATCACATAAAGACTATTGAAAAGCAAATACAAGTTAGTATAGAAAACCAAATTAAAATTGTTCAAGAAGAAACCCAAGCAGATATGTTAAATTTAAAAGCAGAAATTTGCGAATCTGTGAATGACAAAATAGAAGCGGTACGATAAAGAATGAAACAACTTGAAAAAAAAAATAAGCCAAATAAATTGCCATAGTGAAGGAAGCGTATCATAAGCGAAGATTTAATAATGGGCCATCGGGAAGCAACCATTCACAAGTTTAAAGTTGTAGCTCCAAATTTTGATGGTAAAGTGCCATGGTCAACCTAATACAAGCAGTTTATCACGGCTTGCGTATCCTACAGCGCCATTTACCTTTTTGGAGCAGTTCGCTATTCAAACTTTTGTAGACGGCCTCTGAGACAACAAAACGCAGCAGACTCTCCGGTTAGCTGAACCGAAGACGTTTGATGAGGTTTTGGTGCATGCTTTGGAGTTTGAAGCAGCAAAACATGCATCGCAACGAGACGGTCATAAACTCTGCTGTGCTCCAGAAGTACCCGCGCAGATACTGGAAAGCATCGAGGAGATAGAGGAGTGACGACTTTGAACTGTGGTGAAATAGGCCGTCTACGACGGCATCATACTAAACCTAAGAAGAAAACAAAAAGAGCTCTCGAAAATTTGGAACCAGTTGACCAAAAGAGACATAAGTTAATCTCATATAGTCATGTTCCGAAGATTACAATTCAAATGGCATCGCCGATGGAGCCATTGCATAGCATTTATGTTATCAATGGAAGAAGTGTTCAGTTACTTGTTGACACGGGTGCGACAAAGTCCATCATTCGTCCTGACATGTTATTGAAAAACGAGAAGACATCACCACTAACAGTACGACTTCAAATGGCGACGGGCGAAGAAATACCTACTCACGGACAAGTTAAAGTAACCATTGGTTTGGGAAATGGAGTAACTGACATCACGAAAGTAGTTATCCTGGGAATGGACGTTATAAAGAAGTATTGGTTCCATTTGGATATGAAGAACGATGTCCTGAAGATGGAAAATGAAGAAATTCCTTTTCATTCGTCAGAGAAGGCAGCCGTGGGAGTCTTATTGATTGAAGACGTGACTCTGTCTGCAAGGACTAAAAGTGTGGTGATGGCACGCCCGCATGATTGAACCAACTTAGTTGAAAAAGGACTACTCGTTGGCAGAATCGATGGGATGGATGACTGAGAAGCAACTTAGTCTTACTAACGAGGTAACTCCCCTCTAACTCATAAAGATAACATAATACTACTAAGAAAATTAAATAATCGCGAGTGGAGGACTAAAAAATAAGAACTCCGCTACTCCAAAAAAACGTAGGCCCGGTTGCATAAAGTATTGGGTATAAGTAAGAGCACCTACTCAATACACCTTTTCTTTGAATGATTTTTATGGAAATGTTTCAGGTAAAATTTCGAGGTTTTTATGTATACTATTTGGTTTTTGTAAAGTGCAATTCATAACGTAGCATTTAACGTGTAGGTTAAAAATAACAAGTCTTAATTATTATAGTTTTAAATAGAATCAAATTTATATAAAGTATGCCAAGAGATCGAGACTTGACTGCAGCAACGCGTGGGCAAATAATTTTATTAAATTCTCATAGATAAAGTCAAGTAAAAATTGAAATGAAATGCTCCAGAAAAGCGGCGAATATGACACTGGGTCGCATACTAAATAGATCGAATTGCCTCTTTCGTCCCGTCTGGTGGCACTAAATTTGCAAAGTCGCAAAGCTAAGAGAGGAGAAACTATAGTCATTGGTCCAAGAACAATCGAGCCAAAGTTGTGTGGTCAGCAAAACAAATACTGAAGTATTTTAGTGTTCTTTTATGTTCATTAATTATTAACAAATATAAAGGATTGTTTTTTATAACTTATAAGTTTCTTAAGTGATAGTTCAGATTTGAGCCGAAAGCGGAAGTCAGTACATTCGGCGAAGAACAGACAAAGTAATTTGTGTTGTTGCTACAGTCAAACATACAGGTGGAAGCGTCAGAATATGGAGGTATATGTCAGCAGTGGGGGTTGGTGAACTGTTTGTTTGCGAGGATTTCGCAATCCTGCAGTTTAAAAAAAACTAAACGTTTTAACCATCGGTTACCACTTGAAAGTCGCTTCCCCTGCAACTAGTCGGCCTGTCACCTTTACCGCCCGCTAAATTGACGTTCCTTACGAAGGGCCGAGTTTTATTCGAGTAGGAATATACTAATTCTACTTTACAGATGCTAATACGCAAGTTACTGATTTATGGTTTATGATTTTAGTTAATCGTCATGTACGCTACGCAAAGTGTATTAATCCAATTTTTATTTATTTTCTGCTTAATTTTAATATTATTATTGCCTGATTTACTTTACGATTTAGGAAAAAAAGAGATTTCGTTTTTCGCGAGTGTCAAAAACTATTGTCGATATCACATTTTTAAAGAAAAACCCTTAAAGAACAGGAAATTTCTTAAAAGAATCTCCAATATCCAGACTTTACCATAAATATTTATAATTTCAATTTAGAAGAGAAAATAATGCTCAAAACGGGTGAATGTGCTCAAGGCCCCTAATATTCACAAAAAAAAATTAACCCATTAAATATGAACACGACGAAACGAGAAAATTCAGGTACTATTTCTTTATTCCAATTCTTTAAAAAAATTGTTATAAACAAATGCTTTGATTATGATCAAAAAATTCTTCTTGAGAATGTGAATATTGATAAAAAAATGATTTTTTAGAAAAAAAAGTAGTATGGTCACCACACGACTTTCCTATAAGAAATTTCTAAATATTTTTTATTTTCAAATTAAAGAAAAACATCCAAGTCAAAAGAATATAGAGAATTAAAAAAACTTAGGTTAATAATTTTATTTGTTTAAAAAAGTTTTCATCCTACTCACTTTGAAGTGATATGTACACGTTTGTATTGACTTCCTAGCATGCTATAATTTTTTTGAAATTTTACTCCTCGATTTCATTAAGATATAACCGAAATATAGCAAATTGAGGTTATGTTGTCATATCGACTAACCCCTATTATTGTGCGCCTCGATATTGTTTTACCCTTTAATAAAACAATTTTTACAAAAAAAAACTCGCAGGCAGGATTTGAACCTAGATTGTATTTGGAATATAATTGACGTAATATAGAGATACATTGTTAGTAAACACATTGTAAATTTTAGATTCACGGCTGATCTTCATCGTAGAAGCATTGGTGAATGATAAATGTCTGAAGTAGTGGACACCATCCGTTCATTAACGAACGTTTTGAATTGCATTATTATTAAAATATATCATCAAATGTACAACATTGTTTAATTTTTAAACGAAAAAACAAATTCGGATATTTCTAGATTACACAAGTGTTCTAAACACACCTCTTGTTTATTTTACTGGGTGACGCCACAGGTTATATGTAATTGGTGGCAATTTTCTTCACATACGTACGCGGTATTACGAATCCCCTCTCTTTCCTAGTTTAAGAATCTGTGTAACATTACCTCATTTAAACATCTATAAATACGTTATCTTCGAGTTACATTGTATTTTTAGTGCACTGAGAAAGAATGTGCAGTTCTTAGAATAGCAACTTAATTTAACCACAATTAACGACGTCAAATGTGATACCATTATTTTGTATTTATTTGTATTTTTGATGTCAGCAAATTACTAAGAATAAATGTGTAGTTCTCAGAACAATGAAACATAAAGTATCATAACATTATTTATGATTTTATTTTTATGTGTTAAACTTTTTTTAAATGTTTTATTAGAACTTTTTTTTACATATTTTGCCTGTATTCATACTATAATTTCACCTTCTAAATTAGCAACTTGTTAATCAGCTACACGATGTATGTATTTATTCCTTTCTAACCAATAAACATGTAGTTGTTTTTTTTTCGAATATCGGATTCGTCATCATTCGGTTATTGTTATCAAAAACCTTAAGTCCCAATGTGATTCTATTAAGCAGCGTGCACTGTATCTCCAAATAGACTTTAATTATTTAATGAAAAATAAGCAGAATAAATGTGCCGACGAGGCCGTCAACGCAAGGAAAACAAAAACGTATGTAGAATTCTTGAAACTGTTGATTTACTAATAAAGAGTAATTTACATAATAACGTCGAAAAACTTTAATAAGAACGTAAAAATGTGGTTGATAGACAAATATATACAACAATAAAGAAAAACAAGGAAAATCCGCGTATCTTTTGAATACGTAAAACTAAACACAAGAAAACATTAAAGAGTTCGCGTAATTTGCAAAGGACCTGGGGGGAGCAGCTTTACCGCGCGACTTTCTAAAGATAATGAAGTAGCAAATCGTCAATTATTGTATTATATTCGCAAGAATGAATTCGTCGCGTGAACTTGGTGTACCGCGCATGTCCCGTAACAGATCCTTTACAAATTACGTGAACTCTACCAGAAACTATTAAAGAAAACTAAACTTATCCTATCAGTGATTAAAACTAATTCATTCCTGTTACTCGTAAAATGTTTGAGGTTGAGATTTATAAAAAAAAATTACACATACCTAGTAGATCTGTAGGTGGAGCAGATTTATTCAATTTGATGCCTAAATATGAATCCTCCATATAAGAAGAGTAATCATCTCGCCTTAAATCAGGTGATTCCAAAACTCCAGCAAGAATATTTGCATAATAAACTATCTAAAATTGTACGTCGACATTATTGCAATGCACTTAAGCTTACGCAAAAACTTACTTTCATTATTTTTGTCGCCGAAGTAATTACGTTTTCATCTTGAACATAGAAGTCTCGATGAAACTGTGTGACAATTACCCGTAACGTAACCAATTGTTGTAAATTTTCTAAGATCATCCTGAGACTAGTTCTACCCACTGATCCAGACCAAACGGTTGCCAGTTTTGCTTGACTTTCAATTGACAACCAACCTGTTGCTCTACACAAAGCTGGTAGAGCAGTTTCTAAAAAATCGCCGGATCCTAAAACAATTCATAAAATTTATTGCAAGATTAAGCAAGTGAACTGACCTAAAGCGGGTATTTCAAAAACAATTAATAAAACGTTAATATGCCTATTTGTATTTTTATCGGATTGATTTCTAAGTTGTAAGTCTATTTGTAGAGTACCAGCTAAAGTTACTAACGCATTAACTAGAGCATTTTCGAAAATAGACGTCGGTATTTTAAATAAGGCGTTGTACGCTCTTCGTAGAGAAGGTAAATCTACAGGTAACGGTGCTTTGTTATTATCATCATTTGGAGATCCCATACAGCAATCTTCGTCTTTGTCCTTTTCGCCTTCTAACACACGAACATCTTCCTTCTTGAGACCTTTTAGATCTCCTACAGCAAAATATTAGTCTTAGAAACGGTTTAAATATAAACAAAAATAAATTAAACTCAACCTGACTATTGTCATTTAAATTAAATGTTTACCGATTACTCTTCTGCTTTTAAATTTTTTTTTCTATTATTAAATTGTGCTAACTTGTATATCAGATTAAAGCCCATAACAAACAAAAACAATTACCCATCTCTAGCACCGATATAACCTAATAAACACAAAAGAATGTAATGTGAATTAAAACATTGATTTCAATAAATGTAAAAATATTTTTATAGTTAAACATAAAGAAATGATAATTGGCAAAAACTTCATTCCAACAAAAATTGTCATGTTGAGTGACTAAAGTTAAAAAGAATGATCGGAATGGTAACAAACCTCCTGATTGTTCGAGGACATCAATAGGCGAGTTAAGCTCTGTGAGAAGAAAACTGTTAGAGAGAGAGTCTATACTAGAAAATACTTCGCCCAAAGTTCGAATTAAGTTTGAATAATTTTGTTGTTCCTCACAATCGTCTATAATTTCATAAAGACGTTCTTCTGTTAAATAAGAAACGGATGCTGTAATGTAAAAACTGTAATTTAAATAGTAATTGAATCTTAGTATACGTACATGTTTTTCTACCAAACTCAAAAATACTGCTACTACATTCTTTGTTAAGTAAATGAACTTCATTTGATACAATAGGTTTAAGCATGTTTGTGTTAGCAATATTTGTATCCGAATTATTTTCTGATAATTTGTTCCTACTTTGTGTCCGTGGCATTTTGCTAGGATGCGTTTCACACAAACGAGCGTCTTGTGAAAATAAGTGTATCGCCAAGGCAGCCGCTTGATTTGCAGTTAATCTTTCAAACTAATCTTATTATAAGTTAAATACTGAAAAAGTAGTTTAAAAATTACCTCCGCACTAGAAGCGCAGTACTTATTATCACAAGTAGGATTTCCACAACCTTCGGTTAATTGGTAAAAGTACCTTTCAATCAACTTCCTAACAGCGGCACGTTTCATATCGCTTTCTCTGATTGTTTTGTTGGGATCGTTGATTTCAGTGTGTTCTGTACTTGACGAAGCCCCTTGGTTTGTCCTATTGATGACACAACATTAAGACTCATTGTGAATGAGAAGGAAACTATTTTGCGTCGTCGAATTAAAGTAACTAACGAATTTAACAAAGAAACGGTTTAAAAATAAATACAATCGTGACATTCAGATTTGACACCACTAACATAACCTCTACGCTCGCTCTACATAAATATAATCCAGACTCGATCTCTTCACCTTTTTTACGTATAAACAAAGCTCCGCAAAGAGTAAACGCTTTAAATAGCCAAAATATTGCTTATTTTACCTTGAAGCGTCGTCTTGTATTGGGCTTTGATCCTTTGAGTTCATAAGACTTGAAGTACTTAAGTCAAAATGTATAAAATAAATAATTTATAGTTAACCACACAGAATTGTTTGCAACATCCAGTTTGTTAACAATATTATAATTTAAATTAGTTAATTTTCTTAATTATTTAAATAATTGATTTGTTTTTTACTCTAGATTTATTTTTATTACACTAGGGACAAAAATTCTGTACAACTTCGGTTGGTATCAATTAAATTTCAAATTGGTAATCATGCGGTTTGGGAAAATTAAAAACTCTTATTTTCCTCTTCTATTATATTTTTAATTATGTCCTGTTTCACGACTCTTTACAAATCGTTAATTTAAACCAGTTTTATTTCATTCTTTATTTGTAAGATTGCTATTATCTATATAGTACTGTTATTTCTTTTATTTGTTTCCGTTAGCAGTGGCGCACTAAAAAAATCGTAACTCTAAACGACGGCTTTGCCAAAGAATATAACAACATTTCACACGTTAAGTGGTTTTGCAAACAAATTGTTATGTTTAATATAAAATTAACATAAATAAATTAAAATAAAAAAGAAAAGTTGTAAGATTACTTCAAAAATTTCAATAGATTATTTTACTGTACACACAAAGTACAACACTAAAGATAACTGCAAAATCTTTATTTTTCAACTTTTATTAATTACTTTCAAAAATTCTTATTTTTTAGTTTTAAGTTTAAGCAATGGTTTAAGTTTTATGAACAGTGGCGTAACTTGGTAGATACCAACAAGTATTGATTCAGACTTTTATCTGTCGGTATATTAAAAATTTCGTTGCAAAAATCACGAAAAGTTAAAAGATATTTACTCTTTTTTTGCGATAATCGCAAAATTTTGCCATATTGTTTTCTTTATGTAAAAAATAAGTAATACAACCATTCTGTTTAAAAATAGTTGCCGGTTATAAAGAACGTTATAAATATTATTAATGTTATCTACATACAGTGTTGTAACAGATACTTTTTGAAGTGAAACTTTTTTATCGGCGTTGGAAAAAAATTTACCGTCATATTTTACGCGTCACGTCACATTTTTTATTTTCGGTTACGCGTAACATTATTCCGTTACGCGCCATCTTTTTTTTTCTGAAACGTAATAGTGACGTTATAAATAATATAAATATTAAAGTGATCAACAAAATCAAAGTCTTTATTTTAATTCTAATTCCAGTGGATTTTTAACAAAAGTAAGTAATTATATCTATTTTTCTAATACTTGGGTGGAATTATTTATTATAAAATTCTAAAATATTTTTAAATAAATACAAATTGTACAAGGTGTTCAAAGGTAGTAAAATAAATAAAAACAGCCGAACGCGCTAGCCGATTGCGCCAAAAGGAGGCACATACTCTAGGTCACAAAACGGATGGTTATAAAGTACACGGTCAAAGATACGATCAATTGTTGTTGTAATACTCCACAAATTCTACAAAATCATCAAATATCAGCCTTCGTGGCGCAATCGGTTATTTGTATTCATGTCTATGATAATTTGTATTCATGTCTATGATAATAAAATCCTTTTGTTTAAACTTTATCTAATTTAACTTTATTTAACCAATTTCTGAAAAGTTGCATGTAGATCATTTTGCGAAAAATAAGGCCATAAAGAAGTTTCACTTCTTACATGTGTACACTAGTACACGCCCTTTTTTTTCTAGTATCTAGATACAGATACTTTTCATAAATTATATCTAGATACAGATAAGATACTTTTTCAAAAAAAGTATCTAAATACAGTTACAGATACTTTAAGTTTTAACAAAATATTGAAATAATATTTAAAACAAAGGTTCAGCTAAAAACACAATAACAGTATCCCAGGCAGCACATTACGTCTTATTGACGTCAAACTACGAGACGTCATTAAGACGTGTCACTGTCAGTGTGCTGCTTGGGTATTAAGCAAAAAATTACCTTATCAACCTTAATTGCATAAAACAATACAAATTTAGAAATAAAGGTTATTTTGTTTTAAAATTAATACCAAGTTAAATGTCTCGTCTTTATATTTCGACGTAGAGTTAATAGTAAACTACTAACACTAAAAAGTTTCTCTACTTCTTTGCTCTATTTGAGCTAATGAAGAAATTCAGTGTTGCCAATTGACTTTGCGCGATTCCTTGCATAAACTATAAAAATTTCACAATGACTACAATTGTACTCATAGTTCTACAAAGTTGAAATTTGTTTTCTTTTTTTTAAAGTATTATGAATTTGGTTTGTTGGCATAAATGCTAACACGTCACATTTCTCAAGTAAAAGTGTAAGTTCATACACGGTTTTCCTCAAAATTCCACAACAGTTTATAATACCCACAAAATACCCGCTACTACATAAAATCTCCAAATTTGGTAGAATTCCACTAGATTTGGCGACGCTGAAAGAATTACACTCATAAAACACCGAATACAAAGTCTCCAAATTCAAATTGTAATGTACATGATGAACTGAGATAAAAAACTACTGCGGTGTTTAGAAAAAACATGTATAATTTACAATTTGAGCAAGAAAAGTATCTAAGTATCTAAACCACTCAGATGCTACGAAAAATGTATTTAGATACAGATACAGTTACATTTTGTCCAGTGTATCTAGATATGTAACTAGATACTCCAAAAGTATCTAGATACTGTATCTAGATACTTGTATCTAGATACGTCACAACACTGTCTACATACCTAACATTATATTTATTAAATAAAAAATATTATAAAAACACAAGAAGACAAGAAAAAGAGGCTTCAGGATATCATTTTAAATCGAAAGAAAGAGAGAGATTATTACAATCTTGTTCAAGAACTCCGCCTAAATGATCAAGAAAAACATTTTAATTATTTACTTATGAGCTCTCAAGTTTTTAATATGTTGTTTAACTTAAGCTTAAAACACATTAAACTCACTAAAGTCGCTCGAACTTTTTTGCAATTCACAAAACTAAAAAAACCAACTTTTCTTTGCAAAATTCGTGTCGCCATTTTATTTTGCGTAAAAATTGCAAATTTCGCGTCTGTGAAAACAAACTTTTAGTGTACCTGATTGCTTGCGTGTGATTGAATTTTTTAGTGCAGATTTTATTATTTGTTTGCAATTTTAGTCTCAAGGATAAATGAACAATGATGTTAAATAACCGTAATTATTATTCCCTGAAAGTAACGTCGCTAAATTTCTAATATTTTATTGGCCAAATTTTAATTTTTACAGAGTCGCAAAAACTGTGCGCTATTTTGTGTTACTACCTATCGTTTAACAACTTACTAAATCAAGCTAAAAATGTACATATAAAATATGTTCTTGTTGACCTTAAAGTTCAAATACTCAAATTCTTTACGAAAAAAATGGTTATGTGATATACGTTACAAAAGTAATAAAGATAAAGTAACTGAGGTATAAACAAATAATTATAAGATATTTACATCGCTTAGCATCGTTGTTCTCTAATAAGTGTGAGGTGTCAGAGCTGCCGCGGAGACACTCTTGCAATAACGGGAAAATCTAGCAGTCTCAAATATATTTGTAAAACATGTCGATCACATAAAATATTCCAAAAAAACCTCACACCATCGTAGAAGAGATAATTATTCTACCCGCTGCTCTTGACATTATTAATATTGTATTGAAAGAATCTATAAAAAAACTAATTTTTAAGATATTTAACCAACAATCTTGGTCGGGCTAGTAAAGATTATTTACGATTGCCACAAATGACCGTAGTGGCAAAGTGTTGGCAATTTATTTTGAGTCGGTATGAATAAGTCACTCTCTAGTTTGATAAATGTGAGTTGGCCAGTACATTACGATTATCTGACCATTGTCAGACTACCACTACCAACACTACGAGTACTGAGCTAACGTAGGGCCAGTACTAATACATGTTCAGGGGCGTAGCTACCATGGAGCAGTTGGAGCAAACTGCTCCAAGCGCACAAATTTTGAGAGTGCACGAAACAAGACGCAAGTTTTAAAAAAGCTTATTATAATGTCTCTAAACAGTTTTATCAAATGATAAAACATGTTTAATCAATAAAATGCACACCATTTGACAACACTTAATGAACAAATACCTCTTTCGGCTTATTCTTCAGCAACTTCTCTTAGTTTTAGACCACAACTGATTAGATTTAAAGTGTGGTTTCTTATTCAGTTAAAACTTCTATAAGCTAAGTTGCTGAACTACTCTTAATTACACCGCAGCCTCAAGTAGTTTTTCAGATATTATTACAGCATGACTAATTTTCTTAAGTTTACTGGTCGTCAGCAACAGCTGAATAGAAATTAGAAAGAAGAGAACAAACAGAACGTATAAGTTTATCACCTTGAGAACGACAACGAAAACAAGTATCCGAGAGAGAAGTAAATACAGAAGAAGAAAGTGTAAAAGCATTAAGAGAACAACTAGCAGGAATAACAGAAGAGACGTTAGTAAAAATGTTACTAGCAAAAGCTACTGATGGCTCTTGAACTTTGTCAAGATATTAATTGAGCGATAGATGTGATCTCAATCATCGTTAAAGAAAGTTGATAGAGCGGTGTTAGATTCCGGCGAATGACCTTGAGCTGCATTTGCTCTGAAAGCGGTTCCGATATCTGAAGAAAGAGGTATCGCATGGTGGTAATGTGAGTATCAATGAATTTGTTAGACCCCATAGTATGCTTGCGAATGGATTTCATCAGACGATCGTCGTAATCTAAAGGCAAAAACTCCGACTTTAACAAAACAGCAACATAATTCCACGAACGTAACGAACTTCGATTCGTCCTAAAAATAAGAAAGGTTTTGTCAGATAAAGTTTCGAACTCGTCAATACCAATAAGAAACTCTATAAGTAAAGAATGATATTCACCAGAAAAAGTCACGTTCCAAAATTCGCGATGCTCATTTCTTGAAGTAATTGAAAAGTCAATAAAAATAGAACGAATTATAATCCCACACACGAACTCAAGCCCAGACGGTTGGGAGCCAAATTTGTTAAGTGCTTTGTCTCGTAACTAAAAAAGAGCGACGACTAACTCAGTTGTTCCGGCGATAGAGTCGTAAGCTTTGTGGTGTTAAAAAGCGCCAAAAGAATTAAAGTGTAGGATGGGAGACACCGTTTAAATCTACTCGCAGCTGAAAAAGAACAAATGACAAGGCAGAAGTGGTAACACAGAATATATATTTATTTTATCACAGACAGTAGTTATAATTAAAGAAGAAGAAAAAAGTACGTAAGTACATTTATAGAAATTTTATCAAACACTAGCACGTAGGTCAGTATCACAGACAAAATATAAACTACGCCTTCGACTCAGGCGCGGCTCCAGAGGGGGGGCCGGGGGGGCTATGCCCCCCCCCCCCCCGACATTGAAAATAATACTGAAGTTTTTCTCACTTTGTATGTAATACATTCTTTTTTTTTTATAGTTGTATAATTTATGATGCTTTATCGCTTGCAAGTAAAAGCTTGGTGCATAACGAAGTTTTATTCAATTTTATATTAACGCCATATTCAATACATTATTATTTAAAATTGTGATGAGCACCCCCCCCCCCCCCGCTTTAAACTGATGGAGCCCCCACCGAAATAAACTGCTGGAGCCGCGCCTGCTTCGACTGGGCAATACGTCGTACAACAAAGCGACCTAGTCGTCCTAACTTTTACATTCAGAAGAGAAATGACGCTACGTTAATAAATTAAAATACAAAAATACGAAAATCGAAGATTTAGAGAATTAAAGTGCATGTGACGCAACAAAACGATTTTATAATTAATTGTGTTAGGAGGGTATTTGCACGCTACAGTTGTTTTGTGTAGCAAATTATTCAACTAATGTTTTAATATTACTCATATAGATGGCAACAACTGTTTACATGTCAACGAATTTGAAATTTATTTGTTTTCGTGCAAATAACCACTTTAAATACTTACAATGTTGTCGATAGTACTATTGCTATTTTAGACTCATAGTATTTATACTTAAATTAAATAACTGTACCTAAAACCGTATACTGTTCGACTAATTTTTCAAAATGGCCGATTGCTGCAATATCACCTTAACAAGCTAACATGTACGTACGGTCATACTTATAATCGACATGACCACCAAAATACTAAGAATTAAAATAAAAAGTATAATATTTACAATTAGGTTTCCTCAAATAGGTGATTAGCTAGTTCTGTACTAGTATTACCTAAAACTTAATTGAAATCTAACACAAAAACGTACATACGTCGTTATCACAAGTAAACCCTTTTTTAATTCATACGATCACTGAAAATAAGCAAATGTGCAGATTTTCCCTGCAATTAACTTCGCAAATTCGGCAATTGTTCTTCCAATATGATGCTGATTGTATTCAACCCCTCGAAAGTGTAGGTAGCGTTAACTCTAGTGACGTGAAGTCATCATGGAAATTTTCCAATTAGAACAGGTGCTTATCAACTCCATAGGTAAAGAACACGGTTGCATGTATGGAAACCTGCTACAAACAATTACGAAAGAATCAAATTAAACCACCATATAAGAGAAGTGCTTACCCCGAATAAAAACTTTTACTAGATCGCAATAATATTCTAATTCATATGCACATAGGTAAGTGTGTATGAAATACTACGATGAAAGCCTTGTTGGGCATATACAACGCTAGAGGATGTCTGCGGTCTTCTAACTTTACCCGAAGAATAAAATCCTGTTTGAAAATTTGACATTTTAACATGACAACGTGAACATACAAAAAACACAAATCATAAAAATAGTGAGGAAGGAAGAAGAAACAACACCATTAAATATACAAATAAAAGCTTTAAGCGACTTTCAGCTTAGACCGCGTCGTAGTAAAACACCCAGACTGAGGCTTAGTCATAGTTTCTTCTTGAGAGCCAAAACAAGAAGTAGAACTTGGCCTTTGCCGTATTGTCGTTCGTGAACCCAAACAAACATAACAACCGCGAAAACTTAAGATTTTATAAATAAAAACTCAAAGTTGGAATTAATCAAATATATTTAAGAAGCAGCATGTCTCAATCATGGATTAGCTTTCTAAGCATAATATCTATTGAAAAAACAATCTGGTCAACTTGATCTGGATAGATTAATTGACCGATTTGACACACTGACGTCACATGACGACATTGACACGTCTTAATGACGTCTAGCACGTAATTTTGACGTCAATAAAACGTAATGTGCTGCCTGTGATATGTTGATTAATTTAATGTTACTGTTTGAATATGTCTTATATTTTAAACGAATTTTCATTAAGTAATGTTTAAAACTGAAATAAAACGATAAAGATTAAAAGACATAATATTTTGATATAACTTGTGAGAAAAAAGAGGACTTTTTTTATTTTTATACAAAACAAAACATTGTCAAAATTGCGCAGGGCCGACGCAAGGCAGGTTCGGCGCCTTCGTCGGAACCTGGCTTCGTGGTCAGCGAAGATTCCCAATTATTAAATTTAAGTGGCTTTTTTGTGACTTCGAATAAAAAAATTTTAAGCACAAACGTGTAGGATTTCAATGTGTATTCAAACGCCTCAAAATTTTTGAACCGGGTCCCGTAAAAGATGACGCCGGCCCTGAAACTACGGCAGCTGTGGTGATAATGTACGCAATAAAATAAATTATTTTATATGCATTACTAATGCACCAAAAAGTAGAAAAAACTAGCTCACGATTTTCGTACGAAACAATTAAATTATTCCAATCTGCTTACCTTCCCATTTTTTAAAAATTAGCCTAAAAATATTTCCAAGTTCAATGATCCAAATAATAGCTAATTGTTTTGTTAAATTCTGTAGCTGCAGTTTTCACAAGTTCTTCATCAATATCAAACAAATCAATTTTTCAATAAGCTACTAATTGTTTATGGTAGACTAAATAGTCTGTTTTTGAACTAATTATTTATCAGTCGTTTAACTTCATCAAAAATTGGCTCCAGAAATATTTTTTCAACGACTGTTACTATAAGTGCAAGCCTCGTAGTATTGCTATAGCCCATCCTGGTAGTTTAAAAGTCATTAATGGTTTGTTTATTGTAGACTAGGTTTTTAAATTGAACGATAATGCATTTTAAAAATATTTATTGGTATCATAACTAAATCTATAAATAAACACAAATTATTACCCAAAAGTCAAACAAAAAGCATTTGACAAAATTTCCATCTGCAGAACATATTAATTGCACATAAATCCTTCAAATTAATTTCATCTCGTAATCGGCATTTGACCAATAATTATATGTTGTATGCAGGTGGTTTAACATAAAGGCAATTGAAGGCATTTAAGACACTACTTGCGTTTACCCAAAAATTGCATATAGATATTTGTAAATCTGTATTTAATATATATATTTATATATAAAACAATAGTAGTAATAAAGCATTTCGACAATATTGAAAATTGTTTTTCGTACTACCGCCGTAAACAGTAAAAATAAAAGTAGTCAACAATAATTTTTTCGCAAAAAAATAATTACAGCACTACCGTCTCAATTCTAACAATTAGAATAGTCCACAGAAATTAGAATTACTAATTACAAATATATATTAATTCATACAATTATTTGAATTATATATTAACTAACCTATTAAAATTTATATTATTTTATAATAATAATAAAACGTTTCACTAGCAGAACGATATAGTACTTTCGATTTTAAATATACAACAATTAATATATATATATATATGTTATCTAAAATATATATGCATCTATGTGATAATCCAATACAAACTTCTTGTGCAATAATAGAACTATATTATTCAAATTGCAAAGCTTTAAATTATACAAAGAAATTAATATTCACACTTAACTGTTAAAACAAATATATAATTCATTTGAAGCACATTACCGAAGAAAAATAAAATTTGACTAGTAATTAATTTCCTAAATGTCTGCGAAAGAATAAAAAGATATCCTGTATGTGCCAACTAATAAAATAAAAATAGTACGATTTGACTTACATCATTACTCATCCATTTTACTAATGCTCATTTAATGAATTGTTAAAGAAATGATCATATACAAAGTTTTTAAAACTGACTAGATATCTATAAATTAAAGTAAAAATGCGCGGATTCGTATTGTTTAAAAGAACTACACAAAATCTTTCGATTGTTGCGATATAAATAAAATCTCAAGAAACAGGAACTTTGTACCTTTTAGAAAGTAGTAGAACTGATAGTAGTTACTGATAAAAATTCAGCACAGTATAGTCTTGTTTTAAAAGCTCTGCAATTTTCTAACTAAATTATATATCAAAATACAAACAAGTGCTCGTTTACGTTTAGCCTAATTCGAGTAGTAAATTGAGCCTTATTTTTTCGACGCAAAGAATTGGAAATAGTATGAGGCACAAGTCGATAATTTGATTATTTCCAATTCGAATAAAATTTTCAAAAGAAAATTACGCAAACAACCCTTCGAGTTTGCTAAATTGACTTGAAACAAGCTATTATAAATCGTTAAGTGTTTAATGTAAACTATACAAATGTGCCTACGATAAAGCCTAAATAATTTTATGCGAGCTAAATGCGTAAACCCGATTAAATTACATATGGTCCCAGTTCAGCTATAAACACCGAAAATATACATAAGATATTATTTAAATATAACAAAATCATATCATAAAAAGCTGAAGGCATGTTTTAAGGCACACATACCCGGGATAAGTCTCGTATACCACCGATAATTAAGTACAATCTCTTTAACAACGTTTAAGTGCGCTAAATCGCCTAATTTTAATAAAAATGCAAATATTCGTCGTCTATTTATAAAATATATTTCTCTTAGCTTTGGTTCTCGGAATGTATTAATCTAATTCTCACTTGTTTTAAAATGATAATTGGAAGACACACAGCTTCATCACTTTTCAATACCGATTTCGTAAATTCAAAGATTAAACCAACACCCTTTTCATTTTGATATTATTAATAACAATTAAAATATATTATTAATTTGTACTTTGATTTTGACGAACGATCAAATCTCTCAATTTTAACTAAAATTAAAAATTAATGGTACCACGAAGATTTAAAACTATTACATGCACGATAAAATTATTTTATCGATTGCTTAATCATATGAGGGTGAGTTCGAGCAACGATCGCCTGCAATTTTGCCAATTGACCCAGCAGGTTGTTGTTCGAATCTTCTAAATTTTCAATTTTCTTTCTGTAATCGTTATTTTCTGTTACCAGTAACTCGACTTTTCTTTCCAATTGATCCATGTATTCTTTCTTTTTCCTTCTACTTTCTTGTGCAGAAATCTACAACAAAAGTAACAATCAATTTTATAATTCACCACAAATACACATTAAATTATACTCTTAAACGCAAGACGCAAATACATTTCAATCGTTATTTAAATATATTATTTTTATGTAGTAGATTTCAGTCTCTAGTACATTGGAATTTCAGAATTTTTGTCTACTAGATCGAAATCCAAAAATTTAAAATCCGCGAGAATACATGTAGAAAATATGCATTGAAATAGTCGAGAATTACCAAAAAGAATATTTTAGTACCAGATAATGTGAAAACATAAAAGGTGTCCAAAGGAAACTGAAGCCAGTTTTAAAGTCTTAAGCGCAACGTAAGTTTTAATAACGTGCCACTGTTAAAAAATAAGTGAGTTAAATGTTTAATTATTTCATGCGCAGACGGTATACGATTATAGCGAGTCCTTAAGCGGGACCCTTAAATTTATCTCGAGAAAAAAAATCATAGACTAAATCACATGACAATCCAATGACAGAGAGTTCAAATTTTTTATGATAGATTTGCTAATTCATGTACTTTACTATACTAAGCCCACTATACCTTCCCATTTAATTAAAAAAAAATTGCAAAAATCTGCGAGTCTTCGCTAAAATGCATCACCAATTTATCAAGCAAATTTCAAGAAAAGTGCCATATGGTGTTTCTAATGTAGAATCGTTCGTACTATAAACCGTTACAAACTATTTGAAATAAAACATTTCTAATCGACAATACGTTTATTTTGCCTATAAAGGTTGTGTCTTCGCCTAACAGTTTAGCATAGAGATTTAGAAATTTCGTAATAAACAATTTTAATGTTGAATTAAATAAGCTTTCAAACTAGGTAGTTTAATGAATATCTTTACATTTAAAATAATTAAGAAAATTACGATTTTTTGTAACCACCCCCTAATTGCGCCGCCCCCAAAGGGTTTTCAAAAGTGAAAATATTTTCATTGAATTCTCTATATGTGATTTAGGTTATGAAATTTTTTCCCGTATTGCTAGACCAAATAGTTTTCGAGATAAATTTGAGAGCCGCTCTTAAGAACTCACCCTGTATATACCTAAATTACTTGTATTTGTTTTTATTAAATTACTGGTTTGCTATTTTGCTAGGTTTGTTGTGTTGTTTTTTTAATATATTAAAATTAGTTAGGTTTCTAATAATTTATAATAGTGTAGACAGTTAAAATAAATTAAGTTTTAAGATTCGTCACAATATAGAAACATTAAAAGCTCTACCATGATGCGATCTAAAAAGTTCAATAATCAGTACCGTCATAATTGTTTGGTACGCAACAAGATTAAAACGCACAAATTCAATCTGAAAACCATTCATATGAACCAATCAGAACAACCAAAAAAATTTCTTTACACGACTGTACTCGTCGAAACAAAAAAGAATCTGATCACCTACCAACAGACAACTAAGTATACTGCAATATATACTTTGCTAGTGTTTATATAAACTACGCTTCATACAGAAAAAAAAGATATAATACGAATAGCAAAAATAATGTACGTGACATTAAAAAAAAATCAACAAAGCAACATCGAATTCGCTGGAAATAAAATTTTCCGCGACAGAGCTAACAGATATAATACAAAAAAACTGTACTGCAATTGGGACAACTTTAACCCTTAAGGGCAACTTTAGCCCAAATTTGGAAAAAAAACATCTTCGCGCCATAACTTTTAAACTACCGCCAATAAACCAATAACTCTTCGCGGTACGAAATGTATGGCAACACAGGATTCACTCAGTGAGAAGTTTTTCTATTTCACTTTGTTCCCGCTAGTCGAGTGCTGCTATATTTTTCAAGTTTTTCAAGATGTGAATCTCGGAACCTGGAGAGAATATAAATTAGACGAGTCTAATCTTTTATTTATCGTAAATGGGCACAACATGCAGTCGCAAGTAGTAGCTACCATGACGCATCTTGTATTTATTCCATGATAATAGAGCATACATTTCTTGAGATATATGTATTTGTACCAAACCTTCAACTTTGGGTTGCTTCCGTAATCAGGCTGGGTCCAGCGTCATTGGATTTCAGCGCTGGATTGGCACTGGATCAATATAAACATGCTTCAATCCAGTACAGCGTCCAGTATCCAGCGCTGGATCAGAATAGAATCGCTGCATTCCTTTTGGTTTGTGGGTTTTAGTTTTCATTACAATAGAAAAAATAGAGTAAAATATCTACAATCGTGGAAACAATAATGACATATTGATGTGTGGTGTGGGTGATAAATAAGAATATGTAAAAATGTATTACTAAATATGCTGTCGACTAACTATGGTAGACCACGTGAGTGCAATGACAGCACAGAATACGATCTTGGATATCATAACAGCATAAAAATTGAAATGGTACAGTCACCTGTTTGATGGTAAATAACACTATGAAACAAAAACACGAAATTAGCTAATTTGGCAAACCTTAAATTTCAATTAAAAGCTCAGCAAAATATGTATCGTTACAACAACCGGTTATTTAGCGAGATCGGATTTAATAATTCAAAACCTATGCTGTTATTCTAAATAACCCAAGAATTGCTATGTTTTTTAATGTTGAAATAAACTACTACTACTAAAATACATCTCAAATAAAGTTGGAAACGACAATGATTTTTCCCGTAGCTAATGTATTATCAACATTTTTATTAACGATGTAAAATACTTATCGCAAAAGCATGCATTGAAAGCCACACGTTTAATAATTGTTACGTGCATAAATTTCAAAATGTAATACCCTGTATATTCATTACACTAAAGTTCGATTTCTACTTCCGTTTTACTTCATTTCCTGTCAAAACCGTCCATTAATTTAATCGTGCTTGCGATGTTTAAATTTTAATTTTCTAACATGATCTGCGTATGTGGAAACTATGATATAAATCAAAAACGCATTTCTATTAGTTTATTGATCACAGGACAAGCGTCTCCTATTAGTTTTTAGAATTCTTTAGTAATTTCCTTGTTAATTTATTAGCACGACCCGACACGTGTTAGCCCACATGTGTTCGGTGTATTCTCCACCAATGAAGAGTTAATATCGACCAAATACCTAATGAAAATATTATAATTTTGAAAGGCCTACGTTAAAGCTAAAAACAAAGTCTCGACATGAAGTTTTCTCCGATGTACTGTTCCTTATGAGTCAATCGACTGCGATATCAACCATTAATTTAATGTGTGCATAATGCATTCGATAACCGGTTTTTATGTCTAATTTCTTTTAGCAGTAATTAATAGTTTTTGTAGATTTTTGCTTTCATGAGTCATTGTACTGACACTATTTGCTCTGTTATTTAATATTCCAGATCGACTCAACGAGGAAAACGTTTCCTTCTGGCAAGTACTGGATTGTGTCTTATTTATTACATTTGTGTCATAAAAGTCTCTCACGAAAGTTTTGCTTGTTATTCTAAATTACATAATTATATCAATTGTTTCAATACCATTCAGATATTTTCATCAACTATTTTTGTGTGTCGCATGCTGTGAATCATAGATATTTATCATTATCAATTTAATTTTCATTGCTACCAACACCCTATGTGTAATTTAAACCTATATACTGTGTGTTGCCGATACTTCCGGCATTTATTGATTGAATAATTTACGATTAATTTCTTGTGCTCCTTGTTAGTAATTGACAAGATTAAATTAAAGTTATACGTATTTATCTTTCTTTTTTTTTGGTCTGTTGAAGATTACGAGCTTGATTCTGTTGCAAGCTTAGACCTTCTGTCTTGATCGAAACAGAAGTTTTTACTTAGTTAGTAAGATCTGGCGCCCTTTAAATTCTATTTACTAGAACCTCCCCTACCTCCGACTAGTGTGAGTTGGTTCATAAAACCTATAAGCTTGTAGCATAATCATAGTAAACCGCATTTTAAAGGGAATCTTAAATGATATAAAACTAAAGTTGCTATGGTTAACTTTTATCTGCAAAGGAGATTACTTATGACTAGGTTACAAATTAAAATCTAGAGGTGTGTACTCCAAGACATTTAAAAACTTAATACATATGTATGAATAATTCGGTTATTATGATTTTTAATGACGGTGGTGGCTTTTCTGTTAGGTCCTTTGGTCAATGACCCTCCGAAAAAATACTAAAAATTATGCTACTTTATGTTAAAAAGTTAAAGTTAAAGATAACAATCATTTTATCTAATCCAAAGATAGATAAATTCACCTTAAATGTAATTTTTCAAGTAAGAATCCGTTTTTAAAATTTCAATGTCGAAATAGCCCTGCTGCAGCCGCCACTGTGTAATAACAAGTTTTTTATTGTAACATGAGTCGTGAGAACTATGATACACGTAGCTTATCTTATCTACTAAATATGCGATATGTTGTAAAAAGATAAAAGTGGCGATTTAGACAAAAAGATGTTTTGAACAAATCTATTTACAATAATATAAGACTGTAGGTGCTTTCACCGCAAATGCATCAGTTTGGAAGGTACTTTATTTTAAATAAATAATCGCACAATAATCGTATGCTACTAATCGTATGCTACTGTAGTCTAATCGCGGAGCAAGAGGCGGGATTTTACATAAATGCGTTCTTGCGTCAATTATCTTTTTATTTGGTTACTCCTATAACAAAGTTTTCTAAGTTACAATAAACATTGAAAAAAATGAAATTGATAATAAATGAGTAAAAGAGAGCAAAAGAAAGAGAAAAATCAAATAAGAATCAATTCGAACTGACAGATGCGTTCGTGAATTATTAAATTAGATAATCATATTATTGGATACATTTACTCCAAAAATTAACTTAAAATCAAAAACAAAATAATCTCTTTCCTACGTCTATGTAACAAGAATTTTTGGCGCTTTTTCAAATACAAATTCTTAAAACTGACGAGCAATAGCTGCAAATGCGTCAGTCGTAAAATTCTAACTGTTTTCTGTGTTTGGATTAATTGGTTGTGGTTTTGCAAACCTATGTAACTCAATATTATTTATGATTGTATTCATAATCAATGCATAATAAGCAATCAAACTCAAGCAGTGGACAGATGCCTTTTCGTTTTAATTAATATGCAATAGAATTAATAGTTTTATTATATCCTATTACTACGTAATTACAATTTTACTGAAAAAAGATGAGTGTTAAAGATCGCAAAATATTATCGGCAAAGCAGTAGTTATTAGAAGTATGTTGTATGTTCACATATCTTTCTACGTCATTCAAGTATTACAGTACATAGTATAATTTAGAAGAAAAAAAAAGAAAAAGGAAATACAGAAATTATTTCAATATTTCAATTATATCATTATTATATACTGCGTAACCCGGCGCTTAGATAACAATGACATTTCATTACAATGTTGCATAACGTGACTTCATTAACAGACGATTGATATTGATTGAATCCAAGATATAATTATAATAATCTATGCCATAACTGTATTTATAATCTAAAAATAACACAATACACAATGTGATAATGAAAATGCATCTGACCATGACATCTTATTAATATACAATTTAAATAAAATTAAAAATTTTCCTGAAGGGATACATAATGCAGCTAACATCAAATTTAAAATTTTTAAAAAACTGTAATAATACAAAATTGTGACAATAATAAAAAAGTAATATTTTATATATGTATATTACCTATTCACGAATAAACGCGAAAGTCGCAGTTATTTAGATATGAACAAGAGAAACAATAATCTCTTTTAACTGTAGATTTGCGAAGAATCATTCTCAAGTTGCTTATAACCGTTTTTCTTCAGTCAACGTTATAACTTCGATGTAAGTCGTGTCAAATGACAAATACTACCTAAGTGTAAATGAGAAATTTGATATGTTTGCAAACAACGACGCTCATGGTGATATCAGCTTCCAAATAGTCTTATTTCAGTCACTGGAAAATCATTTTCTATGTTTTAGAAGAGAAATTAATTCTCTCCTTATAATAGATGTATGCAGAATGAGACAAATTGTAAGTCGTTATTACCAATACTTTGCAGTAATCTACAAAGCATCACCTCAGCCAGCAACAAAAGTAACAGAGATGACGCAAGTATAAACAACTACGATGCTGTGATATATATTAAAAAAAATACGTCAAGATCGCAAATTGAAGCTGAAGTAAAACGACGTTATACAAATTTCTGACAAAATACAATTACAGCGCCACGGCCCATGACAGAATGTAATACCTATACATGTGTTTATTTTGTGGCGAGCGAATAAAGCAAACGTGTTGTAATAGTGATTTACGTAACACACGTCGAAGGTAAACCATAGCACAACGAACGCGTGAGTGAGTTATGCTATGAAATTTTTAACGAGAGTATCGTATATTATTTTTTATGCTTCCGTTTTGATGTATTTTGCAAGTATCATAATCGGCCAGAAATTTTACTTTGCCGGGATAGGCCGGTAAAATGTAGTAGAATTTTATAACTAGAAGTTGGTACTAATAAAAATTCTTTACGTCATCTGCTGTTCTACCTAATTTATTAACATACACCATTATCTGTGTAATTGTTTAGAATAACACTAACAAAATTTTTTAAAATAATTTTGCTTATATTATTTTACAATTGCTAAAAACAATATTAGTTTTATTTTCATATAAGTTAAATTGTAAAGAAATTATGTAACTGTCAAATTATTTTCAAAAACAATTTAATTTAGTCATTACATGTTTCAGTTTTATGAATACAGTATGTTATTAAATTTTATTAAAAATAAACACTTAAATAACTGTTATTAATAAATGTATACTATAAAAGTCAGCACAAAAAAATGTTGTGTATCACACGTCCTGAAGGCATTTTGCGAGTATACTTTTCATTTTCCGCTCTAGAGCTTTTTTCGCTCATGACGTAACTACACTAACGAACGAATATTTTTGTTGGATTTGTTATGAAGTACCAACTTTGTTTTAAAAGGTTTAACTACGATGAAAACACGCCAAGATTCGATGTTAGTGGTATAAAAAATGGAGAGTTGAATTTGAACGTTCAAGCTGATGGTGTGTCGTATTAAATATGAAAAACACAGTATCGCCATTATACGCCAGAGGCTAAGCAGTTTCTTCTGCAGAAAAACTATGAACATAATCCGATAATATGACACTTTACTGTTAGATCAATTAACTAAACCTCCACATCGGACTGAAAAAATACAATACGTAATATAGTATCCGTTTGTTGCTGTAAAACTCTATGACCTATGCGTTCAACTATTCACAGCGATTTCTTCTTTTCAAATCTAAAGAGACTGATTCAGCTTATCGTTACATGCTTTGCGCAACTGAATTGATTTCTATGTTGGGGATAAAAGTTGTTCCCCATTACTGTACCCCTATATCCAAATTGACTTCAAGTTATCTTATATGCAAGCAATTTGTTTTGGAAGGATAATTTTGATTTTCTTTCGATCTTCCAATAGTATTCCCATAGTTTAGCACCCAATGGCAGAAACTGACCTTTTATATAGACCTGGAAAAAGTTCTCACAGCATTTACTTAATAATGTAAATAGTACATGAATGATTGAGACCAGGACAGTCCCCTGACGTAAAAAACAAAGTTAGATAATCAACTTGTAAATCAAGCCAGATTATAAGCCCCATAAAAGTGACGTAAATTGTTGTCCTATATGTAGAAGTATCATCGTGGTAAGATGAGCTCTACTCTGATTGGATTCGAAAAATCTTGAAAAACCAGTAACAACCGGGAACAAAAAAGAGGATAGTTCAAAACCGTTGTCACAATTGAAGTTATTTGGGTGTTTCATGATTTCTATGCTTTTTAAACTTTCTTGATGAAAACGAATGGAGATTTCGCGATAACCGAGCCGTTATCAGAATCAATCTTGTGGCAAATAATAAAATAATGTACAGCAACAACAGACTTAAAAACATATCTTTTCTTTATACAACGATTATGTTGTGAAATGAGTTTGGTGATGGAACGATCAGTTTCACCGATATAGATGAAACCACATTAACAAGAAATTTGGTATACACCTTTAGATAAAAATGTACGAAAATTGCCCTTGAGAGAAGCAAGAATTTGAGAGATTTACCTGTCGAGTTGAACATGGGTTTAATTTAATATCATTCTTACGAAAAAGTTTTCCTATTTGATCTGTGACATAAATATAGAGTAAAAATGCAAATTGGAATCGGAAGTAGAAATATCCTTAAGTACTCGAATATGGAGATGTAGACAACGAATTATAACTACCTGAATATAAGCATTGTTTAATAAGGTACTAGTAAGATAAGTGCAGAATCTAGATTCTAAGGCCCGTATGTAGGTTTGCGATAAACAAAATAGCCTAAAGGTTCGTCGGGTTTACGTGTCACAAGAACATCGAGAAATGAGAGAGAACAATTATTTTCGATTTCCATAGTAAATTTGATATCAGGGTGTTGGTTGTTTAGATGATCAAAAACCTAGACAATTCGAGACGACCATAAAACCAAACGTGTTATCAACATACCTAAATTAGCCTTACATTTTCATATCGATGATTCCAAAGCAACCGTTTCCAAGAATTCCGTTAGTTAAAACAATAGATAAAGGAAAATTCCATAGAGGCACTCGAAACTTGTTAAATTTATCATCAAATTGAAAGTAAGTGGATAAAACACGCTTACCAATAAGAAAACCCAAACTCAAATCTTATTCATGGTAAAACAGAATCTGCTCGATGATAATAAGCGGATCTTTAATAAAAAAAAAAACAAAAGGTAAAAAGTGAATTCACATCAAAACTTACAAGAGAATCCTGAGGTTAAAGCTTTATAGATTTCAAACGTTAAATAAGATGTAAGAAGATGTGTTACCTGTAAATTCGGAAAAAATGTTGGACAAAAACTTGGCCAGTTTTTAAGTAGGAGATTGGATAGTATTCACAATAAGTTCAAAAGGTATACAGTGTTTGTGAAGTTTAGAAAGTCTGTATAAACGAAGTAGTTTAGAAACTTTGGGGGTAAGTCGACTTTTGGTTTCAGAAAGTAGACTAGAAAATTTAATGATTTCGCTGACCTCACGTTCAATTTGAAAACTGGAAAACGATGTTATCGCGGTTCGTACAACTTGTCAAAGCTAACTCTTCCGACTTCGAAATGTTGTATTTATAAAGTTTAACGATTCAAGCACTTTGCAAGTTTGAATACGAATGGGATCTGAGATCTAGATAGATTGACTACCGTTTTCAAGAAGCTAGAAGTACAAGAAATTTTCAGATTCTTGAACTGAATGAACTTCAGCGGTTAGTCGTAGAATGGCATTAGACTGCTGGTGAGTAATGTTGCCAAAGAAATTTCCATCATACGGAGATAGCGTATAGTTATTTCCTGGTCAAGTTTCACTTCATGTAGGTACGAGGTTAACATTCATTATAATATATAAAGTAGAACTCGGTTTAGTTTATATAGTAAATCTTAGAGTCAAACCTTGTCAAACGTCGACGTTTGTGTTTGTCAACTAGTCTATGTATCTATTCTATTGTGGAATGATGATTTCTAAAGCCAAATTAGAGTACAAATAGTTTTCGCTTATAAATTGGAATTATTTGTGGCACCTTTCACTAAGTTGGCTAATAACATAATCTTATAATTGCATTAAAAATGTACATTATCGTAACTAACTCTTTTCTTGGTAGTTCTTTTACGATTGGGCCAGTGATGAGATCGATAAGACTTTGTTTAAGTGTAAGTTTTTGTTTATATGGGTTTTTTCTTCCCTTGGTTGATATAGCGCTTCAAAAAAATGTTTTTTTTCTCATCCTCCGTTTCGGCACAGAGTGGTTAAAAAACTGTATCCAAATATACAGTAAATAAATTAGGTTTCTCTGTCGATCGAAAATAATCAGTATCTGGAGTTAGATTTAAGTGGGCTTAATCTTAGTCCATCCACAGGATCTCTAGTTTAAACGATCTTCTTCTTACGCGTCTTTTTTTTTACTTATTTATCTATTTCTTTACGCTCTGCTGCCAATGTTGCCTGTAGAATATATTGTATGAATTAATCTCGATTGTTATTAAGAATCTGTCTTCATGTTATACAACGACGGGTCTAGCACTTTTTCTATAATTCTGACGCTTACAGTGGAAATTATTAAGCTATCCTCCGTGTCAATCATTTACGTTCAGCTATGGAGTATTCAAAGAATAGTCATTGTTAAACAACCAGTGAAATGAAAATTAAAAATAAAATAATAGTGAAAAAGTACTCAAGTTTCAATATAAAGGTGATATACTAAACAGCCGAACATCGAGAATAGTAAAAAAATATAGAACTGGGGTGGTCCATGTCCAACAAAAACGCGCGCAACAATCTTTAAAAAAACCAAACAAATAAAACTACGGAGAGCCAATGGTAAACATTGTATAGAAAAACGGAGATATGAAATAATAATAATTATTATCAACAGCCAATAAACACAATAATCCACCAACATCTAGCTGGATGTAAAATTATAAACATGTAAATATCAATTCAAACATTACCCAACGCAAATCTAATATAAAAACTTAATGTTATATGTAAAACAAACGTTATTAAATCAAATCAGCAGATATTATTGACAGATTGAACTTAAATTAAAATAAATAATTTCAGGTTGTTGATTTTTTCTTTTATTTTTATTTATTGATAAAAGAGTAAAATGTTTCTGGAACTCTGCCATTTTAAATTAACTGAAGACTGTTTTATTTTAAATTAAAGAATTTTCACTCAACTAAATTAATTGAAAATACATTTTTCAAAACAACGCTCCAACAAGTGGATAGTGATAGTCACGAGGAAATTAAAGGTTAGAATAGCTCATGTCAATATAAACGTCAGAAATGTAAATAAAAAAATGCATAGTTACTGTTTTTAAACAGCGGAAACTACGTGAGCGTTACTTCCGTCAGAAAAAATTCTGAATTACTCCTAAGTCGCGCCTAAAGAAGTTTCACTAAAAAAAATTTTTAGGATCAAATAAATAAGAATATTTATGCATCAATTTGTGCTTTAAATCTTGATCCGTGTTGACCTTTCCACATTTTTCTAAATTGCTTCAAAAACATCTGATACTGATAATGTAATCATTGGTCTTTTCCTTTGAAACAAATATAAATCAATTATCTCTTTACTAGTTAACTAACATATTAATTATATTTATTATTATTATGTTAGATCTTATCTCTTTGAAATTTACTTTTTAGATGTCTCTCTAGTAAGTACGCAACTAGCTCTCAAATACTGTTTGAATTATTACACTCATTAGCTCAGCCAGAATATATTTTACTGTAAGTCACAATTAATACTGTTAGTTTCTGTTAAAAATATTCATTTAATTAAAATTTAATAGTACAAACATTGATATGTATGTTGTGTTGTCATTTAATTTCTATATTTAGTTTTTAGAAAAATACTAACTTTTTAAACCAAATTTACAAATTATCTTCTAGAATATGAGTTTTATGTACTGACCCTAAACTTGCTGATGTAAACATCAAAGATCATACAAATAAGTCTTAAACGAGATAACATGCATAGAAAAATATTTGTCGTAAAAACTTACTTTATTCTTAATCTTCCTTCTAATTTTCTTCAATGATTTTTCTTCGGCTTTTGTGAGTGGAAGGCGTGTTGGTACGGGATAACCTTCCGCAATTAGAGTGCGTTTCTCTTCTTCGGTTAGAATAAGAATTCCAGTTGACCCCTTCTGCAAAAACAAAAATTTGTAACCACAACAGCATAAAAGTTAAATAATTTACCGGTTGATTACTGATTAGGGGTGTGTGAATAGGTTGGCGGGTAGGATGCGTTTGTGTAAGCATAACACGATTATTTGTTTTGCGAATGGCGGGCGATGCCGGTTGCGATAAAGTTGCATTATCTTCACTATCTTCACTGCTGCTACTGCTCGATGGAGGTGTAGGTGGTAAATTGAAGGCTAGTCCTGGTTCAATTTTTATGTCGAGTTTCGGTATATGAATTGTTTGGCTGAATATACTGCTAGGTGCCCTCAGTATCATGTTTGTTTGTTTTAATACACTTTGACAATTTTGCTGCAACAGAAATTAAATAATTATAAAACTATTGATTGCTTTAACAATTATGCTAATAAAGGCCATAACCATTATAAAGGTCCAAGTTCACATTTAGCACTTACGTTGTCGGTATCCATTGAGGTATCGCTATGATGCATGAATGTTGGTTGTGGAGAGGACGGACATGATGACTGTGGACTATCAGATTCGCTGACTGGTTCATCTTTTATCAATAAATTTGTATCTCCTGTTAATCTTCCACAAGCAGTATTTAGTGATATCGCAGGAAAACATTCATCTTCCATGTCTACAAATAAAAAAAAGTTGAAAAAATTCAATTTTAAATTACATTTTTTAATCTTATTGCTTAGTTAATGCACGTGAAAATTTGTATACAATCTTAAGTACATATTCTATACATGCTTTATCACAAATTTTCGTGATAAACGATAAAAACACAATAAAAAAAATTAAACGCATATACATTTTGCAAAATTTGTTAACACGTGCCTAGAAAAACGAGTATAATTTACTGCAATCTCTGCATAAATTGCTTACTACAATTCGATAACGAAACATTACTTTTTAAAGAGTATTGACTTTGATATTTGATATGAAAACAATTTTTGCTTAGTTAAAGGTTGCACATAGTATTAAAAGTGCAAATAAATACATTTAATTGCAAATTATTACTGATTTAGCAGATTTCTGTTACATTTTATAAAGTTCAAAAGTGTTAAATGATAATGGAACGAGGAATCACGATTGTGAAATGCCGCGACGATTAAATACATTATTGAAGACTTACCGTCCATTTTATTGTTGGAAATTGGCGAATCTGGCAATGAATCCCCATCTGATGCTAAACTGTATGAATGTTCAGTTTTAATAGGCCTCGTACCTAAAGCTGCATCTGTCATTAATCTATCGTGGAGAACGACACCGGGAAGATCCTTTTCCAAAAGACTCCATTCGACGGTCAAATCTCCAGCGGCGTTCACTCTTAATACATCGTGCATTGTCTGTAAAAAAATATACAATCATATAAATGTAAATCAGTTACCGTATGAAATACATATTACAAAAACATGCAGATAATTTACATACTAAATATTTAAACATGAGTTGATAAAGGTGGCATTTATTTACACGTTTATCAAACGTGTTGCCGTAAAATTGCTACTTTTTTGTGTTAATTTTATGAAACACTTAAAAGTTATAGCGCTAGTAGACACGATAATATTGTTTAAGATATCAACTAGACAAGAAATACATTATCAAAAGCGAAGGAGGAAATGTGCGACCTATAATCAAAGAACAGCTTTTGTTAACTTTTTCCCTAACGATTATAGTTGTAATTATAATCTATTATAAATCGTTGGTCCATAATCTCGTAGGAAGTACCCCGGAAACGCGACTTCCTCCAGATTTCGAGTAAATTTAACCTTGATGCTTTACTTTTGAAGATAAAAGCAAGAAGAAAATCGAAGCCGAAAGAATAGAAAAACAAATGAAAGTTTAATAAACCTCCTTAAACTTGAACATGAGCTAAATAGCCATTAAATATTTAAATTTATATAGTAGGAATTCAAGCAATGTAACGGTAAATACAAGTTAATTTCAAACGCAAATCATTAACGAACGACGTGTTTCGCATTGAGGAATAAATTTTAGTAATGATGACGCAATCATTTCTTCATAATTGATTTCTTACACCATCAATATGTTAATGATTTATTATAAGTTAAAACAACGTTAATTCGTCCACAGAATAAAGGTACTTTTAAGATTCGTTACTTAACCTAAATTCAAAGAACGTCTGCATGTATTTTTTTTTTGCAATTTTTATAATTACAAAGTTGTGAAGTCCATAGGTCGTCGATTCCTCGTTATATTACGAAATTGAATTTGCAACACTTACAAATGTAGTTTTATAATTTTGCCTACAAAGCCCAAAGTCATTTTCTAACTAGTAATCAATAATTTATAATAGAATAGTGACAAAAACAAGTACGAAAAACTATCACTAGTGTGAGATAAGTACTTCCTTGGTGGCCTCTTGAGTCAACGTCCTCGAGTTCACCACGCTGTTGCGATTTTCAAACCTTCACCTTGCTGTTTGCTCCTCAATGCCACTTGATGCTTTTTATTTGATTTACTTTAATAAGTAAATAACACACCATTAACATTGTTACTTTTTTTGCAAGTTCGTTAGCTAGTTTTCAAAAAATCCGCACAATACAAACTTTGTTATTTATTAGTTTCTTGAACATTTCAAAATTTAATGGTACATAAAACGTTCCCATTCGTTAAACAATCTCTATAGAAATTTCAACATCGACAGTTTGAATACTCAATCGAGTAACTGCACTACATTTCATACTCTCCTAGAAGTAAGTTTCTAAATTAAACGATAAAATTTCAGCTACTTTATAATCCATTTTACGTTTACCAAAAAAAATTTCCAAGCCGCAACAAAAAATTAAACGTTTGATAAATTTCGATTATTGTTTTTACACAACTTTTTAGCAATGTATCCGCAAGAGTGTAACATGACCAGCTCGGCAATAACAGGTTGATGATCTTGTGGCACGAACCGAAAACTCATTCGTCCTTCATTTTAATAAATTTTTTAATGGTTTAAATTAAGAATAGATTTATTTAATTTTTTTTTAATTCTATAAATAGATAACTAATATCGAGCATTCTAATGTGTTCAGTTTTAGATTTTGGAATCATAAAAATTAAAAAATGTTATGTACGACAATGCTGAACTTCATTCTCTAAATAGCTTTTACATGAAATTGTACAGAAATGTGTTATTAAGAAACACTTAGGTGCTTTTATTTTGTTTCGAGACGTTAAAAGAGCAGAATGGGTTTAGAACTGAAACTAGATTAAACATGACCAAGCACATACAGTAAAACCTACCAAAAAAACTGAATTAAACTTGACAGTCCCAACCGTTCTCAACCTCTGTTTAGTATCAACACAAAACTAATGTCTGTTATACATAAGCTAAGAAAACAGTATTTACAAAAATAAGTACAAAGGAAACAAAACTTGGATTTAAAAAAGTTTTATAAAGACATTACAATTTTGTTCTATTAAAAGGATCTATTATTATATCGCACCCATCGCTTGCAAATTAACAAATTTCGCTCCAATTAGTAATGAAAGAATTACAATAAACATTAGTGTGGCATGAGGGGTGAACACGTTGAGTAAAAAGTGTACACCTATAAATCCTGTAATTCTGTCTAATCATCCTAAAAAATCTTTTTTACTTTTGAGAAATTTCTCGTAAATCCATTTTAAATAAACTTGTAAGTATAAAAGTCATTTTAAATGTCTTGAAATTCAGTTAAAATCAATGTCAAATTAAACAGATTTTGTAATAAATGTAACACCAACATTATAATTTCGGTGAATTCAAAATTTTTTGTAATTTAAAAAAAACTGTAATTTTACAAAAGGCGATACAAAAAATAATGTTACTCTAGTCAAAAGTTTGATAGCATAACTCACTCACATGCAACATTTGTTATGATGCTTTACTTTCAACGCTTGTTGCGTAAATTACTATTATTTATACAGTATGTAACAAAAGTATAAAACTCTCAAAATAACTGTGAAATTAAATGTCTAATTTGTTTTGTTATAACAGGAGATGTAGCTTCGTACTAACTTTTAATTAATTAAAATTTTTCAAAAGATATCAGCGAGGATACGACGTAAAACCTAAAATGCCTATAAAAAATGTACTTCTTTTGTCCTTGAGGATAGCATCTTCTTTTTGGTAAAAAAACAAATTCTTTCAATAGTTTGTTTCGCAAGATTTGCTAAATGTGTCTCTTGATAGTTTCTATATACCAATTTTCATAATAAAATAGTGCATGCAAATTTTTGATTTCTAATCAATGTTCTAATGTTTTGTTAGTGGATGTATTATCCCTCAATTCTTTATTACGCGTGCTGCCTGGAAAACTTTTTTGTCATCATATTTAATAACGGCATAATCTTCAGAAGATGTCGCAGATGAAAAAGTTAATTGTGTGACTCAAATTGATTTTAGAATTGCTTACATTATAATGTCACAGACGGTCTGCACTGATTATTCTGATTATTAGGAGATGCAAAACGCATCTCCTAATAATCAGAATCATAAAATTGATTCTTATCAAAAGATAACAATGTGCCATTTTCTTGTGTTTCTGCAACTATTGTCTTTATACTCGAAAAAATTATAACTGCTTTGATATCGTTAAAAATATTGTTTACTTTAAGTTTGTTTACTTGGTGTAAATGATTTAATTAACCACTGTTGAAAACGTCAAAGTAATTGATTTGTGACCCAAAAAAAATCTTATCTCAGGTTTGACTAACAAATAGCAACAAATCAAACATGTCGTTTTCCCCAACTTTATAACACGGATGATTTTGAAGCCGCTTCTGACAATACATAAAAAGGAGACAGCATGTCAGATATTATATATGCGAGACAGTGGCGTAGCTGCATATTAAGCGCCCTGGAGCAAGTAAAATCTGTGTGCCCCCTTTTTTCTCGCAAGAGTTCCAGCAAAATATTATATTTATCTTTTAACTAATGACAATTTATTTAAAATATAAAACATATTCAAACAGCAATATTAAATTAATCAAGATAATATGTTATAAATTACCTATAATAAAAATGTATAAAATTATACTCTGTGACATGGAAATTGCAGCACTAAGAAAGGATAGGAATTTTGTGATCAAACTTGGCAGAAAAGTTTAGCTACTCAGAGGTAGTAAATAATTAAAATTTTAAAGAAAACGAACAAATATCAACACACTTTTTATTCAATAATGTGTTGGTTCCCCCCTATTGTCTTCAAACTCCTTTACTATTCGTGGCATCAATTCCAACAGGTAGCCAATTTGTAGCCGCTCAATAGAAAATTGATTATTGCGCCGTTCTCCACGTCTTCGTCTGACTCTCATACGGCCAACATGCATGCCTAAACAGAATCGGGATTCATTACTGAAGACTACTTTATGCTATTAAAGATTCCAGTGGAGTCTCAATCACCACTCCAAACATTGATGTCGATGTTCAGTCGTCAGTGGTAGCACAAGATGTAGCCGATAGGATTACAATCCGACGGTAAACTTTTCGAAGGATTACAGGACGACTTTCATTACCTAACTATTAATCTGTGATTGATCTGGTACTAGAAAATGGGTCTTTTACTGCAATAAGTCAAGGATGGCGGTCCTGCACCTCGTTTGTTTGCCACCGTTCTCCAGTTCCTTGTTTATGACGGATCTGAACTTCCTTAGTCCATACTTGATAACAGCGCATGATAGTAGAATTGACTCCGGTTACAACGATTTGTAATTTTGATGTACGAAAAACCGCCTTTACGTAAGCCATTAATTCGGCCGATAACAAGAGACAACAATATTCAAATTAACCAAAACTGGCACGAAATACACACGATAATAGAGTTGTAGAAATAAAAAAGTCAGATATGACATTACCACTTGATCCATTTGAATAAAATTTTAAATATTTGCTATCTCTGAATTAGTGATGTTATGTTAAAAGTGTCTTGGTGTGAGTTTCCTATCGTATAAGCTTCGCTCACTTTTCGCTACATTCAGAGCGATGCGCTGTGACGTGGTTGCTTAACAGCTAGAATTTTTCCAAGGTAGAAAAACTATTTTTCCGGTAATTGTAGTCTGTTACGTATATAAGATTTTCACACTCATCTGTGTTATAAATGAGTGTATATTTTCGCTGCTTTAGTGAAAGTTTTCCTGGGGTAAGCATTATTTCATATTTTTGTAGTTTACTTTGATTTTCCCGTAATTCTGATAGCGACCTGGGATACCGCCACGTTTAGGCCCATTTGGAATAATTCATTCAATCCATTATCTTCCGCTGGAAACTATAACTGGAAGCACGTACTAAAGGGGACTATTGCTTAATTAAGCCACTTCCGAGACATAGCCTGGGGATAAGTCATTATTATATTTTATGTAATGTTCGAATACCCTTAGAGGCACATCTGCTATAGGAATAGTGAAAACCACTCGAAAGCTTGACGCATTTGATTACGACGATTCATTGTTTGTCGACTTATTTGTGATACGATCCTTATCTAATTACAGTAATTACACTTTATTTTTCTTAACGATTTTAGAGGATGATTAAAGCATGCAGATAGCTATTCACATGTCTTGAATAATTGTGAGTACCATTTTTTCTTGCTAATAATTTGTGTATTTGTCGAACGTAAAATACGTGCGACTTGGATATAGATATTGTCACAATTAACACACGCAGATTTTTGTTTGTGCGGTTTCAATTTACGTTAAATGCGATTTGCTACGAGTAGCGAATTTACTAGTTTTACTAGCATTAAATCGACATTTCACTCCGAGATTACATATTACCTGATTTTGTGATACTGTACTGAGACAACTGTATGTGTGGAGCGTTGGATAAATTCAAACAGTGTCATCCATTCTAGTTTCTAACCGTTTTGGCACCTGTTAAATCTTACGTTATAATTAGCACATAGAGACCTGCAAACCGCTTGCCGATTGAAATGAGTGAGTCGCTAGCAATTAAGCTACAAGAAAATTCTCGTAACATGTTACTTGAGTACTCGTTCCAGTACCAGTTTGTTCTCAGCACTCATACTACTCGATTACTCGTTTTTAAAACTGTAATTTGAAACATTCTGATTATTTGTAGTTATCTTCATACCATAAATACAGAGCGCATAAGTGACGCAGAACATTAATTCCTTAAACGTATTATCATACCAATAATAATGATCACTGTTCTTTCCTTAGATTCCCAAAATTAAATTCCTTAAATTGTACAATTTATAAAACTAAAATTATTAACGATTTCAGGTATAGTTATTCATACGTATATAAATTTTGTTATTTTCTAGACATCTTTTTCAAAATACAGCAGAAAAACAAAATTGATTATCAAAAATGTATAATTTCTTACTTAAATTTTTTTTAATTATATATCTTAGTTGATATTAAAAACATTAACAAATACTAACTACTCAAAGTATCTCTGTTCTATTTTGTATTTAAAATGGTAAGTTTTTCTGGTATCAAGTAAGTAACGAATACAAATAGTATAAGTAACGAATAACAACGATTACTCAAAAGTAACGAAATTCACCATCATTACTCTGAGTAGCTAAACCTTCCCGCCAAGTTTAGTCCCTTTGTACCCTTTCTTGGTGTTCTTGGCAATTTTAATGTCATAGAGTATATTATATAAAGACGTATTTGTTCATTAAGTATTGTCAAATTGTGTGCACGTGCATTGTTAATTATCGATTAAACATCTTTTATCATTTGATAAAATTGTTCAGTGGCGTTATAATAGATTTTTTCAAAATTTGCATCTCCCTGACTCGTGCACTCTCAAAATTCGTGCACTCGGAGCAGTTCGCTCCAACTGCACCATGGTAGCTACGCCCCTGATGCGAGATTCCATATTAAAAGTCAGGTCCTTATTTATCTATTGCTAAAAAAATTATTTTGTCTTGAGCTTTTAAATCACAATTACGAAACGTTCCATAAAAAAACAATGCGCATGCGTTCTTTCAACTACATTTCCAGATCTTCGTCGATAAATCCTCGAAAATCTTTAAAATCCTTATTAAATGTATAATACATCCCAGTATATCTTTGCACATTATCGAAATTTTAAAGAAATTCGCGTACATCCTAATAAACCCTCGTGAGTGTACACTATAAATCCCCATGTGTTTGCCCCTCAGAGTGGCATATGTGATTTTTAAAAAGACGTAAAAAATTATATGGTATACTTTGTAACAAGGTTGAAATGAAAATTACGAGTGAAAAGCGCGAGCGTATACGAGCGTAAGGAACCACAAGTATCGAATTTACATTCTGACAGAGTAACAGACTGTACTTTCTACACAACTCGAAGGTATCAGCAAAATGCAGTCAAATAAAAGTTAAACAATTTCGAGTTATCTATATTGCCACTCGAATAAAAACGTCATTTTTTATGACATTGTACCAACATTTGCATTTAGTGTACAATTATTATAACTAAAATAAGATTTTTTTAAATTATAGGTTTATTCAGACATAAAGCACATAAACGTCAACATTGGGAAACGAAAAACAATATTTTAAATATACGTTCTACTCAAGATTTAAAAACATTAAAAAAATCTATACGTATAGAAAATCAAAAAATTACTGGTTTCTTAATTGCATGATATCACTTTTAGTAGAAAGAAGTTCTTTAACCGCATAATTTGCACATTGTTCTATGTACAGATTAGCACGACTAAATCTAATTAGCAAAGTTTTTGTCTAATTTCAATGAAAGCTTATTCCATGTACATATGTCACTTAGTGTGTAATGCTTATGTTTTAGATCAATTACAATTAATCCTTTCGTATCTTAAAAATTCAATATATTATTGATACAACGGATACAAAAGCAATGTCTTAATAATTATCGATTAGTTTTAATTAAATTTTGTGTGGCCTCCGTAAACATCTATAAACACATTCTATATAAAGAACCCTAAAGTATAAACATGGAAGTTTCCTATTACAATTTACACAATCAACAAGTATTTGTTCGTCCTAATAAAAGTAATCGAACAACGCCTCTTTATTCAAAACTAACCGTAGGAGGATTAACTTCGATCGTCTCGAAGGGTAGTTAAGATTTAACAGAGAAAATCCCACGCACGCAAGTTTAAACCTAATTTAGTAGTACCGAGCAACCCTCTGAATTACGTCATAAACTATTTACTCCCACGGGATGTAGGTTCAAACGTTGCTCCTATTTAACATTAAGTAACTCTCTGGATGAGGATCTGTTTATGTCTCTATTGAAATTTAGAAATTATTTGTAATGGCAAATCGGTGGGCGCTTGTATATTTAACTTTGTTCCTACTTGTTATGTAAAAATGTAAATTTACAATCAAATCACAGCACGATTGAAATATAAAATGTATTTGTAATTTAATAGGTAGATAAGAACCTCTATTGTAAAAGCGAAAACGACATTACAAAAGTAATTAAAACTACTATATACCTATCTACAGTACTTTTATGCCCGTTTGCACCGTATTTTTTAAGTTATACTTAATGCAAAGTAGCACTTAATTACTATAGAAACATTTGTTATAACAATAGTTTCTACAGTAATTAAACGCTACTTAGCATTAAGCATTACTTAAAAAATACGGTGCAATTGAGCATAAGTCAACTGAATATTCCAATAAATAATTGGCAACGTTCGACTGTTTGTGATTGTTTTAATTTAACTACTTCGCAAAAACAACAAATCATAAACCGCATTAACATTTTTTAATATTGATAGGACACAATACCAATTATAATTTTTATAATTTACCGTACCTTAATACTTAAAAGAACAATGAGTCATATACCTAATTGTTACTCAATATTATTGTACCAGTTGTGCCGTAGTAACTGGTGCAATAAGAATAGAAAATAGTAATTTAATTTTTTCTGTTGTGTATTTATTAACTCAACTATTACATATACGTTTGTTGTTTTATCAACAAGAAATTACTACTACAATTCTTCTAATTATGTAAAAACCAAAATTATTTGTTCAAACACACACGAACGCTTTACAAATACAAAGATAAAGCATGTGCATAAATTGTAAATGGATTGAATACATAAATAATTTTACAGGTTCCTTGTCTAATTTTATTTTACATATGGAGTCATAATCGTACACAACATTCAGAGCGCAACTGAATATAAAAGTTAATGCCAATATACGGTTAATTTATGATACAAGTACTTGTAGTTAAACGCCCTATTACATATTTCAATTCAAACAAATCCTGTTAAAAATTCTCATGAACAATAACTTCATTCCAGCCGAAGAATTACAGTTAGTATACTCTTTGTTCTACTTTTGTAATATAAAAGTTTCAAGTTTAGCAGTAACTTTAAATAATTTTTTTCCTTCCATAAAACGATGGATTTTAAGTTAATAACTGTGTAAAATTTAATCGTTTAAGATAAAAACTTTTTCAAAACATTTAATAAGACATTGAGATGCCAAATCAATACAAAATATCATTGATGAATAAATCGCCATTTCCTACAATCGTAAAACGAATCACATATCAGATATTAATGTGAGTAAGAAATATATAATTAATTATCTCTAATTAAGTACCTGTTAATTACATCCATATACAAAGATACTATTTAAAAGTACAACGAATAGTTCTGTTAGTTCCATGTAGACCGGATGCATTGAAAAAACAATACGGAAGTGATATCGTTAAAGTCAAATTAATGAGTAATAAAGCAAACTGTAAGAGAAAATATTCTTGTTGAGGTAGACTTCATCAAGAACGAGATTCAAAATATGCACTTGATCTGATTACCCTTTTTTGTGTCACGATCTCACCTTTTTCAGCAAGATCAACAATTTTATCGACATCTTGGCAATCAACGCGTAAAAAACTTCAAAAGTGTTAAATATTCACCGTTGTAAAATCAGTGATGTTTATTTAAAATTCGTATTAAGAATTTTAACAGTTACACAAACAAGTCTTATACCGACTTATCATTCATAATTATGCAAATTTACATTTAGAAACTGTCGAGCATCTTCCAAATCCAAGCTTTATAATCTTAAGCTTTTACAGTTGGTGCCTTTTGTAAAAGAAAAAGCTTAAAAAGATTCCATGAGTTGTTAACTAAAAATATCCTCATTAAGCACTTAACCTATGAATTATTAAATAAATTGAATTGCTCATGACGGCGTTACTAAATATAAAAATATACTATTTAATTCACGAAAATTTACATTTTGCCGTTGCATCAAAATTCGCATACAATATAGTTTGTCCCTGTTCTAGATTCAACTTGTGTAGGTAGTAGTAGAGATAATATTTTGTGTTGGTAGTAAAATGTAATTATCAAGAAACATTAAAATTCTTTTTTTTTAATTCTACAATGAAATCGATTTTTCGAGACGCAATAGTAATTCAGCCGTAGGAGGACTTTGAAACAATAACGTAAACGCTGATTACATTAAATTGGTAAAAAATAGATACCTACCAATATTCAAAATTAAACAAAAAAAAACAAAATACGGTTATTTAAATTAATTAAATATTAAATAAAAAATCATATTGTTTGATAAGAATATTATCATTATGTTAACATTTTATTTCAACAAACTTATTTAAACAATAACCGACTATGCGACGTACCACGATTAAATTTTAACGAAAAAAATTTAAATTCCCGCAAATTTTAAAGAATCAATGCAAAATCAATCAATACGAAGTATGAAAATGTGATGCATTAGTATTAAATTTAACTAAAATAATTATCTTTATTTGTTCCAAAAAAAAAAACAAAAAAACAATTAACTTAAATACGTAATCTGCTAAAAGTTAAGTGGAATTATCGAACATTTCAGTGACACCATTAAAATTATCAGAAAGGCAATTGTCTGGCATCAAATAAAATTGTTGTGCAACCTACACAAAAGACCGTCAATATCAAAAATAACGTATTGATGTGAGTTGTGATTATGTAATAACTAATTGTATTTTTATCAAATCGTGAATTTCATAACAATGATAAAAATCCCCAGAAAAAGATTTTGTTCATTGAAAAGTGCTGATCAAAATATTTATGTCGTAAAAAATGGTTGAAACCAATAGATTAATCTAGGTGTTCTTAAATAAAATTTAATAATTATTAAAAAAATTATACGAGTTGAATAAATTGTAGAAATTAATGCTCTTGTAAATACATTTACAAATCAAATGAACGATTTTATTAGTTTTTGCTTATGATAATTAATGTAACAAGCGTCGAAAGTGAAGCATAGTATATCGAACGTGTGCGAGTTATATTATGAGACGAGTGGAACATACACTCACATTGAAATCATCATATATATAATGTTGGTGGTACCTTTACAACTAACTGAATCTGTCAAGTTCGAAATTCGAATGTTTTACATAGTGCCAACTCCTAAATATGTAATACTCTAATACATATTTAAATTTATGAAATTTTTCTTCTAATTTTAACTAAATTTCAAAACCTTTAAACAGGTTTTCTAGCAGACGCACTTCTACTTAAATAATAATTGATTGTCAAAGCATAGTTATACCTAGATGCCGATTTTCACCATTACGTAACTACACTAATAAATAAATATTGGTGTTTTCAATGAGAAACGCACAAAATAGCAATTTATCTGACAAGAGTCGAAAATAAAGCATACGTTCACATATAACGATAATCCGCACGGTACCAAACTCGAAAGTGTTTAAATACAAAGCATTCTCCATTGACGTTTTGTGAAGTGGAATGCACATTTTCCGCCTATAAAAATATATAGTAACAAAACTATTTATTTCATTCTTTTACAAATGTTTATCATGTATATTAAAATACATAAAAGCATGTTTTTACCGCATATTGTATATTTTGACTGTTTTTCGAATTTTTAAAGTGTATATTTCTGAGTCTATATAACTAAATTAAAAAGATTAAATCTATAAAGCAATAAAGTTCAAATTAAGTCGACATAAACTTGGTTCTCCAGAATCGGTGTCATGAATTAACATGTGTTGTACATAAAAACCAGAATGTAAATAAATAACACTACTTTAAAGCCTAATTTTAATGATACGAAAAAAGTATTGTTTCATTTTTTGAAGGTGAAGGTATTGATAGCGCATTTGATAAAAACAAAGATACCACTGATAGGTGATAAAAAAAATCCTGCAACGGTTGTCAGATACTTTAAATTAATTGATTGCGGTTTGAAACTTTTGTTGACCGGAACCGGAATCAAAAATAAAGAGCCATAAAACCGCCCAACAACCGTACCCAAAAATTCTCAACTGAAACATATCATAAAACGATAAAAATAAAGCGTGCGATAATAATTCAGTCAGTCACAAGCTTCAATTATTCCGTTTAGCAAATGAAAAAAAAATGTTAAAAATTTTACCCACGACAAAATATCTAAAAATTTGCATTTGTCTGTTTGATAAGTAAATATAATGGCAGTTGTTGCGATTGTACATATTAAAAATTCGAAACACGAAATCTGTAAATACCTAAAGGAAGTTTTTAACTATAATCAACTACATTCCTAAGGTGATTGTTGTTAACGAAAACATCTATAAAACAACAGCCGATACCATAAAATCCGTTAGTTGCGGTTAGCATCAATTAAATGATAGTTTTTGAATATTTTTCATTCATTTTTTTTTCAACTTTAATCGTAATTGTAAATCTAAGAATAAATTTTACCAAGCCACTACATTCGAAAAATAAAAGCGATCAGCATGAAAAGCATCATACTCGCATTACAAAAAAAAACATTCTTAAGCGTTCCACGCCTTTGATTACCGTGTACTACATAAGGAATGACCACTGACTATGATGGTTAAGAGACCAACCCGTTCTTGGAGTTCAATCACTTTTCCTGACATGTTTGCTTTATGAAGTAAATAGACAAATATGGATATGCAAAAATACGCCATTATATTTACGATTTTTGCTTATACAATATAACATATTTATTTTATTTAAAATTTTGTTAATAAATAAGCCAATTAGTAATTAGTGCAAAGTAAGATCGAGTACTCTAGACCAAAATTCGTATTCAGTAAGTAAGTCAGACTGTGTTATAAACTTAGATAAATCCCAGACGAAAGTACAAGCATAGATTTTACTATAAATGGAAGACGCCGGGAAACTTGTTTTGGTCACAGCACGAAAAAATCATTGACGCTAACGTTAAAAATATAATTTCAATTTCATTATAATAAGCTTATAAAACATCGATTTTCTAAAACAATTTTTTGTATTAGACGAGTAAAACGCCACTGCAAGATTAAATTTCATTTTGTTGTTAATACCTTCATCGTCGTTTTCGATTATATAATTGACCTCATTTTAACATTATCTTGCCAATAATTCTTTTTCGATTATGCATTTTAACGTTCTCTTAAGTAAAAAAATTGCTAATTTACCACACAGATTTAATCAAAATTAATCGTTGGTGAAACACAGATAAAATAATTTCTATGAGTACTTTGTCGGTGAATCTTTTGATTTTTTTTATATAAAATATTTGATGAGTTGCAAAAAAATTTAATCTAAGGTTGTTAAAAAGATCATCTAAGTTTTTAATAATAAAATAAAACCAAGCTATTAGAATTTTATACAAGCAATTTAGAAAATAATGTTGAGATGTAATTTTCCGTTTTTGCTTGAATTAATTCTAAACAAACAATATATAAAAGAATCGTTATTTAAATTTTTTATGTCGTTTAGAATGTTGTTATGAACTAAATAAACAGAAGTTTCGATACTGTTGAATAAACGTGATATTAAACTATTACTTGTAATAATGTGTGTAGGTACATACTATGTTGCCATTCGAAAATTATCAGAACCAACAGTCAAATACTATTTTTAAAATATTGGAATTAAACCTTATGGATATCACTATTCACGATATACATAGAAGATGTGCAGTGCGTATAGTTAACACCTCTTTTGACTCCATTAAGAAGGCTGTCCAAAATCGAGTTCGTAGAAGAAATGATCAGCTCTGCGACAGTTGGTAGAGAAATTACAAGTTCGCAGAGCAATGTAACCAGAAAGGTAGTTACTGCTAAAAGATTCCCGCAGAAGAGATATGTAGTAGACAATAGAGATTTACAGACTTGGCTTAGATTTCAAAAGCTTGGCTTGAAATTAAGTCAAGCTTTTAAATAATCAAGTTTTCAAGATTTTACCAAGCTTTCAAGGTCTTGAAAATAATATCTTGATATAAAATTTATACCCCAAAATAAAATTTATCGAAGGCAATTTACACAAATCACTACAGCAAACAGCGTCAACTGAAGAAATCAAAACAGAAATTAAGCAAGTTGTCAAACTGAACTCTAAGAAAGCTAAACTTAAAATTTATACTTCTTAGGGCCGGTATTTCAGTTGCGGTTTAAACCAAAGAATTGAAGTTTACCCAACCACTACAGCATCAAGTGTATTTCAGTGCCGGTTTAGTAACAAAACCAGTTTAAATTCCTTGTACGGGTTAAACCGCCAACATAAGCGAGATTAAACTTTTATTTTAGTTTACGCCTGCGCCCTAGAAAGCTTAAAGAACCGCCAAATGCAGTAACTTGCTTGTGTTTGAGCGTTTAAGGTTATTTTTCCAAGTTAAATTCAGATTGTTTTCATGGATTGTTTCACAATGCAAACTAATACGGAACGACTACGATCCAAAAATTTTGAAAGCAGAGAAATTCAACTGTTAGTTGAGCTTGTGCAAAGTAACAGAAAAGTCTTAGAAAATAAAGAATCGGGAGCAGCAGATACCCTACCAAGATGTTTGATCAGATAAATCAAAACTATATGCGAATTATGAAGTCAGACAGAACCGGTCCAATTATCCACTTTCATAAACCTTATCGAGTAGTTACACCGACAAAGAAAAATAAGGTAAATAGAGAAGAACCAAGAAATCAGCAAACAGTGATCTGATATACAGATGGTACCAAAACGACGCAAAGCAATAAAGTGGGAATCGCTGGTAGTAGATCATGTAGCAACCTTAGGGTAAACCTGGGCAATCTAGCAACCGCATTCCGATCAGAAATTATTGCAATATCCGCTTGTACTCAAGAAATTATTATAAAATCTCTCAAAATTAAAAGATCAAAATCGTTAACCATAGCCAAGCAGCATTAAGAACTTTACACTTAATTACAATACGCTTTAGAACAGTTAGAGGTTGTATAAACTCGCCAGTCCGTCTACCTGAGCACAATAGATTCCCTCTACAATAGACAAAAGAACTCGTCTTATAGGGTCTAAGTCAACCTGTTGTGTAGCATATAAGACTATTAGGGAGAAGATTACAAGCTTATTAAGACAAAGCATACCATGATGGGCTCTCAAACTCTTCACAGGACACTGTCTACTTATGAAACATCTCACTAATATAAAAGTGAAAGACAATCCTAAATGTAGGATGTGTAGAGAAGAAGAAGAAACACCTCTTCACATATTATGCCAATACCCAGCTCTTGCAAACGCTAGATATCTATACTTTGGGGTTAAATATATAGAACCAAAAGTAATAGCAAACAAGCCCATAAGTCTGACTCTAAAATTTATTGAGGAAGTAGAACAAGAACTTAAGTTTTCGCGTTTGTTATGTTTATGATTATAAGCGACTTTCGGCTTAGACCGCGTCGTAGTTAAACACCCAGACTTAGGCTTGGTCCTAGTCTCTTCTTGAGAGCCAAAACAAGAAGTAGAACTTGGCCATTGCCGTATTGTCGTTCGGGAACCCAAACAAACTGACGTTTCGCAAGACATTGCAGCTTGCATCTTCAGAGTGGTAAATGTCACTATCAATGCAAAGGCCAAGTTCTACTTCTTGTTTTAGCTCTCAAGAAGAGACTAGGACCAAACCTAAGTCTGGGTGTTTAACTACGACGCGGTCTAAGCCGAAAGTCGCTTATAATCATAAAGTAGAACAAGCTTAAAGCTTAGATGCGAGGGCTATTAAGAACGTAACCCAAAAAAATAAAAAATGCTTGTATTTTGTAGTAATAAAAATATTTTTTAAATATTTTGTTTAAAATAAATTTTTGCACGCAGAACAAGTTAAACTTCAAAACAATATAACCAAACCACTCCAAGCGGACTTCACACTTGTGCAATTTGTTCCTGCGATTTTAACTCTGCAAGAAATTACGGTAGTTCTTTATTCCCACTTGTGAAGTTCGTTCCTTAGATTCTGACCTTGCAAAAACTTGCACGAGTGGAAATGGAAAACTATCCCAATTTCTTACAGAGTGACAGTCGTAGAGACGAGTTGCACAAGGAAGAACCCCGCTTTAGTCGCAAATGTATACTTATAACACCTTGAACCAATATTGGTCAACTCATGAAGACAATGATACACCGCACTGTTACGTAATGCTCTCTGTAAGAATTCTTCAAGAAGAGGACTTAAAACGTTGTTAATAACTTGTGTCTTTTTCATTTTATATTTATCAACTTTTGCCCTTTGAATATATAACTTCCAAATTATTTGAAACAACCCCATCAGAATTAGTACCCGCTCAAAATTTTACCTGAAACATTTATGAATATTTAATGTCTATTCATTAAAGTGCACATATTTTCAGGGTCGATCGAACATGTGAAAGATCATAATTTGCCAAGAGACTTAGTACCGAAGACTTAAGGTAGTGGCAGAAATCTAAGATTTAGTACGTGACATTAGAATCCGGGTCGGTAACAAAGAGAAGAAGTAGGCGCCGCTTGAGTTGATGTGCATGTCCCATTTTTAGAGAAATGTGTTGATGAAATGAAGTAAGCATTGGTCGATAGATGTCAAATGATTGTCATTTTGCTCGTTTTTCAGAACTTTTCGGTGATTTACTTGTACACATCTTCGTAGACTCGCCGATATACACTTTGTGCTGGAGGAAGCTCATGCATTACGCGCCGCACGTCAATTGTATAATGAGAAATACCTACATAGGCAACGTCCAAACCACCGCACGTTAACCAACGCCTGTGGGATAATAGGTACAACCACTATCCAGAGGCTGGTCTAGAATGTGGGAGACCCCGTCATAATGGTAAAATCGTTTTATTACTTCTAGTGGCCCTTCTTCAAGGAGCTTTGGAAGCACTTCGCGTAAAAATTCTCCATAAATGTTACCATTTAAGCGCGGAGGAAGAATGTAAGACCCAATTAAAATAGTTCCTACAATCTCTGCCCACACATTCACATAGAATTAATGTTGCGTCGTTTTGTCAGGTGTGGATTCTGTGGCCCAAACGTAGCTATTTCTCGAATTAAAAATTCCTTCCCTTGTAAATGTGGCGTCATCAGTGAACAATACATGGTTGGAGAAGTCAGGAGTGTTTACGATCTGTCTTAAAAACATCTGACAGTATTGCTGGCGATGCGGAAAGTTCTCTGTACTACAAACATTCTGTAATTTGAATGGTTGCTTAAATCTTCGTGAATAATTTGCCATACTGTATGGCGGCTGACATTTAATTCTCTAGCTACAGTGCGCGTACTGGTTGGTAGATTCTCTTCAAACCGCCTCCTCCAATGCAGGTTTTCACACCCATAATTGTCGGCCGCGGTCATGATGCTGTTCCTCAAAAGACCCCGCAAGCGTTGATCAACAACCCCAATCTGTGCATTTTACACGTTAACAGAATGACAATAATTGTCTATTTCGAGACTATTACATGAATTAGGAATATCACAACCCAGTTTGCATAAAGATCTTAGTCTACATTCTTATAAGTTCACATAAGAAATCGTCATTTCACATTGTGCATTGGCCGATTGCTGAAAATGCATGAACAAAATTACAATTTTTAAACAAATTTTTTGAGAGTAGTGATGATTTTTAAACGCCTGGTAAACAAAAAAATTGTTGCATCTAGGACTCCAAAAACACATGAAAAATAGTCGAACAGTCGTTCCAACCACAATGAGTGACAGTATGGTGGTTTTTGGCTGCTGCTTCGACCGTTACAATAAATAGATTGCGTTACTAAACGATGTTAACTGACTTTTTTTGAACAGATCTTGATGCTATGGATGTGAAAGAAGTTTATTTTCAGCAGAGCGGCGCAGGCTGCTACACACCTCGTAAAACAATATCTCTATTGCATAAAAGAGTTTCTAAATATGTAGGTTTAATTAAACGCCGAAATTGTGCAATAAACTTTTCCTACCACACTTTATGAAAGACGTCAATTTCACACAATTAAGTAGGCACGAAAGTTGACAATTAAATTCATCTGTCAAAAACCCGTGCGATATTACAACGCACAGTTATAACGTAATAGTTTGCTTTTATGAAATATGTTACTATTTTGTTAATAATCAAAACGGTTTTGCAAAATTGTGACCTTTAAACTAGTTTTGGGAAGTTAATAACACTTTCCATAAGTTTTGGGATATAGACAGCGACTCATCGGTAGAAATGGAATGTACACCACCAGAAGCATGTGAAGCCGCAAAAAACAATTCTGAAAATGTACTGATAGCTTACATTGGAGAGTTATCTCTAAAACAAAAAGTATTCTGTGCTTCAAAGTACGCTTTGTGTTCATGACGTTGATATAACACAATATTTAAAACTAAGACTACTGAAGCGTTACTCAGACGACTACAAACCGAAAAAGTCAAAAACTTTAACATCAAAGGAAATTAATCGATTATCCAGACGACAAATACCTTTTTACCAAAGTCGCATTGATTAATAGTATAACTGGCGTTTGCCGCAAACAGGAGTTACTACTACAGTTAACAATTAATGATATTGAAGATCTGAGATCTGCTGCTTTCATTAAAATACCAAACAGTAAAACGAATAAATCGCGCTCCTTCATAATTACCGGTAAGTTTCACAATATTTTTCAGAAATATGCGGCGCTTAGACCACCAAATATGAAGGAGTTTCGTTTACTTTTAAATTACAAAAATCAAAAATGTAAAAGACAACCGGTAAGTGTAAACAAACTTGGCAGCATTCCTAAACAAATAGCCATTTATTTAAAGCTTCAAAATCCGGAATTATATACAGGACATTGTTTTCGTCGGTCCACGGCTACTATTCTTGTTGACGCAGGTGAAGACATCACTACTCTTAAACGCCATGGTGGATGGAAATCTACTGCTGTTGCCAAATATATTGATAAATCAGTTAACAATAAAATGCAAATTGCAGATAAAATTTTAAGTGCGATTACTAATTCATCATCATCGTCAAATGTTAAAACAGAACCAGATATAATCGATTCCTTGCCTTTAGATCAAACATTCAGTATCAACATCAAACAGTGACATACTCTCAACTCCAATTCTTTAAAAATAATTGTCAAACTAATAATCTGACTATTAATTTTAACGATTATAAAAAATACTGTTACTGTTTTCAGTGTCGTAGAAAAAATACTGTACAAAACTCGCTCGAAAGTGTCTATCGTTTGTTAGCGAGATTTCCGCACTCGGCTAAATTCTCACTCGCACAATATCACTCACTTTCTATGCTCGTTATGTAATATACAATTTGTTACCATTTAAAAACCTTTAATTTATATCAACTATCCAGTAGTAAATATACTCTCATTTGTAACAAATTTTATATTTTATTGCTCCATAGAAATATTTCAGACAAAAGACTGTTAATATGAAGTAGTGGGCAATTTTTATAAGTTCACACAACTATATGTAATTTATAAATTTTAGACGTTAACATATAGATAAAACTGATTTTTAAAACACATTTTAAATATTTAAAACAAAACAATAGTACCATATACAATTTGCAAAACAATACAGAGATAAAAAATAAAGTAAAACCTTAATAAAAAATTTAATATGTGCAACTCAAGACTAGTACGAAAAAATGCAAAAAAGTCTCAATAAAAAAACCTACCGGTTTCAAACAGACAATAAAAAAATAAAGGTCACATTTAGAATTAAAGGTTGTCTACAAAGTTTTAAGTGGCGACATGAAATTTATTTCCTTGAAATCTAATTTGCTAAAATTGAAAAGAAAAACTAAAACGAATGTACAATGCATATGAATCAAGTATGAAAATTAGATCGTTATTAGAAAATACAAAAACTATAGTTATTTTAAAATAGTAGTTTTATTACTATTATCTTCTTGTTACTTTTTTAAAAAGTCGAATTAATTTCTTTATAGAGAATAAAGTAAGTGTGCCTATTAGTATAGAAAAATCTGTAAGCAACATACATGAAAGATACGTAAAAATGATAATTCCCATGGTAACATCCAATCCGCAAATATGAAAATTCTATTATTTTCTCAACATGTAGGTCCGGTATGTGTTTGTTTACAGACGAATTGTTCACAAACAAATGTGTAAGTTTATCATAAAAACTCTCTACAAAAACTAGATTGTAGCAGCGATAACAAAAAAGGTAGAAACTGTGAGAATATAAGTAAATAAGTCAATAGAGAAAGAAAATTTTTGACAGAAAATAACACGTAAAGAAAGATTTACCAAAAAACTCCAAATAAAAATTAAACAAAATAAATATGCAAGGGTGTGGACACTCTAGAAGTGTGAATAAGCTTTACATTACCAAGCTTCTGCATTTGAAAAAACAAATAAGTTAAGCAAAACCTTGTATGTGTCGTAACCCCGACACCCAAGCTTACCTACAGATTAATCTAACCCAAAATTAATAAATGGTTAACCATACATGCAAACAGAAAATATGTAAATTTATGCAAAATTGTAGTGTAATGACTTCAAAGTCTTTTAGTTGTCTTGAGTCATATTTATTTCAAGTGATTCGTTTTCGTGTAACGTCTCCTTTTACATCGAGCTCAATTTTCCAGATACTAAATCTGTTATTTCCATTTTTAATTTACTTTCTATAAAAAAAATGTTTAGATATTTGTAATAGATAATTTGTTTATTCCCAAATTTAAACACTCAATTTACGAAATTATTAGCTAGTTCAAAAAATTATGCTACTTATGTAATCCCTGACACAATAACTAGTGTATTACAATTCAAAAAAGTTAATATTCTAAATGAAAATTGATATTTATAAAAGCTATTACAAATCTATGTCCTTGCAGTTCTATACACTTAAGTTCCGCTATATAACATATTTACGTAGTTGTGTAACTCTGTAACAACAATATTATGAATGAAAACATTTATAACATATATGATTCACATTATTTTATTCCGGAAGTAGGTACCACAAATTCTATTATTGTTTTTATTACGTTGATCACCAATTAGGAAATCGCAATCAATTATAGTTATCTGTAACATGTAAAAACGAGCATATAATGAGATACAGTTTGTTCTTATATGACTCATGACCCGCTTCTAGAAATTGCATGAGCTTGTGTCGCTGTAAAGGCAAAAGAGGAAATGAACACTTGAATGAACATAACAAGAAACAGTTAAACAATGGTGCATTGTTAAAGACCTTTTCTCTTAAGAAAACGTTTCTACTACAAAAGATTTTTTTATTGTTATTACATCAAAATGTAAACACTTCGTTTTTGCATTAAAGCGTTATGCAATTGACATAATTTGTTATTCGGGATTTCCCCCTTAATTTAACGTACGATTGACGATTGTTATGCCATTATAGTATGATTAGCGGTAGTTGCCGGAATACTTTTCACATAAAGGAATTTAGAATTACACAAAAATTTAGGAATCTTTTTTTTCAACTAAATAAATTGCGAGTTTTATAATTTCTTCTGTACTAATTTTATAGACTAGAACACGCGTTAGACCAAAAATTATTTTTTCTATTTTTATAACGATATTTGTAAGGATAATTAAATAAATTGATATAAATTTTAACCTGTTTAATTTATTTCCTTATACGATTATTTTTGTCCAGAAGATTATCGCCTAGGGTGCCTAATCACATAATTTGCAATAGCAATTTGAAATTATATAAGTTTATTATCAGAAAAAGGTGAAACCCAGAACCAAAGTTTGGAAACAAACATACTTTTTGATAATGTAGAATAATAAATGAATACAAACGATCGATTTGCTTGATTATTATTTTTTCAACTTGTACTAAGACAGTTACGTATGATTAAAAAACTATTTTTATAGTCTTAATATATCCTAATACATATTGCATTAGACAATATCAAACAGAAATGGTTAGTAAAAAAAATTCTTTTAGAAATATGTATTACAAGTTTGACAGTAATTCGTAGTTATTGTGAAGTTTAAGGTAAAATTGATTGCTACTATAAAAATACATATACGAAGGATTAAAAAAATCGATATAAAAGCAAATAATTCATTGTTTGCATGTATTATTGTAACAAAAATAAAACCATTCAATTGTTAAATAAAGAAAGTTCTGCACCAATTACAATAATTAGTTCAAATTATGTGGAATCAACAATGTAAATTGGTTGCACAATTGTTTAATTAAGAGGTTCTTACTGTTAGGTAAATGCTGCAGTTGTACTAACTAATGTTAATTAAATACATATAATAACAGTAGATAAAAATATGTTTACCTTAATGTCGTGCATTAAAAGATGCATACTTTAAGAAGAGATTTCCAATTCCAAATCTTTATGTAAGATGTAAGATTAAGATATTTGAAAAAAAAAAGAACTTTATTTTTTTACGATAAAACGTCGCATAACAATTTGCTCATGTAAAACAGAAAACACACGATAACGATAGATAAATCCTTCAGTCTGAAAAACAATTTTTATTTACCTTTTCATTTGAATCAAATTCTGTTTTATACGAGAATGCTTTGAATGTAAGTTGTAATAAATCGACAACGGCCTAAAAACAAAATTGATGTAAACTATTTAACTAACAGCTCATTATAGAATGTCGATACTATCACAAATAAAACATAAACAGTAATCCAATCAACGTTGTTCAAACTTCACTGCAAACATAGTAAAACATTTAAATTATATAAATCTTGGTAAAAGCTTTCTTTGCTTCATAAAAGAAAAATTATTGAATTTTAATTGCAATTATAACCACAATGTATAAAACATTTATCATCTTATGATACTTTTTCTCGACATTTTCTTACTGCAATGCTGACATGGACTACTAATTTTACTAGTTAATCATCATTAAAATACTAAATAAATAATAAGTTTGTTATTTTAATGATTAATTAAATAAATTAAAACCGTTCGCAGAAGTTCTTATTTTTTATTCTACTTTATTTTTTTAAATTTATTTGTTTAAATAACAGTAATACAGACACTATAAATTTAAGTGTGAGCAATTTAAACATAAGATAACGCCTTTGGCGCAGTTGTTTTCATCAACAAGATTTTTTTCTATTCATAAAACCGTATAGAAAAGATTAACCAACAAAATTGTCACGTAGACCATTTTTTGGAGAAGGTAAACATTGAAATGCAAAAACTGTGAAATTACACATGCTCTATGTGTAAACGTAGATCTGGTGCAGTAATCAAATATTAGCGTCTGTATATCACAAGTTGAAAGTTCTATCAGAAATTTTCTAAGCCACGTAAAACTGAAATAAAATAATATCAGCTACGACGGATTTTTGTTAATACCGCAAGTACAACTACAAAAAAGAAACAATTTTAGTTCTTTTCCTGTTGAGATCAAACTAAAGAGTAATCTAGAATAACATAGAGCACATTAAGAATACACAATTGGAGACCAGGTGTAGATTAGGTATGTATAAGCAGGTACCTTCGAGCAAATGCTGTAGCTAAATAAACTTGCGCTTATTATTTAGTTGCATTATAGTTATTGTTTTTAGTTACCTTAGTTTTACAGTTGTCAAATTAATTTAATTTTGCCTGACGAAGAACGTAGACCAAGTTCTCGCATTTATATTTTCTAAATAAATAATATTTTAATATGTTCTATGGTGAAAGTTTTATGTCTAACATATTTAATTGATTTCATATAGTAGCCTAGCAATTCCAGAAATAATTGGTACTGGTACAAGACCAATCACAGCAAAACTATATTGGAATCATTACAAAAAAGTATTCAAAAAAGAGATAGACAAAGAGAGATATATTTTGAAACCATTGCTATTCAATATACACGTCGAAGAGTTAATAATTAGTAGCATCATTTAAGCCCTAAACCAGTCGTTACCAAACTATTTTGGCGCACGGACCCCTTTCCATAGTCAAAACTTGCCCACGAACTTCTGAGTGAAAAAACTACATAAATGTATAATAGAAAAACTACAAATTTAACTTCGATGTCTTGAATGGTAAAAATAAAATATAAATAAAACATTTTGTTGAAGAAGTATTATTGAATTTATAACTTTTGTCTTATGTCCGGCTCGACGTTTGTGAGTAGCAACCGCAAATCCCCACAAAAAAAATTATACTTCTTTTTGTCCAAGACTAGAAAAATTTGTTATATGCACTTCACATCACGCATAACGCAAAACTAAATTGTTGATTAGATGCAAGAATCTTGTATAGTTCCTATTATAGACTAGTTGGTGCAGCTCGATTGCGTTCCTGCATATTATTTTAAAGCTTGTGTTAAAAGCAGAAACATCTCCAATTTTCCTAGATTGTAAGAATTTGTTAAAACAAAGGGGATCAATCTTCAAACCAACTTCTTTGAAATTGTTATTTCCCATTTGCGAGGTTTGGAAGAAAGCATTGATAATTATCAGGCCCGCGACGTACATAAGGGCAAAGTCGTGTGGTGCACGACGGCGCCGAGGTGCCGAAAAGCCTCAAAAAAGATAAAGCAACAAACAACATTGTCAAAACAAAATTTATTATTATAAAAAATTCAGTAAGGAATTACTAGCTATTACAGTGTTTTCTATTTGTTTATTTTTATATTTCTACTCTTTGAGACAAAGGAACCGAATTACTTTTCGAAAATAATATATTTTATATGGGGTAAAAGATATCTGCTTTTGAAACTTTAGTTTTTTGTAGTTTTACAGACTTTAAAGTGATGTGTTTTGTGTTGTGAATTAAGATAAGTTCATCTAACATTTATTTTTATTTTAGATTTATTAAAATAATAAAAGTCAAAAACTTGCATCTCAAAAATCCTTTTATATTTGATTATATAAACATTGTTAATTGAAGTAAATTCAAACAGAATAAATAATAAACACTAATATTACTATTTATAAAAATTTATTTATTTTGAAATAACTTGAAATAAGTAATGTTGAGAAAATACTTTCGAGTTTGAGTTTGAGACATCGAAACATTTCCATTTTTCATGAATAATTTGTCAATTTGTTTACTTACGTATTAATTTCTTTACAGTATACAGGATGCCAGAAAAAAAGAAGAAATTGTCTAGATACCGAAATATGCTGAATAAAAGAAATAGAGAGGAAGAACTGGAAAACCATGTCAAAATTACGCATTTTTTTTTCAAAACCCGAGTCTACTTTACAAAATATTAATAACAACAATAATACAGCTGAATCACAATGTTCTGAACCTGTACTTAAAACAAGTATCAGCAGCAGACAAGAAACAGATCTTTTAGAAAACAATCCATCAACATCTTCAAGTGCCGCTGATAATGAGAAATCAACACCTTCCAAAATTACCAGAACGGAAAATATGAGTCAACTTTTGAAAAATGCTGCACTATGGCCAAAGAAATTACGTTCTAATAATATTCAAGAATTAGTAGATCGTGGCCCTGTGCGTTATTAAAACAAAAAGGATATTTATCCGAGATAGTTCGAAGTTGGGGCTTAAGTTTTCCAATAGTTACTTTTTTAGAATTTTACCGAACAAAGAAAAAAATGAGCGTTTTTGTTTTTTGTATCCCGAAACAAAAAATTCACTCTACTGCTTCTGTTGCAAAATTTGTAATGACAGCGATTTAAAATCTGTTCGCCTTAGTGATGAATCTGGTTACAATGACTGGCAGCATTTAAGTGAACATTTAAACATTCATGAAAAGAGCAAGTTACATATCAAAAATGTTCTGAAATTGCTAGAACTTTCTAACCGTTTTATTAACAATAAAATAATTGATTCTGAAATTCAAAATATAATAAACAGAGAAATTAAATACTGGCAAGCTGTTATAGAAAGACGTGATTCAGTTTTTAGGTCAGCAAAATTTAGCTTTTCGTGGAAATAGCAATAAGTTGTTTGAGAAAAACAATGGTGACTTTTTAAAATGCATAGAAATGATTTTCAAATTCGACCCGATTATGTCAGAACATACAAAACGCTCTCAAATAAAAGATCACAAAAACTATCTCCGGGATAAAATATAAAATCCAAAATTTTAGAACTAACTAAAAAGACAAAATATTATTCCATATTATTAGACTGCACTCCTGACTTTAGTCAGCAAGAACAAATTTCAGTTTGTATAAGATTTGTTAATTTAAAGAGCATGGGAATTAGTATAGAAAAACATTTTTTATTATTTTGTCCTATAGATGATATGTCGAGCGAAGGCTTGACAAAATTTCTTTTGTCGGCGTTAGAGAAATAAGTTAATTCTGAAATCTAATTTATCTAATGTAACAAATTTAACTTTAAAACCTTTATCGGATACTCGATAGTCTATTAGAATAGATGTAATAACTCCTTTAAGGTATCAACTTGGGGAGGTTTATGATGCTCTGTTTGAAATAAGCGAAAAAAACTTTGAAAATAACGTAAAAAAAATGGCTGCATCGTTGGCCAAAAAATTGCAAAATTTTGAGTTCATTTGTATGCTTATATTGTGGTATAATATTTTAAGTAAAGTTAACATTGTTAGTAAAATTATTCAAAACCGAACTTTGATGTTGCTCAGTGTTGTAATCATTTAAATAATTTTTATAATTTTCTGAAAGCTTATCGCTCCAATAAAGGTTTTAATGATCTATTGATTGATGCTAAAGAAATAGCATCCAGCTTAGACATAGAACCTAAATTCAAACAACAAATAGGTCTAAGACCGCAAAAAATAAAAAAAAAACATTTTGATTATGAATGTGACGATGAACCGATCTACGACAAAACTTCAAAGTTCAAAGTTGATTGTTTTTTTAATGCTCTAGATGTAATCATAACATCAGTGGATGAGAGATTCTAATTACTTTCTTCTTACTCTAATAATTTCGCGTTTTTATGGAATATTGATAAATTTAAAAATTATTCTGAAAACGAACAATTAGAATTATGTCAAAAAGTTGAAAATTTATTAAACGACAAAAATCGCAATGAACGATACATAACTGCCGTGGAACTTGTTAAAGAATTGCAATTTTTACAAAGTTTTGATGAAAAAGTTATTACGTCTCCAGAAGAAACTTTAAAGTATATAACAATTAACAACTTAGTGGATGCTTTTCCTAATACGAACATAATGCATCGTATTCTATTAACAATGCCGGTTTCTGTTGCTACCGCAGAACGATCTTTTTCAAGACTCAGAATAATAAAAAAATATTTAAGATCGACCATGGAGCAAAACCGAATAAATTATCTTGCTATCATTTCAATAAAAACGAACCAGCTAAAAGAATTAGACACCGAAGATTTAATTAAACAATTTGCAAAAATTAAAGCACGAAAAGCTCAATTCACTTAGCTCAAATATTAATAACAATACCTAATACCTGTATATTAACCTTTACAAGGTGACATGTTGCATTATTAAAATAATATATTGTTTTGTTTATATTTGTCGAACAGTTTCGTCCTGTGATATATTTTTAATTTTTTAAATATTATTTTTATTTCTTGTGCTTTTGTATCATATATTACATTTGAAACTAAAATACAAAATTTTTGAGTTGTAATACTGTTGAAATATATTTCTGTTTTCTATAAGTTTATGTTATATACCTCAATGAAAAAATACTTGTATGACTTATGGCTTTTACTTGTAAAATATAGAAATGAAAATAAATTTATGAAAATACTTTTTTAACTCATTTTTCAATAGTGGATAACAATACCTTACTTAACCCGTATGTGTACTCACATATGAACCTAATACAAATTTGGGGCGTTATTTTAAATTTGCACAAGAACGCCAACAGTGCTAGACGCGAGCCTGATAATTATTTTCCTGACATTGACTCTGATGACATATACAGCTGAATGATGAACCCGTTTTCCTGTAACCCGAAACATAAACGTACCGGAATGACAAATGATGTTTTTCAAAATCTACTTGAGATCAGCGAAGACAGCAGATTAAAACATAAATACCGTCAAGGAGTTCTGGATGCAAGTGTATTTAGAAAACAATGCTGTTGGCAAGGTTGCAATGAAAAGCCTTGTGCGTTTTACATCGACTGATCTCTGTGAGTCTTCATTATGCTTATATAAAAAACAAATACGAAATCAAACTTCAAGCATCATGTACGTATTAAAGGCAAATGAGCCTTTAAATTGCAGTTTTTTTGTTTTCCTTCGTTTTCAAATTACTTTAACGCTAGGAGTGCCGCGAATTTTTTTAGCCCGACAAGGATGCCGCTACCAAAAAAGTTTGAGAACCGCTGCTATATAAATCTGTATAGATAGACCTGACTCACTGTGCTATGTGTTATTACTTATTTTATGCACCGGTCTATATTTATATTTTACTTAGGACGTAAAAATCGTTAATCATTTATTCATTTGTTAATTGTTCTAACATCCATATTATTAAAAATGTGTTACAATTTTTTAATTTTATATTTAACCTTGCGCAGCCCCCTGACGTTGTTCAGGGACCCTTAAATTAATTTTAATTTTCCACAGACCCCCTGAATTATACCAAAGAGCCCTGGAAGTCCGAAAGAACCACTTTGGGGACCACTGCCCTAAACAAACAACAATTGCCAAATAAATAGTATTTTTCTGTAAACAAATTTTCAAAGAAAAGTGATCCTTTTTTTAATCATTCCTTACCTGATCATTATCATTTACTCATTCATCGTTAATCCTCAACTAATTACAGATAATTATTTAAATTTCTAATACGATAATCATTACTAATAACAATTAAACTTTAGATAATAACAAATTAAATTGTAAAGCTACTAAAATTAAGTAAAAATCTCTTAAAAGCGTATTAATATTATAAATATTCAATTATGTTTTAAAACGTAAATATATACGTTTATAAAAGAAAATGTTTAAAATATGCATGTATGCAAATGCAGAGCCTACTTATAATATTTAAAATAAGGCATACGCGCTCTTACATGGCTCTTTCATATTCGTTATAATTACTAATAATTATGATTTAATGGAAATATAATTAGCTTTAAAATTCAAATAACAATAAGAGCCTCGCTTGTTTGATTCTGTGTACCGTAGGTACAACTTCGTTCAAATTCATGCAAACGCTCCAGTTTTTTGTATTTTTGTACTTATAACGTCAAGCACATTAAATACAATGATATAAAAATATTAAATCAATTTGAAGTGTGCCTTCTGATAAGTTTTCATTCATAAATAAAAGTTTACTTGAATAAAAGAGTTTATTAAGGTTCGCGTTTTGTAGGTTGCTACATCCAATTACGTATTTTCGTATGCAAATGAACCTAATAGAAAAATGTCATATTAATTACGTTTGTTCTTTGGTTGTACTTCTTTTAAAGCAAAGTTAATGCGGTCGTTAATTCTTGCCTAAAAACCTACTCAACTTTGTTGTCCGTATTTGTAAACCAGGCCCATAGTAATAAATAATGTTGCGCTTTAGGAAACCTTTTACCTCTAGTGAAAGTCATTTTTTTTGGCGTTGCTAATACATAGATTATGTTTTTTATTAACTTAAAATGTAAGATAGACACCGAGTAACATGTTTAATCAATAGTCTGATATATCTATACCGTGCACATACTAATCCAAAAAAATTTAGAAATAAAATTTTTTGCAAGTTCTTCAAACTCCAATAACGTGAAGTTACTTAATTTTTTAGTGTTATCATTACATCTCAATGCTGTTAATTACATAAACAATGTTTAAGTATCATTATTTACCGTTAAAATCTCCTCAGAGTTCATTCAAACTAAACATTTAAATAATAAAGCAACTTCTTAAAAATTTTTATAATTACATATGAATTTTTTTTAATGTATCTTAATTACGAGTATAATACACTATGTTTAATGTAAATAAATATTTTTTATTGTGCAAATGTGTTATGCCAAATAAAAAAATGATATAAATCGTTGACCTTTAATTTTTTGCAAGAAATTTTGTCTGTGCGAATTTCTAGTAAGGCATGTTCGCATTTAGCAACAAGCCTTTCTCCCGGACGGAAGATGGTAGGTACTGTTAGATTTATTGCACCATTCATTCTTGAATAACTACAACGTGAACTAGTTTTCTTAAATGTTATTTATACACTACTGCCAATTTAATTGGTTAAAATATTATTTACAAATCAATAAATAGTGATCTTAATTTGATCTTTAGAAAAAAGATATAAGTGTATGTATTTATGGCATTGACAAATTGCTTTCTATAATCTACTTAATAAAAGGTTAAAGAAAATTGAAAGTTAGATTGGATCTTCCTACATGCATTCTCTTATGTTTTCTAATTAAATTACAGCTATGCGCCAAATACTATGATAAACAATATTGAATTTAATTATTGCATGTGCAATGACTATAATTTTTCAATACAATTCAAGGTTTTTACGTAGTGCAGCTTCACAGGTACTGAATTAATAAATCTTAAGTATTAATAAAACAGTTGTAGCAATTGTAAATGGTACGTACAACTGTACATGCAATTAACATTATTACCCATAGTTTCTACGCTCTATTCAAATGTTTGAAGAAACCACACGTTATTGTTGTGATCATAAAATGTCGATAATAATTGTTTGAACATTTTATTGAAGCAAAATTGGTGTAGGTGCATTAAAAAAATCAAGGACCAACCGCTTTTCGATAACGTGTGATATAAATGTTCAACTGATTTCCGCTCGGATCAATTGGTTAAAAAATTAATTAAACGATTATTATCTACTTCCTGTGGCAATCAAAATCAACGTTTGCGTCCAATCCGAATATCAAAATTAATTATCAAATATTTCTCTATATTATAGTCTCAAAGGCATCAAATAATTAATATTTAGAAATCCTTGATTTCTGGATTTTGCTACTATGTAGTGTGTTCATACTGTTAAAGTTGTTATAGCAACAACGCTTTATTTATCAAGGCGTTGTTATCTTTATATAGGTTAACGTGACTGCTGCATATACAATTACATATACGATTTTTTCGTTAAAAGTATTTGAGAAAAGCTAACATAAACTGCTTCATGCACTTATACTTGAAGCATTCTGAAATTATTTGTAACTAAACACTTGTCACAGATTTGTTCTACCCAATGCGTTCTAACAATTCACAACACTACGTTAAATTTTCTGTGTTTAAATTGCGTAAATCTACACTAAACAACTTAATTCTTAGGCGTTGTTTAATTATTTATTACAATCGTAGAGTTAATTTATGTACTATCAAAACTTTGTAACCTTTTATTTAAAAAAAGTGGTTGTAAAAGTTATATACCTCCTACATATTAAGAAGGATAATAAATTAAACCACATTATCCAAAAGCTGAAAAATTTTAATAAACGATTGGCTCATTAAGTGTCTTCAGACAATTAGAACAAGCTGTATTTATAGCTGGAAAAAAACGCAAAACCGCATTGATAAAGAATGTTTATCAAACCAGTTGAAACGGAATTAAAATTTGTTAGAATGCATTTAATACAACTTTTTTTATAAGAAGCGTGCAAAAAACGATGTAAGACATTGAAACTGTATAATAATCGAACCAAGTAGTATTTATAAAAAAATCTTGTATGATGCACAATGATTTATTATGGTTTTCGAAGGTCAGCATGCAATCATGCAAATTGTTTTTACAAGTAAACGAAGAGACGAACATTACAATGCAAAATCCCGGATCTAAAAAACTTTCGAACAAAGAGCAATTTTAAGCAATATATTTTTAAAAATATTAAACTAATTTATTAAAATAAAATGAAGAAACACTAACAGTTCTCATGTTTATAGACAAAGTCTAATGTTGAGGTCAAGTTCCGTTATATTTTGTTTGTCTATGTCAATGCAGCTCGATTACAATTTACATTCTTTGTTGCTATTGACGAAACATTCAAGGTTTGTCCTATAGCGCATGCAGCATTTGCTAAACACGAATCTTAAGAATAGTCCTTATAATTAAAATCCCGTTAAATTAGTATTATATTTTAACTTTATGGAATTTTAGAAAGCTCTTAAAACCAAGTCATAAACGACTAAGTAATGACAGTCCTTCGATCCTTACTTTCATTATTTACAATCGTCAATTTATCGAACGATGTCACGGGAAGCGTTTAATTAAAAAAAAGTCAATAAATATCGACAACTAAAATTGCGGTCAGTTATATCATTAATTATTGATAGTGTACCAAGTCTGTCTCACGCAATACTATATGTACCCCAATTACTCATGTAGAAAAATGGGATAGAATAGTTGGCTTCCATCAGAAGACCTATAAAATACTTTCACTTTAACGCTACATGTATTTTGTTCTATTGTAATTAAAAGCAACCGCTAACACCAATAACAATATTGAGAAATTGGTCCTAGCTCTGATTAAATAATAACAAGTAAAGCTTATGATTAAATTAAATGCAAGAGTTATTTCAGATTTTGTTAAAGTTTATCGTGACATAAGCAATGATGTAAGCGCCTTTAGTTAAGAACGTTTTATCTAATAAGATCATATGCGGATGCACACCACATGCTCATAAAATGTAATTTGCTAATAAAATATGTGCGATCACTCGCTTCTTTGGTACCTATAAGTTACGAGTATATATAAATAAACAAAAAAATTCTTTCGTAATATGAATGCGGAAAATAAATTCGTCTGCAAAAATATCCAAATGTATGTTAAATTTAAGCCTTTGTGCCAATGCATAGTTATCGATTTTATACAAAGGTAGGAAAAATATAATAATTGTCTATAAACAGGAACTATAATTGAGCAATTGCAATAATGATTATTTTGCAATTGTAACATAAAATGCAATAATCAATGATTTTATTTCGAAAATCTAATAACATTAACTTTTCTCTAAGTAAAAAAAATAACGTTATTTCGTTTACCACGAAATATATAACTAAAAATGTCACGGTTCTATTATGTGGGAACAATAACAAAACCATTAAGCTTTCACTAAACCTTCCTTATCAGTAAACAATTATGCAATTTCCTATAGAAAAATCCCATACTTAATACATCAAAAATATTTATATTTAAGTGTACAATGTAATGTGAAATTAACGTGAACTCAATCGATTTGTAATTTCTCAAACCATAATCGAGTGCGCAAAAAAATAACGACGTGATTATTATAAACATCGTGAGAAATTAAGGCTCCAGCTTCCAAACAATTATACGATTAAACATTAGTGTGTAATCATAAAAATTGACAAAAAAGCGCAAACTTTACGTTTTTGTAACAAATAAAAACAGTCCAATTTATTAGATCACAAGAAACAGAAGTTTCTCATTCGAAAACTGCATCGACCTTTAGTCATCTTCATCTGGAAAAATTCTAACAAATAAAAAAGATCAAAACAATTAATGCATTTTGGTTGAAGCAATACCACAAATAGTAAAAATTGATAAAAATGCTTAAAATGTATGGACGTTTGAGAAAAACGATTTTAACTAGTAGCAAAAAACTACAAACTGAAAACGTAGGAAGTAATCAATACAATGGAAGACTACGCGGGAGAAAAGATACAAAACTTCAAAATAGTTGGACAGAAACGCCATCTGGTAGTGTAAGTAGTATAGTTTCTTGTTTTAAAGTCCCAGAAAAACCAATCGAAGTCTCCTTAAATAACGATCAAAAAATCGGTATGCTATAAAAAAACGATCCATGTCCATACGATGAATAAAAAATCGATCCAAGTCCTAAAATAATAGGGTGTAGGTTTCTAGATCAGTTGATTTGGTTATTTAAACTTAAAAAGTTGTGATGTGCATAAACTAAAAATGGCCGAGATTGTTATTACGTGTTTCCTTTACGTTTTTAACTGTTCCAAAAACTAAGAAAAAGAATAATAATGAACGTATAAGTGATGTTGCAAACCATAATCGTAATCATTCTTTTGAAACCGGAAATCCATGCTACAAAAGCATTAAGTTTTAAAAAAAATTAATAGTGTTCAAAGAGACAGCATTGTTTTTAAATGCAATAAAATGTTCAAAAGAATCGAGCAGAATGTTTATTTGTGTGAGTTAATTACCATAAAAAAATTTACTAAAGACAACAAAGAAACGCTCTATAATACGAAGATGGTAAAATAACTACGTGGGCTAACAAAAAAAACGCATATTATATTCTTCAATATAGTTTCCTGCTCGCCGAACACACTTATTCCAACGATATTCCAAACTATCAATGCCTTTATTGTAGGTCGATGAACTCAAGTCTTCGAAGTAGCTGTTTGTCTTTTGTTTGGACCCAGGTTTCATAGACTGTTATAAAACAACGCAAAAAATCACCCCACTGCGACGCAAACGTCCCAAAAATTTGAAGAAAACATTAAAACGATTCAATTTTATTTCTGATGTGAGAATCGCGGCGAATATTCTTTCATTTTCAATTCTTCAGTTAAAGTTCTGTGCACACTGTCATTTGAAACACTTAAGGCGGGTTGCACAAAGCAAATCAAAAATGTAACAACTGATCTCAAAACAATTGCTACATAGCCAATGAAACCACGTTTATTCGTGATGTAACAATTGATTTCAGAAATAATCACTTGCTGCATTTTTGATTTGCTTTGTGCAACCCGCCTTTAAAGTATTGTTAACTTTGACGATGTAGTTAACTACGTGGTCATGTCGTTAAGCGTCGTCATTGGTGCAAAATCAATTGTTTTGCTGACGACATTCTACGATTTAGCTAACAACGACGTCAGCTAACAACATAGTTAACTTTGATTTATGCAACTGGACCTTAGTATGTGTTCTATCTCGCGCACTTTTAAACTTGGTGTTAAGCTTTTGCAGTAGCAGCTCGTGTATTTTTTTAGTAGAACACAAAAGCAATTTTTAAACTTTCATCTAACTTGATTACCTAACTCTGTAAATCTTTGTTAGATATCGTTTACTTCATTAAGTTTTTGATTTGTTTCACGCCCTAAAACGTTGGTAACTTTGGTTACAACATTAATACGGCCGAAAAGCGTACTAATCTTAGGTTTGTACGTGTTTTACTTGAATTTACGAATTTTATTTCGGAATTCGGAGTAGAACTGCCTTTTTATTTGCTTTAAACTTTTTGATCGTATGAATGAAGACAACTGCCTAAAGTATCTTGAACAGAATGCATTTATGCTTATTCTTGTTCTATATTTAAATGTTTTTAATAGAACACAGATAAACATAAATTAACTAATATGTAAGAAGAGTAAAATATTCACAAGCAAAAGTGCATTTAACACGTTTGTAATTACTGACAGATTGACTCATTATTCAAATAAAGCGCTTATCGCTTTGCAGTATTCCTTACATGTAATCGAAATAAACACGAATAAATAATGAATATTGTGAATAAGTATGAGTAACGGGCGACGTCGACTTGTGCCCATAATCATCCTAAATCGGGCAATCTTTACTCGCACATCGTTCATGTTCGCACGTTCAAAATAGGTACATATTGCTGCCTGTCCTGAAACATAATTTTGAGTATATGTCTTCCCTCGTTGGACTGTTAAACGGAGTTTATTTTTTCGAGGTCCATGAGATTAAATTTCCATGGAAAAAACAACCATGCCACTTACACTCTTTCTGTCATGTTTATCTGATGTCCAGTCAGCATGAGTAAATGCAATCAAATAACAATTTGTTTTTCTTGAAAGTAAGACAAATATTCTTAGACATATTTCATAATTCTTTTTGCAGTTTTCCACATAGTATTGGTAGCTCTATCTAAAAATCAATAGGAAACATGGGTAGCAATTTCTTCTTGTTTCTCAATACAAATGTATTTCCATAGGAATGTTGACAGCTCTACAGTCTTGAATGTTAAAACGTTCAAGACTCTTATTTATAATTTTTTCATTGCTAAATTCGAACTCATTTGAAGTCCTGGTTATTTTTATACCTAAAAATGTTTATTTTTAGCTCTGAATTCTTTATATAGTAATTTTATCATTTCATCCAGCTTTTTTGTATCTCCCATAATCAGTATATCATCCATCCAGATGACCATATGTATACCATTACCAATGTAAAGACAAGCATATTTACGGATGTCTTCAGACTGTTTCTTGTCGCAAAATTATGAAAACAGTCGTTTCAGGCTCGTGGAGTGTCCTTTAAACCATACAGGGATTTTTTAAGTTCGAAAACTTTTCTTTTATCGTAGTTTATTCCTTCGGGAATCTTAATATACATGTCAGTATTTAATTTTCCATTTAGGAAGGCTGTTTGGAAATCCAATTCAGCTATACTTAATTCATTTTAAGGTGCATGATTTAAAAACATTTTAGTAGCCTAAAGCTACTAAACGAGGCTGCTTCATGTATTTGAATTATTTTGAAGATCCATTGGTATCTAAAACCTTTCGACCACGATCACAAGTATTCCAAGTTTCCATCTGTTCGAGGACATTAATTTAATTTTGTATAGCTTTCTGCCAATCACATCGTAATTCCATAGCTTCTCTGTAGTTAGAAAAAGCTACATTGTCTCCAACTAAGCTGTTAGGCGCATAGAGTTCGTAGTCATTTAGATATTTAAGTTTCTTGACCGTTCGTTTGTGCGTAACAATTGATTCATCTTCAATTTCTTCATCCTCTTCTTCTGATTTACTATGTTCTGCCTCTGTTTAATCATGGAAATTAGTTTTTGAAATTGAATATACAATTTGCGTCAGAAGTGACGTCACGAGATATAATGATGTTGTTGGTGTCAGGGTCCCATATTGTGTGCCCTGAGTGTAATCTAGCATTCTAGATTCTCGAGCTCAAGGTTCCAACTTATCGGACCTAGGTATTACACAATACCAGACTGTAACACCAAATATTCTTAATTTTGACAAATCCAATTTATTTAGAATAATGTCAGCAGCTACTTTAAAATGTATGCCTCTGCATGGTGTTCGATTTAATTGATAAACAGCTGTAAGTATCGCGTTTCGAAAGTTTCGTATCAACGTACATGGTTCATGTTGTGTTTAATATTGTAAAATTTAATCTTTCTGATACTCCATTTTGATGAGGAGTGTAGAACAAGTATATTTTTGGATTATTCCATTTTTAGTGCAGTAGATTTTCGCGCTACACGGGTCAAATCAGATTTTAAATTTTGTATATGTGCTTTTAAATCAAGTTCAGTTTCATTTTTTTTAGTAACTAAAGCAACTAAAACGTGATAAATCGTTGGTTATAGAAAGACAATATTTGTCACCTGCGAGCGTAGCCTCCCACATTGGTACCCAAACATTGCAGTGTAACAGTTCTCCTATGCGTTCAGATCGAGGATATTTTGATTTCTTGAATGGCCTTTTAATAGATTCACCTTCTTGACAGAAGTTTACATACCCTAACACTTTGAGAAAGTCCAAGCAGATATAATGATCTTGTGTTTGCATGCCCGAGTCTTAAATACCATAAATCATCTTTTTTGTGGACTAAAAAACTCCAAGTTTCTTGTTTATTAGTATTAAACACAGTAACAAATAAGTTAATAATATTTTTACAAATATGTTTAAATTGCTTCAGTTTTATTTCGGCGTAATCGCTAAATAACCCTGTTGTAGCATTGACCACCAGCCCCCACTAGACATTCGCAATTTTTATACTCGTAGGTTCAATTTTAGTCACAAACTTTCTCATTTTTAAAGTTGTATAATGGCTTGTGGCCCCTGAATTTGAAATAAAAGACACTTCATTGTAATATGTACAACTTAATTCAGCAGATAGAGCACAAGACAAATGTCATCATTGTTTTCCTTTGAAAGTTTTGCATTATTATTGTTTCTAAATTTAAATAATTATATTCATTATAATTGTTGTAATTACTTCTTGAATAGTTTGTATTTTGTCGAAAATATCTTGATACAATCTAAATTTTCGTACTGGATTGATTGAGAGATTGGATTATTGTAATAATTAGGATATGTTGTTTCAGAGTAATTTTATTATTATAGTAATTTGGACATGTTTCTTTATAATTAAGAAATGAACATTCATTATTTTAAAATTGTTTTTCTTCTTTTTCATTACTTTTATGTTGTATTTCTGCATCAAGTAATGGAGCTTTTGCAAACTCTAATGTTAAATTTTCGGTTGTTTCTAAAACAGTTATTACTGTTTCGTATTTTTTAAACATTGCAAGCAACAAATGATAAACTTTGTCATCTTCATTCATTTTTGAGCCAGAAGATTCAAGTTCACTTATGAGTTTATCAAAACTACAGAAATGTTCTTGCAGATTAATTTTGTCTTGCGTTAACTCTAGCAATTTTCTTTTGATATGTAGCTTAGTTAGTACACTTTATGAGTGCATCTTATCATGCCATAGCACCTTTTCTTCTAAGGTCCTTTTGTTTTTTTTGTGAGTTTGTTTCTGATAACGTTGTTTGTTTAACCTCTTCTTCTAATAAATTCAAAACTCTAAATTTCCAAGTTGAAAAGTTGTTTGGGTCTAATTGTGAGTACCGAATAAACTTTGCCATGTTCACTTTACTTATGAACAATTTGTGGATGATGTAGTTTTCTACACTTATCCTCATGCAGAAGGTGTGGTTTTTCTTTTAAATTATTTTTGTTGTAATGTGTCATATTCCACTGTTCGTTTTCTTGAAATATTTTGTTTTTCCTGCGCTGGTCAAAACAAAAATTATGCAATGTTAAGATTTTTGCTTTATTTGATTCACTACGAAACACAAGTTTCTTCCTTATTAATCAAAAGTCCGTGGTGGAGATCCCATCTCAAAAGTAGAAGTGTTCAGAAGTTAACGAGTAAAGCCTGCTTCCTTCAAAGTTATTGACTGCAAGTAAGAACTTATTTTGCATAGACCAAGTACTTAACACTACTCTTCAAGACCAATTCTTATCCTGACAACACACACACATACTATTATAGTAAGAAATTCATATAACAGGGTCAAAGAAAGTTTTGATATAAAAACACGTTGCTTACTAACAGTAATAGCAATAAAATTAACATTGTTGAGATTGTGTTTTCAATTTGAGTAACGCCCAGGGTATGAACGGTTGCATAACATCTTTTTTTATTTAATTAATTTTCATATATATTATTGTCAATACCAATCTTACGTTTATCTACAAAATTGTAACTTTTATCGTTTTTCTGATGTGATCTTCAATTGTGAGAAACATACAAGAAGAAATATATGCAGCTATTTCGTCCTTTTGGAACTCATCAGTACCACGATAACTCTGTATTTCTAGAATACAGAGAGTTTAGTACACACTTAGTTCTCACGCCATTTAATAGAAAATTAAATAATTATGTCAATTTTTTTATGGTTTATGTAGAGAAAATTTGTATATTAATACTATTAAAGCAAAAAAACTTACTTGCTATGCAAACGTTACGAAAATATTTGGGACTGTCAGATATATATGCACAGAAAAATTAATTATAGTCTTTTCACATGACGATTTTTAAACTCGTTTCCCAAACAACATAAATTTTTCGTTTAAAAAGTTTATTTACCCTAAAATGTCTGTACAAACAGCATTTTAATAAACAAGGTTTTATGGAATTATATGGAATTCAATTTTACAAGCAAACCTATTATTAAATTGAATTTCAACTGGTTATTAAGATTACTGTTTAATTACACTGTAATTACCGTAGTTAGACAATTTTTTGTTTCGACGTTAATTGATAATTTCAGGCACGTTCTAACTTTAGCATCAAGTTATTGATTAAAACAGTTTATTTTATATATTTTTTTAGTTTTCGAGAAAAAAAGAGCTCCTTATTACATGCCGAAACGATTTTACCATTTTATAAATGTACGTATAGAGATGAAAATTAGAGTAAAGCATGAAGAAATAAACACTATTTAGACAAAGTAAGTTAACACAATAGTTGATTCGAAATGTTTCGACAACCGCAAAAACCACAATGAGTAGGTTTACACTGCCCTTGCCACAATACGTAATTAACAATAAAACTTTCTTAAATAGCAAAAGAAAGTTTGTTTAATGACAAAAAATTAATTTGTTAAAAAATACAATTGATGTAACTCAAATTTAAGTGTTTACATTGTGTAGTGATATACAACTGCAGTAGTTTTTTTAAATTTAATTTGGTTTAGTTAAGATAATTTGTTAAACATGTGAGGTTGAGAGTGCCATAAAAAGGTTAATAATTAATGTCAAACTTAACTTGCTTTTACTTTGTTGCAAGAACCTAACAATCTTCCATTTTAATTAAGCAACCAGATTTTTATTAGAATAAGAGATTTTCCATTGAAAAATGACGCAAGCTATTTCCCGGCTAAATGGGAAGAACATATCAAGTTATGAAGTCATTCACTTTATGTTGTTGGTTGTGTTGTAAATGAATTCTGTTATTAAACTTCCTACTAGCTTATATTACATTGAGGTTAGCGTAAGTGTTACGCAAAACTCACTTGGATTTTATCTTTCGTTTTTTTCTTTCTTAATATAGTACTAGAACTCTTCGGAACGTCAGACAGTATAACGACAATATCGAGTGAGTAATAAAACCATATATAAAAGGTTGACGCACCTTGAATTACAAGTGAACATCCGTTGTTAATGTTTACGTAGAGGTGCTTTGCAGCTTTCAAAGACCTTCAATCTTAATACAAAAGTAAATTGTAAACAATAGAGACATTTCACGATTTTTGGTTAAATTACATAGTAAATGTTACTTTCAACGTTTTAGGAAAAAATAATTCAGAAGCCTCAATAACACTGTAATTACACGCGGAAGTGGCGTAATCTACTAATGGATTTTATATGCATTGTGTTTAAACCAATCAAACGGTTTATTTGAATCGATAATCTCTGAAAAGAGAAGACGTAATATCATTTAAATCCTTATGTATTATTAAAAATCAAAGATTATTACATTGAATATTTTAACCACCACAAACGCTGTAGATAGACTAAATCTAATCAGTACAAATATATAAAAAAATTCTAATCTTTAGAAATAGATCGACGCAAATGGTTATCCAACGATATCATCACTTTGCAAATTTTATATATACTAAATAAACTTATTTTAAAATAAAATTTAAAATTCATTAGTTCAAAAAAAAAGTAAGGAGTAGTAAAAAAATCTAAACAATAGCATTACTGATGTTAACAACAAAACAAGTAAATATAAAAGAAACCAGAATTACAGTTTTTATTTGAAAACACACCGTAACTGTATGCGTCATTGCGTTTACCTGTTAAATAACGGTTTCCAATTGTAATTATTAAGATTCACGGTTTTTACCTTCAAAAATCATTGAAACATCTTAATTTAGTCGAATAAGGATAATTTTATAAAAAAAACTGCAGTTTTAATTAACATTTAAAAGTTAAGGCATTGAATAACATTAAAAATCCTGCAACTATTCATCATTGTAAGTATAGAGAGCGATTTTGAAAGTTGGTCCCACTTTACGATGATGTAAGTTTTGTGGTAATATATGAAATCAATCAAAGGGTGGATTACTTGCTCCATTTTATAAGTTTCTAAACGCAGAAGTCTGATGTTTACAAACGTAAAATGGGTGTAGCTAACGCTGTAGAACAACACCCAAATAACTGAACGTAAATCAGATACAAATCTAGAATTACGCCCACTTGTAAAGATTCGAAAAAACATTTTGCAATCATTTAAGACTAACGATTGTGTCGTAATTTTTGTTTCTATTTCAGCACTTACCTGACGTTAATTATTTGTTGTTTAGACATACAAGACAGACACAAGCACACGCTGATGCCACAGCTTTACGGCTATTGAATAAAAAGTTTTCTATATGGTAACGATGATAAGATTATTATGTATTAAAATCTTTAAACGCCAAGGTTCTTAATGCTCAATTACAAGGTTTATGATATTTTGAGATACAGTTGAAATTACCAACTTGAATTATAAGGATTCGCACTGAATTACACGTAAAATAAAAAAAAAAGTTAGGAATTTATACATGTCATCACCGTGTATTACTTGGAAATGGTAAAAACTAAACATTTAGTTAAAATGTATCTAACTTTAGTGACAATCTCAGAATTGCATACGACGTTAGTTTATGTAGTTTTCAAAATAATCCTCAATCTTTTTTCAATAGAAATATAATTTAAAAAAATACTGAAAATCATTTAGTTAGTCCACATTTGATGTAAAATTGGATAGTCTTACGCATCAAGCAGACGATGAGAGATCAGAGAAAATGAGACGACACAATAACAAACGCCTGCGCATACAGTCCCGCGCCGTACATAAAGGCAAAGTAGTGCGGTGCGCGACGGCGCCGAGGCGCCGAAAAGCCTCAAAACTCAAAAGTAAAAAAAAGATAAAGCAACAAACAACATTGTCAAAACAAAATTTATAATGATTAAAAAACAGTAAGGAATTGCTAGCTATTACATCGTTTTTATTTGTTTATTATATTTTTACTCTTTGAGACGAGGGAACCGAATTACTTCTCGAAAATAATATATTTTCCAAATAAGAGTACGCAATAACAGCATTTAATCGATCGAATACGTAATACGTAACATGATAACATAAATTGTGTGAACTCAAACAAATTTGAGCTTGAAATTTGGTTTACAACGACCCAACGAGCGAACAATTTTTTTTTCTGTCTGAGCTTACAATGTACGAAACTTTATATATTTAAGCGCTGCATCGGTCGTTATTTCAATTGTTGCCTGATGCCCAATCGATAATTAACTTAGCAAAGTGAAAAGGTGCATGGCGTAAAATATATTGTCCATTTTGCAGAATCAGATTTTGTGTTTGTCCTAGTGATGTGCGCAATTCGAATGAATTCATTCGAAATAGTCGATTGTTGCCGAACGTCGATTGTTTCGAAATGATGCTACGATTCTCTCGATGAAAAAATAGTAACAATGAAAAAAAGTAAAGTAATTGTAGAAGTTCTCGGTCTTGACGATCGAATGAAAATAGTAGCGGCTGAAAAAAAGTAAAGTAATTGTAGAAGTTCTCGGTCTTGACGATCGAATGAAAATAGTAGCGGCTGAAAATAAGTAAAGTAATTGTAGAAATTCTCGGCCTTGACAATCGAACTACCGTTGGTGGATGTTTGGATTTGTTTATTTTACTTTTCATTAGTGATGATGATCCATAATCTAATGTCCAAAGTGCAACTAAAAGAAATGTAAGAATTCAGTTTAGCCGTCTAGTCACAAACGGTAACGCACAAACAGTTGAAAGAAGGTACATCCGAATAAATAATTCGAATGATTCTTTCGATTGTTGTACAGTTACTATTACTATTCATTCGATTGTTAATATCGCTCGATTGTGCCCATCTAGTTTGTCCATTGATGCACATATATTCGGTTATCTTCATGTTGACTTCTAATCCCCATTTTGTGTACTCCTGGATTAATTTGCGAGTCATATACTCTAGATCATCGTAATCTTGTGCCAGCACTATATGATCATCCGCAAAGCATAATGTGTAGATCATGTCGTTATTAAGAGGTATTCCCATGTTTCTGCATTTATTTTTCCAAGCTTTTAGGGCTTGTTCTAAGTAAATTTTAAATAGTGTAGGTGATAGACAGCATCCTGGCTTAAGACCTTTATTCACGATAAATCCTTTTGTGATCTTATTTCCGATTTTTATCTTTGTACTGCTATTTTTGTATAACTTCTTAAGCGCATTTATTAGATTCACTTGGATATTTCTTTTGTCTAAGCTTTTCCAAAGTTTAGTCAGCGGTTGCTGTCATATGCTTTTTGTAGATCGACATAGAGCAGGTGTACTTCCTGGTTGACTGCAATTTTCTTTTCTATTAACTGAGTTACACAAAATAGGTGGTCTAATCTTGATCTGGCTGCTCTAAAACCCGCTTGCTCTTCGCCTTCCATGTCGTGGTATTCGTTTTCAATTTTGTGTTTTAGTATTTTTCCATATAATCTGCTGACAGAGGTGGTAACAGCAATTCTCGTTAATTGTCGCAATTTTCTCTACTACTACGGCAGATATATAAGATGTTTTCCAGTCTTCTGGTATTTCTGCTCCATTTGCGCATTGTTCAAATAGTTTCCTCAGGTGTTCGTATAATTTCTCTGTACCATGTCGGTATATCTCCTTTCATTTTTTAAGTTGGTACATACTTGTTTGACTTCTTTTAGAGTAATTCTTATTGGTTAGCTTATAATATTTATGTTGCTCTGGATTATATCATTTTCTTGCTTGAACTGTGATCTCTTCTCTGTTAACAGTTCTTTGAAGTAGTCGTCCCATTTTTGAGGTCAAATTGATATCATGATCTCTTTTTTTTGTCTTTTCTTAGTTTTCTTATTATTTTCCAACTCTCTGTGCTTTTCCTTCCCCCTATGTATGTATTTATTTTTGTACAACTTTTCTCCCAGGCTTCATTTTTCTTTTTACAAATCATTCTTCTTACTTTAGCTTGTGCTTCTTTATATATTATTTTATCTTCATTTCTTTTAGTGTTTAAGTATTTAGAATATTTTTTTCTTTTAACTTCTATTTCTTTCTGTATATCTTCATCCCACCAATAAGGCTTTCGTTGTTTTCTATTTCGTTGATATCGTCCCAGAGCTTCATTTGCTGCTGCATGTATACATTCCTTTATGTCCTCACAATGTTCTTCTGTATTATTGAGATCTATTTTTTCGAGTTTTTCACTTAACCTCTGTCTATATAGGTACTTCCGTGATCTAAGGAACTTAGATTATATTTTTTTTTCGTCTTTGTTTTCCTGTGCTGTGGGATTTTTTTTTGTTTTCTTGTATTCTTTCAGCTTCCCTTTCTGTTTGAGAAAGCTATATTTGTTCTAAGCAGGTGGCAGTCACTACTACAACTCGCACCTCTACATACTATTCAGGTCTACGAGTATTCTGATTTCCCTTGTGTTTCCAACTTTTGATACTTCTTCGTGTAATCGTTCATAGAATTCGTCCTTAATATTTACTGGGACTACGTCATTTACGGCATAGACTCCTATTATGGTTAGTTTGTGTCCGTATAGAAATAGGTTCATTTTTACAGTTACAATTCTTTCGCTTTATATGTTGTTATATGTCTTCGTAATTTTTTTCTAATCAAGATTGATACTTCTGGTTTGACTCTGCTAGTTTTTGGGACTCCGCTGTAGAGATGACCGTATTCTCCAATATTTTCCGAATCTTGTCCTTTTTTTTTGTTTCTGTGACCACTATTATATTTATGTTCAAGTTTATACTTTCAGTTATCACTTCATTAATGTTTCTGGGTAAACCTTGTACGTTCCATGTTCCGAAATTCATTGTCCTTTGTTTTAGCTTGGTTCGTCGTAATCTTCCCATCCTGTTTCAAGGCGAATAATTGGGCTTTTTAACATTTAGATTTTCGTAATTTATCGGAGTTTAAAAAAACCTTTAACAAATACAAAAGCATCCACCTGCACTATCAGTAAAAACAAAAGAATAGATGACTGACTTGAACCATCATGACAAGATTGTTAATTCAAAATTATTTATAGATGACTGACATAAAACACAATCTGTTTAAGAAATATTTGCCAAATTCAAATTTTATAAAAAAAAATTTGAAAAAGGCATGAATGCGAAAATGTTAAAACAAGAAGAGCAGCTGTTATTCAAAAAATAATAAATGAGTATTTCGATAACTTCAAACAATCTTTGTCAAATATACCACCAGAAAACACGGTATATTATGACAAAAACAAATTTGTTTAATAATCCTGGAAGAAAAAACTGTGATGAATTTGCCAAGTCATCTCTATTTGTGATGTTTGCAGCAACAGCTTGTGGGAAAAATTTCCTCCTTTATTATACAAATTGTTACATTTTTATGATACATAGACCGAAGGAACCGCAAACGCAGTCTGGATAGTTTGATTTAATTACATTTCAAGATTGGACAGGAAACAGCACTTCTATATTTCAAAGGAAATCGTATTTTAATTGGTGATAATTTGTAATTTTTCATTAGACCTAGTGTGAACCTAAATATAGACTTTCTTTTTTTGCCAAAAAATTTTACTAACTTAGCCACTTTCTTTTCTTAAAACCACTAAAATGCTTCTGGAAGCAAATTGTAATTAATTTGATAAAAGGAAGTAGAAGAATTAATCATCACATCCCAAAATAATATTTCCTATAATTTGACAAATGATATTCAATCTGGATTCAATCCGATATTTATCCCCTGCATAGAACCCAACTTCTCAACTAGATTCCAGGCACTGCTCGAAAGCAGATACCCAGCAAACATAGTAGCTTTAGATTTTAATGAATACACATATGCTGCTAACACAATATATAAGACAAACTATCCAAACGTGATCCAAACATAAATAAAAATATACTTCAATTCATATTAAAGAAAAATTATGTCTACACTATTTATTTGTTTGCTAGGTAGCGAAGATAAAGACGAAGTTGAAACCAGAATATAGAACTCGGAATCTGAAGAATCAGCCGAGTCTTCCAATGACGAGAATTAAAAAGTGGTCTGTTTTATTGCAAAGGATACAGTCCACTAAATCAATAGCAAAACAATTTCAAGTTTCAAGAACTCGTACCCACAACATTGTTACCCAGATTTCAAAAGTTAGAGACATAAGTTAAATCGCTGATTGAAGTTTGAATCTGTTTTATAACTAATAATATGCTGGGTTAAATTTTTTCGTGATCCAATCAAAAGATTATATATGTCCTAGATTTAATCATAAAAAAGATCCAAAAATAAGAGACAAAATTAAGATAACGACCTTTGTGGCTTTGTTGTATATTACATAATAACAAGTTATCATTAGAAGAACTTTGATCATCGGATGGACACGGTATAGAGTTTTTCAGACTTGTTATGTCAATAAAGAAAGAAGAAGTTTTTGATGAGATGTTTGAGCTTTGACAACAACGTTATTGGCGCAGAAAGAAGCAAGAGCAAAAATCTAGCTCAAATTTGCATGCTTTATATAATGTTTGCAAAAAGTTGTAAACAAAATTATACGCTTGGCCAGAATCGTACAATTGATGAGAAATTGAAGCATTTTGTGGTAATTGTCGCAACATATTTCGTCAAAGTTGGTTACGTACGGAATTAATATATGGGCTAGTAGATGAAAGACATTTTTACACTTACAATCTGGAAATTTACGCAGAAAAATACCCGGAAGGAGAATACACAGCATAGCTAAGGTCTTCATATATTCATATGTTGCAAAAAGACTAGTAATGCCAATATATAACACAAGAAGTAAATGTCACCACCGACAATTAGTTTACGGATGGTGATCTAGTATACTATTTGAAAGATGTAGGTACAGTTAAAAAAAATAAAAAGTAACTTACTAGTAAATTTGTAGCCACGAAGAAAAGACCAGAAAATAGTAGTTTGTTTGAATTTTTTAATTGTAGCACAATAGTGTCATCTGTTCCAAAAAAGTACAAGAATATCACGGTGATTTCAACTAAATCGGGAGTCGATGTTGACAAAATGTGCGCCTCTTATAATATTACTCAAAATATAAAACGATGGTCTATGGTCATATTCTTTTCAATATTGAGTGTAGCAAGAATCGCTCTCAGGTGATTGTTGTTATAAATTGACAAACAGAGTTTCTGACCATGCTTGAAAGAACTGGTCAATAAACTAGCATTAGCAGCAGTGAGCAGAAAAGATTTGAAACTATCAGGTAGATCATTAGAAACAAAATTAGACTCTATTCATCCAGAAAATAGCCAGAAGGAACATTCAAACATTCATACCAAGCTATAGAATATGGAAGGAATGTTGAAGTCAACACTCCACGCTAAAGAAAACCATGTACCTTTGTAGAACTTGTGTTATAGAGATGTGCCTTCAGTATGAACCAAAGAGGAATATCCATAATGATAACTCACATAAAATGTTTTGGAAATATTACTCCATATTCTTGTTAATAAGAGAATTTTTTTACTTGTGTTCTTTTATTATAATTTATAACAAATGTTTCTTATTGATTTGTGTTTTTATGACATTCCGATTACAATAGTTCTGTGAAATCGGTTCCCATTAGAGAATTGGAACTGAAGAAGCGTTTTTGCGTGCATTATATTTAAAATTTTTTTTTTGTTAAACTAGAAAATGAACGGGACCACGATCGTGGAGAAAGAGTCAAAAGTTTATTATGTTCTAATAAATGTTGCATGGTAAGTGTAATTTCCTTTTTGTTCCTTTAATATTGACCAATTTTTCAGATGTCAACAAATCGGGTAATTAAGTGCAAAGACATACTCAAATATATTGTTTTAAAGAAAGCTATAGCTAGAGCTGCTTAGAATAAAATGACCCGCAAAGCAATAATTTAGTATGTCGATAAAGGTAATAAGATTGAGTTAGTAGTAATTCATTGAACATTTTAACATAAACCGTATTTATCTATCGTCTCCTTTTTATTACTCTAAAACATTAATTTAATATGGTCGTCATTTAAAGCAACGTATATTAACTAGGTATTTCCTTATGGTCGGGCTACAATTATTAGAGCCCATGTAGCAGAGCATTCTAACGTGACGTCCCGATTCTCACTATGAGACTTCATATGCAGTTTTAAAGTGCGCAAGAGCTAGCGCGTTCGTAGGATTTGCACAACGTGCTCTAAGTAAATCGTTATTTTCGTCGTACGTAATTTTCAAAAATTTCAAATTTTTTAGATGAATTTGTAAGCCTGTCGTTGAAGGTTGGAATAAAATATCTTAGAAGACTTTAAAAATACCGCATCACAGTTTTATCGAAAAGAAAATAAAATGAAGTTGATCGCAACATTTTTTAACGTCTACACATTGCTTTATTGGCAAAATTTTTATTTTTAAAAAATGCAAAATGCATTTTTCCGGTCTTTAGGGCTGCCATTTGTAAAATCACAAAACCAGAACATATAGGTTTCAAACTTTTAAACTGCAAACCCAAACAATTTGTTAAATTATTATAATGTAAATTCATGGCAAATTTAAATTATTTAGTACAATGTATATTATACCTACGTCAACAAAATTTAACAACAGTTAAAATATGTATGTTATTTTTATATTCACTTTTAACAATACACCAATGTATCATGAAAATACATACATTGTAAGTAACTTAAAGACACGACTAACGTCTTTGTATCAAACACAATAATTAGCATTAGTATTCTCTCGATAAATAACTAAAGACAAAGGCAAAAAAAGTTGATATAAAATTTCTGGGAAAGCCTACTCCAAATTTGGAAGTATATCAAGCAGATAAAACGTTCACATTACCTACAAGCATTTTAAAAAATGTAGCCCACTGTAAACCCGACATCACGAGCCGCCACTGACGATAACGATTCATAAACGTTACAGTGTATATTAAAATGAAACCTATTAGAACAAAAACTGGCAACCGAACCCAACACCCATGTTTTAAAATTGATTCAGTTACCCAAACCTGATTGATTTGATAATAAATGATTTATGTATCTTTCAGTATAGAATCTTTACAATCAATATGATTCCAATTAGTTTAAACTGTGATTAATAAAAACACACCTTAGTTACCTTTAATTAAGGATTTATAGTTTCAGCAAATACGAATTGGCCGAATTACTAATTTTTTACACTGAGACAAAATGTTTCCACATATATCTAAGTGCACTCCACAAGCACAATTACGTTACTTTAATCGCGCTTTGACAAACAGTTTTGAAATTCGTTATTAAAATGTTATCGATCGATTGTAATAAGTTCCAATAATTGATGTAAGTATTAGCAAAAATCACTTACTCATTTTTCAAACAAAAAGTGTGCAATTTGAACAATAAAATTGAAACAATAATCGAAAGTCAAAACGGAAAATTAGTGCAAAAACCAAAATTACAAACAAAAAACAAATAAATGAATCATGTTACATAATTTAAGTATAAATTCGATACAGACCAGAAAGATTTGAATTGAGAAAGAATCCGTAAAATTATGTCTATATAAGAAAATAAATAAATAAATTCTTGTATTACCTAAACACCAAACGTAGTAATTGTGTTGTCATATTTTTATTGCATGTGTTGCGTATAAATACTTTGATACTTTTTTTGTTTATTATTACATATTGTGTATTACACATTTCACGCCTAAATAAGGCTGTAAAAAGATGGAACAAATTAAGTAATTGTCTCGAATTATACACGTTTTTACATACTCACTCGCATGGAAAACGTAATGAGGCTCTTGTGTCCTCGTAGAAAATTCAATAGTAAAGGTAGACATGCAAACATAAATAAATAATGTATGAAGTATTTATTTAGACAATTCGAGACAGCGTGTTATAAAGTAATTAAGTCGTGCACTAGTGATAAATGCATAAAGTTATTAATAAACACCTTATCATCTATATTTACATCTTCGGGAGAATCCAATGATAGCTATTTAATATATTTTTGATGAGTAATTTGTTTACTTCTGCTCAAATACTTTAAATTATTTCACGAATTAAATTCAAGTCGTATATGTTGTATTTACAAGCAATTCCTGAAAAGTGATTAATTATAAACACAAACACGTACGATTAACAGAAAAAAATTTCTAAATACAAACTACGTCCAGACGTAGAATTATGGCTAAAAAATTTAACCTTCGTAGAATAATACAATAAATATTTTCTGAGTGTTCAACCGTGGTCGAATAAGTCGAATTTGTACTTAAAAAAAAAGACGATAATTAGCAATATGATTAGACGTCAAAACCAAATGAAAGCTGTTTTTGAACATTTACTTTGGACCAGCACCAAACCACACACGATTTCGGATCATATGCTGCAAAATGTTTCCCAAATTCTGCACCACTATGTGATAAACTTTCCCTCTCAAAAAGTCTATTTTGCATCCATATAAAGAATACCTAGTACAGTTAGTGTTAATGGAAGCGTAAAACTAGAAGTAAAGTGTGTATAGAGCGTTAAGAAGATACGTCTGTTAAATTCCTATGTACTGCAGCTGTTAATGACATTAACTACTGGCATCCTTTAAAACCATGTAATGTAATACTTAATACCTTAATTATTATAAATATATTAAATTAGTACATCGTATTAAAAACACCGATTTTGCGTGTGCAATATTTTTTTGTCGGTTACAAAGGTCAACAAACGACTACTTTGACAACCTTGAATTATTAATTAGAAAATGAATAAATGATACTGACTGACCATTGTAAGTTGATTAGCATTTAATAGATGTTGTTGTTACATGGTTTGACAAAAAATTGAAGAAAATAGTGGGTTTTACTCATATGTAAATTAAGACAAATTCCTTGACGTAAACATAAAACATTGAACTCTTAAATCATTGCGCTTGATTTACATAAAAGGAATTAACAATTTAAGCAAAAGGCAGTTTGTAAAGTGGTATTAATTGAAGTATTTACCACATCCAAAGCGTTAATCAATTATTTATATGATTCATTTATATATTAAGATTGTCTAAAATAGATTAACACATAATTTAGTTATCCTTGCTTTAGCGTTCAATGAATGTAATGGTTTTTTTCTGATAACCTGTTTTGCAAATAAAAAATAATCGATCGGCAACTTCAAGTTCTAAGCAAACGACAGACATTAATGACCACAATTTGACCTCCTTTGGTATTCTAAAAATTCCTGGCAAAACCTTTCTCTTAGCTGTACATCCGTAAGAGATCGTATTCTGGCTGTTTCTTCTATTTGTTGTTGTGCATTTATTGCGCAATGTAATAAAAGGTTTTGTGATGTCACGTTTATTTGTAAAGATGTACCGCTATTTGGTGTTACAACATTTTCGGTACGCTACAGATTGCAAAATCAATTTAATAAGAATTGCGTTCCCGATTGAAGTTAAAACGAAGTTACGTGAATCTATTTGTACACAAAAGCACTCAATTTTTTTAGAGATAATGTAATTCGTTTTACCACACAAACTTTTTATTGACGATTATCTTTATCGCAATAAAATTGTTAAATAAAAAATAAACAATTATGTTTATACGAAACGGCGTAGTAGTACAACAAAGAGATAATTTTTAATTGATGTTTAAGTATAAAGACAATAATTTATCAGTAATACATTTTTTATTATGTAATAAATTGCCTATTTTTTTTAAAAGAAACAAGAATTTAATTGTACGGTCTATAAATCAAATAAATGCATTTCGTTGCAATTAAAGATTTCAGACAATTTGTAATTAAAAGCGAAGGAAAAGTATTGTCAAATTCGTCGTATTTGTATGTTTTAAAACTCGCGTGCAATACTAAAAAATTATTTAAAAAAACAAGATCAAATTAAAACTTTCCAGAATTGCATTAAAACGAATTCTACTAAGTCTTAATTGGTGTTAAAAATGTGGTACTTTCTAAAAAAAAAGCTTCAAAAATTTAACGATCGATCATTTAAGAACTGACCACTTTAAATGCTGCTTAAAATTCGAGATCGTTCTGAAACCGTTTACCCAGAAAACAAGTTTTTTCATTATCGACGTCATAGTTTAAAAAGTTACAAAATTGTAAATAAAATTCTAAATCCATTTTATTATACTAATATAATTTAGAAATTTGCTCCTTTAAAATTACCTGTCTAGATTTTGTTTGACAGCAAATTTTATCAATATCACTTTGGTTAACTGAAAATTATTCGTGGATTAAGTTGTCTGTAATTAAAGAATTGTTATGCTTTTACAAAAACAGATTGAATTGAATCGTAGTTTGAACTACTTAAAATGTAGCATTGCACTTTTACGGTAAGCTCTCATCAACTATAGTGACAGAATTACTTCGATAACGACTAAGCAAAGTCTTCCCAGCTAATCCCAAACATAAATATATGATTTCAAAATTAGAAAGTTCCTATATTAGTAGAAAACTATAGAGATGTTTGCAAAAATTATAGAGAAGTTTCTAAAAATTTTTAAATAAAAATTATATTTACAGATATCACCAGCAGACACGAATGAACAGCTGCTTCGTACTTTTGGGACTCATCAGTACTGGAATACTTTGGTGTGGTTTCCACAATTATAATACACAAATTGCCAACTGATTAATATATAGATGCACATTGACAAATTCTTCATTCTTTGTTAGATTCAGTGAGAAAATCAGGATCAATAAAGATAGTTAAAATAATATAAAATCTTTTTGATACCTTAAGAAATTAAAAACAGTACATTTAATAATGTGAAACCATTATGCTGTAACATAAAGTACACCGAATTCCATATTGTAGCTTTAAGCATAATCGACAAAAAAACTCGACCTACTTTTTAAATTTGACTATCAAAATGAAATTCAATGTTTCTAAATAAAATTATCATTTTCATTTCAGCCTAAATAAGAGAAAATGCGTTTTAAAATTAGCAACATATTTATACCATTAAAAAATGCATCCATAAAACACTAAACGTATTCCCACGGTGTACCTCTAACATAATTACTTTTTATAACAGTTTTACTGTTGATTGACGCATTTAATGTTAAAACGAGTTCTAAATATTTTTGTCTACTTTAGACAATTTTGTAATTTTGCATATATAAGGTGTAACATTTTAATTTCCTGTTTGAACTACCTAAATATATGTAGATTTCAAGCTAATCGTCGGTTCTTTGTTAATTTATTTGGAAACATAGACAGTAGCGGATTTTCCCTAAGACCCAGGAGACCCGGACCTAGGGTGGCCAGATATTAGGAGCAGCCAATAGTGGGCAAAAAATAAAATACATCGACCCAAAAAAAATAAAACAGTGTGTACTAAAAGCGTTCACTAGCCTGACGTGTGCAGTCCTGCCGATCTTTTTTTTTCATGCTTTATAACCTCACTTTCTTATTGCGTTGAGATTCTAAATTATAGTATGAAAAAGAAGATCGGCAGGATTGCACGTAGAACTCTGAATGAGCTGCTTTACTTGCATGTAGAGAAAGGCGCGGCGGGCGATTCTCGTCTCCCTCTTTCACTGGCCACCCGCGCCGCTCTTCTCCCCATACCTACCGCGTTGTGTGGCATAATTAGCTAGGGATGGAAAAAAAAGGTAAGTGGGGCAAAGGATCGAAAGTGGGCAAAAGAAAAAGATGATAAACAAAATGATGTGAATAAAAAAACGCGGAAATTAGACGATTCCTTTAGAAAACTATCTACTGATACTAAAGATCACGCTATCGATGTAAGACACGACGTTCTAACTGGTATTGGTGCTACCTCAACTGATGTTTCTGCAGTATCTTCAAGCGTAGATACTTTGATAATTGTGGCACGTAGAACAAAAGAAGAAATCCCACGAGTGCCAGGGGTGCAGCCCAATCCGGACCAGGAGCTGTACAAAATCAGCGACGATCCAGTCGAATGGATAATCGACGAGTTCACATAGAGCCAAACAAATCATCAAAAATGATTTTCCCAAGAGTAGGCAGATTTACAAAGATAAAGTGCGACAGTTGTTAAAACACTTATTTGAACGTCAGCTTCTAAATGGCGAAAAAGTTCCGCGGAAGTGACTAATTTATTCCAGAAGTAATGAACGCGTGTTTTGTGTACCTTGTCGTCTTTTTAATGGCGGGGAGAGTCAGTTCGACAAAAGGAAAGGTTTCAATGATAGGAAAAATTCCCAGTATCGAGTATCAACTCATGAGAATTCGCCTATTCGCAAATTATCTGTCCAGTACACAAGCGATAGAAACAACTCCTTAGGGCGCATTGAGCACGCGTTAACAATGCAATTAGATGAAAAAAATAATTTACTGAAAAAACATTTTGAAAAGAGTAGTTGCATGTGAGAAAACGTTTGCATCACTTGGTTTGAAATAATTCGATGTCCCTAGAGCTTATCGCTTTCGAATTCGATCCATACTTAGCCAAGCAGAACACTCTCTTCAATGACATGTGAAGAATTCATTCGGTTCATGGGAGAGGTTTTGAAGACAATTGTAATGGAACTATTAACAGCTAAATATTTTTCTCCGATGATGAACTCGACGCCGGATATATCTCATCTGAACCAGCTCACTTATGTAATCAGATATGTCCTGCCTAATGAATCACCTGTATAACCTTTCCTCAAGTTTATACCAAACATAGACCATAAATCACAACAAATTACAAATGCTGTTATTTCAACTTTAACTGAATTTAGAATTGACATTTTAAACTGCCGGTAGCAATCTTACAACAACGCAGCCAACATGTCAGACATATACAACGGCCTACAAGCTAAAATGAGGGAAATTTTTTCCACTAGCCGAGTATGTCACCTGCTCAACTCACTCGCCTAATTTGGTAGGCGAATGTGCAGCTGAAAGTAGCCAACAAGCTTTCTCGATCTTTCCTATATTGCAAGAGTTATACAATTTCTTTGCAACGTCAACTCAGCGCTAGGAACCGCTTCCAGCCCATTTTACCGTCAAAAATCTATCAACGACTCGTTGGTCAGCTAGTGCAGATGCATGCAAAAGTTTACGCGAATCGTGGAATGAAATCCATGAAGCGTTAGTCTCCATTGAAAATGACACACAACAGAAGAGAACCGTTATATGCGAAGCATTTGAAACTTGAACGTTATACCTTCTATGAGAATAAACTTAACTTAATTAAAACATGGTTTCCTTATTCTAAACCTATTCATTTCTACATTAATTCTACTATATATACATTTTGACGTATTTAAAGTCTATTTCGATAAAAGTTGTCAAAAAAGTAAATTCATATTATGTACAGGGCACGCTGCTTAATAAAATCACGTTAGGAATTTTGATAACAATAACCAAATGATAACAATATCCGAAATTCAGAAAAAAAAACAAATACATGTTTTTATGTTAAAAAGCTTATTTTGGGGTATGTGATTCTATAACTTTTTTTGTATTGAGAGCTTAAATTAATTCTTTAACGGGTCGCCACCCTTCCACCTGTAACCTTATCAGAGACGTTGGTAAAAACCTGTTTGTCGAACAGTTTTCATGACGTCAGGTCGCTGAAGGCTAAGGAGTTGAACACCATTTTATGGGAAGAAATACTTACACAAGTGCAAAGTTAATTAGAGGGAAGCTCGGCGCATTCTTTTACGTCAAATATTGTATGCATTAAATCAAATTACTTGTGCTAACACCGTATGTACGCTTTGTGTCAAATTGCATATTACGTTTTAGGTCATACTAGTACGGAATTAGCTAATCCCCTATTGGATAATACAGAACTGTAAGTATTGCATTTTCTATTTTACTTTGATCATGTCGATTATTGGAATGACCACACGTACCTACTAGGTTGTAATCACAATTAATGTTCAACTCTTTTTTTTTGTGTCACATACTTATCGGTTGCGCTTTCATTCTCAATAATTTTGAAATTCGTATTCTTGTAATTTAACTTAATAAAATAAAGTCATTCCTTCGTTAATGTAAAAGTTAGATCGATTAAGACACTTTGATGTGCTACGTGTTGCCCACTCAAAGGGCGTAACTTATACTTGGCCTGTGATATCAACCCATGTAATGTTGTTTGCAACGTTTATATAACGAACTGTCTTCGCCCTCTTCAACTACTTCTGTAATACAATAAATATATATTATGTGTTATCACTTCTGTTGTGTTATTTGTTCTTTTACAGCTGCGGGTAGAGTTAAACGATATCTCCCTAATTTAGTTTCTTTCATCGTTTTGGCGCCTTTTTATATTTAATTTATAATCTAGCATCACAAAGCCTGCGACTCTCTCTCCGGGAAAACTGTTTTAGCCATCGCTTATTTTTTTGTTACAAGAAAACCAGCGTAGAAGTAGTAAATACATAGAGCGTGTATCTGATTAACAAGTTGTTAATTTACAGGTGAAATCATAGCATCAATACAAGCAGAAAATGTCAAAATAAAAATTTTGATAGAACGTTTAAAAAATCAAAATTTTGAGCCAAAGAAACCCGTAACATTAAATAGTTTGTTGACACCGTTAATAAAAACAAATTAAAAGTGATATTTAATTCACTGTTCTAAGTACACATTGCTTCTCAGTGATTTACTGACACTAAAAATAAATACAAAGTAACGTTATCACATAAGATGTAGTTAAATGAAGTTGTTATTCTAAGAACGCATATGCTTTTCAAGTTAATTCTCGAAGATGTTACGTAGGTTAGTCAAAATACTAGAATAAATAACACTGCAAAAATAAAGCTAAACATGCAAAACAAGCGTATCTGAAGCGTATTGTGAAAATTCAGCTAAAAAAGTCATGCAAAATAGGTTATTGTTCATGTATAGAAAAAAACTTGAGAAGAAAACCACGGATATCAGAGTTACATTTTACTACAACATGGTGTTTTTTCGATTCCAAAAAAAAATTTTTTTTAATGAGAAAAAAAGACGCTACCAAGAATTTAAAAAAAAACGTTGCAGCCAGTTATTTGTTTCAAAACACAATATTTTTGCGATCAATTATAATTTGGCTTAATAGCTATTAGAAGTTATCACAATTATTTCCGATAGCTGCACCTCGACTTGCTCACACTGTTAGAATTTTTTGCAAAAAATCAACATCAAAATCACGTAGTTAAAAAAGTTAGTAAAACTAATAAGATAAAAATCAACTTCCAATTAGTTTAAAATCTGGCAATTCGTTCCGGTTAATTACCATCTCCAGTAAAAAATTAGTTTCGCAGTAATTTTGAAAGCGCTTCCAGTCGCTCTCATGAAACCACTTTTTTTACACTCCATTAATCTCTAACATACAATATAATTAATTATGCTGAAATAAACAAAATTTTGACAAAGTTAAGTAATATCATTTCCTGGCGGTTGCGTAATTATCATTTACTTTTGCAATGCATAAGTTTGATATTATTATTATTATACCGGCTAGTGGTTAGGTTCTGCACGGCCACGGTCAAGGACTTCAGTCGTCTGTGCGGTCATACAGGTTATGTAATTCACAATTTACCTTCCGGCCCCATCTACACTTTTTATTCTTAAAACATAGAATACAATTTTACTTGTTTACGATCATAAAGTTACTTATAATTAATTCTTGGAACAAAACTTTTTAACCAAACATATTTACCGTATAACGTTAACAGAAATTGTGGCCAATTTAAAAAGGGCCTTGAAGATATGCCACGTTCATGCATGATGGACATTGATGGCAATGACCAACATCGAGGGGTTATGAACGAAGCGTAAGTTATAATTATTTCGCACATACAACTTACAACAAAATCTAAAGTCACGAAAAATCCAATTAAAAATTTTTAAATGAATATAATAAGTCGTTTAAAAGATTTGTAATTCCTCATCATTATGTGATGTGTAAAAAAAAGGCTTTTGAATGTATACGCTACCAACCTGCTGCACTCCCTACCTGTTAGTTACCAAGTTCAAAGCCCGATACCTTCATGTCTAATTAACAGAAAAATTCAAACGATTGCTTTCTTAAGCGTAATCGACAAACTTTTATTTATAATTATATAATAAAAACCATATTTTTTTTTAAGTACGCTTAGATTATAAAAGAACTTCGTCGTATCCTGTTTAACGATAACCTTAGTATTTACGTAATTGTTTCAATTTTAAGTAAGCGATAATGCGTTTATGATTATTAAATATTTAATTCTGGTTATCTTAAGCCAGTGAAATCTGAAAAAATATGGAATTTACTGTTATATCGGGTACTTTGGATTATCCATTTAAAAAGATAAAAAAGACGAAGAATAATTTTGCCCACATTAACCTACAGCTAAAGTAATTACGCAAACAATAATCTTGCGATGTTTCCTAGATAAGATTAAACGTTACTTTATTTTTAGTATAAAACCGGGTGTCTAATCACAAAAATTACCGTTTAATCAAAATTTAATCGGATTTAAGTTATAGGTCAAATACATCAGTTTTCACAACGAACGTTATATAATCCAAAACGCAAAAAAATATTAATGAGTGAAAAGAAACTTACAGACTAAAGTAGAAAAAAGGATATGGATAAGTAAGTAAATAGATAACAATTTTTATATAGTCTACACAGTTTGTACATACAAATTATCATACGTTGACTTTTGTTCGAAAGGTGTCGACAAAAAAGTGATTTAAAGTGAGTAGGGTTAAATTTAACCTATATTTGCATTATTTGTTTGAAAAGATAAGATAAAAGCTACTTCCCAAAAAAAAATGTTCCAAATTATGTGTGTTTAATTACTTGATAAATAATTAAGATTAATTAAAGATTGCTTAAATATGAAGCCCGAAAATGAATATTTACTGTACCAAATTTCTAATTTCTAATGTACATGTTACGACGATGTGTTATTTTAATGGTACCGGTTAGTTCCAGTTTATCAAAAAATATTTTGTATTCAAAGCACGTATGTTCTCGTTAATTTTACAAGAAACAGAAACGTAGTAACATTACATTAATTAAATTTTTTCCAGAGATTTAATTGCTTCTATCAGACTAAAAGAGAAAATGATTTTAAAACTAAAGCGACAAATCTAAGATAACGATATAAAGAAAACAGTAAAAAAATGAATAACAGAAAAAATATGAAAGTTTCTTATATATGGTCCATATGGTGTTTTTTTTCAGGTATTTAGTTCTGTTTGATGACATAACTAATAATTCAACATAATTAATCAAAAATAAAGAAAGACACGCTTTAAAGCATCGTATCAGTTACATAACTCGTTATTGGTGTTTAATAAAAAAGCTGTTTTTGAATAGTAATAACTTTTTAAAATTAAAAACACCGAATCGCCTTCTTCGTATTACTTTTGAGTTTATTGACTAGCGGCCAACAACATTTCCTTACTATTTGGCAAAATACCTTTTACATATAAAACTAATAGTAAAAAATATCGTTTCCTATTTTCAATTGTTCCTCGTAGTAATATAGCAAAAGAAATTTAATTTATGATTACATTTTATCATACATATGTAAAAACCTGCAAATTTTTATTTTAAAGATGAATGGTACACTTAGATAAAGAAAAACACAATAATTCACCATTAAAGATTGTCTACAGGTTCATACACAAAAAACTACATTAACTGCTTAGTTTCAAGAATATACACACAAAATCGTAGTATTTTGTAGGTCCTACTATTGTCCCCAATTTAAAAACAATATTACATCAACAATCGTTCAACCACCAGGTGTGATTGATATGGAAATTACACATAATATACATTGTTTATTATCATGTTGATGAATTCAATGTATGACACAAATAAAACAAATAATTTCAGTTCGCTAAAAATTAAACTCCATATAGATTATTTCAAAACTTTCTCTCTATTAGGCGGTATATGTTAATATGTTTTAATGTCATTAGGAACAGTATACGGGGTGAGTCAAAATGATTGATATCAAGTTGGTAACAGTGTATTTAAGAGTAAAAACAAAAATTTTTAAGTAGCAGGAAATTCAACTCAACCCATAATTTTTTTGCTCACCCGATATATAAAATATACAGTAGAAACGATAAAAATGTAGTTTTCTTAGTAAGATTAATTCTAGTCGAAAAGTGGATCCCAAACATAATTACGTCCTTTAAATACTTAAAGATTAGTTTTAAAATGTTTTAAGTTTTTTAACGATGTAGTATAGTCATTATGACTAATGATAGCTAATAGTAAAAAAACTGTCCTTCACAAAAATTTCTATAATAAAAAAAAGTACGTTAGAGAAAGTGGTAATGTATATAGTAAATTAGCCTTGCACCTAATACCATATCGTACAAAACTGCGTTAACTATTAATTTTCAAATTTATGCATTTTTCTTCGATTTTAATTAAGAAAGAGCAGGCATTGTCGCTTTCTCACATGATACATTCATTGTTATTATCAACCTTGCATAAACTCCTTTCAAAAAGTAGAAATTTCACGACGTCGACGTGTATAAAATTTTATGTGAAACTTTGGTGCAATATAATCTATGTATGTTATTACTTTCACATCATTATAAATAACATGAGGGTAAGTAAAGGTGACTACTTTTCCAATACCAGTTACATTTATTGCTATTAACAACTAAAATTTTAATCACTAATTATGGCTCAACAATTGATAACATAAAACTAAAACTAAAGACAGTGAACGATAATGTATCTACATATTAACGGCGGAAATGAATTTTTTGGTTTCAGTTAGCATTTGGACGAACGAATTATATTTAAAATTCATATTAAACAGGATTTACAAGCATGCGAGTTGTGTAATTTACATGCAAAAAATTTAAATTTTTACAAGATTGAAGCTGGAAGAACAAGTAAAACTGGAGTTATGCGCCGCTTTTATTAAAATTTATTAACTTTGGTAAAAGTCGCTGTGGAAAGAGAAGGGGGCTTATATAACTACTTAACTTATTAAAAGGAAATGATAAATTTTAAATTATACTTTATTGTGGTACAACAAAGTATTATCTTATCATGCCCGTATCAAAAAATGTTAGGGTTTGCATGCAAATCATGTAGTTAAATAGGTGTAATAGTATTAATTAATGTATTTTTTAGTAGTTTATGGTTTTACATAGATTAAAATGGAAATGGTAAAAAACTGTACTTGTTATAAACGTAATTAGTTATGTAGTTTACAACTTGTATATATGCAGTTTACCAAATTTGCACTTCTACTATAGTAGAAAATAGAAGAAAGAGGAAAAAAAGTGATTTGTTAATAAGTCTAAAACACTCAACTCAAAATAAACACAATTAGTGTAGGTTATGTAAAGAGAAAAACTATCTGCTGAGAACTTTATAATGTCGACGAAATAGCGTTGTATTAGAGGTGCCTACAGAAAAACTTGGATGTATGCTGGAGAAAAACGAGCTCCAGAACGTAAGATTAGAAAGGAAATAATTACATTAGTGTTTTTCAGCAATGCAAGTGGAGCTCACAAATTAGTTACTTATAGATTAAGTTGCTGCAAGAAGACATTTTGCAAGAAAATAAATGATCAATCAATCAAAGTTAAAAAATGAATGTTGAGCTAAGGTTTCAGTATATTTAATGAAATAGCCATGATGAAAATGAATCAGTACAACTTATAGAAACCGAAAAAACTCCACAAACATTATAAATAAAGTGAGTCATGCTAGTAAAAGTATCAAAATATCAGAAGTGCAAGATTTAGATGCAAAAATTATAATGAATGTACTCAGCTTTCAAATGACGACGCCGAAACATTGCCTTGTCCAACAGTGTCAAAAACAAGCAAGTAATTCATGCATCACATCCGTCTTATAGATAGAATAGAATCATTTCCTTTTACAAGACATTTTAAAAAGAATTTGAAATAAAGTTTTAAAAAATAAGTGCAATTATCACTTGACGAATTTTTTTAATGCGTAAAGTCGCCTTCGTCCAAAATGATCACATTCTAATGACAGGGTTTTGTGCAAAACGACCTTCAAATTATGTAAATGTGATTTTAGAATGTGTCAGTTTTGAAACGGTCATTTTGGTTGAAGGCGATGGTACATATTATATACAGCGACTTCATTAAAACCCGTTTCTAACCTATGACGCTTAGATCAACATTTTTTTAGGTTGTTAGTGTTACCATTTAGTAACATTCTCAAAAAATCTTTCTAATGTTTTTGTTTACATCGGGTGTTGTTCTTTTTATTCTCTATTTTCATATTTTAAAACAAATAATAATTTAATTATTCGCAATATTTTTTTCTGTAGGTAGGTAGAATAACAGCTGCAATTCTAAGGTTATCTATTTTTTGTAATTTTTACTACTGTAATAAACTCCTTATTGTAATGGCGCATTTTTAAAATGATTCCCACAATCCCTATGGAATTTATCGTATCCTCTTTAAAGTTATATCCCGACAACATAAAGTTATAATTCATGGTTTTTTGAATAAGAATTGCCTTTGGAAAACAAAATACACAGAAAGACTTAATATACTGTTAAATTTTTAATTTATAAGCATATAATTTTTAGGATTGTCAGTAAAAACTGGCTAAAAAAGCATTAAAAAAACAAGGTTACGGTTTATTAAAAACTACATGCTTTTAACTTCTTGCAGCGTATACATGAATAGTTTAATTACATGGATATGTAAAAACTCAATATTATCGTACTTGGGCAACTAAAAATCTACATACTTTTGTGGAAACTACGATTACAACCTTTGAAAGTTAGTGTATGGATTACGATGTTAAGAAAAAGGATAATCAGTTCAATATTTTCTCAACATAGTATAAACGCAAAGCTTGATATTTTGTGTCAATTTTTAGGCAGTTAAATGACAAACGAATTTCAATTTACTTACTTTTAGCAAGACAATGCAAGTGCTTATATCACTCGAACTACAATTCAATTTGTTCAACAATTCTACAATGAATGTGTTCGAAATATTGAAATTGACAAGCTTTGTAATGTTCTCTAAAGTTTAAAAAGAAGGATTAACAAATATGTATCGAAATCGATTCAAAACATATTGAACATCGGTTGTTTTAAATAATTTTTAATAAATAGATGTTGTAGTTAATGTATTACCATTTTTAATTATTTATTTAAGCTTAATTTAAAGGTTACAAATTAAAATTTTCATTTAGTAATTTCTGTATTACTTTATACTAATTCAAGCAATGTTGGTTGCCTAACATCTATGTGACGTGAAAAAAAGTAGGTAGTTATAAAGACCCTGTACTTATAAGGTCTGTATGTATGCGTTTATCAATAAAACGTTGTGTACCTATAAGCATACTAAAATTACATTTTTGAATTCTATGATCTGAAGGCGTATTAATTACAGATACCATTTCAAGTGTGTTCTCTAATATGAATGTTTGATAATTCAAATAGAACTTTCTGTTCGAATTATCAATACATTACCGTAACAACTGGGCATGTCAATAGCTAATCATAATTATCGATATTTTTTTGCGCGAACTTTGAATTGAACAACAATGCACTACGAATAAACTATTTAATACATATATACCTTATAACCACCAGGAGCGATTTAAATTTATCGCGCTCAATTCCTGCCAATCCTATTGGCCAAATTATAGCCGTTTTTACACAGCCACAAACATTGTGCTATTTTTGCATTTTAAAAACAACATAATTTCTTATAAAAACTAAGAATTTTGTATTACGATATTTGATTGATTACGCAATGCCGAGTACCAGTGATGTCGAGACTAGAATAGACTTTATGTCATAGAAAAGCAGTGGATAATTATGTACATTCTGACTGAAGAATCAAATACAAAAATTGTTGTTATTGTATCTAAAGTTTCCAAAGTAGCAGTTATGTTTTGTTTTTTAATGATGCTTAAAAAACAGGCCGGATTTGAAAAGCAAACAAACCTCTATTTTACCTTGATAAAACTTGGTTAAATAAAGGTCACATGAAACAATAAATATGGGTAACCAAAAGTATAACAAGCAAGCGTGAAGCATTCATTGAAAACTCAACAAAGATATTGAAGAATCCACCTGAAAAAGGAAGATAAGTAATAATTTTTCATGCTGCTTCTGAGCAAGGATTTGTTGAAGATGCATTATTAGTTTTTGAAGACAAGACGAACAAAGTGGCAGCTAAATAAAACTTTCAAAATGGCTGAAGTAAAAAATATTGTATAAAAAGCATTATCTAATGTATCCAGTATTGATTAAAAATATTCTGTGAAACATGTCAATAAAGAAGAAGAAAACATGTACAAGTTAGATGGAATCGTAGATAATTTAATAGAGCCACATCTATTAATCATGACAGTGATACAACTTCAAGTTCCGAATCTGACATTGAATAGTTTGCATGTTCTGGCTTACATTTTAAAGTATTAGAATTGTTTCATTTCTGCTTCTGGGTGATTGATAAGTGTTGTATTTATTCATGTCTATCAGTAACATAGAATTTTGTAATTCGGGTAATTTTGTTACTTGTATTATGATTTACATTAATAAACATGTTTTACTATGACCAATTGACAGCACTAGAGCAATTTAATTTCAACCACAGTTGCCACAAAGAAATTTTTTTATACTCACCGCCTAAATTTATTTGCTGAGTTTTAGCAGTATAAATCAATATCTTGCAATCGTTCCTCGTAGTTATTAAATAAGGTATAGTTATGATTATAACAATATCAGAAAAAATTCTCGACTAAAACGATAACACTAAAAAATATTTAGCAATTACTTTTATAGTTATTTAACTTACCACTATGCCTCTGCGTACACAGTTTGCGATGAAGCAATTCCGCAAGATTTGTATACAAAACTGATTAATTATTGATTACAACTTGGAAAGGCATTCGTAATTGACTCACACACTTAAAATGTAACAGTTAACATGTAAACCGAGTAGTGACTACAATTGCATTATATCATTCGAAAACACATGTAATTGTATTGTTTAGTTCATACCACTATGCTACTATCCTTGTCCTTAATCATTTTATCAACAAATTTTAATATATAATAATTTTATATATTAAATATATTTGTATATATTTATCCTATCAACTTAAATAAGCATTTAAAAAAAGCGAAACGTTTCCCAACATAATTACAAAAAATTTTTATTGCTTAAAAAAAACTGCCCAAAAAATATATATCCAAACATTTATAAGAGCAAATTACAATGGATGATTCAACAAAGTATTGTGACTACAGCAATTAACTATATTGTGTTTAACTACGAAAAGAGATATTGAAATTATGATTCATGCATATATCTGCATGATAACAATATTTACATGCCTTAATATGACGTATTAATGGTATAAATAACAAATACCAATAGAATCTATTATACTTAACTACGTAAGAAGTTTGTACGTAATTGCAGGTTTCTATACAAACATATATTCGATATTTAAAATACGTCTACCAAAGTAGAAAAAAATGATGGGATTAATTAATTTTATTCTTAGCAAAAGCAAATAGACATTTTTCAGTTTTAATACGTGCAATTTAAAAGAGAAACGGTCGTTAGAATATATGACAGTTGACAGTTTCTATAAAGAGAAACAAGACTGCCATTAAAGACTGAAACATCAAATTTCACTAGTCTAAGAACATTACTAGCAACATTGTTCAATATTTATTACAAAATATTTCACGTTTCACCTTTGATTGCTATTATTAGGAGTTATTTTTAGTAAAGTATTTGTTTATCTCAAGTACTTCCGATACAGACCAGTCATTTTATAATTTTAGTTCTGAAAATTGTTACAAACAGTACAAAGAGAAAACAAATGCAATTGCATTCATTATTTATAAGTTCCCCTTTGCAATTTAAATTTGTCTGAAATTCTAGTCAAACATTAAGTTTCTAACCTTGAAAGTGTTTTATGTCAAAAAAAATTGAAAAAAAGGCGACTTCTCAAATTTACTTAAGTCATTGAACACTTCATCTAAAAACAATAATAAACAAAAGTGCATATGGTAACCGGTAGAGATGGTGGAATTATATCTGCTCAGCTGTATTGCAGACTTCCTAATTAAAAAACCGAAACACGATACGATTTATAGGATTTCTTCATCAAATAATTATAGGATCCACATGTATTATTTAATTCTGTATTATAAACACTACAAAAATGTTGATAATAATAATAAATTGCAACTCTCACGGGAATTGACCTTTCGCGCAATAAATTATTCCGTTTTTGTTTATTGTGACATAACCCGCATTTGGTAGTTACTATGAAATGTAGGGTAGTGTTAGTATAAATTGTTAAATAAAAAGTTAATTTTTTATTTATTCCACTATTGGATCAATGTATTGATTTCTTCATTTTCAGATGCGTATTTATATACATATTAACTATTTGTGCGTGAACTAAAATAGCATTAGTAGGTAACGGTTTCTAGTACAAACCAACTTCAATGGACTGTAGTACCAATTGATGAATTATTAAAAATGCATTACTAGAAGGAATAATAGAAACGTAGTATATTTTTTGTAACATACGAACTGTCGATACAGTCACGCTTTTATTGACGTAAATTTGTGATGAAACGGTTTTGTTATAGCGTTTAAACTCATTTACAACTTTACTACTTTAATTATAAACAATTAGCGTCATAAATTAATTAACATTTTTGCTGAAAAACGTATTTATACGACCGTTAGACGTTCGGTGTCGATCAATTTTAGTTCTAATAAAAACCCACAAAAACGCTTGTATACAAAAAATTAATACCGAAACGTAGAAATGCAGATACATGTTATATACAAACAATTCGTAAAAAATAGTTTGTAATTGCCTAAACGTAGCACCAACAATTTAAGTTAATGCACCATAAAGCAAGATATTGTTTAAGTTATTAAAAGCTTAATGTTATCATTTCCAGAATTTAAAAACATAATTATGGCAAATAAACCCAAACGTTGACACTACCGTATGTACTGAATCTAAGAAAATCAAAAATGTAGGGAACTACCAGATGTCCCATATCAAAACTATTTAAAAAAAATTAATAACATATTTATTGACAACTAATTATTACTATTCATTCATTCAAATACATGTTTTGATTTTTTTTGTAATTGAATTTTACTAGAATGAACGTTATCCAAGTTCTGGAAATTCTGGAAAAAACAAGGAGAAATGAAACAAATTAAATTTATCAAGTCGTTTTAATAGTTATAAAACCAAAATAAGATTATAATACCCTTACATAAACAAAATTAATTGATAAGTCGTTGCTTGTATCAAATACTCGTGTGATTCAGAGAAAGCTTCAGAAAAACCAGTCTTATAAAGATTAAAATATGATTTATATAAATATGTTACAACAAAGTAAAAGTAAAAATCCGATAGAAAAACCGCAACCCTTCAATAACCATAAATTAATAGATAATACAGACAGAAAGAGAGACAAAAGTTATAAAAAAAGAATGTAGTTATGCATGGGAATACCTGTATAATTCTAGCAGCAAATTAAAAATCTGAATACATAGTATGTAGATATATTTTAGACGCACTTTCGGGTTTTTCCAAAGCTGGAATGCAAAATAACTTTTTTAACAAACTACTTATGTATTTTCCTTTAATAACAATTCATCGTTAATTTCCCTTAAAAATACTACGTAAAATAATTCTACAAATAGATCAACGAGATAATTCATAATTGCCCTGTTCTTCCTATCAAAACAAATAAAAAATTCTACCTTACTTTAACCCAGTAAAAAATTATGTACTTATTATCCAACAATCTAGAACGAGAAGATAAGGTTGCAAGATGTCCTATATTAAATATGAATTTCATACAATAATGTAAAAAAAAGACTTCAAAATAGAAGATAAAATAATTTCTAGCATAAATCAGAAATTCCGGTAATAACTGACAGTAATCTATAGACTCTTTATATATTCATAAAAAAAGAGAGTACCTAAAAATACTATTGCTGACATAATTTTTTTTTTACTTCGGAAATAATCGACCGTTGCGTGAGCTGTTGCATTGTTAATAATGAAAAATGATTGCGGTAGTTTGTTCGTCACTCTTTGCTGACTTTAAAAAAGCAGACTATTTTATACCAGTCATTTACTATAAGACGATCCTTTTAGAACAATTATCAAAAATACCAAATTTGACTACAAAACATGTAACCATTTTTTTGAAAAATTCTTCACGTTCGAACAACTTTCGATTGTTGCTTTGTTCATTGTAAGAACACATCAACGATCCACGATCCGTAAAAACTTAAATCACAATACAGTAAAGGTAATGGCAGCTCTGATAGCGGAGAGTGACGTGGGTAAAGTAAATAGTACAAATCTTAAATATATAGATTATAACCAATTTATAAAAAAATATTTCACAATCGACGTCTATAATAAGTTGACAATAATTCGTACGTGTAATATCACAGCAATGAGAAATCAACAAAAAAAATGTGGTATCACAAATAGGACTAATTAGATTTCAACTAATTCTGAAACAAGACGTGCTCTACACTTCCAATTTTCCAGATTTGTAGTTTTAAATTTAGTACAAGTGCAGCGATTGCATTTTATAAGCAAGGTTCCATTATCATCACCATTAAAATAATAAGCTTGACATATTAGTTGTCAAAAGCAGTCACAAACTCTACAGTTGAGAAATATATTCACGACGACGCTTTCAATTTACAAAAGAATTAATACACGTCTTGACCACGTAATTTAATAGGTACGGTCATAAACGTTAGAAACGAATGAAAATTAACTCTAATCGCAAAATGTAAATGTCCATCATACCTCGGCGATTCTTCCCACAAACATCGATTGATTTAACATTCGATTTACGCCATAAAACGATGGGATTAAACAAAATTTTAAAAAGCTTTGCCTAGCATTTAAAGTCACATCAGTGCGAATGCATGATCAATCGGCTTTGCTATAGTCCCATACATATATGAAATCCACTATCTGACTTTTTTATTCTAAAACCTTTGTAGTAAACAACATCCTAAAACTAAAATCAAATTTTGGTTTAAACCAGTTTAAGAAAATTTCATTTACCTACAACACGATTTTAATATTAAGTTTGATGCTAGAGATACATATATTTGCATTTTACTATATTCGCCAAAAGACGCCAAAACAAGAGTTTGTTGAGTTTACAAACGTCCTTGTTACAAGGTGGTTCTCAGTGTATTCAAGAAAATTGTTGTCAGCGTTGTCGTCAGAGAGATTGGCCTAAACGAATACAAATTGTTTATATTAAAGATAAAGAATACGAAGATACGACTGATAACAAGTATACCATAATTTTATTTAATGTTTTTGAATAGTTTACTCAAGATAAGATATTCGCCGTTTACTTGAAGACAATAATGTTTAAATTGTTAAATATTTTTCATAAATTGATAGAAAACTTGATCGGTGGCCGAATAGATATTTTTTGGCTAGATTGCTAGACAGAAACTGAAAAACCTTGACGGTTATAAGTCCAATGCCATAATAGTTATTTATGTATTTAGGGAAAACGTCGAAACCCATAAACTCAAGTTACGCCCGTGGTGCATACACAACTTTATGCACGGAGGAAAATAATAAATTGAATTTTTGACACAAATCTAGTGTGACATGTAGCTTGAGTATATTAACAAGTAAACAGTGGTATCCATATTGTCTAAAATCTTAGTTTCATTTTGTATCCGGTTACTATGCGACCTTTAAAAGGTAGAAAATTAACGAAGTTGATGACGCTGCAGAAAAATCAAAAAACAATAGCTTAGTTTCCGAAATATTTTAAAAAGTGTATAGAAAAACATATGATGAATATCTTAAATGGTGCGATATACAAAAGAATTCCATCAAAAGATAGCCCTCTTCCGATGTGGTCTTATTATTCAACGCTTCAGACCCTCGTTCAGACCACTATCAAAGCCAGCCACAACATAAATATAAGTAATTACTCAAGCTTATTCGAGTTTTTATAGAGAATCACATGGATTCAAGTCCAAAAAATCAAAAGTTTTGACCATGGAAGAGATAGAAGCCTTTATATACCAAGCTGCAAATGAAATATATTTAATGAACAAGGTAAATGATTTAGAAGTGTTTTGAAAAACAGGTAGCTTTAATATTTGGTATAGCTCGAGCAACAAGAACGTGTTCGGTAGAAGTTGATAATATTCTGGATCTGCAATCCTCAGTAGTGATCACTACTCGAGATACTACAACCAGAAGAAATCAAATGTTTAGTGATGTTGACAACCTTAGATTACCAAGTTTGGGAGAAATTTCTAAAACGTATGCTCATCTGCGTCTGATGGATACTTACCGTTTCTTCTTGGCTTACAAGCATGGGAAATACTCTAATATTTGAATTTATGAAACTTTTAAAGCTCCTTTTCGTCTCATTTTAACTAAATTTCAGAAACTTTTAAACAGATTTTCTACCAGACACACACTTCTACTTAAATAATAATTGACTTTCAAATCATAGTTTTACGTGGATTTCGATTTTCTACTTTGCAACTCTTGATTTTTTGTCATTACGTGACTACACTAACGAACGAATATTGGTGTTTTCAGTGGGGACAGCACAAAAAAATAATTGTTATCTCCATACAAAACTGCCATGCAACCTTAGATTATTTATTTTTAAATCTCATATACCTATATAGATTCCAAGCGATCTAATGACCCTAACCTAACACAATATTACGACCTCTGTATCTATTACGCATTAAATTTTGTATCGGTTTTAAAGGTCAAAAATAAAAAATACTACAAAATGTAAGAAAAACCCAATATCGAAACTTCTTAAGTCATTAGAAACCTTTAATAAATGAAGTTGCTTTAGATATCATCGTACATCCTACAGTTTATATTTTGAGAGACAAATAAACAATTTATACTAATAACACTTCCCTGTCCTTACTACATCCTCCACTTGTCTCTAATAAAGCATAATTTGAATTAAAGTTTTATAATAAATTCTAAAATATTTATGATTTCACAAAGATAAACACTAAGAATAAACCATAAAAAAACACGAAAACGAGTTATAAAAATAATATTAATTCCCACGTTAAATACAAAAGCCAAATAATACGCAATTTTAGGAAAAAACGCGGGGGACGTCGTGGAAATTAGGTTAGGTGCAGATACTAAATAAAAATTAATTAAACAAAAATAAATGGAATTTAATCGTGTGTTTAGATTAAACATTTACGCAGACGACAAAAAATATTTTTCTAAAATATAAAAATATTTATGAACAAACCGAATGTTGAAAAACAATATTTCTGAAATGGTGCATTTTTGCGACAATTCCATAAAAATTCAAGGGCAAATGCTTAAACGAAAACGATATTACCTATTGTTCTAATTAAGCAATCATAATTTTTACAGATTATCGATATATTTTAGACTGCCATTAAATAGGCGTTAAAATAGTAACGCAAATTGTAAATTTTTCAATTGACCGATTAACAGGCAATTAATGTAATTGGTAGTAAATAGTTTTTAAAGATTGGAATAAGATTTTATTACTTTAATGCGCTGCCGGTTGTAACTTAGTGAAAGTTCATTTGGACATTGTCAATCTTATATAGTATAAGCGAGTCAATTTTTAATTAACTGCTAAAGTATAGAAGTTTGACGTAACTGAAAGTATTTGCACATGAAACGGTGCCGCTACCAATTAAATCAATGTTTTGGTTAAGTTTTCGAGAACGAAATATTAAAACGGTGGCACAATAGAGAAAGCAGAAAAATTCGAACAAAAAATCTGAAGAAGCAGTTTTTTCACCTTAGCTAATAAAAGCAAAATACATAGATAAACTATGCAAATTTTATTATCAACACAATTCGTAACAGTATTTAAAAAAATATTTGATAAAACGAGTACAAAAAAATGATAAGAATCAGCAGCAAATTTTCATACATGTGCTAAGTTCGTGTTAGGTAAGAACAAATATTAAAAAAAATTAAAACTAGAAAGACAAACAATAAGCTTCAATGAAAAAAATTATTTCGTAGAAGTCTTGTCTGCGGATTTCTATACCTACTAGATGAAAACTACAATATTTTACTCACACGCGCAAGATTAATTGTCTGGCAATATTTATTGAAAATTTTTGAAAAGCTCGGCAATAATTCTATGAGATAAAATCTTTGTACATATATATTTTTTAACGAAAATAAATTATCGACATTTGTTTGATCAAAACCACCAAATGAACTAAATTATAAAGTTGAGCACTTACTGTTTGAAAATACTCAGTAAACCATCTCTTCTTATGCATTTAAAATTTAAAAAAATGTCGTGTTACAGCTAAATGAAACCGTTTTGCCGATTTGCACGAAGAACATAGATCCAAACGCTCATGGTAGTAAAAAACAGTTTTTCAGTAGAAAAAATCAAATCTGAAGAATGACTATACATGTCATTGATATTTCCAATTGGAACTATTCATACTTCTCTGCATTAAAAAGAAAATTGTGTCTGCACTAACCAAAGGTAATTAGTTAGAACGCATAGTGAAAAAAATACCCGAGAAACCCACAATACGCACAGAATAACTAAAAAAAATGTTTCCCATGATTCATTTAATGTTATTTATCTGCATATGTTTAAACTTTTTCTTCAATATTGACAACAATATTGTTTTGATATTAGTTTCTTTTTTTGTGTGTATCTTAAGTTGATGTGCCTTAGTAGAGTACTACTAAGCATTCACAAATGAACTTGGAACCAATTTTTGCAGATTGCCAAAAACTAAATATGATCATTGTAACCACTCCTCAAAAACACTTAAAATAAATGTGCATCACAGAAGCAGCAAAATACGATTGATAACCAAACGTTAAAACAAGATTTATTAATAGATTTAAAAACTCTTTCAGTGTAGAACATGACAATTGATCAACTATGGTTGAAAACTAGTACAAAGTGGGCGTTCGTTCAATTCGCGCTGGATCGATATACTTATACATTTTAAATATTTTGAGAAACGTCTATCATCATAACTATCGAAACCTAACAGTTTTTTGAGAAAATATATTTTTGCATGTGAAAATATACAAAAGTAGTGAATCTATGCCTCTGAATGTCAGATACGAACTAGGTATGAAAAATATTAAAATAGCCGAAAAAACGCGCATCAATAACTAGGAGGTAGGAGTAATTCATTATCGCACTTATTTCCTTATTGAGCGCTTGGTGCATTGTTTAGTTAGCTATCAATCAAAAATTCGCTACAAATTAAAACGTAACAATAAGCTAATTGAAAAAATCAAATTACATATTTTTTCCGCAATAATTTCGTATAAACGAATATACCTATAACAATAGAAGTTTTTTTTTAACCTTGAACGCCTCCATACATATTGGCATTGAGGTATTATGTTATCTGATAACCGGGATGTTCTACAATAAATATTACCAACCTTGATAAAGTAATTTATCGTCAAAATTTCGAGCTAAAGTCATTTATAATTTTTTCATTTAAATTTCAATTAAGGTTTTTCCACGGTTGCGGTTTGGCGACGTTAAGAACATAAATAATTGCAAAAGTTAACTCACCGGGTCTAAATCGGATTCCCAAAGTTCCTTTAAATCATCATCGGCCGAATCGATGTCGTAAAAATCCTTATCCACGGCGAAGGTTTCCATAGTATCAAAGTAGGCGACCGGTAAGGCGGCACGTTTATCAATATTCAATTATAAATTTAAATTATCAAAACAATTATTAGTTACAATTGTTAAACACTAAAAAGTTTCCAATAGTTAACTTATTGAGATTTATCAGTCATCAATATTAAATTAATTTGAATTATTACCGTATTAATGAAAAACGCCGTTGCATTTATTAAATCTTAATTGAGGAAAACACATATGTTATAAAATCCTACACGTGATGATAATAATGCACTTGTTCATGCAGGTGTTCACTATTACATACACTTCAAAAATACGTCTATTACAATGTTTAAACACTGCACACTGTTATAGCGGAAAATAGTAAGCAGTTTCTTGTAGAAAAATTGACGAAAAGCGCTGGACACCGGCACTACAAGCACTTACCTGTTGCAAACAACACGCGTTTACAGTAAATGCAAAGGGAACCGGATTGTTCGAACTGACTGGAATGTGAATGTACTACCACTAGCCGCGCATGCGATTTACATAACGATGAACTTAATGAAAATCGTGAAAAGTTTAAGTAAATGCTTCAATTTACATAACAGCATTAAAAAAATTGCATTTTCGAGACGCCAAACCTTTTCATGAACGGAACCGTATAACAACTTCAAACGAAACATCAAATTTTCCGCGTATAAAAATAATTACCACGAATTTAATGATAAGCAATTATTACAATTACGGTTGTTTTTCAGTTCACGTTTCACACAAAATTCCACAATCTCATCAAAAATACGTTATTGCCGCAGTTGTAGTTAAAAAATTATAATGCGATTTAAAACATGTATAACGCAGAATTGACCCAGAAATCGATTACAAAATAAAATAAACCAATATTAAAATTAGAAAAAGTGTTTTTGTAGTACGACCTAATTTAGAATTTTTTTATAATGCACCGCAATGTCTTCTAAGCACTTAAAACGCACGAAAAAAATAGTTAACCAAAACATGATAAGTTTGAGTAGTTTTTAGGAACGTAAAGCTATCTAAATTGGTTCTAAAATCGATGCAATTAATTTTTTTCATTTGTGTATTCTAAGTTTAAGACGTTACAAGGTGTTGAAAAAATCTTAGTTTTAGTGTAGTTTTTCAAGAAACATGAAGTGAATAATATAAGCAATTATGGATTACATTCCAAACACCAGTTTTAAAGAGAGATGTCAATTGTTATTATTATATTTATTTATTTATAGTTATAACCGGTTAAATATTTTATTTCAGTTATTCTCTTAAAGAAATTAACCAATCAAACAAAGTTAATTTAGTTCTTTTTGAAACTCATCACCTTTCGGATATGCTTAGGTTAATTTTGACTTTATTGCTTTTGGAGTAACTGCAGGCCCGCGCCTAGCAGCTTTAGCGCCCTTGTGCAAATTTAAAATAACGCCCCAAATTTGTATTACGTTCATATGTGAGTACAGATACGAGTTAAGTTAGGTATTATTATCCACTATTGAAAAATAATTTTAAAAAGTATTTATTTTCATTTTTATATTTTACAAGTACAAGCCATACAAGTATTTTTTTATTGAGGTACATAACATAATTATAAACTTATAGAAAATATTCTAACAGTATTACAACTTAAAATTTTTCTATTTTAGTTTCAAATATAATATATGATACAAAAGCACAAGAAATCAAAAAAATATTTAAAACATTAAAAATATTCGTTTATATATCACAGGACGAAACTGATCGACAAATAAAAACAAAACAATATATTATTTTAATAATGCAACATGTCACCTTTTAAAGGTTAATATCCAAGTATTAGGTATTGTCATTAGTATTTTAGCTAAGTGAATTGAGCTTTCCGTTTAATTTTTGCAAATTGTTTAATTAAATCTTCGGTGTCTAATTCTTTTAGCTGGTCCGTTTTTATTGAAATGATAACAAGATCATTTAGTCGGGTTTGCCCCATGGTCGATCTTAAATAATTTTTTATTATTTTGAGTTTTAAAAAAGATCGTTCTGCGGTAGCCACAGAAACCGGCATTGTTAATAAAATGCGAAGTATTATGTTCGTATTAGGAAAAAAATCCACTAGCTTGTTAATTGTTATATAATTTAAAGTTTCTTCTGGAGACGTAATAACTTTTTCATCAAAACTTTGTAAAAATTGCAATTCTTTAACAAGTTCCACGGCAGTTATGTCTCGTTCATTGCGAGTTTTGTCGTTTAATAAATTTTCAACTTTATGACATAATTCTAATTGTTCGTTTTCAGAATAATTTTTAAATTTATCAACATTCAATAAAAACGCGAAATTATTAGAGTAAGAAGAAAGTAATTGGAATTTCTCATCCACTGATGTTATGATTACATCTAGAGCATTAAAAAAACAAACAACTTTGAACTTTAAAGTTTCGTCCTGGATCGGTTCATCGTCAGATTCATAATCAAAATGTTTTTTTTATTTTTCGCGGTTTTAGACCTTTTTGTTTTTTGAATTTAAGTTCTGTCTAAACTGGATGCTATTTCTTTAGCATCAATCAATAGATCATTAAAACCTTTATCGGAGCGATAAGCATTCAAAAAATTATTCAAATTATTTAAATGATTACAACACTGAGCAACATCAAAGTTCGGTTTCTGAATAATTTTACTAACAATGTTAACTTTACTTAAGATATTATACCACAATATAAGAATGCAAATGAACTCAAAATTTTGCAATTTTTTGGCCAACGATGCAGCCAAATTTTTTACGTTATTTTCAAAGTTTCCTTCGCTTATTTCAAACAGAGCATCAAAAACCGTCCCAAGTTTATACCTTGAAGCAGTTATTGCATCTATTCTACTAAACCATCGAGTATCCGAAAAAGGTTTAAAGTTAATTTTTTTATATTAAATTAATTAGATTTCAGAAGTGACCAGCGTTTAGTAGAAGCTGAAAAAAATACAAACAGTTCTTTAAGTAAAGAACAAAATTGATGCTCAAAGTATTCGGGTTTGCGCCATCATTGACGACTAAATTTAGGGTATGATTGCAACAATGAAGCTCACGGATTGAAATCCAATTTTTTTTTTATAGACCATTATGCGTACCACGCATATTTGCCCCATTGTCGTAACCCTGACCCCGAAAATCGTTGATATTTAAGCCTTCTTTCTCTAATGCCGACAAAAGAAATTTTGTCAAGCCTTCACCCAACACATCATCTATAGGACAAAATAATAAAAACTGTTCTTTTATACCAATTCCTATGCTCTTTAAACTAACAAATTTTATACAAACTGAAATTTGTTCTTGATGACTAGAGTCAGGAGTGCAGTCTAATAATATGGAATAATATTTTGCCTTTTTAGTTAGTTCTAAAACTTTGGATTTGATATTTTTACCGATCAAGTTGATTACTTCATGTTGTATTTTATCCCCGAGATAATTTTTGTGATCTTTTATTTGAGAGCGTTTTGTATGTTCTGATATAATCGGGTCAAATTTGGAAATCATTTCTATGCATTTTAAAAAGTTACCATTGTTTTTCTCAAACAACTTATTACTACTTCCACGAAAAGCTAAATTTTGCTGACCTAAAAACTGAATCACGTAAAAAATTCTTTCTATAACAACTTGCCAGTATTTAGTTTCTCAGTTTATTAATTTTTGAATTTCAGAATCAATTATTTCATTTTTATTAAAACGATAAAGATCTAGGAATTTTAGAACATTTTCGATATGTAACTTGCTCTTGTAACGAATGTTTAAATGTTCACGTAAATGCTGCCAGTCATTGTAACCAGATTCATCACTAAGACGAACAGATTTCAAATCGCTGTCATTAAAAATTTTGCAACAGAAGCAGTAACGTGAATTTTTTGTTTTGGAATACAACAACCAAAAACGCTCAATTTTTTTTTGTTCGGTAAAATTCTAAAGAAGTAACTATTGGAAAACTTACGCCCCGACTCCGAACTATCTTTCGGATAAATATCCTTTTTGTTTTGATAATGAGGAGGGCCACGTTCTACTAATTCTTGAATATTATTAAGACATAATTTCTTTGCCATAGTGCAGCATCTTTCAAAAGTTGACTCATATTTTCCGTTCTGGTAATTTTTGAAGGTGTTGATTTCTCATTATTAGCGGAACTTGAAAATGTTGATGGACTGCTTTCTAGAATATCAGTTTCTTGTCTGCTGCTGATACTTGTTTCAAGTACAAGTTCAAAATATTGGGATTTAGTTGTATTATTGTTGTTGATAATATTTGGCAAAGTAGACTCGGGTTTTGAAAAAAACATGGTTTTCCAGTTCTTCCTCTCTTTTTCTTTTATTCAGCAAATTTTGGTATCCAGACAATTTTTTCTTTTTTTCTGACATCCTTTCGTACATTGGAAGTTCGTTGCAAGCCAAATTTCAAGCTCAAACATGAATTAACTCAGATTTGTTTGAGTTCATACAATTCATGTTATCATGTTACGTATTACGTACTCCATCGAATAAATACTATTATTGCGTACCCTCATTTGGAAAATATATTATTTTCGAGAAGTAATTCGATTCCCTCGTCTCAAAGAGTAAAAATAAAAAAATAAACACATAAAAAACCACTCCTTACTGTTTTTTTTAAATTATAAATTTTTTTTGACAATGTTTTTTGTTGCTTTATCTTTTTCTTTAGTTTTGAGGTTTTTCGGCGCCGTCGTGCACCACACGACTTTGCCCTTATGTACGACGCGGGACTGAGTAACTGTTAACATCTGCCAAAGACATCTAAATATATAATTTAAATTAATGTATTCGACAAAATTGTCAAATATAATCAGAAAACTCTTCATTGCATAAAGCATTATTAACTTTGACGTCATTGGTTATCCAGTACAGAATAAATTGTTTTGTCAGTTAACAACAGTGTCAGTTAACAACATGGTTACTTAAAGTAAACCAGTGAAGATAACAAAACCGTTTTTTACGTTTTGACAAAATTTTCTCACGATATTGATAAGAAGGTCAACATTATTGACATTCTTTTGTTTAACAATAGTGTACCCTATCGATTTGATATTTCCGTGCAGAGATTCATATTTAGCACAAATTGAGTTAATGTTTGATCTGCCAACTGTAATAATGCATTTCTAATTTGGAATCTATGAAAAACCTAATTCAAAAATTTAACCATCATTCTAGTTTAGAATTTTTTCATATTTTAAATACAAAATTTTCACTATGAAACAATAAAATAGTTTTTGGGTAAATGGTGTAATATATTTATTAAAAAAACTCACAAGCTTTCGAACGTGGTCTACGTTCTTCTTCAGGTGAAAATTAATAAAATGACAATTATAACACTAAGGTAACTAGAAAAAAAAAAACAAATGTTCGGAAAACTTGATAAATGTTGTAAATTTTTTTAGCTACAGCATGTGCTCGAAGGTCTAAAGAAACACCGCCATTAAAAACTCTAGGCCTAACTTATAGTGCGTTTGGTGGATAAAGTAAAGATTAGGAAATAACAGGTAACCAGGTGTCAGATAACTCATAACCATTGTCCCTGTTAAAGTTGTTGGGTACTTTAATAATTTCAATCGCTTCTCTGATCTTTTTTGGTTTTAGCAATTGTTATAGTTTTTTCGAAGTTTACGTCATGTAAAGTGTTTAGCGCATGTACGGCAATGGCAGATTTAGAAGGTTGAAGTAAACGAAGATGTCTTTTGTGTTTTTTAGTCTAGTTTCAATAGTTCTACCAGTTTCTTCAATATATACATTGCCACAAGCGCATGGAACTTGATACACTTCACAGGTGTTATGTGGAATTCTATCTTTTACCGTATTCAACAAATTTTTAATTTTCGTGGTAGTATTATAAGCAACTTTAATGTCATCTTTTTTTAGTAGTTTCCCAATTTTGTCACTTATATTGGCAACAAAAGGTAGAACCGCAAAAGTGTTGCTTATAGTTGAATCATTTGGTACAGCAGGTTTAGTTTTTGGTCGAAGATACTTGTTAATTTGTTCTTTGTTAAAACCATTTCTTATAAAAACTCTCTCAAGGTAATCTAATTCTTCTGGTAATTTATCTTGATGGCAAATGCTCATCGCACGGTTGTATAATGCGCGAATTGTTCCAAATTTCTGAGATGGATAATGATGAGAATATGAATATATTGATCCATCTGGTTTTCTTTCTATCTTTACATCAAGAAAAGGTAAGGTACCATTAATTTCTTTTTCAATACTACATTGTATGTTTGGGTGTTGATTATTTAGGTATTGAAGAAAAATTTGTAGTTCATCTTCACCATGGGACCCGATTGCAAAAACATCATCCACGTATCTAAGCCATAGTTTTGGTTTTTTAAATGCAAATTTAAAAGCTTCTTCTTCAAAATGCTCTGTAAAGTAATCAGCAATAGATGGAGAAATTGGTGATCCCATTGCTACACCATCTATTTGTTTATAATATTCACCATTAAACAAAAAGAATGAATGGTACGGTTTCTTTATCCTCCTTATTTAACTTTAATTAACAATATTGAATTCTTCGTTCAAGGAAGGACATAAAAAACTACTCAGTTTTTCTTTGTGGCGATGTTTCGTGCACTAAATGTAAATTTATTATGGTAAGTACACAACTAACTAATCAAATAAGTTAACAGTAACTAATTACAGATGTAAACAGAACAACATTTAACGTAAGAACTTAAGTACAAAATTTGAGCAATTACACCAAAGTTTCACAAACATTTTAGAACGTGTTCATGTCTAAGTATTTAAATTCAATATTGTAACCTTATATTAGATTCAGTAATTCATTTATAAAGAATACAAAGCATTTTATTGATATAATTAGTAAACAGAATTTATCTTCAAATGACTTAATAGTTAGTTTTGACGTTGCCTCCTTGTTCAACTACCAATAGTTGATACTTTACATCTTTTAAAACGACAGTTTGATAACAATACAATCAAATTATTTAAACATTGTTTAGCAACTTCTTTTTGTTTAATGGTGAATATTATAAACAAATAGATGGTGTAGCAATGGGATCACAAACTTTTCTATCTATTGCAGATTATTTTATGGAGCATTTTGAAGAAGAAGCTTTAAAATTTGCATCTAAAAAACCAAAACTATGACTTAGATATGTTGATGATGTTTTTGCAATCTGGTCCCAGAGTGAAGATGAACTACAAATTTTTCTTCAATACCTAAATAATCAAAACCCAAACATAAAATTTAGTATTGAAAAAGAAATTAATGGTACCTTACCTTTTCTTTATGTAAAGATAGAAAGAAAACCAGATGGTACTTTAATGCATTCAGTTTATCGAAAGCCAACACATACGGATCAATATATAAACGCATATTCTCACCATCATCCATCTCAGAAATTTTGAACAATTCGCACGTTATACAACCGTGCGATGAGAATTTACCATCAAGATAAATTACCAGTTTTTATAAAAAATGGTTTTAACAAAGAACAAATTAATAGTATCTTCGACCAAAAACTAGACCTACTGTACCAAATGATTCAACTATCAGCAACAATTTTGCTGTTCTACCTTTTCTTGCCAATATAACTGACAAAATTGGAAGAATACTAAAGAAACATGACATTAAAGTTGCTTATAATATTACCACAAAAATTAAAATTTTTTTGAATCAGGTAAAAGATAAAATTCCACATAACACCTGTGGAGTGTATCAAGTTCTATGCGCTTGTGGCAAGGTATATATTGAAGAAACTGGTATAACTATTAAAACTTTACTAAAAGAACACTAAAGACATATTCGTTTACTTCAACCTTCTAAATCTGACATTGCCGAACATGCGCTAAACACTTTACATGACATAAACTTCAAAAAAACTATAACGATTGCAACCAAAAACTGGCGTTCAAGAAAGATCAGAGAAGCGATTGAAATTATTAAAGTACCCAACAACTTTAACAGGGACAATGGTTATAAGTTATCTGACACCTGGTTACCTGTTATTTCCTGATCTTTACTTTATCCACCAAACACACTATAAGCTACGTCTAGAGTTTTTAATGGTGCTTATTCTTTAGACCTTCGAGCAAATGCTGTAGCTAAAAGAGAATTTATCAAGTTTTCCGAACATTTGTTTTTTCTAGTTACCTTAGTTTTATAATTGTCATTTTACTAATTGTCACCTGAAGAAGAACGTAGACCACATTCGAAAACTTGTGAGTTTTTTAATAAATATCTTACACCATTTACCTAAAAACTATTTTATTATAATTTTCGCATAATTTTTAAGAAATTTTTAGCTTGCATTTAGTCAGCGTCTTTAATAAAACACGTATGGTAACGTCCTAATTGCATTTGCTCTGGCACATTATATAGCATCAGACAATTTTTTAGTCAGAGCATGACAACTTATAATTTGATGATGTGGTTGACATGGTCCGTTGTATCTTTTACTTATGTTACTGGCATTTCTCCCATACAGTCTTTGATGTTGACCACGTTTTTTATAAAAAAAAATTACAAAACTATCAGCAGATTATGCAAAACTATGTCTTTCTATATCTAAAAATTTTATAAAATGTCCAACAGACTCAGAAGGTAAAACACTGCACAAGGTCAATGTCTTCGCACGTGTTTTGTGTGCTGCTATGATAAACTGCCACTGTTCAAATTACAGAGAGAACACCGTATCTGCACTATACAAAATAAAATACGACGTTTACGTTGTATTATTACGTTTTAAAACAATTTAAACAAATGCATATCGATGAAAAGGCCATTACATAGAACCTTGAGAAAGCTAAATAACAATATGGAAACAAACTATTATAAAATTTTATTTAAAATTGGATATAAATACATACAAACTTTAAAAGTACTAATGATACTTACACAAGCAATATTTTAAAAATTAAAAAATTTTTGTTTTAAAGATTTAATTTCATCCAAACTGCTAGTGAAATAGAACCTTGTCAAATAGTACGCAAAATTAACTATGGAATGATGAGTGGCAAAAGAAGCATATGACAGCATACCGCTGACTAAACTTTGGGAAAGCTTAGACAAAACAAATATCCAAGTGAATCTAATAAATGCGGTTACCAAGTTATACAAAAATAGCAGTACAAAAATAAAAATCGGAAATAAGATCACAAAAGGATTTACCGTAAATAAAGGTCTTAAGCAAAGATGCTGTCTATCACCCACACTATTTAAAATTCACTTAGAACAAGCAGATAGTCCTGGCACAAGATTACAATGATCTACAGTATATGACTCGCAAATTAATCGAGGAGTACACAAAATGGGGATCAGAAGTCAACATGCAGAAAACCGAATATATGTATGTGGATCAATGGGCAAACACAAAATCTGATTCTGGAAAATGGACAATATATTAGAGAGTGCGACGAATACAAATATTTAGGAATAAAAATCACGAGTGATGCAGATGCAGCAATTAAAGACAGGAACATACAAGGAAGAAAAGCCATCACATTAATGAATGGTATACTCTGGGACAAAAACATATCTAAAAACAGCAAAATATTAATATATAATACAATAATAAAGAGTATTATAACGTATAAGTATGTCAAATTAAACATAGATTGGCTAAGATGGTAAATGCCACAGAAATGGACTACTGGAGACGGATCGCAGAAAAATCATAGAGGGAAAGAATTACAAATAAAAGAATACAGACAATAATGGAGGTATCACACACACTAATGGACGATATAAAAACAACACAACTAAAATGGTATGAGCATGTTCAGCGTATGCACAAAGGAAGACTACCGAAGCAAATGTTAATATGAAAACCTCCAGGTAAAAGAAAACGCTGAAAACCAAGAAGAAGTTGGCGGGAGGGAATTGAGAACAAAATAAGAGAAAGAGAAATAGCAGAAAATATGTGGGAAGATATGTAGAGAGGGATGGAGATTGGGGGCATCGGAAGACGACGTAGAACGTGGCAAACTCACAATTAGTGTATTGTATAACGAGTAAGGAATGGTAGTCATTGCCAACGAGTATAAAAATTTGCAATAGCCGAAGGCGAGACTGCAATTCATGCGAGTTTGCAATGTATGTTCCTCACAAATTATACACTACTTTTGCAACATAGCTACCAGATTAAAAGAACATAAGGCGAATACAAAGAAACATAACACAAGATCTGCTGTTGCGGAACACTTTTTAGACACCGGTCACACGGTAAAATTTGAAGAGGCAACAATGTTGGCTAAATCCCAAAACTTCTGGCCTAGACTACACAAGGAAGCCATTGAAATCCAGAAATACGACAATTTTGATAGGGATAATGGACTCGATCTAGCGCCAATATGGAAAAACATGTTCCGGAAAACTAATGAATCGGAACCGTCACGAACCACTGACCCGAATTTTGTGAAAAGTGTAAATATATAACGCGGTTCAAAACCCGAAAATAATTATTTATTAAAAAATCATGGCCGCGAAAGCCTCAAAAATAAAATTAGGGTTGTTATTTTAGCAGGTGAAGCTAGAGTATGAATACAAGCAAAAAATGTCAAAATAAGTTGTCCATTAAAATATTTAAAAAAATCAGAAATTTTTAGCAAAATAAATCGTAAATTACAGACCTGTGGTCTCCTAAAGTTGTTGACACCACAAATAAAAATAAACTGTTCTAAGAAGTGCAAATTTCTTCTCGGCAATTTGCTAACACTAAAAATAAATACAAAATAATGTTCTCGAATGACGCGTAGTTAAATTACTGTGTTAAATGAAGTTCTGCAAGTACACTTGTTTTGGATTTATATTTAAAATTTCTTTTTTGTTGTTTCCCCGATACCAGCCCGAAACCCAAAAAACGAACGAATTATTATTTGTAGTTGAACTCACATACGAGTCGACCCTCGATGTGAATCAGTCGCTTATTTCAACATTAGCCAATGGCACCGTTGCTAATTAAACAAAGCATTTGGGTAGCTTGTGGTGGACGGTGGCCTTTTTGCGCATTAAGTATTGGCATGGATGAAGCCCTTAATTTCCTAGAAATATTATACATGTGTGAAGACCGCGTCACAAGAAGTATTTTGGATAAGCAAGGTTAGTTCGTTTCATTAGCCATTTACTAGTTTATCTGGTATTATTTTATATGTAGATCCAGTACTCATTCTGTCGGCCGCTGGTTTTATTAAATTTATATTAAATTGTAAATTTCATTTATACATTTTTGTCATTATACCTATTAAAATAAAATGCAGTTTTTTCTTTATTTCAATCAAACTTTTTTTTTCGATATCGTGTAAACATACATGTGGTCCTTCGAGCCGAATGCAGCCTTAGAGATTATTACAGTTCGTATTGAATTTTTTAAGGAAGTGTTTGATGCAATTTATTGAAGCTGTTATCGCGGGGATACCAAATTTGGTTTATGCATTGTATTAGCACAGGTTTCAATCTTCTTTATCGTTTTGATAAATGATTTAATTCCATGATTATGTTTAGTATACCTATTTAGTTACAATTAATTTGGTTGCCACGTAGTTTGCAAATTGAGTTATCATAGAAATAATTTAGTAGCTTGAATTTCAGAAATTTATTTAAAATTCTGATAAACGTTAGTTGTTTGTGCGTTGTTGGTGTCGAGTTGTTTATACTTGCTATTTACGCATTTCCTTTTGTCGTTAAAGAACTGGTCTTTGTATTGTACGGCTCTAAGATACCGCCGTCGTGGTTGTTATCACATTTCGTTGTTTTGTATATAATTAGTCGTGTAGTAGTTGTAAAGCCGGTATAACATTTGTTTGATCGCCTACACAGTGTGTTTGATTCGTTTTGGTTGGTTAGCGATTCGTTGTTGTTTGCATTTTCGTTGTGGTTTCGTTGATATTGTTTTTTAGTTGATGCAACCATGGCATATACAAAGGAAAAAACTATAATTTTTGCTAAGAAAACCATTTTTTGCTTGAAATCATGGTGCGAAAGAGATTTTAGCGCCGAGAAAAATGTGGACAAGCAGTCTAAATTTATAACTGCTTACTATCAAATATTGGCAATTTATAGTGAGTTCCAAACTGTCGACAAACAAACTGTGTTTGACGATTCCGATGCCAGTCTAATGGAGACTTTCTTTAAACTTACGTTTGAGAAAATGATGAAATTTTTCGAGGGTTCAACTTTAACCTTCAATAACTTTCGAAGGAGTACATTTACGAAAAATTTATAAGATATAAGATCTGTTGAGCATTAAATTTCCTATAACCGTATGTTATAGTCTTATTGATAACCAATTTAGTTACTAAGTTACAAAATTCCAAAGCCTAAACAAAACTTTTTCCCATGTTAATTAAATGGGAAATCGAAATTTGCGATGCGGCACCCCTTAATATGAATATTAAGAGCTGAAACTTTCACGGTATTTTTTTTTCGTCATTTCCAATAATATTTGCGACAGTGCCTAAGAAAAAAAAATTGTCGATTTTTTTGAAACAGTCTAATGTACATATATTGCATAGAATTCAATTTTGTCACTTAAATGTAATGCGTTAACCTATATCAGATTCAGGTTCATATTTCACATTTTGGCAAAAATTTACTTACAACATTTACCTTGGATAATATGTTATACAAAATAACTAGAACATATAAATTTTGTATAATTTATTTTTTTTATTTAGCAATATTTCTTGTATTGCAATCTCTAGCTAAATAACAAAAATCCGATATTCGAAAAAAAACATGTTTACTGGTCTAGAAGGTGAAATTATAGCTGCAGGATAAGCAAAAAATGTCAAAATATAAGTTCTAATAAAGCATTTAAAAAATTTAAATTTTGAGCCAAATAAATTGAAAATTACTGACTTGTATCAAATAGTCTCCTAAGTGTGTTGACGTCGTGAATAAAAACCAATCATAAATGATGTTATATCGTTTAGTTTAGTTCTAAAAACTACGCATTTCTTCTTAGTAATTTGCTACCATCAAAAATAAAAATAAATACAAAAGAATGTTATTAGGTAGGACTTAAGAATTAAGTTGTTAGAACTGTACATTATTTCAAAATAGACTAAAAATATAAAGTAACTCGAAAATGACGTATTTACAAATGTTTAAATGAGGTAATGTTACGTAGGTCAGTCAAAATACGTACGCTGCAAAAATAAAGCTAAATGTGAAAAACTGTTTTTGATTATTCTAATTATAAGTACACAGTTATTTTTGAATTTCGCAGCAGCATTTCCCTGACTTAATTTTGGTAACTTACCATTATTGTTGTAAAATGTTAAATTTTTTTCTTTTAGGCTAAGATCGCGTCTCTTTATTGCGTGAGCGCAGCCATTACAAAGTGTTAAAACAAAATTTATCATCATCATCATTACAATATATCAACAAGATTAGTTAGTGAGTGGGTTAACGCTCGGAGCATGGTACTTTTATACGGAACATAGTCGTCACACCGCCGATAACTGAGAATCAGATCATATTAATTTACAAAAAAAAAGAACCGATATCACTTAAAAAAAAAGTTCTTCTTTTTAATCGAATTCACATGCATAAACTTCGATTTGAAAAATCATGCAAGATAGGTTATTGTTCATGTATAGAAACGAGCCTGAAAAGAAAATTGATAAGATAAACCAAAATTATGATTACTATAAACGATGTTTTTTCTATGTAGTAGCATACGACTGATAAAATCCATAATTTGAATAAGCAGCGTGTTTATTTGTAGGAGCAACGCTTGCAAAGTAATATAATGAAACTATCTGAATCTAACAATGTTACGAATGACATATTTTTGTAGTATTTATTTACGTACATAAGTATATTATATACTTTCAAACTTTATTTATTTAGTTAATACGCAGTAGGTTTAAGCCATATTAAACGTAATAAAGATTCAACAATTATTATTTTTTCAGTAAACTCTTTTCGCCTGTCTGCTGCTCCCATAGCCGTGCCGCCGTGCATTTAGCAATTTCACATACATCACATATTCAAAATTTTCGTGTTTTTTTATTATGTTCATGTTAAAAAATCTTATTTTTATAAGTCACTAGTCAGTAAAAATTAGAAATTTTTTATATCAGATAAAAATGAGATAATGAGGTTGTCATGTAAACAACAATGGATTTGTATTGTTCTAGATCGAAAATCGTTTTGCTGCAGTGCAGTTAGTAACGAAATAGCACTTTAAGGCTGTAACTGTGCTGTTATGTATGTAACTCTGGTTGAAAGCATGATTAACGGTTGTTCAAAAAATTAAAGTTAAAGGTGCAGTTCACATCTAATCTGTTTAGTTTAAATTTAATCCTCAAAATTTTAAAGAAAACAAGCAAAAACAAGTTTCAAATTAAAAGTTCGAATAGTTTTTCATAGATACTATTTGAATAGCAGTTTTCTGTCTGTCAAATACTTTGCTTAAATCCATGTAGATAACACGTGCTTATTACATTTCAGAAGTTCTCTAATTAAAGTTATTTCAGCAAAGATTAAGATAAGAAACAAAATGTTTGTTATAAAGATAAAGGTTATACACATTACTGAACAAATATACCCGTGTATCAACTGTCTAGAACGTCAAAAACCACTTCAAAGTTGCAAAACTTTTTCCAACCTGATTTCCATTATCGACTGAGTTAAACCCTTTAAAATAGAAAGTACCTCCTCAATAAAATGAACTAATTCGGACAAAAACGTGAAGTGAAAGTCAAAAAATTTAAAAAACGAATAAATTTATCGAGGTTTGTTATAAAATATGTGATTCTGTATTTTGGATAATATCAGCTTGAGTATTGATAAATTTTGAAAAAGACACTATAATGATAGGATAAAATGGGGACTGGGTATGAAGTGATACAAACAAATATTACATACGTATTTAACTAAATAAAGTAAAGAATGTTTTTCGGATACACAAAATTGTTTAAAATTAGCAGAAGAACATACGAACCGGCAAAAAAAATTAACGGAAACAGTGAAATATATTAAAACATGTAAAACTAAGAATATATAAAACACATAATACAGTCGTTATTGATGCACGGCAATAAATTCGCCAGCGAATTGTAGAATACATGGTTACTTAGCATGAATTAAATATTTCGAGAATGTTATTAGAGTAAAACTAATCTTAAAAAATAACCTAGAAAAATTATATGATAAAAAATAGATACAATTGAAAGTTACGTTAAAACGCTTACTTCTATCATTGATACGGCAAAACAAAATAAATGTAAAGAAAATCGTAAACAATTACATTAAACAAATAAAAAAGTCTCAATATTGTTGCTAAAATCGAAATATGTCCTTGTTCCGTTTAAAAAACGATTTCAGTTATTGTTATCATCTTTATCTATACTTCTCAAAACTATTGGACAATGCTTTACGTTTAATTAAACAATGATAAATAAATACTTACAGATTTTTTCAGTTAATACATGTAAACACAACTCGAATGTTGTTTAACGTTTGAATGTAGCAGACAAAAAAGATCTTAAGTCTTGAATTCGTAGCAGAGTCTAATAGCCATTCCTTCCAATATATCCCAAAAGTCCAAAATCGAAATAAACTTTGTATAAAATGTAGGTCAATATCGTGTTCGATAATATGTATTAGATAATTATGTTATTGACATTTTTTGATAAATGCGTTATTAAGTTTAAATAAAAATTATTATATTTAATTAAAAGATTAAAATTTAATTTTCACTAGTTCAAAGAACTACCTGAATACTGTTAAAATTCACGCAACATATGTATGTAATAAAAGTAAAGACAATAATTTCCGTTTGCAAATTTTACAAAAATATACACAACGAAAGTTATGACCGACGAAGTTATTTATAACGAAAAACACAAAACATGAATAACGTAGTGAAAAAAAATCTTATTAACACTTCACATGGAAATGTCAATCATTGTTCAATAAAAAAAGAAAACTTGCTCACAGATACTTAACGTCTTGTATTCGAAAAATGTCAAATATTAAAGAATAAATTATTGACAAGATGAAATGTAGTCTTTATTTTGCGCTATAATGTGATAAATCTTCTGACGTTTCACAATGATGTCAATTACTTGTATTTATTTGATTATTTTGATTTAACAATCAAACATTAGAAAAAAAGTTACTATTTTTTTAAGAACTGGAAACAACGTTGCACGGTGTTATGGAGATAATAAGTCAATATTTGGAGAAATATGAACTTAAGTAGCAAAAGCTTGCTGGGTTTTGAAGGGACGGTGCTCCTGTTACGCTTGGTTCTCGCTCTAGTCTTGCAACGTTGATAAAAAGAAAAAATCCATCTGCAATTACGACACAGTGCATTATTCATCCTCAAGCATTGGCTGTCAAAACGCTTTGCACACAAAAGCGTTGGTTTTTCAAAGGAAACATTCGAAGTTGTACGAACTGAGAGAGGAAGTACAAATATTTTTAACTAACGAAGACAAAGAGTTGCGTGATCAATTTCGTGAGTTCAAATTTCAAATAATATTTGCTTATTTGATCGGTTTTCTGCGTTGGATACGTTAAATTATTTACGGATACTGAGATTAAAATAGAAATTTAAAGGAACATAACACAATTTTCCATTCTGGATAACTCCACAAGCTTTTATAGACCTTCCTCCCATCGATAAAGCTGGTTTTCAAATCTCTGGTAAAGGAAAACTAGAATCAAATTTTTTTTCATTGCTGATCCAAAATTTTACCGTTTTCAAACATAGTTTCACGATCCGTTTCTAGTATGTGTTCCGCCACCGCTGACTTCGAAGAATATTTAAGACGACTACACCTTTAATGCTCCTTAATACGAATTCCCACGTTTCTACCTGTTTCTCCTATTTATAGACGACCACACGAACAAGAGAATCTATAAACGTGTAGGCGGACCTCCCTATGGCCTAAGGGGGGCTTACTCCATCACCCCAGAATTTTTATTTTGTTTTCTAAGGAATGTGATTTCATGGCTTGCTGACATAACGACAGCGATAATAAATTCTTCCAGTGCTTTATCTTAATTTTATAATAAAATAGATATCACAAAAATAATATATTTAGAAGATAATTAAAACTATATCCGTGGGATATCTTTCACTGGCTTTTCAGCTGTTTCAGTTAATGCTTCACGCTTTTGTTTCGTTTTGTGCTGTGATTGTTGCGTACGTAAAAAAAGAATGAAAAAATATTGATTGGAGTAAGTACGTAATTATGTTTGTTTTCGTACTATGTATGATGTTATGAACTATTTAAAAAACAGCTTTTAGATTTTATATACAAGCGAAAATGAGATTAGAGTTATACTAATAAAAATTTTATCGTTTAGCCAAACAGTATGCGAGTATTTCAATCACTGAGCTAAAGCTTCCTGTAAGTTCTCAAGAACAACTTGACGCTTTGAAAAAGTATCTTCAAACAGAAGAAAACATGATTAATTCCGTAAGCATTGTACTGGTTTTCTAAATGTGTAATTTTAGATCAGAGAAATTGTAAAAATATGGGGAACAACGCGGAGGAGTTCATATTAAGGATTAATAGTGCTGTTTTTTACACAGCTACAAATTGCTTGGCCAAAAAGGTAAGAAAGCCTTTACATATTTATTAACTAAAACACTTATACTGAGTAAATTAAAAGTTATGTTTATTTTTATTTTAGTATAATAACTGTTCTAGAAGTTTTGGAAAAAAATCCTCTAACAGCAGTATACTAATAAAATGGAGGCAATGGCCATCGTTGGTTTTTTGAAAAGGTCCAAAAAACGGTCAGAAAGGCAGTTAAGAAAATTAATCTAAAATTAATTGTCTCTATCGTTAAATATTAATACTTATTGTTAAACAAAATCGATTTTTTTTTAAATAGAGATTTTTTTAAAGTTCTGTAATATTTTTGTACAATAAAAGTGTGTAAAATATATTATATTTTGAAGTCATCTTATTTCCGGATATCCCTAGGTCATCTTATTTCTGATATCTTTAAGATGTCTGACTTAGTTGTCTGTAGGATATTCATTTCTGTGTCATTCTGCTTTCCCCAAGATGTCTATAGGATATTAGTTGGCGGTGAAATTGATATCCCTCGTATACATATCTAGTATGAGATATCATTAGGATACAAGTGTTCTGTGCGGATATAGCCAACTGTAGGTCTAACTCTTGTAATGTTTATTTAAGATGAGTTTTCCATGAAGTACGCCATGTTAGATAGCGGAATTATTAATATGAACATAACACCAACCATTTTTTGGATTTAATGAAGTTAGATTTGCCTTTCTTTGTTAGTGCTGTTCTAAGCTAATAATTCATAGTAATTAGAATGCTCAATTCTTAAAAAAAGATAATTCAATGCAGATGCTTCGCTAATAAATGAAAGGAACTTAGCACATAGCAAAAATATCACATAAAAATTTGACCAGTTTCGTTATATAATACCATAATTAGAAACTGTTCAAGTTGAGATATTTTTTGATAAATTCATTTCCTTTATTATAAAAGCTATGTTCAAATATCACGAAATCACTAGAAATAATTTACTCAAGAAACAATACAGGTGACTTATTCATTAAACTACTATTCTAATATTTAATTTAATTTATTTTCCGATAAGCTAAGAAATAGATCAACTCTTTTGAAATTAGTTTTGACATTCGAAAATATTTTAAAACACCTAAACCCCTTCACCGATGGGTCTGAAAACCGATGAAACTCTTATGTTGCGTGATCCTGACCTTCAAAAGGCTACGAGTTCTAAGACTTCGGATCCCGAACCAACCATGGAAACACGAACGTTAGCCACTTCTATGGCTGATTTAAATGTAGGCACTAAGGACAGTGAGCCTATACAAGCCAAGTTGCACAAGTACTCGAGGCGTTTTATCAGCGGCCAGATGCGCAGCTTCAGTAGCAAATATTTTGACGAGCATCAATGGCTTGAATATAGTGTTAAGCAAAATCGAGGATTTTGTCCCTTGTGCAGAGTTTTGAAAACTGATGATATTTGAGATCAAAATGACATGTTTTGTAGAAAAGGCTTTAACTTGCGGAAGAAACAAAAGGACGTGTACAAGAAGCACGCTAAGTCAGGAATCATTGTAGATGTCTCCAAAAATAGATGTTTTAACAGCAACAAAATGTTTAAAGACCTGATGATAAATTTAAAAAACAAGGAGGAAGAGGCAGGCAGGGAGGAATATGTCAAGAACCTCTATGATATCACGATATTACTTCGTCGCACGGGTCAGGCTTTCAGGGATTGCGTAACGAAGAAAAATTTTTGAAGACTAAATGGCTAAATACGACGACTCATTTAATAAACACTTCGAAAAAAAGTTATCCACTAGCGGCAAAATTCAAAACAGAGTTATTTCGTTTGTGTCTGCTGAGGTCCTAAGCGTAATTTCTCAAGATATTTGTGGTAGTGGCATGTTTGCAATTATTATGGACGAAGCACGTTGTTTCAAAAAATAATAAATGCTTTACTTTACTTTAAGGTATCCAAAAGGATTAGATATAGAGGAATACTTTGTTGGATTTATCAATTGTTCTAATTCCCGTAACGCAGAGTCTTTGGTTTTATTATTGACTAACTACTTAAAAGAATTGAAAATAGATGACATTTCGATAATTGCAAACATTGCTTTAAAAAACCATCTCTACGCTTTATTTATCCACTTCCTCGCACATAAAGTTAATTTAGTTGATATGGATAGCTGTAAAAACATCCCTTCGTCCAACCAATTTTTTAATACAATTGAAGCTGTTTATTGCCATTATGCAAAAGTAGCCAACCACGAGAGTATTATTTTTGAGGCTTTCGCAGCCATGATTTTTTAACAAATAAATATTTTCGGGTTTTAAACCGCGTTCCATATTTACACTTTTCACGAAATTCATTAAACTTAGTAAGCTTACAAAAATATACAATATTTGACGTTTCAACAGTCATGTCGCTGTCTTCTTCAGAAAAAACTGAAACTGAAGGTATAGGAGCCTTTTGGCTTGTCAGGATCCTATAACTTCAGTTTCAGTTTTTTCTGAAGAAGACAGCGACATGACTGTCAAAACGTCAAATATTGTAAATTTTTCAAAGTTTGTAAGCTTTCTAAGTTTTATGAATTTCGTGAAAAGTGTAAATATGCAACGCGGTTCAAAACCCGAAAATATTTATTTGTTAAAACAACCATGAGAGTCTTAAAAACCTTCAGCACACGCTGGGTATTCTCCATGCTAAGATGAACAGCTTCAGAACAACAAAATGGTCTTTTAGATATAAAAATTGTACTGCAATACTTGAAAATATTGACATTATAAGTGCTGTCTTGGAAATGGAAATCAGCGAAAGGAAAGACAAAGATGCTATTGAAACACGAAGTATTTTAACCTTACTTACATCCCTCAGTTTCGTTGTAAATCTATTACCTTTTAAGGACATTTTGTCAAAAACGCATGTGCTGAACACCTACTTACAAAAGAAAAATATAACATTAAGGAGTGCTAACCTATCCGGTCGTTGATGAAAAAAACTTGCTAGAAGCAGAGAAATTTCATTAACAATGTCTAAATTATCGAAACAAAAAGAAGGTCTGTGGGCAACCCAAACTATGCTGACTTCGTAGTAGAGGCTCCATGCCAGAATCTTCAAAAGAACCTGACGAAGTTTAACAATATTAGCGTAAAGTTTATTTTCAGGCGCTTGATCAAATTATACTAAACATGGAAGTACGATTTCATTCTTGGGATTTCGCCGTTTCAGTTGATAGTTTCCTTCATCTAAATTTTTTCAGTAGCACATTTCTTGAATTTTACCAGCATGTTTTCCCCGTAAACAAAACAACATTGGAATCTGAAGTTACCGATTACCGTAAGTAAAAATTTCATAGTTAGCGGGACATCCAATTAAAGACCTGTCACTGCATACAAATTCGAATCTAGAGCCCAACTTCTTCAAATTCTGGCAGCTAGCTCGGATCATGCTGGTCTCAACCGCGTCGGCCTAGAGAAGCTTCAGAGCAATAAAAAGAATCAAAACGTATTGGCGAACGACAATCATGCAAGAAATGTTCAGCAACTGCGCTTTAATCCACATAGAAGGAGAATTACTGAAAAAATTGGATTTGACGAAACTAACCAATAATTTTAAGAAAGCAAAAAATGAACTGTTTTCACCAAATAACTCAAAATAAGTTGCTTTCGTAAATATTTTACGCATAATTTTTGCTCATTGTTTTTTTTTCCTTTAAATTGTCAGATTTAACTCTTTTTGAAGACTTTGAGGTTAACATAAAGAAACAGCTCTGTAGACTAAAGAAGTCACTAGTAATAATTTTTGAGAAGGGTTATGATGAGACAATCCATTTAAATATCTATTCGTATACGTAGGTTTACGATAAACTGAATGTGATAATGAACCATCTTCATGTCGGTTAATTAAAACATCCAAAAATGGTAAAGAGGATAAAGCTTTTTTCTCAAAATCTTTTATAAATATATTAGCAACAACCGGTTAAAGCGAAGAACCCATCGCGGCTCCTGATGTTTACGAGTAAAACTTTTCTCAATAAGTAAAATATGTAGACGTTAAACATTTTTCGATAATAGGTACTATGTCGCTTGAAATATTGTTCTCGTTGAGTAAAGATCTAATAATGTTAATTAAATCAGGTACCAGCACGTCAGTAATCAAAGATTTGACGTCAAAACTAAACAGAATGTAACTCGGTTGCAAACGAAAAATATGCAACTTCTGAATAATATCACCCGAATTGAGTAGAAATGACTTAATCATCCCTGCTAAAAGTGTTAATAAACTTGCAAGATATTTAGATATTTTATAAGTAGGTGCTAGAAACGGGTCATCAAATTATGTTTGAAAACACTCAAGTTTTGGCAAATGTTTCTAATTGAAGGGTTAGGTGCAATAACCAGGCAGCTCTATTTTTAAAAAGTTATGGGAAATTACAAAAAACCTTATATGTTATTTTATGGTTTATACTTTCTTCACATCAAAAGCTTCCAAGAATTGATGGTATTAAGTACTTTTTCAAAATAATTTTAGTACCTGGTTTACAAAAATTAAAATTCAAAAAAATGGAACTGCATGTCTTTTGACTAAAATGAAAAAAAAGTTTTTGTAAAGCCTTGTTAAAGTTGACAAAAAAAACAAAAAGCGAACTAAACTATCGAAAACATTGCGTAACTTAAAACAAGAAGTCAAATAATCATCTGTCTTTGATGTCGAACATTCTTTGATTTCTTTAGGCGCAACTTGTTGCTAATACCACATTTTAGCTTCTCCAATACACTGTCTGGCCAACTCCATGACATTTAATAGCTTTTTTTGTTTTAAAGGTAATGGGACATTGTAAACCTTGTCTTCTAGTGCCGGAAAAGTCGGTACACAAGATTTCTTTAAAAGAACAAAATTTTCAGACAGTAAACTACTTGATAACTTTGAGCATGTAACAGTTTCTTTATTGTTGATCACTAAATTCAATAATTTTATATTTCGATATGTGGAATTTTTAACCATGCCTATTCTTTATGTTGGTTTTAAAAAAAAGTGCAAACGTTTCTTCATAGTTGAGAGTGCTGTTGTATTTTCAATCACGCGACTCCATTTCTCTGACCGATAGATTCTTTCTATCTTTCTTCTTTCTTTTTCGACTAGAGCAAAGGATCTGTTCCGAAGCAAAAAATTCTGCCCAAGTTCTGGATAACGATGCCTTATTATAGTTATTACCTTAAATCTACCTTGTAACAGTAGAGTTTGCCAAAAATGAACAAAAACTGCATTCTTGTTTTGAGCCGCACGGTTGTCGCCCATATCTATTTACTTACATATATTTGTTTAGCTCTTACACAACCAATGACAGCAATTAAGTACAAACATCAAGCAGTTCCAGGATCTGCCCGGTTCTTGCTGCAAAAAAAACAAGGCAGCTCCAAATGTCGTTGTCGCATACAAACTCTTATAAGGTAATCTTTGATTCTTGCACCAAACGATGGGTTTATTTTTTTAACGTATGTTAAAGTGAGAAAGTAAGTTTCGTAAAAAAATAGATCTGCCTAGCTATTGCACCCAGCCCTTCAATTACTATCAGCAAAACTTAAGGAATCCATGAAAATAATTAAAAATCCTTCTAATATTAACGGAAATTCTAGTTTTTCTTTACCGGAGATTTGGAAACGAGTTTTTTTTTATCTGAATACATTCTGAGACGAATGCTTCTATTAATCTTTTAAGAGCTGCCATTAAAGGTTCAGTACTTAATTCCGTAACTAACTTTAACGTGAAACAAATAAATAAAGATACGTATGCCTTTGAAATTTGGCAACCACGTCCTATCATTAATAACAAAATTTCCTGTGTAGTCAACACCTGTGATATAGAATCAAGGTGATGGATTAACACGATCTTTGGGCAAATTGCCCATAATATACAGAAGATTTTTAGGATCTGCTCTATTACAGATGCTAAAAGTAGTTGTAGACCAGCATGATACAGCCTTTCGTGCCAAGCACAAAATATCAATTTACAAAAGTAATGATTAGATGGAATTAGCATCGGGTGTTTCTCATTAAAACTGAAAAAGGAATTTTTTTATTGTTCCCCTACACGCAATACACAATCGGCGTACAAGAATGGGTGCAAAGGAAGCATTTTACTTTTTGCACTATCTTTGTTTTGTTGTAACTTCCAAATTTTGCGTGTAAAATGTTACCATTAAATAATTTTTATAAGACATACCAATGAATTCCATAATTCTTAAAATTGAAGTTGGATCAAAAACGCATTTGATTTGCAATTGCTCACAAATCGAAGAACGTAGGCAGTGCATCGCTTTAACTTATCTAGGTTAGAAAACCTAAACATGAACTTATGTGTTTTCTCAATACTAGATTTCCGTATTTCCGGAAATTCCTGCTGGGATGCCTAATTATCTGAGAAACTGTAGACATTTTGAACCATGTAAGACCATGCCAGCATATGTTAGAATTAAGAACTCTAGGGCTAACACTTCGTAACACAAAATCCCAACGAACGTTTTTAGTAGATTTGGTTCCGTATTTATCCACTCTAAGACGATGGTGGAATCGCACCAATAATAAATATTAATCATTAATTAATTTTAAATTTAAAGATTTGCGTACTTTGCTTGCAAGACCAGCCAAAAGTAACGCTCCACGTAATTTAAGCCTTGGTATACTAACATTTTTAACGGCGCGACTTTAGATTTGGCGCATAATAAATGATTGCTAGCATCAGAAAATTCGTGCATTTCGTAAGAAATAGCATTTTTTAGTTTTACGTTTCTAGAAATTAGGATACGATTTAACTCTGGTAGTAGCAAACAAATTGTTGCTAGGGAGTTAATATATTTTGAGGAACCGATTCGTCCGACGCAATCTTTCTTGCCAAAGCCTTTGTAATATAATTTTTGATGTAATTGTGCACACGGTTAAAAGGCTAAGCGGATCGTAAATTTGTGCAATATTAGCAAGAATTGTTTTTTTTTGTAATATTTTTAGTCAGGGTAAATAAACTGATATTGAAAACAAGCACGTCGGTTTGGTTTTTTCAATGGAGACCTAGTGTAAAATGTGATATATAATAGTCAAAAGTGTTTCCACACAATCACCGCCCATTAGAAAATCGTCAACATACAAGTCTTTTGTTTGATGACTTGAGATGCTACTGGATGAACCTTTTCATTTTCATTGGCCAACTGAATTAAACTCCGTTTTGCCTGAAAATCTGCAGATGCAGTCCTATACGTGATTGTATTTAGTTGGTAAGTACAAACCCAAATGGGTTAAACCTCCAAAGAATTGGTTGAAGTGATCTTTCCTCGGGGGAAACAAGAACTAGGCGGTACATTTTTGTAATGTCAGGTGTGACAACGTAAGAATGCTGCCTGAAATGCAGTAAATCGATAAAAGATCAATTTTTACTATAGGCCCTAACATTTGAAGATCATTTAGCGCAATACCAAAAGAAGACAAAAACAAGACATCAAAGACAACTCTTAATGTTGTTCTCCTTAAGTACTCCATTATTAAGATAATAAACAATTTGAAAATTGGGTTCCTGGTAGTTGACCTTAGACATGACCAAGCTCAATGTACTCATGCATGAGTTCATTATAACTTATTCTTAAAGCATTATTATTAAATAATTTACGCTCAAGACTGTAGAAACGTTTTAAAGCCGATTGTTTAGTGTCGCCTAACTTTTCTATTTTCTCTTTTAACGGAATGGAAATGAAAAATTGACCATTAAATTTTTTTTAAATGTTCAAATAAAATAAGATTCGCAGGCTTGTTCTTTTTTTGAGTACTTTTCAAAAAACTCTTCTATTTCCCAAAAGTTTTGATTTGATTATGATTATATAATCTGCATTCTGATTTTGAAGCAATCTATTAAAATTCTGAACCGAACGGACCTAAACTAAACTGGACCAAGGCAAAAAAGTTGCCAGAAGACATCAGCACCTAAAAATATACCTATTTTTAACGGAATTTAGAACTCGGAATTTAATATGACTAGGAATATTAAGACATTTAAAGACTATTTTGAAGGTTGGCATAAAATCGTAAATATTTTGTATTACAAGACATGTAACTGAAGTAGAAAACGCATAATGCTGAGAATGCATCTCGGTGACACATTTAGCTTTTATATGTGAAACTCCTTGACTTATTCCCGCAATAGGAATACTAATGTTAGTTTGATTTAAATTCGACGTTTGATATAAATTTGAAGTGATAAAATTTTATTGTGAACCGCAATCTAAAAGAGCTCTGCAATTATGAAAATTGCCAAACACATCCGCAATCCGTCTTGATAAAAGACTTTGACTGAATTCATATAACTAGAAAGAGTTCATTGCCTATCTGTGTAAGTAGACGAATTTAAACAAACATCCGAATCTGAAGATTGTTGAGGTTCTACTGTAATATGAAGCAACGTATGATGTTTTGAATGACATGTCTTACAGGTGCCATGTTTGTATTGCACCCTGAAATGTCCTTCATAAAGACAATTCGTGCAAAACTTAGAACTGACTTTGCTTAACTCAAGCATTTCAAGTAAATAAGCTCTTCCTTTGAGAAACGCAATCATAGCTTCGAATGTAGAAAGTTTGCCATTTAATTTATGAGACTCCCATTCTTGTGTAGCAATTGGGTCAAGTCTACAATGAAAATTAACAAAGTATCCCAACGTCGTACAGGCTAATTTAATGATTCCAATGAAAGCGTGTGCTTTAAGATTCCTTTTGAATTTGTTGTAAATGGAAAAGAGATTTTGTATGATTGTATACTAAAAGGCGTGTATTGGCAAATCTTTCGCCAAGTAGATTCCAAGCAATAGCATAATTGCTTGACGAAATCTTCAATGAACTTATCACTTGAGCTGCATCGCTACTCAATGATGCCCTCATATAATGGAATTTTTGTATGTCATTAATTTTTAAATTGCTATGAATTAATGATTTAAAAGTATCATGAAACTCTAACCACTTTTCATAAGAACCGTGAATAATCGGTAAGCTTATTATTGGAAGCTTAACGCTTTCAACGTAATTTGAACTAACTCAACAATTTAAATTATCAATCGGTGAAATTTTTTCATTGACAAGAACGAGTATTTATGTACTGTGTATTGAACATCAATTTATTATGCTTCCAATGTTTTACAAAAACAGGACATCAATTTGGACAAGGCAAGTCTAGTCTTAGAAGCAACTTTGTTATAATATACTGACTTCCAGAAAAATTGCAACACCTAGAACTTGTTGAACGGTTTTATTAAAATTTTTAGGAAACGTCTATTTCCATGAAAAAAAGTGATGATTAAAATTTGAATAAAATCTAGCCAGCAGTTTTTTGTTTTTTTCCTGTTGTTTCCATAGTAACATAGTAACAATAAATTTGAAGTAGTAGACCATTTAGTAATTCTCAAGTTTGCAAATTGTTGTTGTTTGTTCACAATTTCATTCTGAACTTGATAACAATGCCGAGAGTACGTCAACATCAACATTTTGTCCAATTAAGTGGTTTTGAACGAGGCCGTATTAGTAGTAGTAGTAGTAGTAGTAGTACTTTCGCTAAAAAAATTGCTCGTCCTGTAAACCGAAATGTTTTATCGGTATTGAGATGTTGGTCCAAACGGTCCGAGGAAGGGATTCAACATTGGCGCTGTGGATCTAGACGTCCTACAGATGAACGTCGCTTAAGAGTTTTTGCTACAAGAGACACATTTTCAACAAGTCGATCAATTGGAAAAGATTGGATGAGAGGTATAGAACTCAGAATGTCAATATCATCTGTTTATCGCCGGATAAAATCTTATGGGTTGCGTTCATATCGTCCATTTTTATGTCTTCCCCTTACACCACTTCACCGTCTACGCAGACTAAAGCGAAGCAACGAAAGAGTTAATTGGGCGCAAGAATGGCAACCAATTATAGGCCCACGATGGTCGTAGGAGGGTCAGACGGATGCGTGGAGAACGTAAAAATGCAACATTTTTTGTGGAACGCAACACAACCCTCATGCAAGGAGTTATGATATGGGGTGCAATATGTTATGGTAGCAGATCACTCTTGGTCTTTATTGACGGCAACCTAAACGCAGCTGGTTACATTGCTAATGTGCTACAACCAGTTGGGCTTTCCTATTTTCAGGGGCTGCAAAATCCCATTTTCCAGTAGGATAATGCGCGCCCTCATACGCCAAAGGCTACAATACGGTTTTTGGAAGAAGCTAACATTGCCGTTCTCGGCGTTCTCCCATGACCTGCTCGGTCGCCTGATTTGTCGCCCGTTAAACATGTATGGGATATGACTGGTAGGCGAATGGGTAATTTACCACACCCTGCAGATAACTTACACCTATCTCCAGCTACTATAGATTACTTGATTGATAGCATGCTAAGACGTCTAAATGAGTGCATTACAAATCGTGACGGAGCATCTCATTATTGAAAAAACCTTTTAAGCTTTTGTTCTTTTGTTTTTAAATTTTAATCATCACTTTGTTTTATGAAAATAGCCGTTTCCTGAAAATTTCAGGTGTTGCAATTTTTCTGGAAGTCAGTATATATATATATCGGTTTTACCTTTTTACTTTGTATTTATTCATTATCTGCTGAGTACACTTCTGTGCAGTAAAACGAACCAATATTTACTGCCAAAGGACCCTTAATTCTCATCTAGTTACGCCAGACAAAAATTGTTAAAAATTACCTTAGTTTGTAAACGTTAATAAACTTTAAGTAATTTCACGCAACAAAACGTGTGTGGTGGAAACAGTTAATTCAATTTCGTGTTAGTGATGTTAGTGTCAAGATGCATCACATTGATCAATTTTAATTCAGTTTAAAACCGACAAAGCGAAGACGATATATGGATTCAAATATATATTACACAACACAATCGGGTAGATTGCAGATGTTCTTTAAATATCGCTAATAAATGTTAATAAGTATTTATGTGATTTAAACCAATTTGGTTAAGTAACGTGCTTAGTTGTTTTATATTTATTAACAGATTTAATTTATTTCAACGAATGTCAATCTGCTATTAAGTCATATAACAAAAAAAATTGAAGTGAACAATAACAGGTAAAAAAATACATGGTCAATAATATTGTACTCAAAAAATCATCTTTAAAGCCACGATAAAAATTGTTACAGCTACGTCATTCGCCATATTCGTCAGAATATGAAGTCAAACTAGTAGTAATTATTTAGTCTATTGCAAACTTTAAATTAAAAAAAAATATTTAAAAAGTCAATTTGTGTTTAAATGTTACAGAAAAAAACTAAAAGTAGCAGAAGAATAGGAGATAGTCCAATAAAATAATTGCTACATTGATAAATAAAGTAATTGCGTTCTGTTTATTTACAGTTAAATCATCCAATAGTTTCCGTTGACTTTTTTAAGCAGTGCATTTCAGTTAATACCTGCTATACTTAAACCTAAAAGATGCAACGATTAATAAAAAATAAAACTAAATAATCTAAAATATAAAAACAAGTATCGAGTAAACAACTTTGTTGTAATTTAAGTACTTCGAAGCAATTATTAGCATTCGCGGTGTTTGTTATCTGTCTGCTCTTTTCTAAAAATACAAGCCAGCCAATAATAAAAAGAAAAACTTTCTTTATAACGTCGAATACACTGTACATAAAAAAATAGATAACTGATGCTTTTATATGTGTTTGATATTTGTAATAGATTAAAGAAGCTTTTTTTAGATGTACTGAGAGTAATACCACAATATCTTAATCGAGATTTACTTATCAGTGTATGCTTATATGCATAAATAATTTCATGTCTGTTGTCAAGCAAACATTCTTATAAAAAAGATGCATTCACTTTAACTAAGACCGTAGTATAGAACTTATACACATAAACCCAGTGTGTATAGTTTAAAAAGATATACTTTCAAAAGATCGAAAAGTACACAAGAGAAAGCATAACTAATTCTCAGTTTTCGACATATCATCAAATGCTTTTAAAACTTCGCAAAAAAGAAACTGACTAAAGCATTATACATAAAGTAACAATTACAATTTTTTCATTGCGTATTAAAATCAGAAGAATTAGACTTGGATGCGTCATGGGTCTAAAGAAGTCTGTCGACGCATCTCAATTTATAAATTTTTAACAATAAGAAAAAATAAAATTATATTCAAATCTTTTAAAAACAAAAATCGTAGTAATCAGTCCCGCGCCGTACATAAGGACAAAGTTGTGTGGTGCACGAAAAGCCTTAAAAAATTAAAAAGTAAAAAAAAGATAAAACAACAAACAACATTGTTAAAACAAAATTTATAATGATAAAAAAACCAGTAAGGAATTGCCTAGCTATTACAGCGTTTTTATTTGATTATTTTTATATTTTTACTCTTTGAGACGAGGGAACTGAATTACTTCTCGAAAATAATATATTTTCCAAATGAGAGTACGCAATGATAGCATTTATTCGATCGAATAAGTAATACCTAACATTATAACATGAATTGTATGAACTTAAAACAAATCTAATTTTATTCATGTTTGAGCTTGAAATTTGGCTTGCAACAAGCCAACGAGCGAACAAGCGTTTTTTTCCTGTTTGAGCTTGCAATGTACGAAACTTTATATATTTAAGCGCTGCATCGGCCGCAATTTCATTTGTTGCCTGATGCCTGATCGATAATTAACTTAGCGAAGTGAAAAGGTGCATGGGGTAAAAGATATCTGCTTTTGAAGCTTTAGTTTTTTGTAGTTTTACAGACTTTATAGTGATGTGTTTTGTTTGTGAATTAAGGCGAGTTCATTTAAAATTTAGTTTTTATTTTTAATTTATTAAAACATTAAAAGCCAAAAACTTGCATCTCAAAAATCCTTTTATATTTGATTATATAAACATCATTGTTAACTGAAGTAAATTCAAACAAAATAATTGATAAGCACTAATATTACTATCTATAAAAAATTATAAATTTTGAAATAACTTGAAATAAGTAATGTTGAGAAAATACTTTCGAGTTTGAGTTTGAGACGTTGAAACATTTCCATTTTTCATGAATAATTTATCAATTTCTATAGTTACGTAATAATTTCTTTACAGTATATAGGATGTCATAAAAAAAGAACAAATTGTTGAACTGGAAAACCACGTCCAAATTACGCATTTTTTTTTCAAAACCCGAGTCTACTTTGCCAAATATTAGTAACAACAATAATACAGCTGAATCCCAATATTCTGAACCTATACTTGAAACAAGTATCAGCAGCAGACAAGAAACTGATCTTCTAGAAAGCAATCCATCAACATTTTCAAGTTCCGCTGATAATGAAAAATTAACACCTTCAAAATTACCAGAACAGAAAATATGAGTTAATTTTCAAAAGATGCTGCACTATAGCCCAAGAAATTACGTCCTAATAATATTCAAGAATTAGTAGAACGTGGCCCTGCTCATTATCAAAACAAAAAGAATATTTATCCGAGAGATAGTTCAGAGTCTGGGCGTAAGTTTTCCAATAGTTATTTGTTTAGAATTTTATTGAGCAAAGAAAAAATTGAGCGTTTTTTATTGTTGTTTTCCGAAACAAAAAATTCACTGTTACAAAATTTTTAATGACAGCAATATGAAATCTGTTCGCCTTAGTGATGAATCTGGTTACAATGACTGGCAGCATTTAAGTGAATATTTAAACATTCATGAAAATTTCTAAAGTTGCTAAATTTTTCTAACCGTATTAATAAAAACGAAGTAATTAATTCTGAAAGTCAAAATGTAATAAACAAAGAAACTAAATAGTGGCAAGCTGTCATAGAAAGAATTTTCTACGTAATTCAGTTTTTATGTCAGCAAAATTTAGCTTTTCGTGTAATAAGTTCTTTGAGAAAAACAATGGTAACTTTTTAAAATGCATACAAATGATTTCCAAATTTGACCCGATTATGTCAGAACATACAAAACGCTCTCAAATAATAGATCACAAAAACTATTTCGGGGATAAAATACTAAATAAAGTAATCAACTTGATCGGTAAAAATATCAAATCCAAAATTTTACAACTAACTAAAAAGGCAAAATATTATTCCATATTATCAGACTGCACTCCTGACGCTAGTCACCAAGAACAAATTTCAGTTTGTATAAGATTTGTTAATTTAAAGAGCACGGAAGTTAGTATAGAAGAAGATTTTTTATTATTTTGTCCTATAGATGATGTGTCGGGTGAAGGCTTGACAAAATCTCTTTTGTCGGCGTTAGAGAAAGAAGGCTTAAATATCAACGACTTGCGGAGTCAGGGTAACGACAATGGGGCAAATATGCGAGGTAGGCATAATGGTCTACAAAAAAATTTTTGATTTCAATCCGCTAATTTTTTTGTTCCATGTTGCAATCATACCCTAAATTTAGTTGTCAATGATGCCGCAAAATCGAATACTTTGAGCATCAATTTTGTTTCTTTAGTTCAGTGATTCCCAAAGTGGTCTATATCGACCCCCAGGGGTCTATGACAAAATGCAAAGGGTCTACGTCAACGAAAAAAAAATTTGGGGGTCCATGAAATGAAAATGGGGGTCCACGATAGTGGTTCTTAACATACACTGATTTACTTACATTATACTATCTTATAATATAAAGACATATACATTATTTATAAAAGTACCTGAGAAAGTAAAAAATTTATTATATATGTTTATAAAATTGTGTAAGTTGTAGAATGTAGGCATTCGCTTTATGGTCGCAATACATTTTGAACTTGTAAAAACCTGCACATAATGATCTACCAGTATCATCTTGTTACAAGCATACGCGCAGTCCCAGAGCTTTGCGAACTTGCACTGACTTGTTCAATTCGTCACTCTATAAATACGAATGTGAAACAAATACGTTTATTCGTTTCCTGAATCTTAAAAAGAAAAGTGCTAAAAAAATATTTAAAAAAATATAAACTGGTAGTTTATAACACAAATTATAGTGAATCAGTGTTATTTTGTTTGAGAGTCCGGAGAAAAGTAAGTATATTATTTTTCATTAAATTTTAGTTTTTTTACTCGTAGTTAGCAAAGATAGATAAATTACGCCAATCATGACTTCAGTTATTAGTAGTTTAATATTCAAATCACGCAAAATTACACGAGTACTCCTCAATAGTTTCTTTTTCAAAGTTTTAGCAATCGTTATTATAATTACAGTGCAATCTCCGTATTCCGAACTAATTGCTGCAAGGAGATGTGCGGATTATGGAATGTTTTCGAAAAAATCTAAAAAAAGACAACTGTACATACATATTACTTATGTATTTTATTATTAACATACAATATGTTACCACTTTGAAAGATAAATTAAGAAAATAAGAAATCCACAACTGTACAGTTGTGTGTTTTTTGAAGAATTTCGAATACACGCTCTCATTTGTTCGTTTTTTTTTCATAGAATTTAAATGTTTACATATAGGAAACATATTAAAAAAAATTATTTTGGAATTAAACTATATATTTTGGGCGGTCACATAAATAAATATGTATGTGTGTCAATATTTACTTATTTACGACCTTGCTATGCATTTATTATTCTTTTATAAATACATATATCTTACCAAATAACTTCACAAAAAAAAATAAAAAAATTGGACTTTTGTCCATTGGTCGTTACACTGCGGGTCAGTTCGGATTACTGGAATGTTTGGATTACGGAAGTTCGGATTATGGATATTGCACTGTACATACTTCTCTATATTAAAATTAAAATTTTGTATTATTGCTAAAGTGGAACCAGTGAATTTTTACACATGACAGTCGAATGTACGTAGAGATAAATTGCATAACAATTTGTTACTATTATTCGTTGTATAATATTTTATTTTAGCATTTTTTGTCATGTTACTTTCAAATATCCTTAAGGTTCCATCATATCAAAACCGTAAGCAACATAAAATCTAAGACCATACGATTGTCTTATTTAAATAAATTAATTTTGCCCACAGATGACTAATGCCATGTCCAAATCTAAAAAGAAATGTAGACAGTACAGTGTTGATTATTTGAAACTTGGCTTCATTCCATATAAACTTTAGAAGAGACCCACGCTGGACTGGGCAGAATGTTCGCTTCGACGTCACAAAGAAACGATGATGGTTTGCGGGCGTCTTACAATATCTTGCTACTTATAGCAAAATATGGTTAATTTTGCCAGCCGTTGAAGAGGTTTTAAAACTGTTTTACACAAACATGCATCTGATATCATTAAAAGAATTCCCTTAAGCAACAATACTATTGAAAAACGTATTAATGAAATGAGTTCTGATATTGAAAGCTTCTTGTGTAATTATTTGCAATCGACCCATTTCTCTATACAACTGGACGAGTCAACTTTACCTGGTAATGAAGCATTATTATTGGCATATGTTCGTTTTATTATGAATTTATAAGAATTTTACGAAGAACTGCTCTTCGCAAGAACTTTGACAACTGACACTAAAGGTGAATCAATATTTCATGTTTTGAAGGATTACTTCATTGAAAAAGGAATCCCTTTATCAAATTTAATATCAGTAGCTACAGATGGAGCACCTGCCATGGTTGGACGTTAGCGTGGATTTATAAGCTATTTAAAACAATGTGTCAGGGGTGTTAGCAATATATTGCGTCATCCATCGACAACATTTAGTTGCTAAAAACTTGAGTATTAGATTGCATGAATCTCTTCAATTAGTCATTGATGCAGTAAACCGAATTCGAAGCAACGCGTTGAATACGCGGGTATTTGCGCAGTTGTGTGAAGAAAATGACGAACACTTTCATCAATTACTCCTTCACACTGAAGTACGCTGGCTGTCGAAAGGCTTATGTTTGACAAGATTTTTTGCACTTTTTGAGACTATTTTAGAATTTCTACTCAAAACCGAAAAACATGGCAAGGGGTCTACGACACAAAAAACTTTGGGAACCTCTGCAGTTTAGTTCAATAATTGTTTGTATTTTTTTCAGCTTCTACTAAACGCTGGTCAATTCTGAAATCTAATTTATCTAATCTAACAAACTTAACTTTAAAACCTTTATCGGATACTCGATGGTCTAGTAGAATAAATGCCATAACTCCTTTAAGGTATCAACTTGGGGAGGTTTATGATGCTCTGTTTGAAATAAGCGAAGGAAACTTTGAAAATAACGTAAAAACATTGGCTGCATATTGAGTTCATTTGCATTCTTATATTGTGGTAGTATAATATTTTAAGTAAAGTTAACATTGTTAGTAAAATTATTCAAAAACCGAACTTTGATGTTGCTCAGTGTTGTAATCATTTAAATAATTTGAATAATTTTTTGAAAGCTTATCGCTCCGATAAAGGTTTTAATGATCTATTGATTGATGCTAAAGAAATAGCATCCAGCTTAGACATAGAACCTAAATTCAAAAAACAAAGAGGTCTAAGACCGCAAAAAATTTAAAAAAACATCTTGATTATGAATGTGACGATTTTAATGCTTTAGATGTAATCACAACATCAGTGGATGAGAGATTCCAATTACTTTCTTCTTACTCTAATATTTCGCGTTTTTATGGAATATTGATAAATTTAAAAATTATTCTGAAAACGAACAATTAGAATTATGTCAAAAAGTTGAAAATTTATTAAACGACAAAACTCGCAATGAAGGAGACATAACTGCCGTGGAAGAATTGCAGTATTTACAAAACTTTGATGAAAAAGTTATTACGTCTCAAGAAGAAACTTTAAATTATATAACAATTAACAACTTAATGGATTCTTTTTCTAATACGAGCATAATACTTCGTATTTTATTAACAATGCCGGTTTTGTTTTGATTTGTTTATCAGTTTCGTCTTGTGATATATAAACGAGTATTTTTAATGTTTTAAATATTTTTTTTATTTCTTGTGCTTTTGTATCATATATTCCATTTGAAATTAAAATAGAAAAATTTGAAGTTGTAATACTGTTAGAATATATTTCTGTTTTCTATAAGTTTATAATTATGTTATGTACCTCAATGAAAAAATACTTGTATGGCTTATGGCTTGTAGTTGTAAAATATAAAAATGAAAACACTTTTTAAAATTATTTTTCAATAGTGGATAATAATACCTAACTTAACCTGTATCTGTACTCACATATGAACGTAATACAAGATGGGGCGTTATTTTAAATTTGCACAAAGGCGCCAAAAGTGCTAGGCGCGGGCCTGGTAGTAATTGTTCAGTAGTTTACAATAATATGCGTCAGCATAGAGGAATCTTTATTCATAATAAAAGTTCCGTCATTTGTTGTGATGCGTTTCAATTATTGTATTTTAACAAATCTGTAATTATTTCTGTTGCAACATGTATCTTGACGCTCCTATACAGAGTGGTTTACGACGGGACCGATTTTAGTGACAAAACTATAAATGATATCAAAAAATCATTTAGCAATAGTACGTAAGTCAGTGCCGGCTAAAATTTAAAAATTGCTAAAAGTAAACAAGTTAACCCAAATTGAAATAACAATATAAAATTATATGTTTTAAATAAAACACTATGTATTTTGTTTTATTTTTTACGTCTGTTTAAACAAATTATTTTAGTTTATGCAAAGTTCTCTATACCCATTCTTGCTAATTTTTGAATTATTTAAGTTGGTTTGAAAATTTAGTACTCTCAAAATAAATTAACGTATTTGTAATTAACGCATTTTTGTCTTTTAATTCTATATTGTTAGAGTTTTGTGTATAAGAATAATTAAATCGTTAAATTAATGTAAATTGTAATGTATTAATGTTTATAATTAGAAGTTTAAGTACACTAAAACATTTCGTTTAATTACTATGTTAACTTAAATAAAACACCCTGTATTTTACTGTTGTAATAACAAGAAAAATTATTTTCTTTTTAAACCGCTATAAGGTTTCCTATACCAATATCCACTAGTTTCGGACTTAGTTTTATTAGTTTACCTGCATCAATAAATTTTGTTAATCGAATGAAATTTTTTAATTAAATGTAATAGACGAAAAAATGTTTATTGTCAAAATAAATAAATAATAATAATAAATGTTCAAAATGGTGTTCATTCGTTTAGCTTGGTTTCGTTAAAAGTAGCGATTCAAAATATGCATCTCTAATTTCATCATAAAGACAAAAACTAGTTTTCTTACACATTTTTCATATAAAAAGAGTATAGTAGAAACATTTTAAAATTACGTGAGTGATTTTAGAAAACAGACGCTTAATTGTTTCTGAGCGTGCAAATGTTGTAAATAACACAAAAAACTACAGTACGTTACTTACATGATTAAAAAAAAGTACGTTATAAAATTTAAAAAAAAACAACGCTCTAAGCTAATCAACAAAAAACGTTTTCGCTCAAAATAGATCTTTTACTAAGCTGTTCACCGCATGAATCAATTATAAGACTAATTGGAAATTCATATTTTCTATACTATTAATCAAAATAAGGGAGAAAAGTAATCTATTGAACTATAATTAATTAATAAGTTTAACAGAAACTATTTATAATAATGAAAAATTGTAGAGACTTAAGTAAAGCCAAAATTATTAAAAGTTATAAAGTATGACATAAATATAAATTAGTAGGAGTACAAGTAGGTGATGCGATAGCTTATCACAGGATGGAAGTGTTCAAAAATCTTATCAGAAAAACATCGATTTCACTAACTGCGTTGCTACCAAAATTGTCTATTTTTAAAATCGAAATAGGTACTCAGTGCTCAGGCCTTGACACTTCTTTAAGCAAATTAATTTGCTAGTTACGAGATCATTGACATTAAAAGTTTTATATGCATATGCATATCAAAATGTAAATTTCTAAGCTTTTCAACAAAGATTAATATTAATAATGTTCATTTTAGTTATATATAGAGTGGTTAATTCACGTGTTTAAGCATGTATCTATTTTATTATAATAGAAAAAAAGTGTATCAAACAAAAATACTCTATATTCAATTCTTAATACGGCTACATATTAAAAAAAAAATTACACAAAAACAAAAAAAGGATGGCAATTTTTTTTTTAATAGAACGTTTAATATTTTTTTCAAATATTCTTAAAAAGCTTAAAATTCTCTTTATTATGATACCAAACAACTTCATTATCATGGCCATTCTAGACACAATGATTTTTTTAAATTATATTTTTATATTCTGATAAATGCGAATAAAAACATCATAATAAGGTCAATATTTTTCAAAGACAAGCGAAAAACTATTTCAGACAAACTACAACACGACAATATAACTTAATCACTTTAAACAGACAAAAATATTAATCACATAGAAGCTTTTCTTAATAAATTTCTGCGTGTCTTTTGTACGGCGATATTTGACGATTTTTGAGATATTAAATTTTGTCAAGAGCGCTGACATAAACCGTTTGCTTAAGCTATCCCCAAACAAAAAAAAAACAAAATTGAAAGATCGCACGACTTGGCCGTTCACAACACAAGACCACCATTTGCGATCCAATCCAACATTTCACGTAAAACATCTTTAACAGCTGTTAATTTACGTCGAAGCGCCTCGTCTTGCTGAAACCATATATCACGCCGAATAGCTACTGGTACACCGTCCAGCAAGTACTTAAATTCGTTTAGTAGAAAGTTTTTGTATCTATTACGTATAAGGGTTCCTTCATAAAAGTAAGTTCATATCTCTCAGGAACTTTTCTCATCCCGGTAGTGGTTATTTTTTATATTTGATATATCATTTCTTGTAAAACATAACTCATCGCTCCAAACTATGGCATTGATTTCATGGTTGTGATTAACAATCACAAAATGCCATTAGTCTTTGCTAGTCACAGTCATGTAGTTTTTGTATTAATTTAATTTTGCAGTGTTTTTATGTTTTTTGTAAATATTTTCTAATAGATAAATATTAAATCGACCACTGTTTCTCGTATGGAATTACAAAGATGCGCTCGGAAATATCCAAAAACAAAAATTTTATTGTTTTCCATAGCACCCTTCCGATGTTTTTGTTGCATTGTCACACTAAAATTGCCAGTATTCTGTAGATTTGATTTCAGTTTAGTAAAAATTCGATACAAATTTAAATCGACTTGTCTCTAGTGTATTATTGCACTGAATAACATATCAATTTTTCTGTTATTTGTGTAATTATTATTTGCTTGTATTAAATTACAACTACTGAAAAATAATTTACCTGGTACACTAGTGACAACTAATTGACAACTATATTTCATTTGTTTCTTAATTTTGATTCTTTTATTCGCATTTATCAGAATACACAAATTATTTAAAAAATTTATTGTGACTATGATAATAAGAAGTTGTTTAGTAACATTGTAAAGAAAATTTAAAAACCTTTAAGAATAGGTAATCAAGAAAAAGTAACAATTCTATTTAAAAAAAATTTTTTTGCAATACTTTTTTGTTTTTGTCTAATCTGTTTTTTTGAACATGTAGCAATATTTATATATTGAATGTCAAGTATTTTGCTTAATAAACTTTTTTCTATTACTGGTTGTATAGGCTTTCATTATTACGTATAATAGTAAGTTGTGAAGAAGTACTTTGTTAAGTGGATTAAAATAATGCCCTTGTCTCATAGCACTATACATAAGCATTAACCTCCTTTATGGGATAACAGAGACCATTTCTCTGTATGCACATAGGTAATTCTCGGCAGACGCGTCCAAGTCGCAGCGGTGGGCCCGGCATCTGCGTCGGTGGCTAAGTTCTGCTGCGGGTTATAACGCAATCCTCTTGCCTAGGGATATGGGTGAAGACCATACCGGCGGAGAAGAAAGGCTTCGGTACGGCTGACCTAGTTCAAGTGGCAACAAATGCTTCTAGAGATATTATGAAAGCGCAAGTTACCGAATGATTGCCGAAATAAACAATCTTCCCGATCTTGGCCAACAGTTTTGAGTGGAAGAGCCAATTAGAGAAAATGGGTACATTCTTACCGTTGGATAGAGAAATCGACTCTAAAGGCGGACGAACTGCTAACAGTCAACGGCATGGATATGCAGAAGGCAACGGAGAACCACTGCATTAAAGACTCATAGAGTACCTTTAGTAACAATCATCATGACAACGCAACGTTCAACACTAAATACTCCGAAGTAACAAGTTCCCTAACGGGATCTCCGGGGGGAACAATCGCAAAAAAATAAATGATAAGCAAGAAGAATAGAAGCATGAACAAGATGCAAACAGGTCTGTAAAAAGTTTTATACCACTATCAGATCGAGTTATAATGGTACAGATAGAAACCAAAACTGAAAAATAAACATCATACAGGTATATGCACCGACAGCCGATAAGGCAGATGAAGAAATTGAGGAATTTTGCGATTAACTCGAAACTGTTTTAAAAAACACCAAACGTCGCCATAATAATGGGTGACTTCAACGCTAAAATTGGGAATACTAAAACTGAAGAATGCACCGGAGAATAAGGATTGGGCGAACGAAATCAAAGAGGAGAACGGCTCATAGAATTCCAAAACGTAGGTTGTATACGTGGAGATCGCCCATGGATAGCCAAACAAACACCACCAGAATTGACTATATAATAATCAGGAATAGGTTTAAAAACTCTATTACGTCAGCCAAAACATACCTTGGAGCAGATATAGGCTCAGACCATAACACTATAACAGCAACAGTAAACAAAGATAAAAAAATTAAAACAGAAAGTCACCAAGCGAGAAATAAATGTGAAACAACTAATATAAACACAAATATTTGACAAGGTTCAGGTAAAATTAAATAAAAACTGTAGAAATGTCAAAGAGACAAATAAGAACAATGAAGATATAAATGAAAAATGGCGAAATATACATTGTCACCAAAGAAAGCTAAGAAAAAGAATTGGATGACTAATAAAATTCTTATCCTAATGTAAGAAAGACAAAACTATAAATGCAGAAATGAAGGGAAATAGAAAGAAATACATCGAACTATCACTAGAAAAATCAAGGAAGCAAAAGAGAATTGGATATCAGAAAAATGCAGTGAGATAGAGGAATATGAAAACAAATACGATAGTTTTAACATGCATAAAAAGATCAAAGAATTGACGGGTATCAAGAGAACGAAAACAACCTATATATTGAAAGATAAGGAAGGTAAAATAATTGGCGAGATAAAGGGTAAGCTGAAGAGATGGACAGAGTATATAGAATAATTGTTCACATATGAAAGACCAGACAATGAACATCTCATAAGGAAACAAACCAGAAAATTTGAACAGTGAAGTGGAATATGCCATTAAAAGTGCAAAAGATGGAAAATCTATAAAGGCCCTCATAATAATATACCCGTACAACTTTTAAAACTCATGACATGACAACTGAATAGATATACTGGTGGAGCACACTAACTATACGAAAGGCATCATCCTAAAAAAATGACTTCTGTCGACTTTCATTACAATTCCAAAACGAACAATGCAAAAGAATCCTCTGAACACAAAACATAGCTCTGATGTGTAATACTTTGAAAGTGTTCCTAAAGGTAATACACAATAGGATATATAAAAGACTTGAAGTAAATATAAGCGACACACAAATGGGATTTAGAAACGAACTAGGAACCAGGGAAGCTCACTTTGGTGTCAATGTGCTGATGCAGAGGTGTTTGGATATGAACCAAGACCTTTATATATGCTTGATAGATTTTGAGAAGGCTTTCGACAAGATCAAGCATGGAAACCTACGCGACATACTCAAAAACAAGAATATTGATAACCGTGACATCAAGATAATAAGTAATCTTTATTGGAATCAAACTGCAAAAGTGAAAGTTGAAAACGAGTTGACAGGTGAAATTAAAATATGCCGAGGTGTTTGGCAGGAGTGTGTACTTTCTTCGCTGCTGTTCAATATATATACAGTGAAACCATATGCCAGAAGGCAGTACTAGAAGAAAGCAGTGGAATTACAATCAATGGAGAGATAATAAATAGCATACGTTTTGTTGACGATACGCTCATAATAGCTGACGATGCGACAGATTTGCAAAATCTCCTTAAAAGAATTAATACCTACAGCAACAATTATGGTCTAAAGCTTAATCTGTGAAAGACTAAATTTATGGTACTTACAAAAAAACAAGACATACACACAATAACAAATAACAACATACAACAAAAAAATTGAAAGAGTCACATCATACAAGTATCTAGAAACATGGATCACGGAAAATAACAAACAAACGAAATAAATAAAGCCAAGAATGGAGAGAGCAAGACATACATTGTAAAACTAAAAAAGTTTCTTTGCTGTCGAGACGTAGATATAGATCTTAGAACGCGAATGTTGCGATGTTGCGTTTTCTCCACACTATTCTATGGTGTGGAGGCACGGACACTCAAAAAGAAAAACATCAGCAACATAGAAACTTTTGAGATGTGGTGCTATAGAAGAATGTGGAAGATATAATGGACAGAAAAAGTAACCAATCTAGAAGTACTGCGGAGAATGGGCAAGGAATGTGAACTTGTAACAAAAATTAAAAAAAAAAAGTTGCAATATCTGGGTCATATAATGAGAGGAGAAAGATACAACTTGCTGAGGCTTATAATACAGGGTAAACTCAAAAAAAAAAGAAGTATCGGACAAAGAAAAATCTCATGGTTGAACAATCTACGTAAATGGTACAACTGCAGCTCTGGGGATTTGTTTAGAGCTGCGATTAGCAAAATGAGAGTTGTCGAAGAAGAAGAAATAATATTATATATATTAACTACTAGTTAGTAAAGAACATATTTACATTTTTTTAACAGTTGTAAAGAAAAAAGTTCACAAAACTGTCTACGAGGTGCAAGAGATTTTAGTTAACGCTATTGTAAGAATTTAAATCGTTGATTAAACAATTTAATTTGATTTAAAAAATGTAAGTTAATTGAAGTTTGCGCTTAACTAAATACGACTAAATATGAATATTACTGAATTAAATATATTTTAGATTTAATCAATACTTAAAGTGATAATGTTTTATAAACAATTTTAGTAACTTTAACAAAGAAAACTTACGTTCACTATTTATTTTTGTATTGTAAATCATAATAATGTCAAAGTTAATTGTATTAACTGTCACAAATCTAGTAGTGAAAAAAAAAGTATATACATAGACCACGGTTGAGAAAATGATTGTAATCTGCGCAACTTATATCTGTCGTTTAAGTTATAATCTCAACCTTGGAGAGACTTTTTCCAGCAAGAGCTTAAAGTTATCTAGCTTCAAACCTTGTGAGCCGCACTTAACGTGCTTAATAGAAAAAAAGCTCTGAATCCCAGCGTATTTCTTTAACAGTTTTTACATATTTATTAAAAATTTTGTATTTAATTTTTACTAGTTGAAGGTATATGAATTGGAAATGTTGAAATTAATTTTTTATAATCAGGTTGATAATTAAAAACTGAACTTATTAATTCTTGTAGATACTGGTTGGTCAACTGTAAACGAAACTTCGAAAATTATTTCATCGTTGAGTACAATGTGTCAACATTATAAGAGAAGAAAATAATTTAATATCTCTACAATTACATTAATTTAGAATAGAATTTAACTTTTTTAAATGTTCCATTGTATCGGCAAAAAACATTGTCATAGATCTAACACAGTAATCCCCAAAAATACAAAATAATTGGAGATGAAGCCTATTTGGATTCCAAAATGTTTGGATTATCAGAAAACACATCTAAGAGTACTGTAGGTATGTTTTATAAGCCCAAATAAATTGATAAGTATTGTAAACAGTGACAGTACAGTTAGAAGATAATATGGAATTAAATTAGTGTATAAGTACATATGTGCATACAATTTAGAATTTTTTATTAGTAATTTATGTATGTATTTATTTTTAGGTACAACTTGTATTAACTGTGAATCAGCTATCACGGCGGTAAACGTTGTAAGTTGATTTTACACCCGCGTATTTCAAAATAGTTTTGAATAAAATTGCGGGATAAAACCACAACGTACTGTATTAACTACAGTACAATAAAACAGTAAATATGCCTATTAGTACGGTACAATTTTTCAATAGACGATTTTCAAATCGACAACAATTTTTTAATTTTTATAACTAATTTTCGGATTACCTGAAATTTCGGATTCCCGGGGTTCGGATTCTAAAGGTTCCACTCTATTTATCTTTTTTGCGGTCAAACAAATTATTTCTTATGGACGCATTGTATGCATTTATACGATTCAGGAAATTTTTAAATTTATCAAATAGTCCTTATTCATAAGTTGAGCCATTAGAAACATCTTGAAGAGCCTCGCGAGCACCCACTTGGCCACTGTTGGTATATATCATACTATTTTTCTATATTTTATAATAAAATAGATATATGTTTAGACATGTGAAACAAATCACACTGTATATACAGGGTATATCTGATTAACGGTTTGTTATTTTAGCAGGTGAAATTAGAGCATAAATAGAGTCGTTGCATTAATTAAGTCTCTTAAGATCCCCAGATAATACCTAAAAGATAACATATTTACAGATGTTTAAATGTAGGTAATATTACCTAATTCAGTCATACAATTATTGAAAAACATGCAAAAATAAAATAAATATGCAAAACAAATATTTCTGTAATTTTTGGTCTAATTAAACTATTTCTTAAAATACCCGCCCAAATATTAATAGAAAACAGCCACTAAAAGTTACTTAGTTGAATTTCATGAGTTTTTTTCATTCCAAACATGCGTGCTGCAAAAATTCAGAACTCCATTTCGTGTAAGATAACATTCATCTAAAAATAATATTTTGGTATTAAAGTCAGGGTCTAAACCTACTTGTTGCTGTCACCACTCACAAAAGTCATGTGGCGGTTCAAAATCAACATCTAATAACTATTGGGCTCGTTGAACATGGCTCTAATGCTGTTTTGTGACCGATGTTCTACAATTTGCAATGCCTACACATATGTACATTGAAGAAAAACAAATATTAAAGTTTTGATTTTATTGAAAACATTTATTCTTATTTCGTTGCTAATACATGGGGTGGTCTTTCTTGTCTAAGGTTTTCGTCCAACTCAGTTCTAAGAAAACTGAATTTTGGATTTATTTATCTGAAGTCTTATTTTGGTCACAATCGAAGATAAACGTCATCGTGTACACAAAGTACATTTTGTTAATGTTGTAATAATGTTAAAAAATAAACATTCGTATTTGCTTTAATTATTTTATTAACAATTCATTATTTAGATGATGGAAAAATAAAGAAAACACAATACGTTTCACGGATTTTACATCATTTAACGCATAGTCAATTTCCATTTGTTTAAATAGTCAGGACTGGCCTGAAAACTTTAATTGCAAATATCTTAAAACTGGGCTACTTTAGACTAAATCTTTAAACAAGAATTTTTCATTTAACCACCAGAAAACTACTCCTTGAGTTTTTGGTCGTATTTCAGATAAACCCTGTATAAAAATACAAAACATAACATACCATAATACATGGTCGACACCATTGACCAACACAACAAAATTAATGTATTACAATTTTATCCGAGAAAGAAAAATATACACTAAAAATGTTACCAAAACAAAAGTGCACGTTTTAAGCAATTTTAATAATATTTACTTTAGCCATTCTTTTTAAATTTGAAAATTTCGAGTCGTTGCAAAAATTTTAAATCTATGCCAAAAATTTAGAAAATAATGTAACAATTTTAATTTACCATGAATTAGATTTTAAGAAAATTATGCAATTGCCAAATATCTTATAAAAACAATTAAATTTCATAATTAATCTCATTTATCTTTCGTAGAAAATCAACGTATCTTTACACGTGATTGTTATCGTGGTTTATTCAATGTTTAAGACATAAATATCACGGTTGCTATAAAGGATAGACGAATTTTCCCAATTACTCTCAATAAACCATTAAATTTTTTTCGCGAATAAAACGAGACTACTTAAAAACAGACTTCATAATAGAAGTCGAATCATTTCGAAAGATTTTAAATTCTCGTATAAAAAGGTATAATCTTCATCGCTTTTAAATACGAGAAATGTAATAAATAAAAGATTCTATTTTCATTAAGGATTTAAATGAATAAGTTACTTATGCATACTTTTTATATTTTTTAAATATGAAATCTACCGTTTCTAAAATCTTTGTGTACTGTATTTTAAACTGGACACACTGTACACTGTCCTAATATGCGAAATTCTGGTTATTGTAACATCTACATAAAATGTAAAGGATGTTTTGATTTCTTTTTCTTTACACATCTTATATTCAGGATTATATTTTACTTTGTTTATAGAATGCATCGCAAATGAACAACATTCGAAAAATGGCATATAGACAATCAAACGGTTTCTATCCAGTGTAGTTAGCTGGGGTGAATTAATAATCTTCTGCTCCTTATACTATTTACCTTATACAAAAAATAATAATAAATATTGTCTTCAACATATACTTTGAGTAAAAACTTGAGAAAAAATTAAAATAATGGTAACGATAATAGGTACTTATGTTTTCATCAAATAACATTAGATTAAGTATTTAGTAAATGATACATAAAAATATTATTATTAAGCTTTGGAACATTTAAGATATGCATGTAAATATGCACTTAAACATTGTTAAAAGTTTTATTATTTGAGTTTGCACAATACGTATCTATATCAGTGGTTCCTAAAGTCTTTTGGCCCACGGACCCCTTTTTATAGTTTAAACTTGCCCACCGAACCCTGAGTGAAAAAACTACATAAATCCGTAATAGAAAAATTACAAATTAAACTTTGATGTCTTAAATGGTAAAGCGTAAAAAAAACATTTTGTTGAAGAAGTATTTAATGAAATTATAAATTTTGTTTTAAAATACAAAAAAAAAATTAATGACTTGGATGAACCTCATGGAATGTTTGAGTATGTCCGGTTCAATGTTTGTGAGTAGCAACTGCAAATCCCCACGAATACATATTCTTCTAGATTTTTTGTGATGGGTCTCATAACGGTACTGAATCTACGTTCTACCAAATAGGAAGAGGAAAAAGCAATCAACAGCTTCTGTATAATAACCCATTATACTGGATATAAAAATTGGGATTTGTTTTTGTAACCAGAACTTGTCGTATCCTTATTTAAACATTGGTTTTAACTTCTCATTTGTAAATAATTCAATAAGTTTCTCCTGCATTAGTAGTATTCATCTGTACTTGTGCTCTGAGTTTGACTGCTTGCAAAAGGGTTTACGGCCCACTCGAGAATATCTTTGGTTAAGGTCTGTTTTAAGAACTACGTTCTCGTCGAAGATATGTTCTGATTTAATAAATGCAAAAAATGCACAATTACGCGCACTTTCTCGCAAACGTATTCGTACGCGTTGCATTAATAATACCAGGTTTAATATAAAAATTATATTTGCAAACACCACTAATAAATACTACATATATTTTTCAAATTATTATTCTAAGTAACTGTCTCAGACCGGAATTTGCAAATTGCTATTAAATTGAAAGCAAAAATAGAACTGATAATTTTGAATTAAAATATTTTTAGGTTGCATTCAACCTTCCATTTGACTTAATTACAGGGGCAATTTTTATTGGTCGTTAATAACAAAAAAAAGAAAGTGTTCGTTATATATGAAACAGATTAAACAAAGAAGCTTTAACAAAAAAAAAACAAGCCTTGAGGCGGTGGGAATATTATTGGTACCGACAAAATTATCTATTATAACAATTTAAAGTCTGTATTTATCCTTAAGCACTATTAGTATCTTTAAGAGGAAGAATACAAATTCTTGAAGTAGCTCGACGCACCTCACTATCACTTGCAGTTTTTACAGTTGATGCTCGCACCACACCATCAGCACCAGGATGCGTGGCGAGCACCCAATTTTCCACTAAAGCGACGAAGCGTTGTCTTGTCAAAGAAAAATTATTTGACCAATTTGTAATGGAGGGCCCTTGGTGACCTTCCATTTACCCCTTGATGGAACTGCGCTAGATATTCCGTAGACCAGCGATGCCAAAAATGTTGCGTTGGATCCTTTGCCAACTATCCAAGCGATTGATAGCCAGGTTTTGATACTCAGGCTCATTTAGTACCAACAGTGAGCCGCTAATCAAGAAATGAGCAGGAGTCAGAAATGCAAGATCATTGGGATCATTGCTTATAAGAGTTAGTGGTCTGGAGTTCAAAATAGCCTCAATTTGACACATTAATGTACACATTTCTTCGAAAGTCAGTGAAACTGTACCTGTTACTCGTTTCAAATGATGTTTAGCTGATTTCACGGCAGCCTCCCAAATACCACCAAAATGAGGAGGGTTAGAGAAAATGAAATGACTCTCTAAACCTTCTAAAATTGAGTTATGGTTATCCTTCATGAATTTTTGACAAGCCCCTACAAAGTTCGTTCCGTTGTCCGAGTACAAATCTGAAATTTTTCCGCTTCGCGCAATAAAACGCTTCAGCGAAGCAATGAAGGCATCACTTGTTAAGTCAGATACTACTTCTATATGCACGGCACGTGTAGAAAAACAAACAAAGATTGCAACGTACGCCTTACGCGTTTTCTTGCTTTTTCGATTGTTTTCCTTTATTACAAATCGGCCACAATATTGACAATAACTGAGGAGACGTCACATTAGTGGATGTGAAACTCTAGGACTGGCGCGAAAACATGTAACACATTCATTTATGATTTTTCATTCCAAAATATTGTTTCGAGCGTTTAAAGGCCAATAATTCGTTCACACGCATGCTAAAGTAGTACTGATACCAGCATTAAATATATTTACATGTACTTGTCTTATAACAAGATTAGTAAAATCATGTTTAGCAGGCAGTAGTATGGGATGACAAACATCGTAATAAATTCCTATCGCGTTTTTTAATCTACCACACACTCGAAGAAATTCGTTTTGATCTAAAAATGAACTTAAAGATAACAGACGACTGGACTTGCAAATTGGCTTGCACGCCTTTAGTGTCTGAATTTCATTAAGAAATTGTGAATTTTGAATCATCTTGATAATATGGTTTCTAGCGGATGTAGATTCCGCTTTACTTAATAGGCCATTTCGCCGATCCTGTTCATTTGTAACCTTTGTATTCTCACAAAACCGAAAGGAGTAGGCAACTATTCTCACCAATTTGTTCAAAGACGAATATTTTTGAACATAAATATTCGAAATCATTCGTAGTGTAAGAGAGTAGTAGTGTAGTGGTAAGAGAGGCTATGGTTCTCTTCGAGTCGGGCAATTCTTTTAGTATGCTTGTTACATTAAGCGTTGGTCAAGCATATTTGTCTGATCTCAACCATTTTGAGCCATTCCACCAAAAATTGTTATTAATCATGTCTAAATGTTTGATTCCTCGAGATACTAAATCCGCAGGATTATCTTGCGTAGGCACGTAATGCCAGTCGCTGTTAAAATTCGTGTGCTGCTGTATGTGACTTAAACGATTTGCAAAAAACACATTAAAATTTCGAGACTCAGAATTTAGCCACGCTAAAACAATAGTCGAGTCTGTTCAATAAAAAGTTTTATAATTAATCAATCCCAACAGCTTTAGTTCTAACCGCAGTATGCTAATTGACTTTAAAAGGGCCACTCGCGATTTTGAACAAATTAAGTTTGATTGTATGGTTTCGTTTTTGTCCTCGCTGCTTATATAAATGCAAGCACCGTAAGCATTTTCGGTTGCATCACAAAATCCGTAAATTTTAACTGAATTAGGCTTATTACCAGGTATGATACACCTGTTAATGGTTAGTTCATTAAGGAGCTCAATGGATCTACGATAATTGCACCATGAAGAATAGAGATCGATAGGTAAAGATATCTATTTTTAATTTCCATAGCTCTTGTAACAGAATTTTTGCTGTTATGGTGACCGGAGTTAAAAATCTTAAAGGGTCAAAAATCTTCGCGATGTCTGACAATATAATACGTTTTGATTTTTATCACGATCTACAAATAGCTGAATGTAAAATTTAAACAAATCATGTTTTGCGTGCCACTGCAAACCTAACATTTTTAAGCACTCGTCTCTGTAGAAGTCTAGAACGAGATGAATGCATTTTACAACATCGCCATTGTTCGATGGTGGAAACCCGCAGTACTTGTTGAAAATTTCTTTTCTGATTTTATTCACGTTATCAACCGTGTCAGCACCTATCATCACGTCGTCCAGGTAAACCAAGACAATCCGCGCAAGATGGTCTCTATCAAACGCTCGAACGTTGCAGGAGCGTTACACAGGCCGAAGGGCATCACGGTAAACTGCCACAAACCTGTTCCAATCGTAAAAGCTGTTTTTTCACGATCCTTAGGTTCCAATTCTACCTGCCAGTAACCACTAACTAAGGTAGCTGTCCTTTTTGGTCACGTCGTTTAGGTGTCTGTAGTCTATGCAAAACTTTGTTGATCCATTCTTCTTCTTTACGAGTACTACTGGGGATGCCCATTAGCTACTTGAAGGTTCAATCATGCCTTCTCTCTCCATATCCGTAATTATTTGTTCGGCTTCCTCTCTTTTCGCCAAAGGAAGTCTGCGCGGATGTTGTCGTATCGGCCGAGCGTCTCCGGTATTAATTTTATGTTTCACCACGTTAGTACTTCCTTTGGAACCACTCTCCAGCGCGAACACATTTTGATACTCTTGGATCAACACTTTAACATTAGCCAGCTGGTCTTCGCTGAGGTTTTGGCATTTACGGTCTTCTTTTTCAACGTTACAGAGTCTGAGTTGATGTTTAAGATCCTTACTGGCATTGTATTTTTTACTCGTACTAAAGTTCTGCCAACGAGTAGTCTCTTTTCAACTAAGCCGCCCCTCATTGGCTCAATCGCGCGTATGTAGCCTTACCGGAGGTTTCCATCCAGGTGTGCCATCACCACACTTTCAGTCCTTGCAGGCAGAGTCACGTCTTCACTCAATAAAACTCACACGGCTGTCTTCTCTTCTTCCAATAAGATGTCAGGACGAATGATGGTCTTCGTCGCTCCTGTGTCCAACAGTAACTGAACGCTTCTTGCATTGATCTTGCCATCGAGATAAAGGCTATGCAATTGCTCTCTAGGCGATGCCATTTAAACGGTAATCTCCGGGACATGGCTCGTTGAGGTCGACTTTTGTCCTATTCGGTCGACTCGTTCTAGTTTTCCGGACGTTCTTCTGGTTTTCTTGTGGGCTTGGTACAGCGTCGTCGTACGTGGTTCACTTCACCGCAGTTCCTGCACATCAGTTCTCTTCCTCGAGCTACTCATTCCCGAAATACCCGTCGCTCTATGTCTTCAACGATTTCTTCTGTGTGCGAGGATATTTCTGCAGCACAACGGAGCTTATGGCTGTCTCGGTGCGACGCTTGTTTCGCCGCCTCGAACGTTTTTGGTCTAGCTAATCGGAGAGTCTGCTGCGTTTCGTTGTCTCGGAGGCTGTCTACAAAGTTTTGAATAGCCAACTGCTCCAAGAAGGGGTCTGGTGCTGTACGATACGCAAGCCGTGTTAATCTGGCGATGTCAGCCTCAAACTCTTGAAGACTTTCGGCAATTTTCTGAATCCGACTTTTAATTTGAGCTTGATGGACTTGTTGAAGATAAGCGTCTCCATATCTCATTTTTAATTTTTCTTGCAGGTGGTCAGGAACAGTTTGCAAAATTCCATGCACTTCTCTGCGTAAGGACACTATTAAAGACGTCGCTTTCTGCTTGTTGCTTCAACCGTTAGCTGTAGCTGCGGCTTCAAACTGCTTGTAGTAGCTGGATCATGGAACTTTACCATCAAAATTTGGAGGTACAACGTTAAACTTGTGAGTGGTTTCTTTCCGATGGTCTATTATTAAATCTTCGCTCGTGACGCTTCCTTCACCATGGCAAATCATTTGGTTCATTCTTTTTTCGCTACTGCTGCTATTTTGTCATTCATAGATTCGCAAATTTCTTCTTTTAAATTTAACATATCTGTTTGGGTTTCCTCTTGAACAATTTTTATTTGATTCTATATGCTCGTTTGAATTTCTTATTTTAAACGTCTAGAATTTTCCATCAATTTTTTTTCTATCTTCTGGGTATTTTCAAATAATTTTTCTTCAATTTTCTAAGAATTTTCGTAAAACTTTTCTTGAATTTGTTTAGAGTTTGCTTTCATTTTCTGCGAATTTTCGTGAAACTTTTGTTCCATTTTTCTTGTATTTTCTTCCATTTTATAGTAATTTTCTTCCATTTTTCTATTCATCGATTCTTGACCATTTTTTATTGATTCAAGAAATTCAAATAGCTTTGCATCCATTTTAACTGCTTGCGAACACGTCACCGGCATAAACTTAACCACGAATAATAATTTAAAACAAAATTTATTAATAATAAATTTTAATAAAGCCCGACACTGGTTTAACAGCTAAGATTAAATACTATAAACAAACACGCAAAGCCCGAATTAGTTTTACTTATTTACAAAATCAATGTTTTTATTACGGGAGTGATATCAAATAACTTAATGGTATTTACACTAAAAATCGTGAACGGTTTATTCTATTCGATACCCCGCACTGACGCCAAAATGTAACGAATTTTATTATTAAAACTAATTTATTTATACTAAAAATATGTACACACACGTTTATAACTAACCGAACTAATTAAATCTAAGGAAATATAATAAAAACACTGTATTTAAACGTTTCTGCAAACATTCTAGAAGCCTCTACATTCTGTCGTGAACGTTCTAGAAAATGGATAAAACTTCGAGAAGACTCTTGAATTTGAGAACGTTTCAGTACTTAATGAATCTAAATAATTTTCAAAACGAGTAACAGATCCTTTGATTTGCTCGCGTTTTATTGTAAGAGTTTTAACTTTTGTTGAGACCATTTTGACGCAGTAGGATAAAAGCAACGGATAAAAATGATTGGCGACTTGCCGATCTTGGCTAAAGAAAATTGTTCTGCATTGAACTCTTCAACTGGATTGGAGTTTGTAATATACAGATGATCACAATGGATGCAATCCAACTCGAAGCAAAAATAGAACTGATAATTTTAAATTAAAATAGTTTTAGGTTGCATTCAACCTTCCATTTCTTTTAATTACAAGGGTAATTCTTATTGGTCGATAATAACAAAAAAAGAAAAGTATCCGTTATATATGAAACAGATTAAACAAAGAAGCTTTAACAAAAAAACTTGAGGCAGTGGGAATATTATTGGTACCGACAAAATTATCTATTATACCATTCTTTATACAAGGATTATTCTTAAAAGAAAACAAATGTACAATAGACAAACATCCTTATTAACTAATAACTAATACTATAATAAAAATTCGAATTACAATAATTTCTTTGAGGCACGAACAATATACAAAAAAAATGCATAAAAAATCAGCGTGAAAAATAACGGTAAAAAAATAATTTGCAATAATAATATATGTATAATGTATAGACAAAAAATGACCCGTTGATGCAGAATAATCTTTGTATAATCAGCTATCACCTACTTCTAAAAATAAAATATATGTAGATGTACTAATAGTTTTTCGATGCGATCGGTTTTCGTAAGTTAAAACTTTCGTAACAGAACTAACGAAAGCTGACTCTATTTTTAAGACATCGCAGTACAATACACGTATATAAAAAAGTTTATCAAATTGAAAAAATCTCTTGATTTAAAAGCAAATATATTTTACTCGTAAAACGCAAAATGTATTGAACAATTCTTGTACACTGATATAAATACATATTTCCAGATAATACAAATATTAATGCATACATAGAACTTTACAATTTGATGTAGAGGTAGATGTACTACTTATACAATGAATTATTTCCTGATTACAAATTCTATTACGACTTAATTATTACATAAATGTCTAATAAACTGTAAGTTCAAAGATCAACTGAATAATTAATTGTATTAAAATGCACATGTTATAGTACAAATGTAATTTGCACGAAATTTTGGATAACTGCTGTTAAAGTTGCATTGGTTCTCATAACAAAAAAACCGTTAAACTACCAAAAATATAATTCTTTTACAGTTTTTAATTAAACAAATATGGATGCAAACATAAATAGTAGATTGTATAGCAAATACTGTTTAATTTACTGTTATTTGAATATAACTTTGCTTTCTAGAAAATTTCGAATAAATTATTATGTTAGATATTCAAATTTTACCTTCTTGTTATGATTATATTACTATTAACTTTCAAAGAAATTCAAATGTAATTTATATGAATCTTTGGTAGTAAATAAAAATAAAGCTTTAAATATTAAATTTAAAAACAATTAAAATAAAAGATAATGGTCAACAATTTGATAAATTACTGTCCGTAGTTCTACAACCTCATACTTCCTTAATTTTTTAAGCTCCACCGTTGAACTTCCTTCCTCGTACTTAAGCCCACACATATATTCATTACGGATGTAAGTCGTCGTTGTTTCATTAATGCTTGCTTGCATCCAGTTATTCAACCTTGTCAGTTTAGAGCAGACGTAGCATATATTTTATATTTTTGATTATTAATAGTATTTTGCTTTATAAGTTCGGGAAACGTTTTGTTTCATACTGCAGACACTAAATCATTCGAATTCAGAATTCTGGTATCTATGAATATTTGAGTGTTTTTGAGGATTGTTTGATTTGTTGGTTTTAAACTGTTTTTGAAAAACGAAACAAAAGAAAATTATAACATTTTGGACGAGATTTTTTGTAAGTCTAAAGAAGCAACTGAATCTCTTGTCTAAGAAAATCAGAAAGGTAAAATAAAGATTATAAAGTATTATATGAATGCAGTTAATGAAGTCGTATCTATTATATTTAGTAGCTTGTTTTTAAATTTTTTTATTGAATATTAATTAGTTTTACCTTACGCTAATGTCTTTTACGTTGTGGTTTTATCCCGCAGTATTATTCGAAAACTATTTTGAATTACGCGGGTGTAAAATCAAATAATCAACTTAAAACGTTCTCCGTCTTTATAGTTATTTACAGTTAATTAGTTTTGTTATAGTGTAAGAAAATGTGTACTTCTTCGTTCTGGTCTAAATTCTCAATGGTTAAAGCAATATTAATAGTCTACGAAAACGTAGATGTCTAAAATCCGAGCATTTCTGAAAAAAACAGTCAGTAAGAAACATAATTCTGCAAAAATTTAAATATGTGCCAAATGTATTGTTTTCTGGTCGGATTATTGTCGTAATTGGGAAAACTGGTAGATTTCGTCGTGAGGAATTGCATGCATTGTCTTTTAATAATATTCAGAATACTAACTTACAGGTGGTAATTCCGATTCCTAAATTAAATGAAAGCAGAGTATTTACAGTTATCGATGAAATAGATAATGTAAACGTTATGGAACTGTTTCAAATATTATATGTTGGCTTGCAACCCGAAAGCTTAGATAATAATAAGCTTTTCATTGGATACCGTAACGGAAAGTGTATTTGGCAGCGAGTAGAAACTTATACTATCGGAAGGATTCCCAAAAAAATTGTCTAATAATTAGGTTTAGCAATCCTGAGATGTATGCCAAGAATAGTTTTTGTCGTACATCCGTTACGTTACTAGCAAATTATGAATTTTTAGTAAAAACGGGCTTTGGCTCGACCCGGCCCGAAGGTCAGTTTGAATTTGAGCTGGGTTTCGGGTCGAACCGAGAAAAAATATTTGGGCCGGGCTTCGGGTATATATCTTCCGGGCTATGAGCCGGGCCGGGCTCACCGTCACAATTCGATTCGAAATGTCAAGGTTTTAGGGCCAACCCAAAAGAACCAATGCTGCTTAATAAAATATGTATTTAGTAGCTGTTTTTTAATATAGTTGAGTACGATTGAATTTAATTTAATTAAATCAGAAGTTATATTTGAATAACCAATTTAATTGCTTAAACGGGTCTTTTTAGTGTTGTATAGTTTAAGAATATTGATATTCTACTGTACCTTTTGATAGACCACTTCATTTAATTAATGAATATGGTAATTTAAAACATACTTTATAAAACGTATGAGTTTCTTAAATTTATTTTTATGTTATGACTAGAAAAAGCGTAATTTATTATCTTTAGCTTCAACGTGATTTTCAGATCAAATTAAGATCTTTTGTTCTATTGGTATTTTTCTAAAAACGCGTAAATTTGTTTTAAATCGTATTAAAAATTGTTGTTTTTAATTTACCACCGTTAAAAATTTATGTAGGAATTATTCCACTAAATTTAAACTATGTTTTGTCAGATTTTTATATCAAATAAGTACATAAATAGGAATAAATAAACAATTTGAAAACGCGAACCACAAAACAAGTAGGATTTGTTAAGTCATCTATATTTTTTAAAGTGTATAAACTTTCTTTTGGATAGGTTATAATATAATACGAAATCATCACGATGCCGTTGATGTCGAAAAAACGATTAGCATGGCCTTAAATTTTTATTTGGACATCTTTGCTATAGCTTTTCATTCTTTGCGAAGAAGGAGTTTTCCAGTGCATGGATTGCCGCTTAGTTTCAACATCGTACTGCAATATCCAGGTTTAAGCAATCATCCGAATGCTCATACGACGATTTCCGCGCACAATTTCATTGATTTTGGTCACTATTTGCGGAATTGAAACAGACACAGGTCGACCTGGATGTTGGTCATCTTCGATGTTCTCTCAACTTTCAGAAAACCTTTTATGCCATTCGAAAACACGTGCACGAAATAAAGAATTTTTACCGTAAGCTTCTTTCAACAATTTATAGCACTCCGTCGAAGTTTTTTTTTAACGAGAAATTTCACATAATTAAAGTAGTTAAAAAAAATCCTGGAATTTATTTTCAAGTTTCCAAGATAAATGCCAGTGTTTGCGTCACCATTGAAACATAAAAAATTGTTTTATTGCTAACGCAAACCGTAAATTTTAAAGAAAATGCCGTCATCTTGTTAAGCTGCTTTTCTCGTATAAACGTACAAAAATCGAAGATTTAGAGAATCAAAGCGCACCGTATAATACTATGTGACACAAAAAAAAGATTTTAACATTAATTGTGATTACAACCTAGTATGTAAGTACACAGAATTATACTAATAATGTAATACTTATAATTAGTTTCCTCCAGGTATAGACTAGCTAGTGCATATCCTGTCAGCATTACCTAAAACTCAATTGAAATCTAACACAAAAAACGTACATACGGCGTTATCACAAGCAAAGCTTTTTGATTCATACGATTACTAAAAATAAGCAAATGCAAAGAGTTACCCTCCAACTAACTTTGTAACTTGGGTAATTATATCTTCCAATATAATTGTATTTAACCCCTCGATAGTGTAAGTGGCGTTAATACCAGTGACGTGACATCGTGGAAATTTTCCAACTGCAACCTGTGCTTATCAACTCCACAGATAAAGAACACAGGTGGATGTATGGAAACACGCTACAGACAATTATGAATGACTGAAATTAAACCACGATACAGAAAACAAGTGCGCACTCCGAATAAACCTTCACTAGATTGCAAAAACCTTAAAAATCATATGCACATAGGTGTGCAAAATACTTACCAATGAAATACTTGTCGGGCGTTTACAACGCCACACGATGTCTGCGTCTTTCGAACCTTAACGTAAAAATGAATTCGTGTTTTAACAATGTTGACAGTTTTGTACTTACTTCACCAAGAGAAAGAGAGCGGGTCGAGAATAAATTTCATACTAGAAAATTTTTACTATATCAAATTTTTAACATAACAATCTTACACAAGACAAACGAACTGAAATGTAACTAACAATTTAGCAACTTAAACGATGTACAGCGAAATGTTACTAAATTAGTTAAAGTGTTACTAAATTATATTTAGGTACAGTTAATTTAAAATTGGTAGGTTTTTAAGAGTTAAATTTGTAATTACATTACGCAACAGCCTGATATTTACTTAATATGCTATTTATTTTTAGAGATAAGTAAATAAATTCGTCAAAATAGAGATTTATGTATGTTCAATTAGTATGACTACTTAATATTACTCGTTTACAATGTATATTACTTTATTTACTGCTTATACCTAGATTACAGTAAAATACATAGTTTTATTTAACTTCGTTGTTAATTTCAAGCTCATAATATTTATACCTTTTAAAATAACTATACCAAAAACCCTAATGTGGATAATATGGCCAACTGTGCTACTATTACTTTAAAGCGTTTTTCATCTAATTTGGAAAGTTTTTATGATTTATAATTACGTCATCATTTTGGGGTTTCTTGCTGCTCTCTTATTGTAATATTAGAGATTCTATTGTAATATTTTAAAGTTTCTAGAAATAAATCACATTATATCCTTAGGTAGTTTTGAAGAACATCGCGGAGACAAATAAATGTCTAGTAATGGTTATAATAGTGATGAGTGTTTGCTACGCACTGTCAAAATCTATGGTGTCTTGAGTCGTCAAGATTATCATTTATCATTGATGGAAATTCGGCGATACGAAGTGTAGTGTAACTCAACATTTGGGAGATGCTGCAGAAAAGTTAACCTCAAAATATTCGTTGGAAATGATGTCTCCTTGAGACGGCAATGTAAAAAACTTCATATACTATTTAGTTTTAATAAACGACATTAATTTACATTTTACAAAAATTGTGCATTTGGAAAGTGGGCAATAAAGATAAATACTAAGTATTTAAAAAATATAGATTTGATAACTATTACGTCTAATAATGACAGTATATTAAATTAATTGTTTGATTAAATAAGGAATAAGATAATACCCGTCGTAGCACGTCAACTGACTATCTTATCAAAATTTTATGAATAAGATCTTATAATACCTAGACGTTTTGTAATAAAAATTGTATGTAGAGTCAGCAGCGACAATGCCAGGGGAGGTTTGGGTGGGCACATGCCCACCTTGTTTACCAGAGTATACATCTACACTAGTGAACACAATTTTTGAATCAAATTGATTTAATTAGAAATATAAATAATTTACTTATTTTTTAAACTCGCATTAAAAGAGTTTTTAAGAAATATTGTTACGTAAATAAATGTGCCCATTCAAAAAACATCGTGCTCATTTGTATCCAGTAAACCATGCGCGTAACTAGACATCCGCGCTAAGAGGGGGGGCTACAGCCTAGTTTATGGTAAAGCGTATTTTTTAATTATAAATTATTTCTTATTGTGCATAAAAAGGTATTACATTGTTCTAGAGGGGGGCCTAGAGAGGTCTGGGGGTGACTGGCATTTTACCTGCGTTGATCATATCATCCATACAAAAACGCTTGTATGTTTTAGATTGGTTGATACAATTGTATTTGAACCCGATACTGGTTACCAAAATTTTTAAACCTCTATCAATTATTTTAAAGTAGGTACCTGACAATTGCGGTAGGATTTCGTTTATCTGCTATCAGTATTTTTTTATCAGAGGCATTGAAAAATTAAACACTTTGTTGCAATCTCTAGATAAGAGAAAATTTGTTTAATGAATGTTTCCTACTAGATAAGTGGTTTCCAAAATCTTTTGGCCCACGGGCCCCTTTTCTAAGTCAACCCTTGAGTGAAAAATTGCATACTTGCATAATAGAAAAATTACTGGTTTGTGCAACACGGTGCGTATTACTTCACTTACAACTAGTATAATAAGTTCTTCATCAATAGTATGCGGCTTTTCAGACTTTGCAATGATTAAATAAATCTTATAAGAAGCACGTAGTCTATCGTCATCTCTCTTAGATCTTGTCCCTATGAGTTCTTACAACGCCGCTGTTTTCAAATATTATTCTTTGATTGTTTGAAAAACGTTTTTCCTCGGGTCACTCTACTGTTGTCTGAAAAGAAAAGGAACCGAAAAAGATATAGGAATATATATATTCAAAAAATTAATTAAGACAAAGAAACTTTTACAAGCTCGGCGATTAGTTAATTCACTAGATTCGTTAACTTTACAAACAAAAATGACAAACCCAACAATAAATAACCAACTTTTCAATATTGAGTTAGATACAACTCCTTTAATTGAAGGAAAAGAAACCCAAATAAACCCTTTTTGTACGGCATACAATAATGTTGATACCTGATATAAAGAAGTTGCAGAAGTCCAAACAGTGATTAGAGCGGAAATTTTTTCAAAATTTAGGGCTTCTAAAAGTTTATCACCTCGTGATGATTTAACCAATTGGTCATTAATTAGAAACGGGATAATTCAACATCTTTCGGACTTCGCGAGATCTAGAACAACTTACAGTAGTATTTAACAATATTAAAATTAATAAAGGTGAAAATTTAACCAAATACGGGCACAAAATTAGATTGTTATTAAGAAAATTAATAGCGAAATTAAATTTGTCAGATTTAACTCCTAAACCACTCCGACAAGAAATTTTAATAAATAATGCATTAAATCGTTATTTGGTCACATCCCTTATCAAATAGCCATGTAAATTCGTGCTAGAAAACCAACAACTATTGAACAGGCAATTGCATATGCGCAAGATGAAATAAATTTTGCTTAAAGACCAGGACAGCATTTACAATTTTCTAACACACCGACAAAAAATTTTTCAAAACCATTATTTAATCCATTTCCAAAAAATTCTTTTAATTCTTAATCCCCACAACCAAGCCCATCTAAATCCATTGTATACGATTCTAAATTTTCTTTTAAAGATTCGCAAAGGAAGATATTTCCCAACCAATTTCAACCAAATAAACCAAGTTCAAATGTATTCAGACCCAATCGAAATTTTAATTTTCCGAAACCAACCCCAATGTCAGAAATTTCTACTATTAAATACTATTTTCAAGAAACTGACCCTGCATCAATTATTTATAATGAAGAAACTAATCAATACTATGCCCCTATTGATATAAACCAACTTAATCAAAACGATTTTGAACCAACCGACGGTATAGTCGAACAGAAACAAACATTGATCCCGAATCAAAATCAAATTTTTTCGAGGCTTCCTTAACAACAGAAATGATGATGATAGATAGTTTACCTTACATTAAATTAAAAAACCTACCATTAAACATATTAATTGACACTGGCAGCGAAATTAATATTATTGACCCAATAATAATATCAAAATTTTATCCCAATTCAATTCAACACGTAAACTTGAAATTAAGCACAGCCAATGGAATAAGTATAATAAAAAACTTAGCAACAATACCTTGTTTCGACAAATTTAAAACAGCAGGAAATTTAAAATTCATTGTTTTAAACTTTCACGAATATTTTGATGCATTAATAGGTATTTGAAAAAACTAAAATTCAACATTGATTTACAAAATAATTCATTGGCACGCATAGACAATAATAATTTTCTGCTTTATTATAAAAAACCTATTCAAATAAAAGTACAACCTCGCACTAAACAAATTTATACAAAACCAAATCAAGATGTCTTTATACCCGAACATCTTAACGGAATAAACATTGAAGAATACGACACTAACAATTTATACGAAGAAAAAATTGACCCCGATTTTATACCTACCGTTTTGTTTTCCACAAGAAACCACACTTAAATATTTAAACAATCTAATTAGGATGGATCATTTAAATCAAGAAGAAAGATGAATGATAATTAAAACTTGCTGAAAATACATCGAGATACTCAGAACAACAGAAGAGAAATTGACAGCAACAAATCTTATTAAACATAAAATAAATACCAAAGATGAAGAACCGATATTTCTGAGGTCATACCGAACACCTTTTACAACAAAGGAAATAGTTAAACAGCATATTGAAGAGATGTTAGACGACGAAATAGACTTAGTAAAGAAGAAAACAGATGCTTCCAGAATCGAAAAAACTAGAATGGTAAATTAAACACTAAAACGATAGATGACCGCTTCCCGCTACCAAATATTGAAAACATATTAAACTTGGGCGCGCAATATTTTAGCGTAGTGGAATCGAAATAGAAGAAAAATCAAAACAAAAATCAGCATTTAACACGGAATTTAGACACTACGAATTTAATAGAATACCGTTTGGAGTGAAAAATGCTCCAGCTGCGTTTCAGAATGGTTTCAGCCCATGATAAAAAACGTACTAAAAAAATTAATTAACACACATTGTTTAGTTAGAAGACATAATTATTTTTTATCCGAATTTAGAAGAACATCGAAAATCATTAGAAAAGGTATTTCAAAAGTTAAAACTACACCATTTAAAATTACAAATAGAAATAGACAAATGCGAATTTTGCAAAAAAAGACGGAATTTCTAGGACGCCTAATTACAAAGGACAGAGTTAAACCTAACCCTAAAAAGATAGAATCAATTAAGAATTATCCTTTACCACGTAATCAAAAGAAAACTAAAGGATTCCTCGAACTTCTCAAATATTATAGAAAATTTATCAAAGACTTCGCAAAAATTACGAGACCTTTTACAAAAATGTTAAAAAAAAAACTAAAAATTACTGAAGAATTTATCGAAACTATTAATAAATGTAACACACTTTTGGTGAACGACCCGATTTTAAAGTATCCTGACATGAACAAGGAAGTTTGGTGTGTTTCTATACTACGATAGAATCCTTCGATGTGGAGGATAGGCACCACTCAGAAATAAAACTCTGTCGTAATTGTGGCTACGTTTCGTTGGCTATTGTGCCAACTTCATCAGGCCAATCATCACAGTAGAATGTTTAATTTCTGCCAAATATACAAAATTAAAACCATGGACAAAGGAGGAAAGTACGAAGACATATAACCTTATACGACACAAACATAACCCACATATAAGCTGAATCTTAATTAAAATTTAGAATTCAATGAATCAAAATTTTGAAAACTTTAAAAGAAATAATAATATCAAACACAAATAAATATTTATTTAAAAAAAAATAATGAACGAAAACTTTAACGACACGATAAGGTTAAATGTAACCAATAAAATGTTAGAAGACGTAGATGATCAAAAGGAGCAAACTAAATTTATAGAATATTACTATACCGGTAAAACAAAACACAGAGGAATCAACGAAACACATAATTCTCTAAAGCAATTATACTATTGGCCGAATATGGAATCAGACGTAACGACCCAGATTAATAATTGCGACATATGTAATTTAACCAAAATAGATCGCAATCCCCAAAAAATTGCAATAGCACTAACACCAACAGCAGAAAAAACTTTTCAACTAATACACGCCGATTTATTATTTATACAACAAAAAATAATTTTTACTATCGTAGATGCATTCTTAAAATGCACACAAGCATACCTACTTCCAGATAGAAATGCAAAAACCATACTAGAATATTTAACCCTATACATGTCACATCACGGAATTTTTTCGAAGTTAACCACCGATAATGATACATCGTTTTGTAATAATTTAGTGGCAGAAAATCTTAAAACACAAAATTCACCACCATAAAACTGAAAATTCTAAATCGAATGGGATCGTAGAAAGATTTATTTCCACATTAATAGAACCATTAAGAATTTCAAATGGCGAAAAATCTAAGTTACCTTTTGTGACTCAATTACGTTTGGCAGTTATTTCATATAATAATAGTATCCATTCCACTTCAAAATTTACCCCTTTTCAAATGGTCAACGGCAACAAAATAAAGGCTCTACTATTTGACCAAACAGTAAACAAAGTTACCGAAGATTACGTCAACGAAAAGAATAAAACTATGGACCGTATTAATCAACAACTCAAACAAAAGATCAGCCGAGTCAAAAAAAAAAGTTCAACAAAAACAACCAAAATACGTATTAAAAGAAGTTGCACCAGAACAGACCGTTTATGTTCAAAGGAACCCACAAAGCAATAAACTCACACCCTATGCAGAAAAAATAAAAGTACAAAACGTAATCGACAAAACAATCATGTTTAAAAACAAAGGAAATAAACTTACAAAACTAAAACGAAATTTGGTAAAGCAAACTAAAAGAAATTCATTGTTACATGATGAAGATCATAATGTTGATGATCCTGGGCCTAGCTCAAGCGATCGAGAAAATCGAAGTTAAGGAAATAAATAATTATATTCTACCCTTAGCGATAGGAAAATCATATAAACATTTATTTACTCATAAATTAGTTTTTACAGTAGAACGTAGTGATTTACGCTTAGTAACTTCCAACCTAACAAAGCAACATGATTTAATCTTAAAGAAATTTAACGAAATTAAACGCGAAGAAAATAATGGTAGTAATATGTCAGAACATGATCTAAACGTTATTAAACTATTAATTCAATCTAAAAGACAAAGTTATCAAATCGATTCAAATATTGCAAATTCCATATCGCACCTGATCGTAAAGAACGACCACCCTTTAATTTTGTTGGTAAATCAGCTAATTGGCTTTCTGGTATAATGAATGATGACGAAAAACAAGAAATTCATAACATAATAAAAATATTGAAGGAAAATCAAGTAAATCTGATAAATAACATTAATTATAAAACTACCCTGCTAGGTAGCATGTTCGATCAAATACAATCGTTAATTAACATTAAATAGCAATCTACAACTAATAGAAAATCATCAAATCTCAAAATCAAGTCAGTACTTACTACTATTAAAAGCCCTGGCAATTTTAGAAAACAATGTTAGAGATGTAGAAATGTTTGCGAACGAACTGCAGCATTCAATTATATTAGGGTTAGAAACCAAATACCCCCTTTTTTGTTACCATATTTACAAATCAATAAACAATTAAATTACTTTGTACCTAAATGGTATGCTAGAGAGAAAATAATCATTACTACTACTCCATCCTCTTTGTAAAAGTCGGACTAGATACCGAAAAATAACCATATCGATAGAATTTCCAATAATGGAAAATAATAATGCCACTTTGTATAAAATTTTTAAAATGCCTTATCACAAAACGCATGTACCAGAGCAATGTGACTATTGTTCCTGGTCCTACAATAGTGCAGAATGTGTTACAGACTATGTGGTGATAGAAAATAAGTGTTTAATTAGGAATAACAATAAAAAATTTGACAGTAATGATTGCTTCAGTAACCTGTTGCAAAATAGTATTAGTAATTGTACTATGTATAATTAAAATAGATGATGAGAAAACTGAACTAATACCATTAAATGATACTAATTATTTAATAATCACTAACATAAGAAATTTGTTAAAGTACCAATGTAACACCAAAGGAACAATCGTAGTAAGAAAAAACTTTAATTAAATTACCTTTAAATTGTTCAATAGAATAATCAATTGTACACAAGCAACAGGGATGAAATTTATAAAGAAATGATTATACCAGAAATTGTTAAAACAAATCTAGAAGGCGCAACGATGAATAATGTACCAGTCAAATTAAACGAAAGTAATTTACATGAAACCCTGAAAAAACAAATTGTAAATGACGAATTCATGTACTTAAAGGAGATACCTTTACGACATGAAATTTCACATTACTTAATAATTAGCATTGTGATTAGTTTAATTTTGCTTTTAATATATTGTAACGATTATTATTAAACTAATTTATTTATACTAAAAATATGCACACGTTTATTACTAACCGAACTAATTAAATCTAAGGATATTTAATACAAACACTTACGCTAATTTTATATAGTACACTCGCCGAAAGATAAAGTCCGCGAATAACTTCTATTTATTTAAACACTAACGCTTGTTTATATTATAGTCACGTACAAGGTTATACACCGTAGATTTATCGCGACACGCGTTAATCACTTATTTATTTAGACTTGAATAATCTTCTTAACGCTGCCGTCTTCGAATTACTCAAATAACTCCCCTCTGATTCATTTGTATCGCTTTTATATATTTTGGGCCAAACGTTTGAGAAGTTTCTATATCTTTCGGTGAACGTTCTGGAACTTGAGAATAATTTCTCGAACGTTTCACTGTCCCCTTCTTAGGACTGTTCTGTCTCAGAACAGGAAACTGAATACGACACCGGTAGAAAGAATCGCGCCGATAGCGGCAGCTTTCTCCATTTCGGCAACTTCCTTGAGAATAAAAGTAACAGTCAATAGACTTTTCCCGGCCCGATATTCGATTAGTAACTACAAACCAACACTTGAACGCAGGTTCCTCGGAAGACAACCTGCAACATGTTTCGAACTGTCCTCCAATTCAGTTGATCTAAACCACAACCAAGCTTGGGTACTGCCAATTTCTTAACATGGTGGAATTCCATTTCTCTCTTGAGATTCCATAATTTTTGCCACAGATTTTCGTATAACGGCTTGGTACGTGAGTATTTCTTGGTGACCAGATAGTAAACGAAGCGTCTGTCACCACGTAATTTTAAAACTTTTCCGACTGCCGGTTGCTGTCTTCGTAGTTCATCTAGCCGCCCAAACTTCTTTTTAAAAACGACTGCAACACTGCAACGTACATGTCAAGATCCTCGCTCACCCAATGTGCGATGGCGTAATATGTTCGTGTTTAGACCAGGTCTAGTTGTTCCTCGGTGGTAACTCCGAACCTAGTTTTTCCAGAACCTTCGTATAAGCTTATAAATTTCTCGAATTCCATTCCTTCGATTTTATTTTAAGTTGTGTTGCTTATTACTCTAGTTCGGTCCTGATTTTGCGTATTGTGTGCCAGCAAACGGGGTTAGACGATCGACGTGGACCACTTTTGGCTTGCCTCTGGGTGCGTCTGTATCCAAAACAAATTTTCCATCTTCTCTTGGATAACTCAAAATCGGCGAAGTGACTAGGGCTTGATTTAGTTGCTGGAAAGCATTTTTGCAGTCTTGATTCCATCTAACTTCTGCTTTTTCTTCGGTCAATTTTGTCAAAGGTTTGGCAATATTGGCAAATCCGGGTAAAAATCGTTTATAATAGGTGCACAACCAAACGAAACTTCGGACTTAAGGTTTGTCGATTGGTCTTGGCCATGCTTACACTGCTCGAATTTTGTTTGAGTCAGCCTTTACTCCATCTCTAGATACGACGTGACCAAGGTATTGCATTTCTTTCTTAAATACGTGACACTTCTTCAGGCTCAGTTAAGGTTTGCCTCAGGTAGTCGCTGGAACACTTCTTTCAAATTATTCAAGTGTTCTTCAAACGACCTTTTAACCACGATTACGTCGTCTAGGTAAACCAAGCACGTCTTCCAAGACAGTCCGCGCAAGATGGTTTCCATCAAACGCTCGAACGTTGCAGGAGCATTGCACAGGCCGAAGGGCATCACAGTAAACTGCCACAAACCAGTACCAATCGCAAAAGCTGTTTTTCACGATTCTTGGGTTCGAATTCTACCTGCCAGTAACCACTCTTTAAGTCTAAAGTAGAAAACCACTGGGATCCTGACAGGGTGTCTAACGTATCGTCAAGTCTGGGTATAGAGTAGCTGTCCTTTTTGGTAATGTCGTTTAGCTATCTGTAGTCTACGCAAAACCTCGTTGATCCATCTTTCTTCTTTACGTGTACCACTGGGGACGCCCATGGGCTATTTGAAAGTTGAATCACGCCTTCTCTCTCCATATCCGTAATTATTTGTTCGGCTTCTTCTCTTTTCGCCAAAGGAAGTCTGCGTGGATGTTGTCGTATCGGCCGAGCGTCTCCGGTATTAATTTTATGTTTCACCACGTTCTTCCTTTACGATCACTCTCTAGCGCGAACACATCGAACGTATCTTTATTAAATTTGACGTATCTCACAATTTGAGATACTGGCGTGCATTGGCTTACCACGGTCTTCTTTTTCAACGTAACAGAATCTGAGTTTTAAGATCTTTACTGGAATCGTGTTTTTCACTCGTACTAAAGTTTTGCCAACCAGTAGTCACTTTTCCACTAAGTCGCGGTTTCATTGGTTTAATCGCGCAAATGTAGCCTTACCGGAGATTTTCATCCAGGCGTGCCATCACCACACTTTTAGTCCTCGCAGGCAAAGTCACGTCTTTGCTCAATAAGACTTGCACGGCTGCTTTCTTTGACGAATGAAAGGGAATTTCTTCATTGTCGATCTTCAGGACATCGTTCTTCATATCCAAAAAGAACCCATACTTCTTTATAACGTCCATTCCCAGAATAACTTTTTCCGTGATGTCGGCTACCAGTACTTGATGGTCGAGTACTCCATTTCCTAAACCAATAGTTACTTTGAGTTGTCCGTGAGTAGGTATCGCTTCGCCTGTCGCCGTTCAAAGTCGTACTGTTACTGGTATCGTTTTCTCATTTTCCAATAACATTTCAGGACGAATGATGGTCTTCGTCGCTTCCGTGTCAACCAGTAACTGAACACTTCTTCCATTGATCTTGCCATCAAGATACATGCTATGCAATTGCTCCATCGGCAATGCCATTTGAATTTTAATCTCCGGAACCTGACTAGATGAGACTAACTTTTGTCTCTTTTGGTCAACTCGTTCCAAATTTTCGATCGCACTTCTTGTCTTCATGGGTTTAGTACGATGTCGTCGTACATAGCCTATTTCACCGCAGTTCAAAGTCGTCACTCCTCTTTCACGAAGTATTCGTCGCGCTATCTTCTCGATGCTTGCGATTGTCTGCGTGGGTACTTCTGCAGCACAGCAGAGTCTATGGCCGTCTCGTTGCGATTCTTGCTTTGCTGCTTCAAACTCCAAAGTGTGCACCAAAGCGTCATCCAATGAGCTAACCGGAGAGCCTGGCGATGACAGCCTCAAACGAATTCAGGTACTTAAAAAAAATATCTTTACGACATAAAATTTCACATTACTTAATAATTAGCATTGTGATTAGTTTAATTTTGCTCTTAATATATTGTAACGATTATTATTAAACTAATTTATTTTTGCTAAAAACATGTACACGTTTATAACTAACCGAACTAATTAAATCTAAGAATATTTAATACAAACACGTACGCTAATTTTATATAGTACACTCACCGAAAGATAAAGTCCGCAGATAACTAACGCTTGTTTACATTAAAGTCACGTACAAGGTTATATATCTATCGCAACACGCGTTAATCACTTATTTATTTAGACTTGAACAATCTTCTTAACACTGCCGTCTTCGAATTCCTCAAATACCTCCCCTGTGATTCATTTGTATCACTTTTATATATTTTGGGCCAAACGTTTGAGAATTTTCTATATCTTTCGGTGAACGTTCTGGAACTTGAGAATAATTTCAATTTCAATATAAACTTAGAAGTAAAATAAATTTTAAACTACACTTTTTAAGCAATCAAGGTAGGTCAACACCAAATTTTCCGAAGCCTGAGGACAGTCTTCTAGCTGGTCATAAAGGAGTTATATCGAACATTCTATTGAGTAATCAAAGTAATGACAGCCACTAGGTTTGCAAAATATTAGATTAGATTTATAGTTTAATCATAGAACAGCAAAGCATTTTACATAAAAAATGCAATAATAAAGATTCATTGTATAATTGTGCGAAATACTCAGCTGGAAAGCGGTAAGAAATATTATATAAGAAAGTTGTATTAGATAAGTATAGTCAGATTTTTTTAAAGTGGCGTTTTTCGTATTAAAAGTTTAAACGCCTACAGAGATAGACAAACGTTTATTTCTCTTCTCGTTTCATTATTTAAATGAGAATTTCGTAACGCCTACAAAAACAACAACTTATTTACGTAATCTGAATAATACGAATAGAGAAAGACGGCGCTAGAACAATAAAACGTATTTACTGAAAGCTAAATATATTTTTGTGTTGTTTGAATACAACTTATAAGCCTCTCAAACAGTGAAAATTTTACGTTTTATTGTTCTAGCATCGTGTTTCTCTTATATTAAGAAAGCATATTTATGCCGTAGAATTACGTGGATAAGTTAATGTCTTTGTAGGCGTTACGAAATTCCCATTAAAATAATGAAACAAAAAGAGAAAGAGAACGTTTTATCTCTGTAGGCGTTTAAACTCTTAATCCGAGAAACGCCACTTTAAAAAAATCCGATTTTAGTTAAGTTTACCTTGCAGAATATACACAAAAATTTATTTTAGTTTTTGCCTAATAAATAAATCAGTTCAAATTGTATTTTTATAAACAAAAAATCCGAACAAATAAATATAACTTACATATATCAAAATTTTTATTTGTAACAAACCACTGTTAAGTATAATATATTTTTTTAATGGAATGCTGCATTGTAACGCTTTCTTGAATTAACTATTTGAGATGTAAGGATAAATTTTATGTAAATGTCATATATTGTGTAGGTACTCATTGTGTGCCAATTCATTTTTCAAAAAAATATATAATCCAAAAATGAATTAACAACAGAATATAATAATACAGTAATTCCAAACATTTGCGAATTTGGTTGTTCGCAGAAGTAAACAAAGTAAACGAAAATATAAAAGAATAAACTAGAACTTTTACGGTGAATTATATTAAATTTTAAAACCCAAATTGTCTAACTTCTTTTACAGAATCATTACTAATATATTCTTTAGAAACACATATATGTTAATAACTTTGCTTAAATAAATTTACATTAAAAAGAGATATCAATTTTATTCAAATATACTGACGTAACAAAAGTACGCTATCTGCGTAACAATACAAAAAAGTATACTTTTTGTCCAAGACTAGGAAGATTTGTTGTATGCACTTTACATCACGCATAACACAGAACTAAATTGTTGATTAAATGCACGTTTGTTTTATAGCTCATATTATAGACTAGTTGGTGCAGGTGCGCTCCTGTATAAACTTGTATAGGTAGACCTGACTCACTGCCTGTTATTACTTATATTTTATGCACCTGTCTATATTTATATTTTATTTAGGATGTAAAAATCGCTAATAATTTATTCATTGTTATTTGTTTTAATCTCCATCTTAATAACAATGTGTCACACTCCCTGAATGATCTCCGGGGGCTCCAGGAATTTAGACACTGTTTTAAATCCTCATCAATTTATTTTAATTACATTGATCACACAGTAATCAAAATTAATTGCATTACTTTTTTAAGAGAATTGCGTTTAGTAGTTAGATATGTTTTAAGTTAAACCATGTTAAACTGTGTCATGAAACTATGTCCTTTAAGAAATTCAAGTTGACTTTTGTAGTTTTTATATCTTTCAGACGTTTTAAGACAGTTATTCATTTATATCAATGTAATTTTGTATCTATAATAATGTTACAATTAAATTGTGTTTTCTTTTAAATATGAATTTTCATTTATTAACCAATTACAAAACTAGTTATAAGTACTGTAGTAAAGGAAGAACACTGTAAACTGAAGTGTACTTTAACTAAAGTTAGCGAGGGTTGCTTCAAAATGCTCTTATACTAAAGGGTTTCCAAACATTCCAGTAGCCTTCATAATGCGACTGGTAGCCAAAACAACCTTGATAACCTAAGACGACTCTCAAGATTCTCTCGATAACAAGACTGTTTTCCGGATCCTCTTGAGGGTCTTCTTATCGAGGTTCTACTGTATTACAATTGTAAAAACCACATATATCTTATGATTTTTAAGAAGTATTTAAGATTTTTTTTTTATCCAGACAGAGCTTGAATTACAAGCATTCACCTATATGTATACAGAAAACTATTCAAGGCATGCAACTAAATTAGCATTTCCGTTTGAGTAAATTTTGCAAATTAATTTTAATACATTAATATATTATATTTACCACTATGTTTTGCTATTAAAATTAAACTTATGAAAGTGGTAGTCGACAGTTTACGATGAAAAAAATATTTCGGGGTCGGCTGTTTTGCTTATATATATATATTTCGCTGCACACAAATCTGCAAGTTTTATAAACTTAATAGTAACAAAAGTGTTATGCATTTCAAGTCACCTGAAGACAAACATAAATGACACTGATTCTTAAAGATCTAGTTCTAGTTTATAAACAATGTAAAACAGTTCAAGCGAAAATGATGGCATCATGATAAACGCTTTATTTAAAGCGATTTTACGATAAAGTCTATAAGTTTCTTTATTAACAACGACTCTGTGCAACAATGGCTGTAAACCTAATAGTGATGACTTACAAAGCAATAATCGCATAAAATTATTCCGTTCTCGGAGTGCGGATATGTCTAAAAAAGAAGTTTATTTCCCTCATTTGCTTATTGACTTTCCCGTTGCATTCTATCAATGCCTTAATACGTTGTAAAATACTATATTGCAGTAATATTGCGTCCGCTTACCACGCTTCATTAAAATCTTTTTCATCTTAATTTTATGTAAATTTTGGCCGAGCAAAAAAAATCCATTTCCAATTTCAGAGATTTCCCACTTGGTACTAAGCACGGTCAGAATAAACCGAAGGCGGATTCAAGTTCAAATTCCACGAGTTAGTCAAATGTCGAACTTAATTTAAATTAGTGAAATTCTATTATTTTTTAATGCGATTTCTTTTAAGACAATATTAAGTCAAGGTTATCAACGTATTTAGAATAACATTATAAAGCTACTTACCCAAAGGTCATAAGTTTTCTTGAGTTTATCGTATCTCACAGTTTATTGGACACTTCTGCATTAGCATTATTTATTCCTAAAGAAAGGAAGAATAACAATTATTAGTTGCCCTTGCCCTTTGAGGTGATACAAGAAGTTATGCAAAATTATGCAAAAGCAGCGTGAATCATTTTACAGACTGGTTTTTGATTTGTACTAAAGATGTTTTTATGTCTTAAATACATAATAGTAGCTATATAATGCATACGATCTATTTTTAGAGTATTTTTTTCTACTACGAACCTGTTTGTCTGGTATCTTCACTATTGCAATCGCCAAATATTTTAAGTATACATTACTTCCTTTTATGCACACCTCAAAATGTTTTTGACAAAAGCATTCACTTTAGAATTTATTGCTATTAAGTTATTTTAACATATGTATTATTTCAGCTTATGTATAATTACATAATTAAAATTGATTGATTTATTGAATTGCTAAAATTGATTTTTTTTATATGATACAACTTAGATAAATTGAAAGTCGTTATAATAAAATTTCTAAAAACACATACAAAAATATATTTATTACACAAAAATATTATAAGAAAAAAACGATTCTTCCTTAATCTGTAAAATGTCTATTCTGACCTTAAGAAGGTCACGTTAATTCATTTATAGCAATAAATATTTGCTCACGATTAACGTTTTTTCTATGCACACGTAATAATAAATCTTGATCTTAAGTTCTTAGATGCAGTAATTATGTCATTTTTAGTTTCATTCATTTTTATATACGTTTCAAAATTTCTACAGCAAAGTGCTGAATTATTGTGAGTGATTAGAAAAATTACTTCACAAACATTTAAACAAATTACAATTATTTTGTAAGAAACCCATGGAAGACAATTACAATTAGCGATTATTGTTTTTAAATGCAATTGAAATTTTCTTTATTCAATTTCAGTTACTATAGTCTATTCAATTTCAAGGGATAGTGCACATAAACATTTAAACGTCCGAAAGTCGTATTTTAAACATACATAAATTAAAGAACTACTGTAAAAAAACTGCAAATAGAAAGTAAAAAACTCACAGATATTGCAAATCTTGCAATTATCGGAAGGTGTTGAAAACAAACACAATATTACCTACGTAATATAATAACCAAGGTTTATTACAATTTAAAAAAATAAGAATGCATACATAAATAATAAAAAAAACGCAAATAACTAGTATTCTAGGTACATATTAAACGAGAATAGAGTCGTATAATAATTCACTAATTGTTTGTATTTAACGTTAACTATAAATAGCTATAAACGGCGGTAAACACGTTGAATTAGTTTAACACTAGCGAAATTCATAATCAGCATTGAATAATTCGTCGGGATAAAACGATAACGTAAAAGGACATTCGGCTGTTTTTGAATTTCGCGGGTGTTAAACTAATTCAACGTGTTTCCCGCCGTTTATAGCTATTTATAGTTAACTTTAGATACATAGTAAAACTGCACTATGAGATAGCTCTGCCATCAAACACTTTTGAATCGTTACTTAAATATAAGCTATAAAAGGTGTCAATGCAATTGTGAGCACTACATCAGAGTGTATCTCCTACTGCCGATGAGCCCCAAAAGAGCGAAACGGCCGTCCAGTAGTTCACTCTGGTGGCGTTTGCACAATTGCATTAACATTGCTTACCCCCAATGTCCTTTTACGTTGTGGTTTTATCCCGACGAATTACACAAAGCTGATTTTAAATTTCGCGGGTGTTAAACTAATTCAACGTGTTTACCGCCGTTTATAGCTATTTATAGTTAACTTTAGATACATAGTAAAATTGCACTATGAGATGACTCTGCCATCAAATACTTTTGATTTGTATTTAACGTTTGTCCATGAAATGCCTGAGAATTGTTTCCCATAACCTTTTCATCGCTAAAAGATAATGAATCAGCAACACCAATGACTTATAGATAATTTTTTGTGATAACAAATTATGAGCGAGACCGTTCATTATCAGGAATTGCTGCGCGCTGCTAAAACATAGCATCCAGTGACATATCTAAAGAGAAACCGGATCGCGTTGTCTTAAATCCAGGTAATTAAACAAACATCATGGCATGTAAATAGGCCGGCGTCACTAATTTTTTCTATTTTTGTAGTTCAATTTGTTTGCTCTTTATCTCTCTCAGAGAAACGGAGATTGTGCTCGACATTAAATTAGTATTAAAAACTCTAAATCCAAACAGTCCCGGCTGTTGTTTCCCATTTATAGCTTTAGTAGTATGTAATAGTTTAGTGCGAAATGATTGCAAACTGGAGGGTACATCTTTTATAGAAAATTTTCTAGAGAAGCACGAAAATGGGTATTTGGGTTTTGTTGGTAACGCATAGGTTCTCTTTTCCAGGTGATGTACGGTAAGAAACACAAAACAAGCAACAAAATCTCAAAACATCGAACTTTATTTTCAAGGGAAAAAGTCACTTTCGCAAAGCTCAAATAATAATAGTGCGCTCACAAGCATGTTATGCGAGGAAAGGTCGAACTGACTGTCATTTTCTGCTAGCTTAGATACGTTTGAGAGCATTCGGATAAATGCAAAATTTTCTCTAGATACAATCAATTTTAAAGCAAAAGTGGAACTTTTAGAAATTTAGCCAGATTTTGATTGATTACGCTTCGATTAAATGAATCATTCAATAATTAAATAAACAATTTATATCGCGTGATATCTAACAATTGCTTCACCACACTCTAACTAGTTGATGCGCATTTTTGAAAAAACAACAAAACTAAATAATTACTAGATTTTACCTGAGTTTTATGGCGGTTCACAGTTCACAGCTTCTAAGATTATGACACAATTCGAGCTACGTTGCCACGTCCTTTCAGATGTAAAAGTTGCAAAGTGGAGATTTTTTCTTTGTAAATGTGCATCCACAGTTTAATAATTGAATTAACAGTTTGTCGCGTTCGCGATCCCTTGTCATATTTAAAGAAGACTTACAGCAGATTGGACTCGAAATAAAAACATTTCGCGACGCAAAATAATCGACATGTCTTTTTATTTAATTCTCTTTTTTTTACGGATTCTACAATTTTTCTCCTATTAATATTAAACAAATGCGGTACTAACTATAATAAAGCATAAGCATTAAAGAGATGAACTTTACTTTGACATGAATCCTTTCTGTAGTCTAAATAGATTTATAACGCTATTAATCTTTACAATTGCTTGACTGTTGATGCAATTTCAACATTCAAAATTTAGTTAAATTTTATATTACATACTTTCGTCCTATGTTGATAACTTTACAGTGAGATCACTTATGATTTAAACTAGTAATTACTGATAGTTTTTATTATAAAACTTTCTATATCAGGTTTATTAAATTATTTCGTTTACCCATTTTAAAATTTGAACATAAATTATCGGTTTAGTAAAACGTGTGTTTCAGTTGAGTCGCTTTTGGTGACCACCGCGGCTTTTTTTGCGGCTAAGGGCAGCTTTGTCGGTGTCGTAATATTACACCAGCATCGGAACCGCCACAATTTTCGTATTGAAATGATTTACTTAATAACTTAAAATAACCAATAAACTATTACCCTAAAACGGTGCAAGATAGAAAAAAGTTGCAAATAAACATTTTTATACAAGATAAAATTTACTATAAAAAAGTTCGCAGAAGGGTACAATTACCTTCAATAGTTTAGAAGATACAAGTGTACAAAGTTGCACAAAAATGTCTCTCATTACATTAAAATTCTGTAACGCTTAAACTGTTAGATATAATTATGCACTCCCGCGGACTTCTTTCTAGTAAATTTTGTGGTCAATAAATTGTTTATGTGCAATTTTCATCTATATTGTACCGTTTTTGCAGCGTACAAGGCGGAAGCTCGCGCGAATCTAATTCTGCAATTACTATAATTATTTTTCATCACTGCTGAGTGAAATTAAGACTTATTATATTTTTTAAAACTTAAAACGAATCATAAGGAATATCTGGTTAATAATAATAAACACTGCATCCGAAAAATACAAAAAATGAAGTGAAATTGGGCACCACCGCAAGTTCTAGATTTGTTTCATCTGAGCGTTTCATCGTTTCATTACACAAACCTTCAAATCAAGCATCCTATAAGTGTTTTCAACACTAAAATATCCTTTTCAAAACATTACACATTTTAGTTTAGTCAAAAACTTTTTTTGTATTCTTTTAAACAGTGGCTCGAATTGGATACTTTTATAAAGTTCAATTATTTTCTAACAACCTTTGTATAAAAAAAAAATTAAGTGCGTATAATTTTTACGTCCTATTTACGTAAAACTTCTTTGGTGTTTGTGACAGATATTAGTGAAAAGTTAAACTTAAATTAAAATAAATATATTAGGTTGTTAATGTTTTCTTTTATTTTTACATGTCTACATATTTTTTTAAGGTTAGGTTGTCATAAAACCACTTTGAAGTGATATGCACACGTTTGTAAATGACTTTCTAGCATGCTATAATTTTTTTTGAAATTTTTCTCCTCGATTTCATTAAGATATAACCGAAATATGGCAAATTGACCTTATGTTGTCATATCGACTAACTCCTATATTTGTGCGCATCGATATTGCTTTCCCCTCTAGTAAATCAGTAAAAATTATTATTTTTAACGTATCTTGCTTTCCCTTCAAGGTATGGAATTTTTCTTTAAAGAAAATTGTCGCAGGTAGGATTCGAACCTATATTACGTTTGTGAATTAATTTTAAATTATAAATAAAATATCTAATAAATTGTTGATGTTAGAAATTAGGAAGAATTATCTCTATAAGAAACTGTAGCTGGAGCGTGAACGCAAATGATTGTTGCGTGCCGGTCCGCCGCTTCTGCTTGCTAGTATACGTGAACATTTTGGCCTACTTCGGAGAAAAATGTATTCAGAAAAGTAGTTGATTCATGCATGCAGTGTTTTAGATCTGCTCCTAAACTGATGGGTCCTATAATGGGTAACTTACCGAAAGATAGACTAAAGCCTAACTTTCCTTTTGCTTAAGAATCGAAAAGGCCGAGAAAGCAAAATTTCAGAATGTTATATTTGCCTGTTTGTCTAGTAATTAAGGTCATACATTTGGAACTGGTAAGTGATTTAACCAGTGATGTTTTAAAAAGGTTTACTACGCGCCGAGGCATGCCCTCGAAAATCTCTAAAATGGACAAACTTTACAAATTTTTAAGACATAACACTTGCTTCAAATAAATTTTGGATAGGATAGCATTTTATACCACCACATTCACCCCACTTTGGGGGAATGTGGGAAGCAGGGGTTAAAAGTGTTAAAAGTCATCGAAGAAGGGTGTTAAGTAATTTGTTGACTTTTGAAGAACTGTATACGTTCCTTGCACAAATAGAGCCTTTCGCATTTTTTGATCGGAAGAATATCGACCGCTGTGCCAAATGTGTCGGAGCAGCGCATAAATCGTTTGTCTTCATACCAACGTCTCCAGCAATTATTACAACATAGTTAGAAACGGTGGAGTAAAAAGTTCGTGTCCGAATTACAACAGAAAACAAAATGAACACTTAACCACGGTGAATTAAAAAAAGACTTGCTCGTACCCTTTAAATTGAAGCTCGGACGGGTTAATGAAGTGCATCCCGGTAAAGATGGGATTGTGCCAGGTGCTACGAAGACTGCAAACGATGTAGTGTTAAAGTCGTTTGCTAAAATTTGTCCTTTGCCTACTGACTAATTGTTCAAAATTGATATTTAAATTTTTGAGTTGACTTTGTTTAATTTTTTTATAATATTATTACCTACTATAATACTTGTTTAGTTTAAAAAGTTATCGTTGTAAGATATTAGGTATTCGTTCTAATTAAAAAAAACTGGTGTGGTCACCACACGACTTTTCTATAAGGAATGATAAAGGAATGTCATATTTTTTTAAGGTTATGTTGTTATAAAATCACTTTGAAACAACTTTTTTCCACTACTAGTTGTATACGCTTGCATTATTACGTATAATAGAAGGCCGTGAAGTTGTACTTTTTTAAGCGCAGGTAAATAATATTTCATTATTAACTAGTAGTTAATAATGTACATATTTACATTTTCTGATAATACTACAACAGTTTCAAAGAAAAAAAATTTACCAAACTGCGTACCAAGAGCAAGAGATTTTATTTAATGCTAATTTAAGTTTTCAAATCGCCCAATTAATAAATTAATTTGATTTTAAAAAGTAAGTTATTTGAAGTTCGCGCTTAATTAAATGTGAGTATTATTGAGTTAAATATGTTTTAGATATAATCAATGCTTAAAATAATAATGTTTTTAAACAATTTAAACAACTTTAGCAATAAAAACTTACGTTATCTGTTTATTTTTGTGTTTTAAATCACAATTAAGAATTACGACAAAATTAATTCTATTAAACTAATGACAGCTGTCAGAATTACTGACTTGATTTTTAATTTAAAATTAATATCTTAAATTTTAAATTTGATTTAGTAACAGGTAGAAAGGTTTTAATAATTCTAGTAGTGGAAAAAATTGTATATATAACACGGTTGAGAAGTTCATTATAACCTGCGCGTTTTATATCCCTCGACGCTTCGCGTCTCGCGATATAATCTATCGCTTAGGTTATAATGATGCACTTCTCAACCTTGATATATAATATACTATTATTTACAACTTTTTCGTGTAAAGTGCATATTTATCGACCTGTATAATATATTCCATACTTTTCGGACACACTGTATAAAAACTTTGTTCTGAAGGTTTAAATTTTGAACTTGTGAAACAGCAATTCCAAAGGTTATCTGATAATTCGCTATATGACTTATACAGGGTGTATCTTAAATATAACTACAAACTCAAGGAGTGGTTTCCTTGTGAAAATGTACGTATGTAGTACCAGCGTTGCCATTTGTAGTGGAATTCCACAAAATTTGGAGATTTTATGTATTCGAGAGTATTTTGTGGGTATTACAAATTGCCTGAATTTTCGGAATATTTCTGTATGCACCTACATATTATAATCTGTATTATTTTTGTAGAAGAATTTGGCTTGTTAACATTTATACCAAAAAACCGAATTCATAATATTTAAAGAAAAAGAAAAAAACGGATTTCAATGTTATTTGTGGAATTATGAGTAAAATGTGGAATTTTTGCAGTTTGTGTACATATAAATAGAAACCCAAAATTCGTTACTTTCATTTTACGTCTGCATAAAAAAAAGTGCTCAAAGCACAGTGAGATGTTAGTTTTATCATTGTTTTACTCACGTCTTAAAATATTTTTAAAAATCTCTCTTTGAAGTTAAATTTTGTATAAAACAATAATAAATACGCCATTTTCTTAAAAAAACTATTTATAAACGTACTAAACACCACACTTCTGACTATTTTCATAAATATTTCCATCGTACAATAGCGCACACAATAATCAAAACGATTTTAATTAAAATTAGAAAATATGATACAGATGTTCGCTCAAGATTCTTACTGCTATTTTGTTTTCATTTTCATTAATATAAAAAAATTTAATCTTCATTTAAACATAACAAAATTGTTGCTCAATAGTATTTTATAAGTTGTAAATAAATAAATTTATAGTTTGATCACTGCTTACCGTGGGAGATTACATATGTTCAAAACAGCATAATAAATTCAGACTTCCTCTATAAAAGAGTATACATGATTTGATAATAACGTTCGTAATTTGAAACTTTTATTCATTTATCGGTCATTACTCAAACATTCTTTTTGACGCCTTCTAAGATTTAAGACATGAACAAACCTTTAAATTCCATTACAATTCACTACATGTCGTCCCAGCTTAGAAAGTAAATTTATAATATATTTTACCAATTGTAAATTAAAACATTAGAACACAGAGTGTTGATTATAGTAAAAATATTGCAACTGATAACTATTACTATAAAAAGAATGAAACATTTACCATTTTTTTAAATAGAAAACCCATGATTTAGATCATATAGCGTGCCAAGAAACATAAATATTCGTTCGTTAGTGTAGTTGCGTAATGACCTACGTAACACAACGGTAACACTATGATTTTAAAGTAAATTATTATTCAAGTGAGTGTCTGGTGGTAAATACATGCAAAAGCCTCTAAAATATTGTTAAAATTTCGAAGTTGGTAGTATTTGTTACTGCGTATAGTACTAAAATTATAGAGAAAATGAAAAAGACCTGCGCGAACCGAAGAAAATTGGACTCCAATCTGTAGTATAAACAACAAAACACTATCTAAGACTACCTCTTTTTGCATTAACTATGAAAAATGGATTGCCTACGCCACTGACCCGTTGCATGGTTACGTTACTTCGTATACCTGTTATGTTAAATTATCAGTTACATAAATTATAAAACCATGATAGTAGTTGTTTTATGACTAAAAAACAAAATAACAGATAATTGTAATAATCCGGAAAATGTTGATTTATTTGTGTCAACTTATTCCAATCTTTTTTCTTTTATTATTGCTGATATAATTAAAAGCTGTTTAAACCGCCATTCCAACAATGATAAATTATGTCCAAATAAGATTTATTTAAAATATGTATTTAAATTAAAATCGCGATACGCACCTGGTACTTGTAAACCAGAGCAATAGTAGTCAGGCACAATTTCTGCTTCAAATAATATGACGCGCAGCATGTCGATTTCGTATCTTTATCTTCATGTAGTACCATCAAATTTGTCATGTTTTAAAGATAATTCAATGAAAATTTAAAAAAAAATTGTAGTAGACCCTACGACCTCGCGCCGCGCTGTTTATTAAAATATGCTTCACTTTTAACGCTAGTGACATACATTACTATTACTAAACGATTATTATTATACTAGTTTATTATACAACATTTCAGATGCTTGTTTAAAGATTAGTTAAACATTATGTAGTTTACCTTCAGCAAATTTGTTTTTGACCAGTTTGTTACATGCAAAAGATGGAACTATGTTACTGCCTGAAATGAGGTAACATAAACGATGTTGTGCCGCTTGCTCAGTGGAGACGGGGTGGGTTATATTTTAAAATTCCGTGATAACTTGGAAACGAGATTGTCATAAAATCGAAATAAAAAGGTAAAAACTCAAAATCGGTTAGGGCGCCAATCAAGGACACGATGATTATAGCTTCCGGACCCCTGATAACCCAAAAGCTCATCTGGTTGGTTACAACCCCTGAACTTACCTCGAGTTGTAACTGGCTAAATTCTGAAATACACTTAAAAATTTAGGTACGCGGCAGCTGAATGAATAAAAGCTCTTTACAGTTTAACAATTTAACATTTATTGACTGAATATTAAAAATAAATAATGAATATCAAACAAATTCGAATAAATAAAAAAAATAATAAATGAAATAATAATAAGTAAGACAAAAAAAATTAACAAACTGAATACAAAATTAATATATATAGGAAAGAATATAATAATAATAATAGCGTTAACTCGTTTTTCAATACAACACAATAAAAATAAACTTCAAGGCCTTGACCGCATACATAATCCGCAAACAAATAATTAAAAAAAAATAGCAAAGTCATAAAATATACGTCCGAAACTTTGCTTCGAACTAAACGTTCAAACCAATTATAGTTTACATATCGTTACATTATCTTTATGCATGAATACGATTTACTTTTACATACACAAAACAAAATTAATTAATTAAATCGAACTTCACGCAAACACCTTCAAGTGTTTCTTGACATAATTAAAGTTAGCCGTAATTCAATCGGCTCAAATCAAAGCTTTTAAATCATATCGATCGCGGTTCACTTCACGATAATAACAAATTCGATAAATACCTTTACTCAGATGAACTGTCGGCACAGCGGCTCCAGAAACTACGTAATTAGATTGAATCCGGGTCGGTCTAGGTGTTCAGTAGTCGAATACAAGCTCGGTGGAACCCCCAAACAATAGAATTCCGTCGGAAGATTTAATTCACTATTTAATTGAAATCCGCACAAAAGCGAAGACAGGATTTTTCACACAAAACATCGAAAATAAATCCAACTCGAACGTGAGATTGATTATGGATACCATGAAGTTCCTTAAACCGTAAAATTACGAATTTGGAAAATTACTTTTATTTCCCATCACACCACTCAATTTTCACGGCACCATTTGTTTAACTTCCGCGGTATTGCATAACGGTAGGGTAAAACGCCCCGAACACTTGACTACATTCCGGTACCCGGTATTCTTAATTGCCACCGAAAAACAATCCTCCAAAATCAAAATTTTACTCCTTTTTAACACCTCGTAATCCCACTTAATTCAACGAACTTGCGCCGTAAAATCTTTGTAAAAGATGCAACACTAAACAACGTAAATTAACAAAGATGAAAAATATAATGGCCATGTGCATCTTGTCACGTAGACCCTCGACAGAAAGAAAATTTTCCCACAGAAAACGCTCACTCCGCTAAATTATCAAGTGGTTCCAATCGCGCTCGTAAAAGAGCTCAACATAAACAAAGTAAAGATATCACAAAAAATTGATCAAATTACATTCCGAAAAGGAAGTCGTAAATTATCTAGCATTGTTATTTTACTGAGATAAACAAGTAACACTAAATCAAAATCAAAACCACTGAACTTTATGCATTAAAAAAAATACCAATAATAATTGTGAAATAATTATTAAATACAAATACACTTAAATCAAACGTAATAAAATAACGAGTAAAACGTTTTCGATGCTAACGTTGAACTTATCAATCAAAAAAAAAAAAAAAAAAAAAAAACAGAAAACCGCAAATTTAGCCAGATGAATCTAATTACGGGGTCTTACATAAAAGATTCACTGCTAAAATCCAACGCAGGTTACAAGTTCTTTTATTTATACTTTTATACCCTAATACAACAAATTTGCTCTTGAAAATAAATGATTTTTTGCTGACCCAATAATAACAATTGTAAAACTGCTTTAGTATGAATTTAAGTGCTGTCACTTTACACCTTTTATATACAAGCCGTCACAATTCACAACAATCAGTGGCTCGCAATGCTGTGAGAGCCCGCGATCTATGCGAGCTCGCGAATGGTGTTAATCACGTAAATTTTCCTCACTGACAGCAATAAAAAGTATATGTAGGTACGTGTGTTTAGCAATGTTTCTCAAAGAAGTTATAGGTACACACTCTTCCTTCAAATACTTTTTATATTCCGTTATCGGGACCTAAACATTCTATTCTTTTCCATCAGCGTTCCGAAGTTTCCAAATTCTTCAGAAACGCTTCAGTACTAAAAACAACTGGCGAGTATCTATACCCTAAATACAAATACATTTCCCTAGAAATAAATGCAAAATGATATAGACGAAAAAAAAATTTTAAATGCTTTCTAAAAAAACGTTAGAGAAAACATCGAATTACCATGAAACTAAATAACAAAAAAGTGAAATTGAGTTGGTTGCTTGTTTTCAAATTCTTAATTTTAGTCTCTTCCTTACAATGCCCCATACAAAAGTAAACGAAAAGCAACTTTTGTTTGAACATTAACAATTTATATTAAACTATTAACAACTACATATGTAATATGCTATCTCATATTACGGTAAAACTATTTACAAAATATTGTTAATTTACAATTGCAAATATATAACGTTTTATTTTGTTTATTCCGAAGATAGATATAATGGCTTTAAATAATTTTTTTTTAATAAGTAAGAATGCGTTTTTAAAGTTTTATATACGAATTTATATACCTTTTATTTTACATTTACAGGATATTCCACTTTTACAGAGGCGGCCAATCAAAATTTGTACCCGGGCAGATAACGATGTTATTGTTGATGTTCATTGGAAGTGAGACGATCCAATTTAAATTTAAATTCATTTAAAGACGCCCAAAAATACGTAAGCAGTGTCATCTGCAGGAAAGGCCAATAACTTAGAGAAAAAAACGAATAAAGTCGTTTAATAGAAAACTCGTGTAATAATTTGTTTTTTTGTGTTTTGTGGGTATGTAAATAAAAAAAAAAGATTAGCTAACGTAAAAAATGAGAAAATCATGCGTAATGTAAACAATTCGTATTAAAATTCCAGCGTTATAGAAACACTACGTTTTCTTTGTTTTTGTAAAGAAAACGCATTGGCGGTAATTTTACTTTTGTTTTTATATTTTTATGTTTATGATGCATTTCCAATTCAATTTGTGTAAAATTATTAAACACAACATTAACAGTTAGAAATTTAATTGTAATTAACCTTTTATACCAAAATTTGAAAATTATTAAAATTAAAAGAGGTGTTGCGCCGATGTCTCTTTGTTTGCAATAGGACGCTACTTATTAAATTTATTTGTCTATTTGTTTTGGTTATTTATACACTTATGACGTATTTTACAATCAATTTGAGTTAATCTATTAAATTATTTTTTTTAATTTATTTATTGAGGATTTAAAAATGCTGTCTGGTTTGAATTTTAAAATTATGCATAATAACTTATTTGTTTTTTTTGTGTTTATAATTTGATGTTAAAACAGTTGGTCAAAGTTAAGTTTTATACAATTCTATTTTGAATTACGCGGGTGTAAAATCACAATTACTGTTCGTTACGCTATGCTGTACTTCGACGCTTGTTACGTAAATTACTATTATCCACCCACGATGTCCTCAGCATTACTACGTTCTGTCGATTTTGAAAAGCATTTGAATAATACCAAGTTGATTTAAATTTTTTACAGTACGTAGGTAACTGGGTTATTGAAAGCCCTTATAAGTTTTGAAAAATTAGATACATATTTTTGTTGTTCGTTCTGTACGTTGCCAAATTATAAAAAAAATATATTAAATAGTAATTTACGTAACCAGCGTCGAAAGTAAATCATATAGCATAACGAACGTAAATGCGACGCGAGGCCGCACGGTGGAGCGTTGCATGTGAGTTATGCTATGAATCTTTCGACGAGATTAACGTACACTATTTTTAATGTTGCTTTTTGTAAAATTACATTCTTTTTTAAAAAAATAAAAAACAATTAAAAACACTAGAAATATAATGTTGGTAAGTAGAGGCATTTCATTATGTCGTGAACTGTGACCTTGAGTCGAAAATTGGAATTAATATACTAAAAGTCAAAAATTTGACAAGTCTATCTGAATTCCAAAAACATTAGTCTATTTAAAAGGCACTCACGTTAATAAAATTTGATAATAATCGGATATTTATTTATTAAGTAAAAATTAATTTATTTATAATAATACCTAAAGACATATTAACAAGAAACACAACGATAAAAGCAATAATAAGTTAGAAAAAATGTACCGGTGAATGTTTGTAAGACGGATAATAACAATATTTTGACATATACAGACTACAGCGCTACAGTTCACGAGATCTTGAAAGACGTCTACTACATTTATTACTAAATCTGTCGAATTTTTAAATGACTGTAACATAGTCGTTCTAATATAATGAAACGTTCGAGAAATTACTTGCAAATGCAAGAGTCTTCTAGAAGCTGTTATCTATTTTTCTAGAAGTTATAGCGAAAAGTAAGGAATTTTCAAGTGAAGATAAATAAGTGATTAGCACGTGCGAAGTTTTAAATAAATAACAGTGTACACCGAATCGAGTGAACGTGACTTATAGTGTAAACAAATCCGAGGACGTTATCTTATCTTAAGTGATATAAATTATAGTGTAAGTGTTTTTATTAAATATTATTAGATTTTATTAGTTCGGTTAATTTAAAAGTGTACATATTTCTAGAATAAGTAAACATATTTTTAATCGTTTAAATAAATTAGTTTTTAAGTAATAAAAACGCAACAATAATAATTGACTTTGAACACTTAGGTTTATGTAGATTTCTACTTCTCATTTTCCACTCTACTGGGTGTCCCAATTAAAAAAGGCCGAATGATCTAAACTTACCTATATACTGAAATACTTCGTTAAGTCGTGAGAGAGCGTCAAAGTTGAAAAAATATATTTTTTTAATAATCCAAAAATACTTTGTTCGATATTTTTAAAATTTGGTTTGGGCACATTTCAATAAAAGAACTGCGTTTTTAAGAAGATATCAATTTAACTAAATTCCGGGAAAGGTGAAAATTATCCCTACCGTTTGATACATTTAATGGTAATTTTTTTGTGGGTTGCAAGAGTGCTTTAATTTTTTTTTTACAAGAAAGATACATTTATTTGCTGTATTGTTCGTCTCTTACTAAAAATGTTGTATCTTTTTTAGTTTTTGAGCAAAAACAATTTTTAGTCGATGATTTCTGACTATTATAATAACGGGGGCTGGAGTTTGGCCACCTTTGAGGGTGATATTTCCTTTTAGTATGTTATTAAATAAAATGCACTACGTTAATTATTTTATTGCCAAGAAAACAATATTCATTACGCCATCTTCCCGCGTCTTCCCGCATCTCACGCGGACTGCTCTCGGCGACTTTCGGTCATGCTCGGATGGCGGATGGTTTTGTTTTGTTTTGAAAACAAGTATTCATTTTGAGTTTAGATTTGACATTCATTTGAAAGAAGTTTATTTCGTTAATTTTGTGGCTATTATGTAGTACACATTTTGCTCAATTGATTCAAGAACGCGGAGCGGCCGATCCAAACTTCCAAATGAAAGTTTTGTTTTTCTGACGAGTTGTGCTTTACACGACGCGGTATCACAAATCTTCATAATAAACATGTTTATGAAGATAAAAACCCTCACGCTGTTAGAGAACGGCGTTTTCAGCAGGAATTCATAATTAATATGTAGATGGGTATAATGGACACCCACTTGATTGATCCATTTAAATTGCCAGCTCGCCTTCATGGTGATAATTACTTGCATTTTATTTAAGAAAGTATGCTTCAATTGTTGGAAGTAACGTACGTCCTGAAATGCTTTTCATGCACGATGGTGCACCACCACATTTTTCTTGTATTGTTAGAGACTATTTAAACATACAATACCCAAAAAGGTGGATTGGCAAAGGTCAAGATACGCCTATTGATTATTTCTTTTGGTGAATGTTGAAAAGTAAAGTTTATGAAGTTCCATTCGACAAGATTGAATAAGTGTGGGCTATTAAACATGCTGCAAACTCTATGCAAGACCAACAAGTTTTTTTATGCAGTGCCTAAGGCGGCGGTCATATTGAACCTTTACGGTAAAAAATAAATAAATAAAATTTGCCTATTTTTGCTTAAGAATAATATGTTTACCAATTGAGAAAGTAATTTTAATAAATGTAAAACTGTATGAAATCCGCATATCGTTGATCAATCATATTCTTATTGCCGAAAAGAAACCAAAATGCGTAAACATCTTCATTTGCGCCAAATAAAACTAAATAACTAAAAAAGATATTTTTGTAAGAGACGAAAAATATAGCAAATAAAATAATGTATCTTTCTTGCAAAAAAAATTTAAGCATTCCTACGTCCACAAAAAATTACCATTAAATGTATCGAACGGTAGGAGTAGTTTTTACCCTTCCTGGAATTCAGTTAATTTGATATCTACTTAAAAACGTAGTTCCTTCATTGAAATGTGTCCAAATCAAATTTAAGTATTTTCGGGGTATTAAACAAAATTAAATTTCAACTTTGACGCCCCCTCACGGTATTACGAAGTACTTTAGTATACAAGTAAGTTTAGCTAATTCTACTTTTTTTGATCCCAGAAACTACCGTAGCTCTATGTTCACGGAATATTGGGACACTCTGTAGAGTTTTTTTCCTATTACGTAACTACACTAACAAACGAATATTGACGTTTACAATGCTGGCAACATAAAAAACTACATTTTCATCACCATAAGCATAGATATGTATGTTTTTTGAATAGAAAGTGTGAGGCTCCTCTGGTATGCTCTGGTGCATGCTTTTACAGGAATGCTAAATGTAGAAACTAACACCTCACAGAAGAGATATTTCAGTCTGATAACCGCAATTGGTTTTGTAATATTGTATATGTAGGTAACTATAATTATATTTTGGAAAACACAACAAAAATTAATGTATTTTATTATCATACATTTTAATTTTTTGCTTTCGTAAACCATCTTTGCTCTTTAATAGAGCAAAAAACACCGGGGAATGGGGTACATACCGAACCACACTCACCGAATACAATAAAGCCATAAGAAAGGCAAAACGTGACTCGTGGAGGAGGCACTGCGAGGAAATCGAACGGATTCCAGAAGGTGCGAGACTCCAAAGAGCTTTACAAGGAGGAACAGAGGCTAGAATCGGTTCCTTGAGGAAAAGTGTGGGGGGTTACACCGAGACCGTAAAGGAGACCTTGGAGCTTCTGCTCCAGTCACACTTTCCGGGATCAAAGACCCTCACCAAATCTGACGCTAGCGTATCAACAACTCTGGAACCCCTCTCGAGGGGGAACAGGACAGATTGGGTTCTAGCTCATCAGATAGTGAACCTAACCAAAATTAGGTGGGCAGTAAAAAAATTTTCATCCATACAAATCCCCAGGGATGGATGGAATTTTTCCTGCTCTATTACAACAAGGCTTAGACCTGCTAGCCTCCACACTATGTACATTACTAAGGGCAAGCGTTGCCATGGGATACATACCTATGGCGTGGAGGGACGTAAAAGTCGTATTTACACCCAAACCTGGGCGGGACTCATACGCCCTAGCTAAGTCGTTTAGACCTATCAGTCTAACGTCATTTCTCCTCAAACTACTGGAGAAACTCATTGAGCGACACATTAGGGACGAGGTGCTGGGGCTTGATCCCATCAGTAAATACCAATGTGCCTATCAACCAGGTAAATCCTGTGAACTTGCCGTCCACAGAGTAGTAGACGCAGCCGAAAGGGCGATCTCCTGCAAGAAAGTGGCTCTAGGGGCGCTTTTAGACATAGAGGGGGCGTTTGATAATACCTCTCTAGAATCGATTAGAACTGCTATGGAAAGCAAAGGGGTACATACTACCGTGGGTAGATGGATTGATACCATGCTAAGACATAGAAACATTACGGCCTCGCTTAATAATGACTCTGTAGCGGTCCGAGCTGCACGAGGATGAGGGAAGGCAAATACTTGGGCGTAACATTAGACCAGGGGCTAACCTTCAAACAACACCTAGAGAAAATAGCGAACAAAGCCACAAAGTCCTTGTGGGCTTGCAGGCGAGCGTTCGGAAGCAAGTGGGGCTTATCTCCAAAGATGACCCACTGGATATACACTCGAATGATCAGACCGATCATTACGTACGCGTCACTGGTGTGGTGGCATCACCCAGAGGGCCATACAGATACTCAGCAAGGTACAGCGCAGAGCTTGCCTTGGAATCACGGGGGCAATGATAACCACCCCGACGGCAGCCATGGAGACTCTCCTGGACCTGCCGCCACTACACCTAATAATTAGGGCGGAGGCACTCAGAGGGGCATACCGCCTGAGAGTCAACGGCGAGGAAGGATCGTCAAGGGTGGGGCATTCGACCATCTTTGACGAGATCTCTAAAGACAAAAACCTCAGTATGATAACTGAGAGAATACCTAAAACAGTTTGTCCTATTAAACTGTTTAAGACAACAATCCCCACCCGATACGACTGGGAGAACAATTCCAACAAAACAAAGCTGAATGGAATCGTGTATTACACAGATGGCTCAAAAACCACTAAGGGCACTGGCTCTGGAGTGTACGGGAGCAATGGACAGGGCTGCAGAATCTCTGTAAGCCTAGGTCAAAAAGCGACCGTGTTCCAAGCCGAGGTATATGCAATCCTGACAGCATCTGCTCAACTATTAAAAGAGAACCTTTCTAAAGGGAGAATCTTTATAGTCACAGACAGCAAAGCAGCGATTGCAGCATTAGAACCATATGTGGTGAACTCAGGGCTAGTACTTGAATGCACACAAATGCTAAACGCATAGGTGTAATACAGTTACACTAGTGTGGACACCTGGGCATGCGGGAATCGCGGGTAACCAGGTTGCTGACGGGCTTGCCAGGGCGGCAAGCGCGAAACCACTCATAGGCCCTGAAACGGCTTGTGGGATTACATATAACACAGCCAAACAAGAGATTCAAGCAATACTCACGAAAAAGCACTGCAGATACTGGTCGAAAGTCCCAGGACAGGATCATTCTAAGGTCTTTCTGAAAACCCCCGACGGGGGCTTAGCAACGTCCATCTTAAAGTTAAGTAGGACGAAGATCAAACTTGCGACAGAGATGGTGACAGGCCACTGTCGTTTAAACAAACACCTGTATAAAATGGGACTGACTGATAGCCCATTATGCAGGGGTTGTGGTGAGGAGGAAGAAACTACATACCACGTCATCTGCCACTGTGAAGCTTTCACAAGGGCAAGGGAACGCCTACTTGGAAATAAAAAGATTACACAAGAGGAAGTAACGAAGATTCGCCCTACTGAAATCCTGGACTTTGTCAGAGATACAGGTATTCTAGAAGGGTAGAAAACATCGGGGAGCACAATAGACCTACAGGTCGCGGTGCCGGGACCATATTGGAACCACCCCTAGGTAAAATTAAAAAAAAAATAAATAAAACCATCTTTGACAGTTTATGTGTGCAAAAATAAACGAATGTAGTAGTTTAGTTAGTAGAGTTGGTAGAATGTGGTACGAGGCCAAGAAAAGCACAACGTTTAATTATTTTGCAGTGGCGCTTCTTTAAAGAAAAGCGCACAATGATTATTTATTAAACTTTAATTACTGTTGAATAAATACTTATTTTTTGCAATTTTTAAATTCAAATGTGCACAGTTGGCGCTAAAATGTGCACATTAGAAACAACGACACTTATCAAAATAACATAGGAACAGCGCGGATAGCGTTCGAGAATGAGTAGTTGATGGTCGATTTGAAAAAGAAGAGCAAGTACACTCAACTATAAATATATTAAATGCGATAGGTAATCATTCGTGGCCGTCTGTGATGCTATTCATGAAATTCAAATTAAACAAATAATAAACATTGACAATACCAGAAGGTTAAATCGTTTATCCGCAAAAACTAAAAAATCAATATATTCTTATTTTTGAATGATTTGGAACAATAAGCTGCATTTTATTTTTATACGAAACATTTTCGGGTGTTAATACAAGTTCCATAATGAAACGATAAACAGAACTATCGGGAGTGGCAGACGAAGAGTGTCTACGGTGGCTGCCTTAGTAGCATATGGTACTCAAAATTCTTTCTTCCTTTCCGAAATACTCTAGCCGACGTTAAGTTTCCGGGATGCTAGTTAACCGCACGGGCAAGAATGAAACAGCCTGGAATAAAAAAGTATCAAGCAGCTATAATTTTTTTTTACCAAAGACAATAAAATGTCACTGAAATTTGCAAGACGTTACGCCAATGAACCGCTGGATTTTTGGATCGTGTTGTTTTGAGCGACGAAAAAATTTTTAATAAAAGTTCAAATGACGCACCTATAAGTGTTTCGGCGACGCTAACTATTTCAATCAAACTAACCAAAGTGTCCCGTTTTTTGTTTAGTTGAGTGTACATATTTTATGAAATTTTTTGTTTTATACAGCTAAACATTCCTACACGTCAAACTATTTTTGAACGAGAGCTAAAATATATTCAACTCATTCCTGTCTATATTGAGAGTTTCTCTCTTTCCTGGACCATTAAAACTATCGTTTTACTCGTAGAAAACAAAACGTCCAATGTACATTGGAACTCGTTAAATAAATAACTTGATGAAACAAAAAATAAAGTTGGCATTAACGAATAAAAAATTTCAAGTTGATCAGTCATCTCAACGACTGCTAAATCATTAAAAAAAATTTAAATGTTTCGATTAATTGGGTTATTCTTAAGCATGTGTACAAAATTTATTGATTAAAGATATATTCATGAAAATTAAATCATCGATTAATCTTCTGCTAAGGTTATGATCATCACTGCTATTACATAGTTCATAAATCTTAATTATTTTTAATTGCAAAAACACTGACTAGACTACAATTAAAAGTATTTACCTGTTAAATATTTTGTTAACTATTAAACTGCAAAAACATTTTAATTCAACCTTGCGTATAACAAACCCCAAACGAATTGTTGAGTCATACTAAGGCCTTCATATAATTGGTAAAATGAGTCAAATTACAACTTCGGTGTTAGCGATAGCGAAAATTACGGAGAAAAAAATACAAATAATTATTATAAATGTGTATATTCAATAGACAATTACAAAAATTAATAATTTGATCGAGGGATTAGCCATAGTAGCACAAGGTCAATATAATTCTTACACATAAATACACTACGTTAAGAAACTTACAAAAATAAATATTTCCGAATCCAAAAAAATTATACCATGTAGATAACTACGACCATGAGTTGCAAATAGGAATGTAATTAATGAATGATTATTAATAGGCGAAGCTTTAACATTGATTGTAACCATGAGCAACATCAAAATACACTTTGCAATAGTTAATACATAAAAATTATAACAATATGTAATACTCAATCTACAATTAAAGCATGCGCAAAAAATAAAAATTAAGCAGACAATACCTTTAAATTTCTATGTAATTGTAATACATTGACATATATAAGTTAGATATTATTTTAAAACAATAAAAATTATACGGTTACACATAAAAATTAAAACACTCATATTGTAACATAAAAACAAATCTAAAACTAACAATTCGAAATATATAAACAGACAACATTATACTTTGCCGCAATTGACTTTGGTATTTTTGACTATTACATAAATTGACTCGTAACTGCAAAAAATCCCAATAAACCGCAACATACCTCAAATATAAGCTCCGCAAGCACCTTTTATTTTAATTCACAATAATTAAACAATTAAAATGTTACAATGTGTAACTAAAACTATATACTTTTAAATAATAAATTAAAAATGTTTAAAATTACCGATCCATCGTAAATGCAATTGTACAATA